>CAJQZJ010008773.1:6615372-6683812 GCA_907164525.1 Lophiomys imhausi
TTCTTGGACCTTCCTGTGCTATGTCTATATCTCATTTTTCTCAAGCCCATGCACTCCTACATAGGAGAGGAAGAAGGATACAGAAAAGGAAAAGTAGGAATTCCCTGGGGCTAACCTCCAAAACCCATTAAGACAGGATCATTTATCAGCTTGTAGTCTCTTCCCCTACATAACAGAGTTTTCAGTTATCTTTCAAATAACCAAAAAGAAGGGCGGAGAAACACCCTCCCCACCCTCTGGGCATGGGACGTCGCTCTCTTAAAGTGACTTCCTGCTGATTTGGGTCGTAGTAGACCTGTTTGGGGCCCCAACCCAAATGGGAAAAATGATTAAAAATGTTAGTACAATCCTTTTATGTTCAGTCCTTCTGTTCTCAGCTGTTTAGATGACCTAAGGGGTTTGTAGGCAGAAGCTGATCTTGCAGGCTTCAATGAGGTTCCGGCCGGGGCATTGTGTAGAGCTGAAGGGTCCCAGTGACACTGGATTGCAGTGGTGGTTGCAGGCCCCCGATGGAGACAGCTATTGAGGAACTCTGCCAGGCAGAATCAACTGGGTCACTCATCCTCCTTGGTGCCTGATTCTGCTCTCTGCTGAGGATTCCGCTGTCCGCCGTCCCCAGGCTCCCCTAATGGACACTTCGATTCTCCTGGAATGATAAGAACAGAGCCCTGCCCCAATCCCAACCCTAGGACAATTGCCCTCTTTTTTTTTTTCTGGGGGGGGGATGGGGGGGCTAGGTAGTACTTCTCCTGAAGCAAATTAGGCCTTCTGACCACATACAAAGCGTTATCTTTCAATCCGGGTTAAAGTAGAAATCATTCTGTCACCTTGGAGCTAAACCAGCTCTAGTGTATATATTTTGAGATCCCAAAGGACAATCTGCCTGCATCGAGACGGCCTTTTGTAAGTAGCCTCCAAACCTAGGTCTCTCCAAATCCCATGTGTGTGTCTCTGAACTCTAATTATTGGGAACAGGGACCTGTGTTTCTCATCTGAAGGGATCAAAGATGTGTTCCACCACTCCTGGATCGAAGTCTTTCTCTATTTAGAGTTTACCCTGCATCAGGCTGACCCTGAGCTCCGGGATCTGCCTGTTTCTGTCTCCAGTGTGTTGGGAGCTGGGATCAAGGGTGTACTCTTCTTGAATGGTGGGACCAAGAGTATGCACCCTCACCACCCCGCTCCGTATGACTCCAGAGTACATAAGACCACCAACTCTAAGGTGTCCCCCCCCCCCCCGTCTCCGATGAAGTCAAAGGCATGGGCCAATACCACAATTCTCTTGTATTTTACCTTAGCTCCACGTCTTCTCTACGCCTGGAGGTCTGCAAATCCAGGCCGAATGGCTGTATCCTCTGTTCCATTCACAGTGTTTCAGCCCTGCCCCCTGCCCTTTTTTTTTCTTTTCTTTTTTTTTTTTTTTTTTTTTTTAGTTGATAAATTTATTTGTTTGTTGCTTCAGGTTACATCCTTATCATATTATCCTCTTTTACAGGGAAGTCGACAGCCTAACTCTGCCAAGACAGGGTAGGTAAGTCCTTCATAATCCCTGCTCTGCAACAAATGTCTGTCAGAGAAACAGGACCCAAAGCCTGAAGATTGATGCTGGAATGTATGGAGAGAAAATGGGAACTGTCCAGGCAGTTATTGGTATGTTCTTTCTTAGTTTTGGAAGCTGCAGGCTCTTCACTTCCTATATAAGCAAATATATTTATCCCTCTCAGGTCTCTGAGGTGGTTGAAGAATAGACAGATAGAATCTTATAGTTAAATTTTGAACTGTTTAGGAATCAAGAGGGTGTTATAGATCTATGAAGATACTCTTAAAAGTGTGTTGCAAGATAGTATGAATGTTGAGTCACATATAGACCTTTAAACTCATGGAGTTGGGTAGATAGTAGAATGTTAAAGTCAGGGGCCAAATAGGTATAAACTGAACATTGGGAAGGTATACTGGGCCAATTTAATCTCATAAATGTGGCATATTTATATTTATTGTTTTGTATAATACTTACTGTTATAAGAGAAGGAACCAGCTTTTGGACTGAAAGGGGAAACCTCTGGAGGGAAGAGGGTGGAAGGGCGGGTTAGGAAGGGGGAATAGGGAGGGGTTTGTTACTGAGATGTAACTTAAAGAAAAAAAAATAAAGTATTTACAAAAAATAAAAAAAAAAGAGGTTTGCTTCTATTCTGGTCAAAATGAGCAGACACTGAGGATCTATGGTTTCCTCTTAATTTCCTCCAGCATTCGCAGCTAGCTGTCAACAGGATTTAAAATGCCTTCTAAGTTTCTTGTTCATTTGTTTGTTTGTTTGTTTATGCTCTGTAAAGGTAAGCTTAGATTGAGCTCATCTTTCCCTTTTATCATATTATATTGAATAAAGTTTCCCTTGTCTGTTGTGCATTTTACTACAGTGAAAATGTTTTGGCTCAGGAAACCTCCACTTGATACAACACCTGACAGCACACCACAGATAAATGAAATCCAAATTATGTCAGGTGAACCTGACCTGAATCAGCAAAATGCTCTAGAAAACCTGCAGCTGCATGAGTTATAAGTGATTTTTGTTTTAAAACACTAAATTTTAAGGTGGTCTGTTATTCAGAAATAATTAACTAGCACAGAAATTGGCAGATACAGGTGAGATTCTTCGAAAACCAAAACAAAGTGCAGAGCACTAGCTTTGAGACCAATCAACAAAAATACTGGAGGTACAATAACAAAAATGGTGTAAGTGGCTGGAAAAATGTCAATTTATGTTTTACTCTAGTGGGAACTATTAGAAAGTAACAAATAAGCAGACAGGAAATACATCAAAAAATATGTGGACAAGTGTAATGAGATGTGGGAAAAATGTATAAAACTTTAAACTTCAAAACACAGATGAACTAATGAAGGGTAACTTAACTTACAAATAGTTTTGAAGCAATACAGAGAGGCCATTGTGGTTTAGCAAAACACTTACTCTGTATTCTCCAACATTTTCACTTGTCAAAATGGCCTCTAACTGGAATGAATCCACGAGGGAGCTCAAATAAGAAATTAAGCATATATGTAGGGTGTCTAGGTCCAGTTCATGCATGATGTTTGCTTAGTGCTTCAGGCTCTGTGAGAACCCATGTGACTAGGTGATTTGTCTCTGTTGATCTTCTTGTGGAGTTCTTGTCCCCTCCGGGTCTTTCTATCCTTTTCCACCAGGCACCTTGTGCTCCTCCTAATGTTTGGTAGTGAGTCTCAGCCTGTGTTTGGATCCTCTATAACATGGGGAGGTTCTCAGAGGGGATTTATGCTATACTCCTGTTTGTAAGCATGGCATAGTATCATTAGTAGTTTTAAGGGTTGTTTTTCTCCCTTAGGTCTCAGGTTGGGACTGTCCTTGGTTTGACATTCCTTCAATTTCTCGTATATCCTTATCACTGGACTTCTTGTATACAGGGTAACAACTTGATCATCATGTGGGTCCCCTAGCTAAGAGAGTGGGATCTGTCTCAGACACAGACTCTGATGTCTGATTTTTGACCACTTCCCCCAAAGGGGCTGTGGTGCATGGCCTCAGTGGAAGAGGATATGCTCAGTCTTGATGCAACTAGATGTGGTGGGATGAGAGGGTCTGGGTGGGTATCCCCTTTTCTGAGAAGGGGAGGGAGTAGGGTCAAAGGGGTTGGGCAGATCCAGAGAAGAGAAGGGAAGGAGCTACTGTTAGGATATAAAATGATTACATAGGCTTTAATCATCATCATCATAATAATAATAATTTCTAAAAATAAATTAAGCATCATATGGTTAAAAAGTCATGCATCAACACTTCCTAATGAACAGGCAGGGCATATTTACTAATTAAAGGCTGAAAAATTAATGCTATGGTTAGTTTTTCTAGGCCAACCTGATCAAATAAAGAGAGAGAGTGTGTGTGTTCTGCTAGCTACTTCAAGGATATATATCCAATGAACAGAAGACCTTTATCAATTCCATTGTGAGTTTTTTGTTTCATTTTAGTGTGGATTTTCTGGCATATATATGTGATATAAATGTGTATATATTTCTGTTTGCACATGTGTGAGTTTATGTGTATTGTATGTATATGTATGCAAGTGCACATAGAAAGAAAAGTTGATGTTGAGTGTCTTCCTTGATTGCTATATAACTTACATATTAAGACAAGGTCTCACATTTGAACATAAAACTAGCAAAAAAATGCTAGTCATACCAGCCAGGTATCTCCAGCATCCCCTATATCTACATTCCAAGCTCTGGAACTGTAAGAAAACTGTCCTATTCACTAGCATTTACATGAATGTTGGGACCTGAAATATAGTATTCTTTCTTGTACAGCAAGCCATTTACCAATAGCACGTTCCCAGCTAGCCATCATATTTCTTTAATCACCTCTCAACTGCACCAGGTCATGGACTAAACCTTTCTCTTATCACCTTTGGAGGACAATTAAAATCTTAGCTATAGGAGTTGACTCCATAAGCAACCAAAGATGGTAGATAAACAAAAATATTTCAAATGCTCAACCAAGAACAGTGGATAGCACAGGCTGTTTCTCATTTTTAAGGAGATCTAGGATCTGGCCAGTAGTGCTCCCACTCTTAAAGAGGGTTTCTAGAAACTTCTATCCAATACAACTTGAAATTACTGTGAGTTGGAAATTACTCTATGCCTCACTTTCTTCTCCTTAAATGTCTGTGGTATCCTGCACACTTATCTAGTGCATTTATATCAACACAGGAGTGGCAAATGTGGTCTTTTGATTAATAGCTCTTCAAATCAAGAGATATTACACTCAAATGTGAAGTAGATAGAAAGAAACTGAATTTTTAGTGTGATTAGACTTAAAAGAGTTGAACCTTTTAGCCTCCTTGAGTTGCACTGGGAGAAGAGTAATTTGTTCTAGAAAACCAATCAAGTTTCAAAATAATAATCACACACACACACACACACACACACTTCTTGTTTAAAGTAAGTTTAGAATTTTGTGTTGTTCTATATTTGTAGCTAATCTTGGGCAATATCTCATTAGACATTGGATAGTATTAAGAATATACATATATGTACACATATGCATACATATACAGAATTTCTGTTCACATCTATATATCTATATAAATCTCTATCTATATAACTATATCTATCAAACACACACACACACACACACACACACACACACACACACACACACATATAAAGATTAAAAGAGAGAAACCGTTTTATGTACATAAGAGCAGGTATCCAGAGTAACCAGAAACAAGTGGCATATCCTCTAGAGCTGGGGTTATAACCCATTGTGAGCCACCTGAAGTTGGTGGTGGAAATATACCTTGATTCTCAGAAAGAATAGTGCATGCTCTTAACCACTATACCATCTCTCCAGCCCCTAAATTGGGTCCATTTTTAATGAGAAAGTATATGCCTAAAGTGGATTTACAGCTATAGTTGTAAGCATTGCCAACTCCTCTTTGTAATATAATATTTTTATTTATAAACACTTATATTTATTAATATTTAGCAAACATCTATAAAATACCTAAACCTTATAACTCAAAACCTATAATCTAAAATCTATAATATATCTAAAAATACCTTAATACCTAAAAACACTCTACTACCTATCTGAAAACACTTAACACTATTTTAACTTTCTTAAAAAGATATTAATATTCTTAGTAGGTCCATTCAGGATGATTTGTTTTTCAGGAGTCCTGGAAGGCAGTCCCTTTCAAAAACTGGTGTTCATTGGACCTTACTTTGCCAGTTGGTAAGGTCAGTCTATTTCCACCACAAAATAGTGCTGGTTTACAAAGTCAGTCTATTCCAACCTCCAAATGAGGGCAGCTTTTTCAATCAGCCAAGATTTGCCTCCACCGTCTTTTTGGCCCTGGCAAGTCTCAAACTCAAAAGCCTCTCCAAGCGACTTCTGAACTCCACTTGTCTTGTTCACTATTCCAGAACTCTGGAGCCCCAAAACAGACACCTTCAAGAAACTCTTAGCAGTTTTGATGCCAGGCCTTTGCTTTGGAGTATAACAATCTAAATTCTGTTAATGGCATACCTTGCTGTTCTCTTCTCCAGTGTGACTTATCCGTCAGTGACAGCAGGAGGAAAAGAGAGACTATGTGGAATTCTCAGGTTTATATAGCACATTATCTTGCAATACTTGACAGTCTTGAGGGTCCACAAGATTTCTCTCCATGTCTCGCTGCTGCTCACGATAACTGATGTCATCTGCATGGCTTGCATGGTTTCTTAGCTATGACGCTTCAACATGGCATATTGTCTGACTGCATCCTGGCTTTGTCCATCCCAGAAGGCAAAGGGATGCCAAGCTTTTCCCCATGTGCCACCAGATGCTAACCCAAACTGCCCACCAATTTTTCCCAAGAGACCCAACTTCTACCACACCTCTTTCTGTGGATGCTTTCTGTAATATGACTTTGCAGGTTATATTTTTTTTTAAGATTCAAATTTGTGCCAGAATGCATGCTTGATTATAACTGTACACGTGTGAGTGAAGATGTCCACAGAGGTCAGAAATATCTGATACCTTGGAGTTGGGTGTATAGGTGCTTGTGAGTGACTCAGGCCTCTGTAAGAGACTTGTGAATAGCTAAGTGCTGAGTCATCTTAACAGCCCACATTGGCAGGTTCTTGCACTAAGCATTTGATTCTTTTTCTCCACATCAAGAATGTGCTAGATGTGACTTCTGAAGGCTTCTGAAATATGGAAACTGTAAGAGTGTGAAAGTCCAGGGGCTTTGTCTGTGTCTTGTTTTTTACTTGGCTATCTGCCTTCATAATTAGGATAAATAAATTAGCTCCTCCTCTCTTGAATGATGAAAATCAGACTCATACTAAGGCTAAGTTATGTTACCAGCAATCATCCATGATTTCACTTCCTTTAACTGACTCAACAAATGACTACGAACACACTAATGAATCCATCTATTATTTGCCAAGCTTGGCTCAGACCAGTGTATCATTCCATATCATGGCACTAAAAAGAAATAAATGGCTCTGTCATCAGCAACTGGTTTTAGGAAGATTGCTTATAGCAATAGCTAACAGATCAAATCATATGTCATATTCTTGGTGGATAATATTGATTATCATATTGTCAGGATCTAGATTCACCCCGGAGATAAACCTCTGGTCATGTCTGAGAATTTCTAGGTAAAATTAACTAAGGTGGGAATATACACCCTAAGTGTGGACATACCATTCTGTGGGCCTAGGCCTCAGAAGAATCAAGAGAGGATGTGAGCAAGAATCTCTACTTCCTGATTGCAGACATGATGTGAACAGCTGTTGTAGGCATAATGCTACTGTGTAATTAAAATACTGATTTCTGTACCCTTCTGGTTGCAACCCTTGTTCTAAGAATGTCTTATTTCAAAGTTATGTAAACACTGTTCCCCAATTGTCTCCTGATATGCCAATAAAGCAGCTTACCATCAATCACTGAACAGCAGAGAGATTACGGCTGGCATTCCTGTCCTCCAGGGGAAGAGGAGTTGGAGAGAGGAGGATGTAGGAGATTCAGCCTTATGCAGAGGTGGAGGAGACATCAGGAGAGAGAAGATGAAGAAGGAAAGCCACAAAGTGCAAGTATCTCTGGGTTTTATGCTGGAAGGGAAACAAATTAGCTTAAGGGGTTAAGAATAGAATAATAGGGGCTGGAGAGATGGCTCAGCAGTTAAGAGCACTGGCTGCTCTTCCAAAGGACCTGCGTTCAAATCCCATCACCCACAAGGTACTTCTCAGCTGTAATCCAATTACTCAGGAGGCAGAGGCAGGCAGATCTCTTTGAATTCAAGGCCAGCTTGGCTTTCAGAGTGAGTTCCAGAAGAGCCCGGGCTACACAGAGAAACCCTGTCTCAAAAAACCAACTTTCCCCCCCAAAAAAATAAGAACAAAAACAAACAAACAAAAGAATAGAGTAATAACTGCTCAGTTCATGTGTTGTGAAGTTTATTTAACAAATAATATAATAGAGTCTCAATTATTTGGGTGATAGCTGGGTTAAGGGAGAAACTGAGAAACAAGTACAATTATATAACGTTATACTAATAAGCTGCCTCTTGTTATTTTGCCCACATCTTCCCAGACATGGTGGAAACTATAAGCCATTTTATTCCTTCTTTGCTCAGTCATCTCTGTCACAACAATTTAAAAAGTAATGGACTTATTTCAGCAATGGAAAATCTATGCAAAAATCCTCGTGTCTGCATCTTAGACTAGGCATGTGCTCATCCAGGTCAGACTTACCTTGCTTTCCCACAACATACAAGGGTTGCCATTGATTTGGCCCTCGCTTATTGTTCAGATAAACACAAATATCTTCATATTTTTCCACAGTTTTATTAAGTATATCCAGCTTATTGAAACATATAGTTGAAAATCACTCTCCTTTTACATTTTATATTTTATGATTCTCCATAGTTCATTGATGGGGTTATGTTTTGAATTCTAAATGTTAATTAACCTGCTTCCAGAAGCCTATTTTCTGTACACCAAGTGAAGCTATGTTACCTTTCTTGTTAATAATTGTCTCTGATAGGTTAAATAAATGTTGAGGCTTGAGACTGGGCAAAGTCAGAATTAGGTGGGACTAAAGTGCTCAGGTTTCTGAAGCAGAGAGGTCAATTGGTAAAAGAAGTCTCCAGAAGAAGCCTAGAAGAAGAAGCCTCAAGAGAAGGAAGGAGACGCCTCCAGAAGGAGAAGGAAGTCAAGTGCAGGAAGGAGGACACATGTCATGGGCCAGAAAAAAATAACATCATTCCACGTTGCCTGAAAAATCAGCATAGCATAGGGAATAACAACCCAGGGGACATATGTATATATGGGGTCATATTTGGGGACTAGAATTAAGAGCTTTCTTAAATGGGCTAAGATTGTACAATCCAGGACAAGGCTTGTTAAAATCCTCAGGTGTGCTTATTTATAATGGCAGGTTAAGGATTTAACACTGCTGAACCATTAAATATAATGTAAATACAGGTTAATACTTTAATTATTTCTACAGTTCATATTATCACAGAAGATTCACCATGAGACATGGGAATCATGTGTTCATAAATGAATATGATAAGAGGTCAGGAATGTACATTATAGCAATGTATATATGAGATAAATATCAATATAAATAGATAAAATAATGAGACAATAATAAAAAAGATAAGAATATAGCTCTGGGAATCTTGTAGAAGAGATGTGGAAAGAATAGAGGGAACTGAAGGGGACAATAACTCCACATGAAGACCAACACAACCGACCAACCTAGGCCTCAGGATGCTTACAGAGTCTGAAACACCAACCAAGAAGTATATATACACTGGACCTAAGCCCCCCTACATACATGTAGCTGATAGGCAGCTTGGTCTTCATGCAGATCCCTTAAAAAGTGAAGCAGAAGGCTGTCTCTGACATGGACTCTTGCCACTTTGAGGAACACTTTACCCTAGCTGGGCTGCCTTGTCTGCCATTATTGGAAGAGGATGCTCTTAACTCTGATGCAACTTGATGAACCAAGGTGGGTTGACTGTGGGGGAACTCCTCTCATCTGAGGAGAAGGAGGGAGAGGGAGAAGAGAGTGGGAGGGAGGGTCCAAGTAGAAAGGGGGGAGCTGGGATCAGGATGTAACTTGAAAATTAATTAACTAAAAAATGAATGAAGACATAACAATAAAGAAAATAGAAACAAGGGACAAAAATGTCCATTTTAACTTCTTTTTCAATTTGTATCCCCTGATCTCATTTAGTTGTTTTATTGCACCAACTAGAACTTCAAGTACTAAACTGAAGAGATACAAAGAGAGTGGGTGGCCTGGCCTTGTCTTGTCCCTGATTTTAGTGGAATTGCTTTAAGTTTCTCTCCATTTAATTTAATTTTGGCTATTGACTTGACGTGTATTGTCTTTATTTTGTTCAGGTATATGCCTTGTATCTCTAATCTCCCCAAGACTTTTAACATGAAGGGGGTATTGTGGTATGTACTCACTTATAAATGGATATTAGCCATAAAATGAGGATAGCCACCCTATAATCCACTCACCTAAAGAAGCTAAGTAACAAGGAGGGCCCAAGGGAGGATACTTGAATCTCACTCAGAAGGGGACATAAAATAGGCATTGAATGTAGATGGAGGGAGGGAACTTGGGGGGACAGGGAAAGGGGAGGGTGTAGAGAGCTGCAACATGCCGTGCCCTAAAGATGGCGCCAGTTTCCGCCTTCCACCAGCCCGATGGTGAGCGCTCTCGGTGGTAAACAAGTCCATATTTGGCTAAGACCGCTGATCTGGCTTGCTTCCGCATACGTGGGCCTCTAAAATAGCACCACGTGGCTTTACTTGATTGGCTGTTCATATAGTATTTAGCCTGTGGGTTGGGTCTGCCCAGGCATTTCAGAAGACTGTTTTCAAGGGACCTGAATAAACTGCTGGAGAAGAGCTTTTGCGAGTTGCGTCGTCCTTGCTGTTCGAGGGGGACGCTACAAGTGGTGGCCCGTACGGGGAACCAGAAAAGACTCAGAACTCCTGCAGTCAGGGGCAATGCACTGGTAAGTTCCCGGGATAAATTGGGACAATAAAGTTTTGTGGAAATAGCGAACAAAAGGTAAAGTTTCACGGAAATAGCGAACAAAAGGTAAAGTTTCACGGGAAAACTGCGAACCGAAAGTAAATTTTTAATCATGGGATTGTCTCAGTCACATCCAATTTTTTTGGTTCTTCAGGAGCTACTTTTAGCTAGGAATTTGAAACTTAAGAAGTCAACCCTAGAGAGATTTTTGAATGAATGCGACTCTGTGCCTCCGTGGTTTGCGGTGTCCGGGAATCTTACGGTATCCTGCTGGGACAAATTAGGCAGGGACTTGGATTTTGCTTGGGAGCAAGGTACTCTGAAGCATGGAATAAGACCGATTTGGAAGATGGTGAGGAGTTGTTTAGAAGATCAGAGATGCTGTAACGCAATCAAGGAGGGAGAATCAGCCTTGGAACTGCTGCAAGGGGAAAGATCTGAGCAGGCAGACAGTGAAAAGGGAAGCAAAAAAGGCGAAAGATCTGAGCAGGCAGACAGTGAAAAGGGAAGCAAAAAGAAGGTCCCTCTCTATCCCGATCTTAGAGATTTTAGAGATTTTGAGGACTCAGAGGGCACGGATTCTGAAGGGGAGCTACACGCTCTAATAGAACAGTTGGAGAGGACTGCTATTAGAAAAAGAGAAAAGAAAAAGGTAAAAGAGAAAGACACGTTGGCGGCAGTCGGTGTAAGTGAAGCCGTTGCCGTGGCACCTTCAACTCCCCCTCCATACCCAGAAGCCATTCAGATAGATCAGCCTGTTCAGTCCCTGAAAGTAGGGAGATCTTTCTGCCCGGGGGTGTGGACACAAGTAAGAACAGAATTACAGTTTGCCTATCCAGTATACCAAGACCCACAAGGGAACAGGTATGAGGAACCGCTTGATTTTAAAGTAGTTAAATCCCTTGCAGAGTTGGTTCGTACCTATGGCATTACCACTTCTTTTACATTGGCTCAAGTGGAAGCATTAAGCAGACATTGTATGACCCCGAGTGATTGGAGTGGCCTGGCCTGCGCCTGCTTAAGTCCAGGGCAATACTTAGACTGGAAAGCTTTCTTGATTGAGTATGCCACTGAGAAAGCAGCCATTAATCAGAAAAATGGAAATCCAGCCTGGGATAGAGATATGCTACTTGGGCAGGGGAGATTTGCCAACCAGCAGACAGGATATCCCAATCAGGTTTATGAACAAATAAACCAGACAGCTATCAAGGCTTGGAAATCCCTTCCTAACAAAGGGGAGGTGAGTGGGAACTTAACTAAGATTCTACAGGGCCCCATGGAACCCTTTTCAGACTTTGTGGCACGATTGGTAGAAGCGGCAGGGAAGATTTTTGGTGATCCGGATGCTGCTATGCCACTAATAAAACAGTTGGTCTATGAGCAATGTACCAAAGAGTGTAGAGCCGCTATCACCCCTTACAAGAACAAAGGGTTAGAAGCCTGGATGAAAGTGTGTAGAGAACTTGGAGGGCCGTTAACTGATGCTGGTCTTGCTGCCGCAGTAGTACAGTTGACCAGAAAAGGTGGAGGAAGTTCAGGAGTTTGTTTTAAGTGTGGCAAGATGGGACATTTTAAAAGACAGTGCCCCGGGGAAAGGAGTACAGAAATTACAGGAAGTGTACAACGCCCCAGGCGGCCGGGGTTATTCCCAAAATGTAAAAAAGGGAACCATTGGGCTAATGAATGCCATTCAGTGACAGACATCCATGGCCAGCCTTTAACTCAAGGTTATGGTGGCGCTCGTCCAAAAAATGGACAGCGGGGCCCACGACCCCAGGGCCCACAAATATATGGGGCAGTAGAGAATCAGGACAAAGAACAGAATCAAGAGAGATGGCCAATCCTCTGCCATCCGAGAGACCGCAGAGAGCCACTGCAGGCTCAGCAGGATTGGACCTTTGCTCCACCACCAGACTCGTATTAACACCCCAAATGGGGGTCCAGTTAATTGAAACAGATTTTAAAGGACCCCTTGAACCTGGTACAGTTGGTTTGCTGTTAGGGCGGTCATCATCAGCCTTGAGAGGACTTATTGTCCATCCTGGAGTTATAGATCCAGATTATACAGGAGTGGTTAAGATCATGGTAGCCTCCCCCCGTGGTATAACAGCTATCTCTCCTGGAGATAGAATTGCTCAGTTGATCATGTTGCCGAGCTTACATGATCGCTATGCGGCAAGGGATCGAGAGAGAGGAAAAGATGGTTTTGGGTCCACGGGCACAGATCTGACTTTTCTCTCCTTGGATTTGGACCAACGCCCCATCTTGGAGTTAAAAGTTGATGGTAAAAAGATCCTGGGCCTTTTGGATACTGGGGCAGATAGGAGTATTATAGCAAAGAAAGACTGGCCTTCAGGTTGGCCCATACAAGCCTCTTCTCAAACACTTCAAGGCCTGGGTTATGCTAAGACTCCAGATATGAGTGCAAGATTATTAAAGTGGCAGGACCAAGAAAACCACTCAGGAGAAATGCAACCATATGTACTTGAGCTCCCTATATCCCTTTGGGGAAGAGACCTTTTAAAAGATATGGGATTTAAATTGAGTAATGACTATTCTGATTCAGCCCAATGTATGATGCAAGATATGGGATATGCTCCAGGCTTTGGAATAGGAAAATATTTGCAGGGGCGGAAGAGTCCCATATCTATGCAGCAAAGACAAAAGAGACAGGCCTGGGTTTTTCTTAGGGGCCACTGAGGAGGGCATTCCCATAACTTGGAAGACGGAGGACCCAGTATGGGTTCCTCAGTGGCCACTTTCCTCTGTAAAATTGAATGCAGCCAAAGAGTTGGTGGATGAACAGATGTCTTTAAAGCATATAAAACCATCTGTATCTCCCTGGAATACACCTATCTTTGTCATTAAAAAGAAATCTGGAAAATGGAGATTGTTGCATGACCTGCTTGCCATAAATCAACAAATGCAGATCATGGGCCCAGTGCAACGCGGCTTGCCGCTTTTATCATCTTTGCCAGCCTCATGGCCCACTATAATTATAGATAAAAGGGATTGTTTTTTCTCCATCCCTTTGTGTGCCAAAGATAGTGAGAGATTTACATTTACTGTTCCATCCTGTAACCATGAGGAACCTGATCAGCGGTTTGAATGGGTAGTATTACCTCAGGGCATGGCAAACAGCCCCACTATGTGCCAACTGTATGTGGGGGAAGCCATTGCTTCCTTGAGAAAGAATTTTCCAGATTTAAGATGTGTTCACTATATGGATGATATCTTACTGGCAGCTAAGAGTGAACAAATGTTAGATCAGGCCTATGAAGAATTAGTTCAATTATTAAAAAAGAAAAGGTTGTTTATAGCTCCTGATAAGGTTCAAAAGGAAAATGTGATTAATTATTTAGGAGCGAAGGTTGGACCTGAAAAGATAATACCTCAAAAGATTGAGATAAGAAAAGATAATTTAAAGACTCTAAATGATTTTCAAAGGTTGTTAGGAGATATCAATTGGGTAAGAGACTATTTGAAGCTACCAAATTATGAAATAAGACCCCTATATGATATTTTGAAAGGTGATTCAGCACTTAATTCTCCTAGGCAATTTACAGTAGAAGCAAGAAAAGCTTTATGTAAAGTGGAAGAAAGGTTACAGAGTGCCTTCCTAAGGAGATGGCAGGAAGGACAGCCCGTTGTATTGTGCATATTTGCCACCTATGGTCAACCTACAGGGTTGTTATTGCAGGATGGACCATTATTATCGACCTATTCAAAGATCTCTCCAAAAAAATCCATAGAACATTATCCACTGCAGTTGCTGCTTTAGCCTTGAATGGTATCCAACAATGTTTGCAGTCTTTTGGAGTTGCTCCTGTCAGTATAATAGTGCCCTATTCCAGTCATCAAATTAAGATTTTGTGTGGCACTGTAGATGACTGGGCAATATTGCAATGTAGCTTTGAAGGAGTGATTGATAACCTTTATCCTAAGCATCCATTACTATCATTTTTTAAGGAGCACCCAGTGATATTCCCTAAGGTTACTTCAGCAGGTACCACTTCAAGGGTCACCAAATGTGTTTACTGATGGCTCAAAGACAGGCTGCGGAGCCTATTTGATAGAAAGACAAGAGCCCGTGCTATGTCAATTTCAACCGGGCTGCCCCCAAATAGTAGAGTTGAAAATAGTAATTGAGGTGTTTAAAAGATGTCAATTTGCATTCAATTTGATCTCAGATTCAGTCTATGTGGTCAACGCAGTGAAAGTATTAGAAATAGCAGGTCCTATTAAAAATAGTAGTACTGTATGTGCCTTATTACAAGAGTTACAAGTTTTAATCTGGCAGAGAAAAAGGTGTTTTTATATTCAACATATCAGAGCACATACAGGATTACCTGGACCATTAAGTGAGGGTAATGATAAAGTTGATCAATGGACTAGGATGGAATGCATTTTTTGGAGCTCATTCCTGGACCAAGCCAGACAGTTTCACCAATTATTTCATGTAAATGCCAGAACTCTACAGCAGAAATTCCATTTGTCTAGAGCAGATGCTAGACAAGTGGTTTTGGACTGTCTTCAGTGTGTGATTCATCATCATCCTCCCAGTGTGGGAGTGAACCCTAGAGGGTTGATGCCACTCAAAATCTGGCAAATGGACGTTACCCACATTTCAGAGTTTGGAACCTTAAAATATATTCATGTATCTGTGGATACCTGCTCAGGTATCATACATGCTACACCTATGAGTGCAGAAAAGGCTCGCAATGTCATAGGACATTGCTTAGAAGCCTGGGCTGCATGGGGAAAACCACAGCAGCTGAAAACGGACAATGGACCAGCCTACAAGGCTCAGTCCTTTGTCTCCTTCTGCAACCAGATGGAGGTACAGCTTAATCACGGATTACCATATAATCCTCAAGGACAAGGAATTGTGGAGTGTGCTCATCGCACCTTGAAAGAACGTTTACAAAAACAGAAAGGGGGGATAGGCCAATGCCGTACCCCCAAGGAGAGAATGTCTTTAGCCTATTTACTTTAAATTTTATAAATTTGGATGTTCAAGGCCGCTCAGCAACGGACAGACATCAGGATTCCCATGGTCCATCTAAAGGCATGGTGAAGTGGACGGATATTTTGACAGGCTCTTGGAGAGGGCCTGACCCCGTGCTAACATGGGCGAGAGGGTCTGTTTGTGTTTTTCCTCAGGATCAACAAGATCCAGTGTGGGTGCCTGAACGCCTTGTGAGGAAGATTCGTCATGAAGACCTTCCTAAGGATCCTGGTGATAGTAGCAGTGAGTATGTCAGGAATGACCAAGCCGAGATGGGGGATCCTGTCGATATTCCCAAAGCCGATGCCGGTCAGACATGATGCAACTGTGTTTCCACGCTTATTTAGCAGTAATAGAAGCTTAGGCTTACCCTACCTTCCCTTTGATGATCAGAAAAGCCCTATAGAGGGTAATAGAAATGTCAGCTTGAAGTGTAGTCTGTGCTTTTTAATGAGCTTCAATAGGTCAGATGATACAGAATACATTAAATTGTCTCAGCAGTCAGCAGATTTTTTACCACAACTGAGGTTTGGGGGTAGGGGTGGTGGTTTGTTTTCGGGCAACGGTTCTCGCCTTGAAGGATGGTGGCCCACACGAGTCTCTGACTGGGACCCCCCCAGAAAGCCACTCTGGGCACCTTTTTGTAGAGGATCCACAGGAGAGGAAGGACCTTTTCCCTGGACTGGATGTCAGGAGCTCAGAGCAGTTTGGGTTCAACAAGATTATTTTTCCTTTAGCCCCATGATTAGTAATATAGTGAATAAGTCTTGTACAGGAATGCTTGATGTATCTACTGGGGATCCTCAGCAGACTGCCACCAATCCTTTTGATTTGTGGCTTTTGTGTGGAGTAAATGGAGGTTGCATGGACTTGGGACCTGTCATTATGCTTGGAGGAGGAATTTGTCAAAGAGGTAATTTTTCCCTAGGGTCCGCTACCAAATTGTATTTTTCTAGCGGTAGTGGCTCTGGTTCTTGGAATTCTTCGTTTCATTCTTACTGTAATAAGACCTTTTCAGCCTCGCCAGTATGTCTCTGGCCTCCTTTTCTGTGGATTGTAAGTAATGGGAGTGCATCCTTGGGTAAAGAAAAGTTAGTATGCACTCCGGACATATGCTTTTATGCCCTCTGCTGGAATGCCACAGCCTTTCCTGTGGCTGTGGTGACTAGAATGCCTCGATATGTACCAGTTCCTGTAGAAGCCCCTAATACCATGATGCTATTCAGGCTTAAAGGAGATTTTGGCATCACTTCAGCTATTGTTACTGCCATCACTATTGCTGCTGTGGGGGCTACTGCCTCAGCTATTGCCTTGTCTAGTTCTATACAGACTGCCAATGCCCTGAATAACATCTCAGCCACTGTAGCACAGGCATTGGATACTCAGACCTCTATGAATTCTCATCTCAAAGGAGGCCTTATGATAGTTAATCAACGCATAGATTTAATGCAAGAACAGATTGATTCTCTTTGGCAACTAGCACAATTGGGGTGTGAGTGGAAAATGCAAGGTTTGTGTGTTACTTCCGTGCAGTATCGAAATTTTACAAAGGCTGCTAATCTGTCTAGACAATTGTCAGAATTCCTCTTACAGGATTGGTCGGCTGAATTTGAAAATTTGATGAGAGAGCTGAGAGCGACAATCGTCCACATCAACTCCACTCGGGTGGATCTGAGCCTGGCTACTGGTTTGACTTCCTGGATACAGACGGCTATGGATCATCTTAAGGAGTGGGCGGGCATAGGCTCTTTGGTGATACTGATGATACTAGCCTCTCTGGTTTGCCTATGGTGCATCTACAAGATGAGAGCCACACAGAAGCGTAATGCAGCCATGATTATACAGGCCCTTGTCACCATTGAGGCGGGCCAGTCCCCTCAGGCATGGCTTGCTGCTGTGAAGCCTTAAATCTTCACTGAGCATAGTCCCTGCCCACTGAGGTATTCGTTCCATGGTTATTAGGGTCTGGCAAGTCAATGACGGAGTTGACGGGTAAGTCTCGGCCACCTAAGTCAGGGCAGCCCCGAGTGGGGAGGCTGACCCAGAGACAGGTAAGAGTTTGAGCATCGCCCTCCTACAGGCTCAGGCCCACCGTGAGATCCCCAGATATGGGGATTACAAAGCCTTTCCAGGGACTTCTACCAACTTTAGAAAAAATAAAAAAGGAGAAACTGTAGAGAGCTGCGACGTGCCACGCCCTAAAGATGGTGCCGGTTTTCGCCTTCCACCATCCCGATGGTGAGCGCTCTCGGTGGTAAACAAGTCCATATTTGGCTAAGACTGCTGATCTGGCTTGCTTCCGCATATGTGGGCCTCTAAAATAGCACCACGTGGCTTTACTTGATTGGCTGTTCATATAGTATTTAGCCTGTGGGTTGGGTCTGCCCGGGCATTTCGGAAGACTGTTTTCAAGGGACCTGAATACACTGCTGGAGAAAAGCTTTTGCAAGTTGCGTCGTCCTTGCTGGTCGAGGGGGACGCGACAGGAGGGGAGCAGGGGAGAATTATGAGTAGGGAGAACTGGGGAGAGAGGGCCAGGAGAAAGAATGGAGATTGGAAGAGGGCATCTCTGGGATGTGCCAGAGATCTTGGATAGGGGAGGCTCCAGGAAGCCTTTGGGGCTGACCCTAGATGAGACTCCTAGCAGTGGGGATGTGGAGCCTGATATAGCCACCTCTTGTATTCAGTCAGGACTTCTAGTGAAAGGACAAGGACACCAACCCACCCATAAAATGTTCCACCAAAACTTTGTACTGGTTATATGATATGCAGGGACAAAGATGGAACAGAAATTGAGGGAATGGTTATTCAAAGTCTGCTCCAACTTGAGAACCATCCCATGAGAAAGAACCAATCCCTGGTGCTATTAATGATACTCTGCTATGCCTGCACACAGAGTCCTAGCATAGCTGTCTGAGAGGCTTCCCCCAGCAGTTGATAGAAAGAGATGTAGAGACCCACAGCTAAACATTAAACAGAGCTCAGGAAGACTTGTGGAAGAGCAGGGAAAGACTGAGAGAGCTAGAGGTTTCAAGGACTCCACAAGAAGACCTTCAGAGTCCACTAACTTGGGACAATAGGGGCTCACAGAGTCTAAACCACCAAACAAATAGCATTCATGGGTTGGACCTGATTGGCCTGCACATATGTAGCAGGTTCACACCTTGGTCTTCATCTGGGTACCCCAAGCACTGGAGCAGGGGGCCTCTCTGACTCTGATGCCTACCTTTGGATCCCATTCCCTTAACTGGGCCAACTTGTCTGGCCTCAGTAAGAGAGGACACATTTAGTTTTGCTGCGACATAAAGTTCCAGGGTGGGTTAGTACTCATGGGGGAACCACCCATCTCTGAGAAGGGGAAAAGAATGGTGGGAAAGGAGGTGTGAATGGGAGGAGATGAGGAGGGGGTGACTGAGAGGAGATGTGGGGGACTGCAATCAAGATACAAAGTGAATAAATAAATTAATTAAATGGAAAACTATCCATTTTAAAGAACAGCCATTAACAGCATGTAACAGTAACAATTTATTAATTTATGACTTTGTACATGAAATAAAGTTAAACTTGTTACAAAACATTCATATAAAGTGCAGTTTAGATATAAGAAGATTCCTTTGTAACAGTGGAGACCATTTTAGAAACCCAATATGGGTCAATATGGCTAGAAACAATACAACATCATGATCAAAGCCTCAGAAAACACCACAGAGGAGGAGACAGTCTTATAAGATTTCAGCTGCAAGGCAGTGTGCTTTACACATGATGGGGAATTGATCCCATGAAATCTTTGCAGAATGGTAAACTACAGGCCATCTCCATGACAACACCAGGGCACATGACAATTTGGAAGGGGAAACCTACAAGGCCTCACCTCTAAGGGAAGAGCTACGTGCAATTGATGGTTGTTTAGAGAGGGAACATCAGAATTCTCAATGATGCCCTGATATGTTTTCCAACCACAGTGCTCCTCCCTAAATATATAAAGGCATGAACAACATTAAATGCACTCATCAAGCTATAATTATACATACATTTATTTGTGTCTGTCTCCATGTGTATGTATGCATGCATATCACAAAATTAATTTAAAAGTCACAGAATTCAGAGGGACTGGGGGGCATTGGATTAGTTGGCCAAGGAGACTGGGAGGGGTGGAAATGAGATAAACATATAAAATTCTTATATATGAAATTCTCAAAATAAAATAAATGTTAAAAGGGAAAGTAAGCAAGTGTTCATTCAGAGATGATACACATATACCAATTTCCCTAACCCCTCCAAGAAGAGGAGGTAGAAAGAATGCGAGCACTAGATAATGGGTGGGAGTGCACTAAAGTTCTGTGTGCTGGACTTGGTATGGCTGTTGCACACACAGACTTACAGTAGCTGTGATTATCTATACAAGACCTTCACAGGATCAATAAGTTAAAAGATCCAGCATGGCCCTAGGACGTATTACTGAGGTCTTACTCCTACCTAAAGGGTGTGGATGGCCATATACATAGTACCAATTGGACTCATTTGGTTGCACATTATTTTTAAAAAGACAGCATATAAACTTGAGAGGAAGATATGTTGAGGTTGTATCATAAGCACTGGAAGGTAGATGGGAAGTAAATATATAGACACATTTATACATGTATGAACATTTCAAAGAGTAAATTAAAATATGTACTGGGAAGGGTGGAAAGAAGGCACTGTTATGGAGATGTAACCTGAAGTAATAAATAGACATAAAAAAATAAAAAAATAGTCATTCAAACAACAACAAAGCTAAGGTATTCAGAGCCACCTTCCTGAGTGGTACAGAGGAAGACATGGCTAAAATATGTCAGAAGTTTTCAACTTCATTGCACACAGTTAATGTTTAATTGAATTATGAAGTTAGGTACTGTGATGGTTTGAATAGGTATGGCCTCTATACACTTATATGTTTGAATTCTTGATCCATAGGAAGTGGCACTATTAAGAGGTGTAGCCTTATTGCAGTAGATGTGGCCTTGTTGGTGGAAGTATACCACTGTGTGGGCAGGCTTTGAGGTCTCCTGTGCTCTAGCTACCCCCAGTGTGGCACACAGTCTCTTTATGTTGTCTATGGATCAAGATGTTGAACTCTCAGCTACTCCAGCATCATGTCTGCCTTCATGTTCCCATACTTCCTGCCATGTTGATAATGGACTAAACCTCCGAAACTGTAAGCGAGCCTCTATATATTTTTTTTTCTACAGGAGTTGCCATAATTGTTTTATGTCTTCCAAGCAATAAAACCCTAACTGAGACAGACACCATTTGGGATAACATGTCATTGCAAATGAAACAAAAATCACTTTTAAAATTAGAAGCCTGTCGATGAATATAGCATACTTGGAAACTAGCCAGAGGAGTAAGGGTTGTGATGTCAGTCTGGAAAAAAATTGTAAATTTATATTAAATGGTAAGCTTTGAAGATGAGATCTGTTGGTAGTGTTAAGCCAAAAAAAAAATCAATGACTGCAGGAAGGCAAAATTTGATCCTATTTAAATATCAAATAAGTTCATAATATAATCCTGTGTTCTAGAATAAGTGCTCCCAGACATACAGAAATAGTTTGGAGCTCTGTAAAAAAAAAAAAAAAAAAAAAAAAGCATAGTTCTTTTGACAACTAGTGCAAGTTCTAAAAAAAACTATAGGGAAACCATGAAAAACTCTTATAAGTCTTTTTGGAGTCCATTTTCTTGCTATAACGCAAGAGGGATGTGGGCTCTGGTCAACCCTCAGAACTTGTCTACCTATCCATGCATGAACCATGATCTAATTTGTACTAGTTTCTTACTTTAAAAATGTCATCCTTGAGTTCACCATAAATAAATAAAAACCCTTAAGTCTGTTTTCCCATAGGGTAAGCCCTTATACACAAACATAAATATGTTTTTCCCATCTATTCACCTTGTGATAAAGTGAGGACAGTATGTGCACTAACTGGAGAAATTTAAGTATCAGCTTAAGACCAAGGAGCCAAGTTAATTAGGCCACCTAGAAACTGAACCCTTTTCTGGAGACTTTTGTTCTTTACAAGAACTATAAAAACTTAATAGCAAATGGAAAGGAACTGTTTTTTCAGTTCTTTTCATGTGAGAAGAGGAGAAATCACTGATTTACACAAGAATATCTGATTAACAGAGGGTACAAAATGGGATCCCTCCTGGAGATTAAAGGTAGAATTGCTACACAAAGTTGCAAAAAGTTAGTTCATTTTTGAGTCTCAGCCTTGTCTAGTAAAAATAAAAATCAGGAGATTCTCCTAATATTTTTAGCAATGCTACCTTTCTATCTGGCTTTTTAAACTCTCCTTTATTGTGTCACTAGATATGTCCTGTTATTTCCATGATGAACTGAGCAGTCAACACTCCTCAGCTGGGCTCTCTATTACAAAGATGCTCTGACACTTGATAAGAAGAATCAGTGAAGTTCTGATAACCTCAGTAGACTTCCTTGGTGCTTGAATGCCCACCCATGCATAAAGCATGATTAAAAGATGCTGATGAAGTGAGTCACTATCCCTGGGATGTTCCTATGAAGAGAAGAAGCTCAAACAGAGTAATGGAGACAACTTCACTGGACACTGCAGTGTCTCTAATGGGAATTTGGAAAACAATGTATGCTTATCAAGAACAGAAGATACATCTCCATCACAGTTCCCTCCCTCCACCCCCCGTGGTCTCATCCTCCCCCCCCCCCCCCTTCTCCCACCTATCCTACTCCCCCATAGTGGGATGCTCTACATATCAGCCACCCCCCCCCCAATTCAGCAGTCATATGAGGGCTAAGAGCTTCCTCTTGCACTGGAGGCCTACAAGGAAACTCCAATAGGCAAAGTGTCCCACTAACAGGTAACAAGGTCTATATCCCTGTTCTTTTCAGTCTGTTGATTATAGGATAGTTATCCTGTACTCTATGGCTAAATTACAATTATAAGTGAATAGATGCCATGTGCATCTTTCTGGGTCTAGGTTAGCTCACTCAGGATGAACTTTTCTAGATCCATTCATCTAGCATCAAATTACATGAATTCTTTGTTTCTGATGGCTGAGAAGTATTCCATTGTGTAAGTGTATCACAGCTTTTTTTATCCATTCATCAGTTGAAATAATAAATACATATTTAAAAAAAAAACGATCAGAAGTTAGACTTACAGCAGAAGAGCTGTGTGCTGTGACAAAGAAGAAAGTTTATAAGGTCACATGTATGCAAAAAGAATGGGGCATAAACATTGGAACAGTCTTTAAAGTACATCTTGGTTCTGCCTGTCCACCACCCATCCTCATTCACAGTAGGTAACCACTTCCTGCTTTTTCCAGGTGAATAATCCTTTCCACACTTGTACTGTGCTCCTGAGTTAATAAGGAATGTATGCTAGGAGCTACCCATCAGAAGTTCACATCACACCTCACAACAGGCTCTGATTTTTTTTTTCTTGGAATAAATACAACCCACATCTAAGACGTTGTGACAATGTGTCACAATTTAAAGACTTTTGCAGGAACTTCTGAGAAAGCAAACATCCTTTTCTTCTAGGTTTGAGAAGTTTTCTAAGTGAAGGTACAATAGAAGCAATAAATAAATAAATTTTAAAAAAAGGATGAGCAGAGTAATTTTGCTGAGTCATCTGAGAATCACATGCAAATCCACATTTAACTTGTTGATGTCACATTCTTATAGCACACAACACTGTAAAATAACTGTTTGTTTCAATTAATATTGCCCTACTCAGAGAGTTTGACTCAAACTGCTGTTTCATTTATCCTTCAAGAGACAATGTTACCTTAGATAATTCTCCTTACTCTGATGTATTGGTTTAAGACATTAGAGATTAATGATTTGTAACAGCCTAAGAGATTTCTTATAGAGCTTGTTTACTGAACACAGCTTCTATAAGACAAAAGACACTGTCATTTGAACAAAATGGCAGCCTACAGGTGGGGAAAAGATCTTCACCAACCCCACATCTGGCTGAGAGCTAATATCCAAAATTTACAAAGAACAAGAAATTAAACACCAAGAAACCAAATAATCCAATCGAAAAATGAGGAAAAGAGCTAAACAGAGAATTCACAAAGGAGGAATTTCTAATGGCCGAGAGACACTTTAAGAAATGCTCGACATCCTTAATCATTAGAGTAATGCAACTCAAGACGACCCTGAGATTTCCTCTCACACCTGTCAGAATGGCTAAGATCAAAACAAAACAAAAGCAAAAAACTGGAAATGTTGGTGACTGAAATTGGGAATAACATAACTTTTCTGTCCTTAAAAGCTATAGCTATATTAGGTCACTGTTATCTTTCTGTAGGAATGGACCTGAAAAGATGGAAATCTAAATTTATAATTACACTTGACTGTCATCAAAAAGGATGTACTACTTCATTGTCAGGATATAGAAGACTCTATGTGAAAATTAATATTCTAGGATGGCTTTAAGTATAATTTTTCACCTAGGCTGTATATATTTTTATTGCCAATGCTAATAGCAAATAAAAAAGTTCAGTAATCATTGCTTTATATATACATATTATGTGAAGCCTATATATCTCACTGAAAATGTCTGTGTTTCTTGTAGTTTTATATTTCTTATGCAAATATGACCCTAGTTGTCTTATACATGTAAAGCAACATCTTTTCTCCATCAATTGGTAAGTTAAGTAAGATTGGATCCATGGTTTAAGTAGCTTTATTGTAAATGGTTACTTCTCATATTTCTGCTCTGCATTTATTTTATGTTGTCTTCAGTTTAAGATTCATTATACTATATTTTGTCTTTATGAGTATTTACCTGAGTGCGTGTATGTTCACTACATAAAAGCAGTACTCATAGCGGGGAAGAAGAAAGCATTTGAAAACCTGGAAGGTAGTATTATAGAGTGTTGTAAGACACTATATATGTGCTGGGAATTGAATCTGGGTCCTCTGCAGGAACACATGCTATTAATTGCTGAGTCAATTCTTCAATTCCAAAGACTGTATAAATAACAAGTTTTGCACATATAGGGACACTATTCTGCTATAGATGTGAATTATAAAGAAAACTACCAAGTGATGCTCAGTTTTGCTTACAATTTCAACAGATTTGTAACTGAGTTTAGAGCCTAAAAGGAAAAGTACATCCTGAAGTTAGGGCTTCTGTTCAGATAGTTTCTTAGAAAGTAAACCCCATGGAAAAAATGTGGAAGAATTATTTTTTTTCCTATGAGCTAAGAATCTACCAGGAGGTTTCTATTAGAATTTATTTTATCTCTAGACTACAATAAATTAATAAGCTGTACTATGGATATACTGTAACATTGGTATCACCATTAAGTCAAACCCTGAATGAATAGCTACCAGCAATGAATGAGAATCCTAATTACCTAATGATACTTTGTTCCTGAAAATGAAACATGAGTTCCTCTAGAGAAAATGGGACACAGTACATGGCCAAGTGGTGATGCTGTGGTAAATTGTAGACTGACACTCTTTCCCAACCAATGCATCTGGGCTGGCATTAGAAATCTCACTGAAATATGTTGACACCTTCAGTCTGCCTTCTTACAGCAATACTTATATCCATCCTCTGCCCAGCATTATGTTCAGCCTTGTTGGTCAGATATTCTCACATTTCTTCTAGCATATATTTCTTTCAATAAGAAAACATTCCAAAGAAAACACATATTTGAAAGAAGGTATACTATGTTTGTTCTTACAAGAAAGGACTGTATTTATACACTTGAACTGTGTTGAAAAGTAATCATAGTTGCCAGTATGGTGCAATGAGAGAAGGTGTGGCCAAAATTTAGCAGAACCGATGGTAATTTATTAGGAATCTAACTCAAGGAACTATTGGTTACATCGCAGAGTCACAACATACAAGAAGGCATCTGCTTCTTCTAGCAGTATGGATTGAGAAGACTATGAAATACTCACTTTACTTATACTGATGAATACAGATGTCTATTTATCAGCCTGCTGTTCCCCCCCCCACTGGGTTAGTGAATGTGAAGACCAAATGTATTGTACCTTATCATTTCTCAGCTTTGGAGCTAAGTTAGCAATATATATTAGTTTTAAATTCCTAGATTAATATTCAGCACAACCGCAGCATCAAGTGTGTCTTTAAGTACTTTCCAAGAGCCATTCTAGCAATCATGTTATGCCTTAAGCCACTGTCAGTGTGCATATTCATATTTTGTGTGTCGTACTCATATTTTGTGGCTTCAACAACTGTCAGACACTTGATGTCATTAACGATTCAATTGTCCATATACAGCTTAAATATCACTATCCTTTTTTCTTTTTTATTATTGTTTTAATTTTTCAAGTTACATCTCGATCAAAGTCATCTCTCTCCTCCACTCCAGGTCCTACCCTTCCTCTCTTTTTCCCATCTCTGTCCTCTCCTTTCTCTTGGGTGAGGGGAGTCCCTACATATCAACCCCTCTCAGTTCATCAGTCACATGAGGGCTAAAAGCTTCCTCTTACACTGTTGCATGATAAGGCCGCCCAGCTAAGGAAATGTGTTCCACTAAGAGACAACGGGGTGCATGAGTTTTTTGTGGGAGGAGTTTTTCATAGGACAGTTATGCTAGGTTCCTGTCTGTTTGGGTCTGTGGGTTGTAAAATGGTTGTCCTGTGCTATATGGTTAATATCCACTTATAAGTGAGTATGTATCATGTATATCTTTTTGGGTCTGGGTTAGCTCACTCAGGATGAGCTTTTCTAGTTCCATCCATTTGGTTGCAAATTGCATGATGTCCTTGTTTCTGAGAGCTGAGTAGTATTCCACTGTGTAAATGTACCACAGTTTTTTGTGTTGTTTTTAATCCATTCTTTGATTGAAGGACATCTGGGTTGTTTCCAGTTTCTGGAATCTCTAATGGCCTGAGAGACACTTGAAGAAATGCTCAGCATCCTTAATCATCAGAGAAACGCAACTCAAGACGACTCTGAGATTCCATCTCACACCTGTCAGAATGGCTAAGATAAAAAACTCAAATGACAGCACATGCTGGTGAGGCTGTGGAGAAAGGAGTACACTTCTCCATTGCTGGTGGGAATGCACATTTGTACAACCACTATGGAAATCACTGTGGCAATATTTTAGAAAACTTGGAATAGCTCAACCTCAAGACCCAACCATACCACTTCTGGGTATACATCCAAACAATTCCTTACCAGTCCACAAGGACACCTCCTCATCTATGTTTATAGAAGCCTTATTTGCAATAGCTAGAAACTGGAAACAACCCAGATGCCCTCAACTGAAGAATGGATAAAAAAATCTGTGGTACATTTACACAATGGAATACTACTCAGCCATCAGAAACAACAAAATCATGCAATTTGCAGGCAAATGGATGGAACTAGAAAAGCTTATCCTGAGTGAGCTAACCCAGACTCAGAAAAATGTACATGACATCTATTCACTTATAATTGTATTTTAGCCATGAAGAACCCAATAACTATCTTACAAGCAACACACCAAAAGGAACAGGAACATAGATCTTGTTACCTGTTAGTGGGACACTTTGCCTAATAAAGTAGCCCTAAAGGCCCCCAGTGCAAGAAGAAGCCCTTAACACTCATATGATTGTGGAACTGAGTGGGGCTGATATGTGGGGGCAACCCACTCCAGAGGAGTAGGATAGGTGGGAGTGGAGGGAGATGGTGGGAAGGTGGCACCAGGAGGGATGGAGAGAGGGGACTGTGATGGAGATGTAACTTGAAGTAATAAATAAACAATAACACCAGAAACAACAAAAACAAATAAAGCTTATATGTACACAATTGAGGTGATGTCCTTCTAGTTTGATAAAAATCTTTTGGATGTATGCCCAGTAGTGGTATGGCTTGATCTTGGGGTAGTTCTACTTCCAATTTTCTGAGGTAGTCCCAGATTGAGTTCCACAGAGGTTGTACAAGTTTGCATTCCCACCAGCAATGGAGTAGTATGCCCCTTTCTCCACAGCCTCACCAGCATATACTATTGCTTCAATTTTTTATTCTAGCCATTCTGACAGGTGTGAGATGGAATCTTAGAGTTGTCTTGAGTTGCATTTTTCTGATGATTAAGGATTTTGAGCATTACTGCAAGTCTCTCTTGGCCATTAGAAATTCCTCTTTTGTGAATTCTTGGTTTAGGACTGTACTCCATTTTTTGATTTATTGTTTGGTTTATTCGTGTTTAATTTTTGAGTTCTTTATATATTTTAGATATTAGCCCTATGTCAGATGTGTTGTTGGTGAAGATATTTTCCCAGTCTGTAGGCTCCTGTTTTGTTCTAATGACAGTGTCCTTTGCCTTACAGAAGCTTTTCAGTTTCATAAAGTCCCATTTATTGATTGTTGTTCTTAAAGCCAGAGCTATTCATGTTCTGCTCAGGAAGTTGTCACCTGTGCCAATGAGATCCAGGCATTTCCCCATTTTTTCTTCTAGTAGATTTAGTGTGTCCAGTTTTATGTTGAGGTTTTTGATACACTTGGACTTGAGTTTTGTGCAGGGTGATAAATATGGGTCTATTTGTATCCTTCTACATGTTGACATCCAGTTAGACCAGCAGCATTTGTTGAAGATTCTTTCCTTTTTCCATTGTACAGTTTTGGCTTCTTTGTCAAAAGTTAAGTGACTCTAGGTCTGTGAGTGTATTTTTGGTCCTTCAATTCAGCTCCATTGATCTACCAGTCTTTGTCTATGCTAGTACCATGATGTCTTTATTACTATTGATCTATAGTACAGTTTGAAATCAGGGATGGTGATACCTCCAGATGTTCTGCTATTGTACATGGTTGATTTAACTATTCTGGATTTTTTTTTGTTTTTCCATATGAAGTTGAGAATTGTTCTTTCATAGTCTGTAAAAGAATTGTGTTGGTATTTTGATAGGAATTGCATTGAATCTGTATATTACTTTTGGTAGGAGGGCCATTTTTCTTATGTTTATCCTACCTATCCACGAGCATGGAGATCTTTCCATCTTCTGATATCTTTTTCAATTTATTTCTTCAGGTAATTGAAGTTATTGCTGAACAAGTCTTTCACTTGCTTGGTTAGAGCTATTACCCCCACGTATTTTATATTATTTGTGGCTATTGTGAAGAGTTTTGTTTCCCCAATTTCTTTCTCTAGCCCATTTATTTATTTATTTATTTGTTTATTTATTTATTTATTTATTTATTTTTGTGTAAAGAAGGGCTTTTAAATTGTTAGTATGGGAACTCTCTAATTTCTTTTTGAAGGTGCTTAGTGCTATGAACTTTCCTCTTTGCTCTGCTTTCTTTGTATCCCATACATTTGGGTATGCTGTGCCTTTATTTTCATTGACTTCTAAAAGGACTTTAACTTCTTTCTTTTTTAAAAAAAAAATTCTTCCCAGACACAGTGATCATTGAGAGTTGTTCAGTTTCCCTGAGTTTGTTGACTTTCTGTTGTTTCTATTATTGTTGAAGTGCAGCTTAATTCCATGGTAATCTCATAAAACACGAGGGGTTATATCAATTTCCTTGCATCTGTTGTGACTAACTATATGATCAGTTTTGGAGAAGGTTCCATGAGGTGCTGAGAGGGAAGTAAAATATCACAACTCTTTCTGTGCTAATACTTAACCATCCTGCTCCTTCTTATTCTAAATCACTGCTGAGGACAAGTCCATGTAGATTTTACATTCCAAGTGCTGTCTTCACTATGCTGACCACCAGAATGAGGAGGTGAATTGTTGATTAACTGGTGATATAACTGGTGATCCAAGTATGAAACTTCCTCCCTAAAGTTAGATTCTCAAAGCATTAATTATTCAAACTATCAAAAATTCCCCTTCCTTTAAAATAGTGACTATATGACATTTTATATTCCTTTCTTCATTTTTTTTTTCTGAAGTGGAAGTAGTCCCAGGTCATTGAAGAAAGGTATTTCTAAGAAAATGGAAAGAAGCAAGTGATATTAAGGAGCAGTTATTGACTTTATCTCAATTGCTATTCAACCGAAATCGATCTCCTAAGGTATTGTGTTTTTTAAAAAAAGAATATTTCTGTATATTATGAACGAAAGAACAACTCTCTACTATCTTCCTTTCCTACTGGTAAGAGTTTCTCACCAGAATACAAAATTTCTTCTGTATCCAAATTTTCACACATGTCTAAATAGCTGAGTAGGTTTCTGACTCAGTCTGCAGAGAAACTCTGGGGCAGAAACCCTCAGTTCAGAGACTGGGTTAATAGCCTAAACTTGTGTGGAGGTATTTTCTGAATCAATGGTAGAAAAGATGGTGGATGGAACAAGAAGTGAGTTGGAATAAAAGTAGTGTCTGATAACACATGGAGTAGAGCCCACATTTTGAGTAAAGCCTGCTGATCATTGTTGTTTCTTCATAAATGAAACTCACAGGGTCTCTCTTTTTTCTTAATGTTTAATTTTTAATTTCTTCAAGTTACATCTCAATTGCAATCCCCTCCCTACTCCGCACTCCAGTCCCATCCTCCCACCCTCTTCTGCCTCAACCCACCCATCCCCTTCCTTTTTTTTTAAGTTTAAGGTATATCTTTTCCCCCAAACATCTCCCCCTTTCAGTCCAACAAATGGCTTTTTCTCCTATAATAATAAATACAATACAAAACAACAGAGGTAATTAGGCCACAATTATGAGAGTTATATGGCTTAGCATATATTCCCAATGTCCAGTCCATATGTATTTGGCACCTGACTTTAACATTCTACTATCTACCCATCTCCATGAGTTTAAACTTCTATATCTAACTCAGCTTTCATACTAACTTGCATCACAATTTAAAAAACATTTTCTTAGATCCATAACACTCTCTTGATTCCTAAACAACTCAAAATTTAACTATGAGACTCTAGCTATCTATTCTTCAACCACCTCAGAGACCTGAGAGGGATAAATATATCTATAAATGATTATATAGGAAGTGCAGGGCCTGCAGTTTCCAAAACTAAGAAATGACATATCAGTGGCTGCCTGGACAGTTCCCATTTTCTCTCCATACATTACAAGATTGATCTTCAGTCGTTTGGCCCCGTTTCTCTGACAGACATTGATTGTAGAGCAGGAATTATGAAGGTCTTTCCTACCCTGTCTTGGCAGAGCTAGGTTGTAGACTTACCTGCTTCCAAGTTTTGTCCTTTTGGGACAGCATTCTGTCTACAGTTGGAGCAAGGGTTTTTTTCCTGCCAAAAGATAGGCTTGCGACTAATTCAATCATCTCCCACTGGAGATTCTTCAATGCTCATCTATTCACTTATAGTAGGATTTTAGCTATGTAGTAGAGGATATCGATACTATAACCAACGCCCCAAAGGGAACATGGACATAGACTTTTTATTTTTTTATTCTTATATTTTTATTTTTTATTTTTTTATTCTTTTTTTTATTTGTTTGCCTGCTTATTTGTTTGTTGGGTTTTTTAGTTCTCTCTCCCTGGCAATGAGACACTTTTCACCGGTGGTACTGCCTCATAGACACCCATTGTATGAGGAGGCTCTTGGCCCTCATATGACCTCTGAACTGGGATGAGGGATTGTTATATAGGGACACTCCACTCCAGAGAAGTGGGATGGAAAAATCAGGGGATAAAGAAAAAAATGAAATGTGAAGTTTTGGCCTTTTGCTACTAATTTCCATAAACTGTTTAAGATAATTAAGAAATGCAAACTAATAGTCATGCAAGTCTGTCATTTTGTTAGATGTTATGACAGTCTACTATAGTTATTTTCTAAGCTAATCAGAAATCAAGTTGCTAAGAGACAAGCAACATTTGTTTATCCTAATATAAGAGATAGATAGGGCCTCTTCAAAAACCTCAAGAGATCTGCAGAATATGGCATTTAAAGATGTTCTCTTAACTTTAGATTTTTTTGATATCGAGACATGTCAACTCCTGACAGCACCCCTATTCTACCCCAGGGCCTCTCTTTAATGGATGTATTAGTTGAAGGAAGAAACCAAGCTGTCTACCCTGCACAATGAAAATCTTACTCTACTTCTTCTAGATTTAATAGCTAGTTTGTATATTAATAATTCTACTCAATAGTTATCTTTGGTAGGTCATTAAGATATCTTGGTATTGAGATGGTCAAACGATACCCATAAATGCAGTTCACAGTTACCTTTATTTGAAACAAAACAGAATCATGACTTACAGGGCATCATATTTGCCTCAGTAGTCAGAGATTTAGAAGCCAGAGTTGGATCTGTGAGTGAGAAGACATAACTGCACGGTTTAAGGTATGAAGAAAGGAAATAGTGTCAAGTCCGTGTTCAGATTCTCGGTAGGATAAGCTGGTCAACTTTAGGCTAAAACCACGGAGACACCTTTGATAAGTTGGAGAAAAATTTCCAAGTATTGAAGACAAATTCATTCTGAATGCAAGAATGCAGGAGTTGCGTGAGAATAGAAATATATACGTTATTATACATCAGAGAATAAGTGAGTTTGTAAAATTTATTTTCACAGATGTTCACACTGGAAGTCCATATTATTATAAATTTAATTGAAAACCCAGTGATTTATTAATACTAACATTAAAAATCTGAAATTAATACTATATGAGACAGAAATTTGAGTACACAGAACTAAATATTTGACAAGGAGGACAAAATATACATTGATGAATAGAAAACACCTGTAACAAATGCCTCTGGGAAAACTGGAAGTCCATAGGCAAAAAGAATAAAATTAGAGCCATATCTATGACCCTTCTCAGAGTCTATTACAAGTGGTTTAAACACCTCAATTTGAAAACAAAACCTGAAATGCTGAAACTACCAAAAGAAAACATAGGCAATACTTCACAAGACATAGGCACAGAAAAAGACTTTCTGAGTAAGACTCTCTTTCCCAAGAGTTCAGCCCAATAATTAACAAGTGGGACCATATAAAAGTAAAAATCTTCTGTAGAGGTAAGGAAATAATAATTCAAATTAAGAGAAACTCTACAGAGTCGGAAAGAATCTTTGCATGCTGTATATCTGACAGAGTATTAGTATCCAGATCTATAAAATTCTCAAAATACAGAGTCAAGAAAACAAACAACTCACTTAAAAATGGACTGTGAATATGACCAGAAAGCTCTCAAAAGAAGAAAAAAAATGGCAATAAAGTAACTCAAAAAGTATACATCATTTTTAAAATATTTATTTATTACTTCAGGTTACATCTCCATCACAGTGTCCTTTTTCCACCCCTTCCAGTCCTGCCTTCCCACCCTCTCCCCCTATCCCTTCCATCACACTCCTCCAGAGTGGAGTGTCCCTACATAACAGCCCCCAACCCCAGTTCAGCAGTCATATGAAGGCCAAGAGCCTCTTCATAGACTGGGGGGCTACAAGGCAGCAACAATAGGGGAAAGTGTCTCATTGACAGGAAAAAAAGTCTATGTTCATGTTTCCTTTGGTGCATTTATTGTAGTATAGATATCATGCACTATATGGCTAAAATCCGACTATAAGTGAATAGATGTCATGATCATCCTTCTGGGTCTGGGTTAGCTCACTCAGGATGAGCTTCTCTAGTTCCATTCATTTGGCTGCAAATTGCATGATTTTTTTGTTTATGATAGCTGAGTAGTGTTCCATTGTGTAGATGTACCACAGTTTTTGAATCCATTCTTTGGTTGAGGGACATCTGGTTTGTTTCCAGTTTCTAGCTATTGCAAATAAAGCTGCTATGAACATAGACGAGGAAACTTCCTTGTGATTCAGTGAGGAATCATGTGGACGCATACCCAGAAGTGGTATGGCTGGGTCCTGAGGCAGAGTTATTTCAAGTTTTCTAAGATATCGCCAGCCTGGACATCTCAATATTGAATATCTATGCCCCAAATACACAGGCACCTACTTTTGTAAAAGAAACTCTTCTAAAGCTTAAATCACACATTGATCCCCACACATTAGTAATGGGAGTCTTCAACACCCCACTCACAACATTGGACAGGTCATAAAGACAGAAACCAAACAGAGAAATAATGATTCTGACAGAGGTCATGAACCAAATGGACCTAACAGATATCTACAGAACATTCACCCAAACACAAAAGAATACACCTTTTCTCAGCACCGCACAGAACCTTCTCCAAAATAGACCATATAGTCAGACACAAAGCGAGACTCAACAGATAAAAGAAAGTTGAAATAACCCCATGTATACATCATTCTTAACAATCATGGAAATGTAAATTAAAACAACCTTGAGATCAAATCTTACCCCTGTCAGAAATTTAATACCAACATCTGACTTTCAACAAATAATATCAATTTAAAAAGTGAAGTAATATGTTGCCTACCAACTATTGTATTACAGAGCCATCATTAAATTGAGTGATTGTAGTTTACCTCACTTAACACAATGATGTTTTTCTTTCCATTTCCATGAATTTTCTTCTGAAGTTCATTTTTTTCTTTATGGCTGAATTTACTTCCATTGGATATAGGTATTGCATTTCAATTATCTAGTAATTGACTGGTAAAGGTTGAACTGATTTAGTCTCCATGCTATGATGAAAAGAACATGATAAACCTGACTGTATAGTTTCTCTGTATTGTACATTTCTCCAATACAGGTTTTCTGCTGTCTAACTGTTACATATGTATTGTGGTGGAAGTAAATCTGAGTAAAGGCCAGGATATTAAAAAGGAGCCTGTGAGGTTGGTGGGGAAAGTCTTTAAAGGCAGAGAATAATAAAGATAATATGACAAAGCAGGAGAGGAATACAATGGGAAAGGGGAGAAGTGTGGGACAGGGAGGGTAAGGTAAAGAGGAAATGGGTGGAGAAACAACCAGAAACCATTAGAGAACATTCCCTATGGGGAAATGGTTACTTTCTAAGCTAATTTGAATAAAAAAGTTTGAACACTTTAAAAAGAACGAGTGATTCCAGGGGACATCATAAGAAACTTTTCATATGGTCTCAGTTTCTTGTTCTGGTAAGGGAATATGAGAACATACTTTCTAAGCTCCTGGCCCATTGGTGGAGGACAGCCTGTATCTTATGGAACATATCAGCTGTATGCTCATAAATGTCAAATAAGTTCCACCAGCTACCAGGCTACCACTTTGTGAAGGAGAGGGAAGTTGAGCCTGTCTAAACTTGACCTGGTATAATGCTGGGAAAAGTTTGGCATGACCTAGAGATCAGAATTCGGAAATATGTAATAAACATGTCTGACAATATTCTTTATTTTCTCTTTTCAAAAATCTCTCATTGGCACAGGTGACAACTTCCTGAACAGAACACCAACAGCTCAGGACCTAAGACCAACAATCAATAAATGGGACCTCTTAAAACTGAAAAGCTTCTGTAAGGCAAAAGACACTGTCATTTGAACAAAGTGGCAACCTACAGACTGGGAAAAAATCTTCACCAACTCCACATCTGACAGAGGGCTAATATCCAAAATTTACAAAGAACTCAAGAAATTAAATGCCAAGAAACCAAATAATCCAATCATAAAATGGGGGATGGAGCTAAATAGAGAATTCACAAAGGCAGAATCCCTAATGGCCGAGAGACACTTGAAGAAATGCTCAACATCCTTAATCATCAGAGAAATGCAACTCAAGACGACACTGAGATTCCATCTCACACCTGTCAGAATGGCTAAGATCAAAAACTCAAATGACAGCACATGCTGGCGAGGGTGTGGAGAAAGGGGAACCCTCCTCCATTGCTGGTGGGAGTGCAGACTTGTGCAACCACTATGGAGGTCAGTCTGGCGATATCTTAGAAACCTTGGAATAGCTTTGCCTCAGGACCCAGCCATACCACTTCTGGGTATACACCCAAATGACTCCTCATGGAATCATAAGGAAGTCTCCTCATCTATGTTCATAGCAGCCTTATTTGTAATAGCTAGAAACTGGAAACAACCCAGATGTCCCTCAACCGAAGAGTGGATAAAAGAACTATGGTACATCTACACAGTGGAATATTACTCAGCTATCAGAAACAATGAAATTATGCAATTTGCAGCCAAATGGATGGAACTAGAGAAGCTCATCCTGAGTGAGCTAACCCAGAATCAGAAGGATGCACATGGCATCTATTCACTTATAGTAGGGTTTTAACTATATAGTACAGGGTATCTATACTACAACCAACACACCAAAGGAACATGGACATAGACTTTTGTTTGTTTGTTTGTTTTTTAGTTTTCTCTCCCTGGAAATAAGACACTTTTCACTGGTGCTATTGCCTTGTAGGCCCCCAGTGTATGAGTAGGCTCTTGGCCCTCATATGACTTCTGAACTGGGCCAAGGGACTGTTATGTAGGGACACTCCACTCCAGATGAGTGAGATGGAAGGGTTAGGGGATAGAGGGTGGGAGGGCAGGGCTGGGAAGGGGGGAAAGAGGATAATATGATGGAGATGTAACCTGAAGCAACAAATAAATAAATTTATTTATTAAAAAAACTCAAATGACAGCACATGCTGGCAAGGTTGTGGAGAAAGGGGAACACTCCTCTATTGCTGTTGGGAGTGCAAATTGTACAACCACTCTGGAAATCAGTCTGCCTCAAAACCCAGCCATACTACTCTGGGTATACATCCATATGATTCCTCACCAAACAGCCAGTACATTTCCTCTTCTATGTTCATAGCTGCTTTATTTGTAATAGCTAGAAACTGGAAAGAACCCAGATGTCCCTCAAGCTATGAATGGATAAAAAAAATTGTGGTATGTCTACACAGTGGAATACTATTCAGCCATCAGAAACAATGGAATCATGTAGTTTTCAGCCAATTGGATGGAATTAGGGAAACTCATCCTGAGTGAGCTAACCCAGACCCAGAAGGATGCACATGGCATCTATTCACTTATAATCATATTTTAACCACATAGTGCAGGATAACTATACTACATCCAATGCACCAAAGGGAACTTGAACATAGACTTTGTTTACTGTCAATGGGACACTTTGCCCTAGTGGTGCTTCCTTTGTAGGCCCCCTGTGTATGAGGAGGCTCTTGGCCCTCATATGACTGCTGATCTGGGGCAGGGGACTGTTATGTAGGGTCACTCCACTCCAGAGGAGTGGGATGGAATGGATAGGGGTTAGAGGGTGGGAGGACAGGACTGGGAAGGGTAGAAAGAGGACACTGTAATTGAGATGTAACCTGAAGTAATAAATAAATATATAAAAAAGAAAAAATCTCTCTCTCCCTCCCCCTCTTCCTCTGGGTGTGTGTGTGTGTTTCTGTGTGTTTGTGTGTTTGTGTGTGTGTGTGTGTGCACATGTATGTCACATACATTCAGTACTTGCAGAGGACAGAAGAGTGTGCTGGATCTCCTAGATGTGGAGTTAAGAAGGTTGTGAGCCAGCTTACATGGGTGCTGGGGAATCTAGCTCAGATCCTCTGCAAAAGCCACAAGACAAGAGTTTTAAACTGTGGAACCAACTCTCCAGACTCACAGTCTTTATATTATTATAGTTTGAGAAATTCTGTGATGATACTATGAATAACATTCAACCAAGACTCACTAATCTGAGGGAGTGTGCATAAAAATTGTGACATTCTTAGATATTATGCTCCTTGCATCGGTCAAGTTCACATACAACCTTTCAGTGGTAAATCATGCTGACCAAATAAGGGCACAGATGATACAAAGGCAACAGTGTCAAAGAGATAAAATTAACAGTGTAGCATGCTAATAAAATGGGGTGAAACCCAGTGTTCTCTATTAGTATTAGTCTGACCTATATTTAGTATTGTCTTCTGAAAAAAAATAGATTTCCCAGAAGATATTGAGAAGCACACCAACAGTAATGAAGTAGAAAAATGATAGATGTTAAGAAATTAAGGTGTTCCAAAATGGGTTATAAACCTGCACTTCTTTGTTGCCCATGCACTTTTGATGAGCTTGCAAAGTTTTAGACCTTTTAATTTAAGATGGGTCTATTTTATTTCCTTCGTCTACAGTGGAAATAATTTTCTTATCTATCATTAGAGTGGTTTAGTACTTTCATTAATCTACACATCATAAAGCAGAAAGTGATTTTTGTACCTTCTCCAATCAGTCATTGAGCCTGCCTCAGAATGGAAAATGGTTATTTCCTGCTGATTCCAAAGGCAGTCTTAAGGCCAGTGTTCTGAGCCATCACAATTAAAAAGACAAAATGTATACATAGAAATGCTGTTGTCACCACCTTTCCCTTGATGTCATTTGGTTTACTGCTGTGAATGGCAGATGTTTGCAAATGTAGCAGAGACCTTTGATTTTGTGGCAGAGCTTGGGAGGGGGACATCAGGAGAGAAACCGGGACTGCCTGTGCAGGGCAGCAAACTGCCTGGTTGTTCATTTTATATCGAATTCATAATCCTGGTTCATAGCCAAGAAGGTCAGCTAGGCTTGAAATCAGAGGAACATGTTTAGGTCACTTTTCCCAGATAAACACCTGTGCTCTTATTTCATTAATATAAACATTTCAAACACTCTCCAACTTCTTGCCCAGAGACCCAGGTTTCTCATTCAAAATTTGTGCTGTAAAGGGCAAGGAATATTTGTTATACTTGTGACAATGTCAGTTCTCTCAGTGATCTGATCTGACATGGACTCCAATGGAGTTTTGAGACTGCTATAATTTAAAAGTATGTCACAGAGTAAAGGTTATGGAAGGACTTGTAGGCAGCCTGGTCAGAATTCCCTGCAGCTGGGTTTAAATTCTGAGGCACAGAAATCACTAGCAATGACCTGAGTGTGAGACCCTCAGTCTCTTTAAAGTTGTTTGTTGATTTTTAGTCTAAGTTAAATGACACTCCAATATCCTGTCAAGTGTTAACTTGTGGTGTCCTCTGGAGTTTTCCCCTCAAAACAGATGTGATGGAGTTGGTGAACAGTAGGCACAGTGGAGTGTGAAAACAGAGAACACGATATCCTTAAAACTACCTGTAACAAAATGCATTGTGCTTTGTTTCTTATTGAGATCATGGAGCTGACTCCCAAGTTTATATTGCTAATTAAAATATGCAGTAACCAAAGAGGGAAATCTAAGTTAACAGTGAAATTACTACTGAATATCTATCGCTTTTGTACTGTTATACCATCAAAAACTCATAATATGAACTGGAATGAGGGGTGATCTGTATTACTAGTAGTAAAATAATTATTCCATGTTGAGATAAGGAAAAAGAAATAGATTTAATATTAGAAATAGAAAATTATGAAAAAAATGTTTTCAAAGATCTTTACTATAGAGAAGGTAAAAACTTGGTAGCAGGGAAGTCGACAGCCTAACTCTGCCAAGACAGGGTAGGTAAGTCCTTCATAATCCCTGCTCTACAACAAATGTCTGTCAGAGAAACAGGACCCAAAGGCTGAAGACTGATGCAGGAATGTATGGAGAGAAAATGGGAACTGTCCAGGCAGTCATTGGTATGTCCTTTCTTAGTTTTGGAAGCTGCAGGCCCTGCACTTCCTATATAAGCAGATATATTTATCCCTCTCAGGTCTCTGAGGTGGTTGAAGAATAGACAGCTAGAGTCTCATAGTTAAATTTTGAGTTGTTTAGGAATCAAGAGGGTGTTATAGATCTAAGAAGATACTCTTAAAAGTGTGTTGCAAGTTAGTATGAATGTTGAGTCAGATATAGACCTTTAAACTCATGGAGATGGTTAGATAGTAGAATGTTAAAGTCAGGGGCCAAATATGTATAAACTGGACATTGGGAAGGTATACTGGGCCATTTAACTCTCATAAATGTGGCATATTTATATCTGTTGTTTTGTATAATACTTACTGTTATAAGAGAAGGAAACATCTGTTGGACTGAAAGGGGAAACTTCTGGTGGGAAGAGGGTGGAAGGGCGGGATAGGGAGGGGTTTGTGACTGAGATGTAACTTGAAGAAAAAAAAATAAAGTATTTAAAAAAAAAAGAGAAGGTAGGAGAAACTAGATATATGTCCTTGCCTGATATTCTGAAATCATGGTTACAACCTCTTTAGATTTGAAGTAATAGTTAATACAATAATTTGGTTTCTAGTCTTAGTAATAAGCTCGACAATTCTCTTAAAAGTTGACTATGACCTCGGCCCCCCAACTCTACAGTTTATAACTATAGTTTACAACATTCAATCATATTTTAGCTAGTTTATACAGAATGACTGTAAGTGTTATGAGGCAAAGGGCAGTGACTGGTCTTGTTAAAACTATGTAATGATTTTATACAAACAGAGCCTCTGGGCATGAATGCTGGAGCAATGGCTTACACTTTTTCATTTGAGATGTGCTAGGGCTCCTGATGTCTAGAAGATGACACTGCCAGTATTCATAAGCTACTGTCCTCAGTGAAAGTTGACTGCTGAACCGCTGTATCCAAAATTCTTGGTTAAAAAAAAAAACAAAAATAAAAACAAAAAACCATTATACTTATTAAGGAAAAATAAGAAATGATTATTAATTAACATTTAAATACATAATTCAAGAAATACTTTCTTTGTTCAAGGTCCCTCAAGCTTGTCTGTACTGCAAGACACTGTGGGACCTCACAGTGTTCTGGAGTCTTCAGGTTTTCTTCTTTTTTCTTTTATTTTTATTTTTTTTGTATTTTTTAAATTGTTTATTTATTACTTCAAGTTACATCTCCATCACAGTCCTTTCTCTCTACCCTTCCCATTCCCACCCTCCTACCCTCTACCTCCTCTCCCACTCATCCTACTCCTCCAGAGTGTGTTGCCCCATATATAAACCCCCCTCAGTTAAACAGTCACATGAGTGTTAAGAGCTTCCTCTTACACTGGGGGCCTAGATGGCAGCTCAATTAGGGCAAAGTGTCCCACTAACAGGTACCAAGGTCTTGTTCCTGTTCCTTTTGGTGTGTTGGTTGTAGTACAGTTATCCTGTACTACATGGCTAAATTCCAATTATAAGTGAAGAGGTGCCATGTGCATCTTTCTCAGTCTAGGTTAGCTCACTCAGGATGAGCTTTTCTAGTTCCATTCATTTGGCTGCAAATTGCATGTTTTCATTGTTTCTCATAGCTGAGTAGTATTACATTGTGTAGATGTACCACAATTTTTGTTTTTGTTTTGGTTTGGTTTTTTATCCATTCTTCGGTTAGGAATCATTTGGATGTATACCCAGAAGTGGTATGGCTGGGTCTTGAGTTAAAGCTATTCCAAGTTTTCTAAGATATTTCCACACTGATTTCTATAGTGGTAGTACAAGTTTGCACTCCCACCAGTACTGGAGGAGTTTTGCCCTTTCTGCACAGCCTCACCAGCATGTGCTGTGTTTTGAATTTTTGATCTTAGCCATTCTGACAGGTGTGAGATGGTATCTCAGAGTCATCTTAAGTTGCATTTCTCTGATGATTAAGGATGCTGAGCTTTTCTTCAAGAATCTCTCAGGCATTAGAGATTCCTCCTTTGTGAATTCTTGGTTTAGGTCTGTTCCCCATTTTTTGATTGGATTATTTGGTTTCCTGGTGTTTAATTTCTTGAGTTATTTGTAAATAATGGATATTAGCCTTCTGCTGGATGTGGGGTTGGTAAAGATCTTTTCCCAGGCTGTAGGTTGCCATTTTGTTCGCAATGATGCTTCCCTTTGTCTTACAGAAGTTTTCCAGTTTCATGAGGTCCCATTTATTGATTATTGGTCTTAGAGCCTGAGCTATTGGTGCTCTGTTCAGGAAGTTGTCACCTCTGCCGATGAGTTCTAGGCTTTTCCCCACTTTCCTTTCCATTAGATTTACTGTGTCAGGCTTTATGTTAAGGTCTTTAATTCACTTGGACTTAAGTTTTGTGCAAGGTGATAAGTATGGGTCAATTTGCATTCTTTTACATGTTGACATCAAGTTGGACCAGAACCATTTGTTGAAGATGCTGTCCTTTTCCACTGTATGGTTGTGGCTTGTTTGTCAAAAATTAAGTGACCATAGGTGTATGGATTTATTTCTGGATCTTCAATTCAATTTATTGGTCAACTTGTCTGTTTCTATACCAGTACCCTGCTGTTTTTATTACTATTGCTCTGTGATATAGCTTGAAATTAGGAATGGTGATACCTCCAGATGGGTTTTTTTTTTTTTTAATGCACAGGATTGATTTAGCTATTCTGAATTTTGGTTATTCCATATGAAGTTCAGAATCATTTTTCAAGGTCTGTAAAGGATTACATTGGTATTTTGATAGGAATTGTATTGAATTTGTATATTGTTTTTGGTAAGATGGTCATTTTTATTATGTTTATCCTACCTATCCATGAGCATGGGAGATCTTTCCATCTTCTGATGTTCTCTTCAATTTCTTTCTTCAAGGACTTGAAGTTCTTGTCATACAGGTCTTTCACTTGCTTGGTTAGAGTTACCCTGGTATTTTATATTGTTTGTGGCTATTGCGAAGGGTATTGTTTCCCTAATTTCTTTCTCAGCCCACTTATCTTTTGTATAACAAAGAACTTCTGATTTTTTTATTTTGTATCCAGCCACCTTGCTGAAGGTATTTATCATTTGTAGTGGTTCTCTGGTGGAATTTTTGATTTGGGGGGTCACTTATGTATACTATCATATCATCTGTGAATAGGTATAATTTAACTTCTTTTCCATTTTGTATCCCCTTGATCGCCTTTAGTTGTCTTATTTCTCTAGCTATAACTTCAAGTACTATGTTGCATTTTAAGCAGTGTCTTGTGTTATTATGAGACTAGGTTAAGACTTTCAAAAGGCAAGTCTGAATTTTACCTTTAGTCATTATTATTTCTCTATATAAGATGAGTATTTATAAGAAATGAAGATTGACTGGTAGTGGAGTTAGGGGAGAGGTGTGTTAATATGTAGAAGAGAATTTCTCTTCTTAAACCTTTGTCCTTGTTGATAAAAACTCATACATTGGAAATAAATTAATATGTATATATGTGTGTTTATTGGTAGAAACTTGTTTGTTTTGATGAATTAAAAACAGTCTAATATACTGGTTCCTAACCTGTGGTCAGAACCCCTTTGGGTTTGAATGACCCTTTCACAGGGTCACCTTAGACATCAGAAAACACAGATATTTACGTTATGATTCAAAACAGTAGCAGAATTAGATTTATAAAGTAGCAATGAAAATAAGTGTATGGCTGGGGGTCACCACAACCTGAGGCACTGTAGTAATGTGTGGCAGTGTTAGGGATGCTGAGAATCAATACAGACGTACGACAGTCTGTTCATCTTTCAATTGCACCCACCTACCCTTTGCTTCAACTATGTTGATTTTTTTCTTTTACTTGATCTACTCCATGCAGTGTACACTATGTTTGACTCCACTTTGTTTCTCTGATACTCATAGTCATTTAATGTTCCTTCTTTGTCCACCTATTTCATCATGAATCAGTTCATTTCATGCCTGCTGACTACACTTAAAGCTCAGTAGCCTTCTAACTGTTTTAGTGCAGTCCTCCGGATCTTCCTCTGGAAGTGAGAGACCAGGAGTTAGACAGACTCCCAGGTAGGAAGACAGACAGGAAAAATGCCATGGCTAGGTAATAAAGGTGGCAAATCTCCAAAATGGCCAACTTCTTCCCAAACTTCCTACATGAGACAAAAGCCTGGCAGGGTTTGTCTCCTACCACCAGGTCCCCTGCTGATGGGGCTATGGTAGGAGTCACAGAGTGGATCAGCACATGTCACACTGCAATTCAGGACCAACAATTCCACTGTCTTTCTCCAAGCTGAAAATCCCTAGAGTAAGGAAGGAAAATTCTCCAGAGGCTTTAGAATTCCAGCTCTGAAAAAGAAACTTGAATTTTTGGCTTCCCAACTAACTGCCTCCCTCTGCTTTACAGATTGTCTTTTTGCCTGTGTGTCTGCTGCATGTGTGTCCTCACCCCCAAGAATGCCTTTCTTCAACTACTGGTTCCATCTGACGTGTTTAAGGTTTCTCTGCTGCTACCTGTTGCTTCAGTTTTTTTTTCTGCCTTTTAATTCTTTAACTGGCAAAGGAAACTAACTAGAATAAATTCCTGGACTGTATCATAATCAATATCTTGTTTGTTTCAGGTTGCTCACTGCCCTTATTTTGAAGCCTCATTTCTGATATGGGTTCTGAGTTCCCCATGGACAGAGAGAATATCTTACTACTATTTCTCACTCCATTACTTATCCCAGAACCTGTGAAGTTTGAGAAAAGCACAGGGAGTGAGAGAGATGCAGACAACGTCAGCATGTAATCGGCTGGACTTCAGCTTTGCAGCTCATCAATGAGATTTGGGGGCCTCCCTTTTGCCCAGGTTATAGAACAGACTATCCACATCTGCTTTTGAAGTATTCATTATAATACAAAGACAAATAACTTATTTCTTTAATATATGATGCTCACTCAAATCTAGAGGCATGAGAAGAGAATTGCATAAGGAAATTCTTGCCTTTAAACACTGAGGATACTAAAAGACCTATGAAGCATCTAACTACCAAGAATAAGCCTGCTTCAAAGAAAATCCAATGCAAATTCAAGCTTGGCAACAACAATCTTTGAGTCACTTCATTCATGTGCCACATACATAAATGAACATAAATGAATTACCCCTTTAATAATTCTGACTCCCATTAGTTTTCATCTCTGGGCCACAGACAACATGAAAAGAAGACAACATAATTTATATGCAACAAAGCAAATCCATGATGCAGAATTCATAGGCACAAGAAAAATGTGACTTTAAGCAACAAAATTTTGGGATAATTTTTTATATCACAGTTTATAATGAAAAGAAATTTGTGGTTTGTACTTAGGGCAAAGATAACAACACACATCAATAGTGGGAAATGGCAGCAATAATTTTAATGAAATAGGTGTTATTTGTTACTATGTTATATCCTTTTGGTGGAGGCAAACAGAGAATGCAGCAATATAAGCATCTTTGGAGATTTCCATTGTTTTCTTTGTGGAATTTCACTTTGTGTATAATTTCTGCAGAGGATATATAAATAATTTCATTATCAGTGTACACCACACTAGCACATTTTAAAATTTACATACTGGTATGTTTTCTTTTAGTTTAGGAAGTAAAATATTTCAACTTAAATGTGAAATTGACATTTTAATTATTTTCTAAACTACTAATGTTCAGAAATAGAGATGGCCCTCCAAAGGTAAGCAGCTGGCTGTGACTCACTCAGGCCCTTTCACTCTCTGAACTTTTCTCTAATAGTATCTGGTTGGAAAGCACTGGGTCTATCCTTCCTGAATAATATTTTGATACCCGTACTTCTCTGCTTGAGGATCAAATGAATGTGGACAGAGGCTGAAGGATGGAGATAGTTAGTACGCATGAACACGTTTTTAGTTGCAGCTGGAATCTTTTGGTTTAATCCAGTTTTACTAAAGTTTCTAAATAATCTATTCCTGAAAGTATCACACTCAGACTGTTTTCCACAGATGCCTCAAGTGCCAGAGACCTGGGACTTGTTAACAGCAACAGTTTTTAGCAACAATTTTGTGAAGATACTGGGAAAAGTAAGGAGAAAATATTTTCTTGAGGAGTACACAATTTCTCTTAACAATGTGTGTATTTATTCATTTATTTATATGTATGCATGTGTGTTAATCTGTTTATGCTGCTATAAAAACACTCTAAATTCTGCAATATATAAGAAAAATGCATTTATTTTTTGTAGATCAGAAAGTTGGAAAAGACAAAATTAAGCTCTACCAGTTTGTCCCTCTGGTGGCACACCATATTCTACTTCATACAGGGCTAACCATCTTCTCACTGAGGTCTGTAGAAGTATTCAATTAAATTATTACCAGTATTTACATTATAGTTAATTGATTGGCAATGTTAATCCTTAACCTGCCATTATAAATGACCACATTGAGACACCTGAAGGATTTTAACAAACCTTAGTCTGAAGAGAGCACTCTTAACCCATCTAAGCTAGCTTTTAATTCTATCCCCAAATGAAACCCCATATAATATGTATACATCCCCTGGGCTGTTTTGATTTGTTCTCTAGAGCTCTGTAAATTAGATTGACCTCAAACTCACAAGGAACCTGTCTTTTCTTTGTCTTCCAAGTTTTGGAATCAAGGTAATAATTTAATGAATTGTTTCCACAGTGACCAGAACACTGTCTTTTGTGAAAATCATAATAGACAACTGCAGAATGATGGGGAGGGTCATGGATCTTTGCAAAAGAAGCACCAATCTCATTCATTAGGACTCTGTTCTTGTGACCTATTCACTTCTCTAACACTCTAATTCCATATCCTTACATTTGATTTGAAGTAGTCAGAAGTATTCAGGTGATGACAGTACATATACATACATATTTACTACCCTGGATAATGCCAAGTGCAATGCTTCATAAAGCAGCAAACAGTATAATAGATGCCTATCTCAGTAGACAACCATCTTTCCTATCTGCTGTGTCTTTGTATAAGATATATTTAAGTTTGTTCTAAAATTTGTACTTAAGTGTAGATTCAAATATAATACACACATAGCAACTTTATAGTCATGTAATGGAAATGATGGCTGTTGGAGACATGACTGATAGTGCCAGAGGGTATCAGCAGCCTCAAGAATAGAACTGATGATATCACTGTGGTCAGTTCACAACAGAACAAAGAAGCATTTGGTTTGACCTCTGTGATAAGAACTGTGTTAAGATTATGAAAACTTGTACTCCAAATAGGTTTGGTGATCCAAGAAAAGACATTGGCAAGTATTGAATGCTCTTGTATTAAAAAAATGCATCAATGAAAATCATGTTAACATTCCCTAAAGCATTAAAATGCACTAAAAAAAAACCTGTACCCTACCTGATTAAATTAAAATTAAAACAGCCCAAAATGTCTAAACATGCTACAAAACAATGAAATTTATCTCAGTAAAATACCCTACTAAAATATTCCATAAATATACTACACTTCTTATCACAAAAGCATGACACAGTGGAAGAAAAATAGAGGCAGGTGACTGTATCTCTTCCTGAGACTCAGAATCTTACTGATGTTAGTGGGGCCCATCTTCTCTCCTATAGCTGCTGTAGGTTCATATTTTTTATTATTATTAATTTTTCAAGTGACATCTCCATCAAAGCCCCTTTTTTCTGCCCATTTAGTCCCACACCCCCTTCTTCTTCCCCATCTCCATCCTCTTCTTCTCCTTGGATGAAGGGAGCCATCACATATCAACTCCCTCAGTTCATCAGTCACATGAGGGCTAAGAGCTTCGTCTTGAGCTGGGGCCTGATGTGGCAGCAGAGCTAGCATAATGTGTTCCACTAACAGGCAATGGGTTCCATGACTCGCTGCTGGGTAGAGTTTTCATAGGATAGTTATACTAGGTTCCTGTCTGTTTGGATCTGTGGGTGGTAGGACAGTTGTCCTGTGTATGGTTAACATTCACTCTAAATGAGTACATATCATGCAAAACTGTCATACATTTACACAACGGAATACTGCTCAGCTATCAGAAACAAGGAAATCATGCAATTTGCAACCAAATTGATGGAATTGGAAAAGCTCATACTTACAGGAGCTTTCCAGTTTCATGAGGTCCCATTTATTGATTGTTGGTCTTAGAGCCTGAGCTGTTGGTGTCCTGTTCAGAAAGTTGTCACCTGTGCTGATGAGTCTGAGAGTTTTCTCCACTTTCTCTTCTAATAGATTTAGTGTGTCAGGCCTTATGTTAAGGTCTTTGATCCACTTGGACTTAAGTTTTGTGCAAGGTGATAAGTATGAGTCTAATTTCATTCTTTTACATGTCAACATCCAGTTAGACCAGCACCATTTGTTGAAGATGCTGTCCTTTTTCCATTGTGCGGTGATCATAGGTGTGTGGGTTCATTTCTGGCTCTTCAAGTTGATTCCATTGATCCACTGGTCTGTTCCTATACCAGTATCATGCTGTTTTTGTTACTATTACTCTGTAGTACAGCTTGAAATATGGGATGTGATGCCTCCAGATGTTTTTTTATTGTACAGGATTGATTTAGCTATTCTGGGTTGTTTTTTTTTTTTTGTTATTCCATATGAAGTTGAGAGTTGATTTTCCAGGTCTATAAAGAATTGTGGTGGTATTTTGATAGGAATTGCATTGAATCTGTATATTGTTTTTGGCATAATAGGCATTTTTATTATGTTGATCCTATCTATCCATGAGCATAGGAGATCTTTCCATCTTCTGATATCCTCTTTAAATTCTTTCTTCAAGGACTTGAAGTTCTTGTCATACAGGTATTTCACTTGCTTAGTTATAGTTACCCTCAGTTATTTTATATTGTTTTGTGGCTATTGTGAAGGGTGTTGTTTCCCTAATTTCTTTCTCAGTCCATTTATTTTTTGTATGAAGAAGGGCTTCTGTTTTTTTTTTTAATTAATTTTGTATCCAGCCACTTTGCTGAGATGTTTATCATCTGTAAGAGTTCTCTGGTGGAAATTTTGTGGTCACTTCTGTAAGGCAAAAGACACTGTCACTGAAACAAAACAGCAATCTACAGATTGGGAAAAAAATCTTCACCAACCCCACATCTGACAGAGGGCTAATATCCATAATTTACAAAGAACTCAAGAAATTAAATGCCAAGAAACCAAATAATCCAATTAAAAAAAAATAGGGAACAGAGCTAAATAGAGAATTCACAAAGGAGGAATCATTAAAGCCTGAGAGACAATTGAAGAATTGCTCAGCATCCTTAATCGTCAGAGAAATGCAACTCAAGAGGACTCTAAGATTCCATCTCACACCTATCAGAATGGCTAAGATAAAAAACTCAAATGACAGCACATGCTGGTGAGGTTGTGGAGAAAGGGGAACCCTCCTCCATTGCTGGTGGGAGTGGAAGTTTGAACAACCACTATGAAAATCAATCTGGCAATATCTTAGAAAACTTTGAATAGCTCTACCTGAAGACCCGGCCATACCACTTCTGGGTATACATACAAATGATTTCTCACCAAACCACAAGGAAGTTTCCACATCTATGTTCATAGCAGCCTTATTTGTAATAGCTAGAAACTGGAAACAACCCAGATGTCCCTCAAACAAGGAATCGATTAAAAACACTGGAGTACTACTCAGCCATCAGAAACAATAAAATCATGCAATTTGCAGCCAAATGGATGGGAACTAGAGAAGCTCATCCTGAGTGAGCTAACCCAGACTCAGAAGGATGCACATGGCATGTATTCACTTATAATTGGATTTTAGCTATATAGTACAGGATAACTATCCTACAACCAATGCACCAAAGGGAAGAGAAACATAGACTTTGTTACTTGTCAATGAAACACTTTTCCCTAGTGGTGCTGCCTTGTAGGCCTCTAGTGTATAAGGAGGTTCATGGCCCTCATATGACTGCTGCACTGGGGTTGGGCACTGTTATATAGGGACACTCTCCTCCAGAGGAGTGGGTTGTAAGGGATAGCGGGTAGAGGGTGGGAAAGTGGAAATGGGAGGGGTGGAAAGAAGGCACTATGATGGAGATGTAACTTGAAGTAATAAATGAACATAAAAAAATTAAAAAAATAAAAGTTCATCCTGAGTGAGCTAACCGAGACCCAGAATGATTCACATGGCCTGTGGTGTAATCTTTTTGCTGCCGAAATTTCTATGAAGTTTTGTTCTAAGTTTTCATTTTACTTTTAGTTTAATTATTTCTTTTTTCTGCCTTCAAATATTCAACTGAAGGAAACAGTTAGGAATTCTGAAATTAGCTATCTTAAAATCTGAAGTAAATTCTCTGTTATTCACTTCTTTCATTCACCTGTTCTTTTTTTATTTTTTATTTCTTCAAGTTACATCTCAATTGCAATCCCCTCCCTACTCCCCCCTCCAGTCCCACCCTCCCACCCTCCTCTTCCCCCACAACCCCACCATTCTCTTCCTTTTTTTTTCAGTTTAAGGTATATCTTTTTCCTCCCAATATCCCCCCCTTTCAGTCCAACAAATGGTTCTTTCTCTTATAACAATAAATACAATACAAAACAACAGAGATAAATAGGTCACAATTATGAGAGTTATATGGTTTAGCATACATTCCCAATGTCCAGTCCATATGTATTTGGCACATGACTTTAACATTCTACTATCTAACAATCTCCATGAGTTTAAAGTTCTATATCATTCACCTGCTCTTTTATTACCAAATTATGATAAAGGCCTATTAATTTTGAAGTTCTAGAGCAGATATTAGGCATGTAATAGGAAAAATGTCAGAACTTCACAGGTATCCATGCTTAGAAAAATATATTTATATGACTTTGTCTTGATGAGAATTGAATATCACTCCTCTACATGTCATTAATCTATTTAGCTATCTGTGATCTATCATTTATATCTCATCTAGCAATCTGTATATCATGTTTCTACACACTACTCATCAGATGAATAATAGAGATCAATGCTACATAGATGATTGTTAAATAGATAGATAGATGCATGATAGAGGATAGGTGCATAATATAGAGAGTAATAGAAAGATAGATGATAGATTAAATGCTTTATATATGCTAGATGATGGTGATAGATGATAGACTGATAAACAATAGGTAGCAGATCATATATGGCACAGCATATTGTTGGTAAATTAGAATTTATTTTGTTTTCTATTTCTTATACCATTCTCCTGGATTTTATTAGATTTATCTTGGTGTAAATATACCTTCATACATTTGTTTCTTCCAGCACTTCATCTGTGCATCCATGAAGGCTTTTGCAATTCATAAACTCTTTTATTTCACAGAATCTTCTAACCGTGCCTGGAAACAGGACCTGGGCAGTTTAGGTCACATCATGAATTTTGTTATTAAAATGTAATTATAACAAGCAACATACCTTAAGGACAATATGCATAGAATAAAGACTTCAAGCAAGAACCCTTTGAATGAAGTTTTAAAGCATGTTATTATTTTAGAATGAATGCACCTTAGTGAGAAGATGAAACTTCTTAGGTCTGAGTCAGAATACATTTAAATTGAAATGTACTCATAACAGAGATCAGCAAAACAAACAATCTTATCTGACTTAAAACAGTCAATAGCACTGATTTCTTCTGCCTGCTTAGATATGGTTTAAAGCATATATACTGTGCTAGAGGGACAATAACAAAGTTTGCAACTCAATGAGAACAAAATCTACCTTAGCATTTCCCATACCTTCATTTCAATCACCATGAGAAAGCAACGTTTGGTTTTCTAAATCTAATTTCTTTTATAGCTTACAGAAGTCTATCACTTATCCTGAAAGGAAACTTGTATATTTTATACTGGAAACATGACATCACAGAAAACTTTATGGTTAGAGGGTTTAAGAAATACTAAAGTTCTATAAAGTTCAAGTCTATTATGATTACTAGCAATGCCATTAGCATTATTAGTTTAATGATATTCATAGTCTTTTGTGAATAATGTGCAAATAGGAAGTGGAAAAGGAGAGGAAGTCACAGACAGGGACTGACAGACCGACAGAAGAAGAAACCTAACCACAGCAAGGGAAGAAAAGCTGAAAACTGTAGTTCTTCATGTCTATGTCTGCTCCTACAGTTTAAAAGCACTGGCAACAAGGCCCTGCATGAGATACTGACATGAAAAGACTTGAAAGAAGATGTCCGGAGTGTTATGAACTCAGCAGCAGTAATAATATTTGAATGAGTATAAGCGAAATTAAAGAGGATTTGAAAAGTGAAAGCATTCATTTCGGAATGTTGCACCACATGTAGTGAAGAGTGACAATAAATGTGGTCAGAAATTATGTCAACAAGTGTATTGAGAATCTCCAAGGAGCAAGGGCCAGCGAGAGTTCAGAGACCTTTATTTCCTATGAGCACAATGGTCCTCAGGACTTTTGCCTCACTGTGACAACATATAAAGCTAAATGAAGCTAACCTGTAGAGTAAAGCATGCTGTTTTTAACTCATCGATACGATGAGTGAACATTGTTCTAAAACGCGAAAATCTTTTGGAGAATCTCACAATACTAGGATTACAGCAAAGACTGTACTCGTTTTACCAGTGATTAAAAACCATGGAGATGTTATCAGATTTCTGAATAGTATCTTAAGGTGATAAGAAAGGAAATTAATATTTCTGATAACATTAAAAATAACATAACTCAAAATATAATTATACATTCATCCAAAATCCCAAGTATGTGCAAAGCTAGAACAAAGAGGTCTGAACCTTACTACAGCCTCATTTTATTTGTCTTTTCACTGAAAATCCTCTTCACAGTTTATTGTTCCTGAAGATGAATGCTTACATAATAAGTAGGATAACTCAATAAAAAGAAGAGACAAGGTTGAGAGGTAATGAGTTGGAAGAACGACAAACGATCAACTCATCCAGTGGACAATGCAAGCTCTAGAAGGGAAAGCTCTTGTGAAATGAAAGGAAAAATAACTTTAAATGCTTTAGTTACAACTCCAAAATGTTTAGCTTTGTCATGATAGAACAATATACAACAGAAGAACCAAGCTTCCAACAACTCCCTGATAACATTAATAGAAATATAATGTAAGTACATCACAGACAGTACAGGTTAAAGTCATCAATATTAACTCCAGGAAATAAAACAATTATCATGTAAATGGGAAGCTTATTATATTTATCTATTTTCCCAGAACTAAGGCATTCTTTCCTAGAAGGGGGAAACATACTCATATAACTTGGGGCTCCAAGGACATTTTTAGGCTCAGGAACTTAGAAACTGAGGAAGCTCAGAAGAGTTCCAAAATTCAAAATGTTTGTTTCTACATCTGTATAAACAGTGATCACTTGGTGAAGGAGAGGAGACTCTTCAGTAGAACAGCCTCCAAGCTGAGCAGGGAGCATCAGTGTCATTATTTTTATAAGCACCTGCTTTTGACTCATATATGACCCCACAAGCAACTTTAATAAATGTATTACTTCACAAAATGAAACTTGAAGGGAATCATTTCTTTGTTCTATTATTGGTGACCTATCTGAGGTGAACAAATGTTTGCTCATGCCTCCTCTGGAAAAGTAATGCAACATAGTCCCAGAATCATTAAAACTATTACTCCATTAATAACTTGAAATAAAAACTTTATATGTATCTGTTTAATGAGAAAGAGATGAAAATATAAATGTATATTAAACCATAACTATATTTGATAAATCTTTGTGAAATATAGACAGATCTGATGATGCTTTCTCAAGGCTAATTCTGCATACAGTATTAATAGGTGATATGAAAACTGACTAACAGAAAAATTTAAAAGCAGTGTAAATGTATTATTTAGAAACATCAAGATAAATGCACTTGAGTAGGTATAATGATCTTTCTCACTGAGAATAGATTTGGAGATTAAGGAGGCTTACAGATACTGAAATACCAACACCTCCCTCCCCCCAAAAAAAACATGCATAGACTGGATCTAGGTCCCCTACACATATATAACTGACAGGCAACTTGGTCTTCATGCAGATCCCTTAGCAACCGGAGCAGGGCTGTGGGAGACTGTCTCTGACATGGACTCTGTTGCCTGCTCCTGGAACACCTTATCCTAACTGGGCTTCTTTGCTGGGCCTCAGTAGAGAGGAAGCTCTTAGCCCTGATGCCACTTGATGAAGAGAGGTGGGTTGATACTGAAGGTGGTTCCCCTCATCTGAGGAGAAGGAGGGGAGGGAGAGGAGAAAGAGGATGGGAAGATGGGACAGGGTAGGGAGGAGGGATGGAGCTGTTATTGGGATGGAACTTGAATAAATAAATTAATTATATAAAAGAAGAATTATTAGTGTGGTTAGTTTCATTTTAATCAAAGTCAAAGTAGCTTTTTTTGAATATTATAAGCATTTTATTTTTGCCGTGGAGGACATCATCAGAGCATGCATACAGAATGGCTTCTCTTTCCTTCCCTGCCTCTCTTCTCTCTCTTTACCCTCAAGGTAGACAAGTCCATCCAATAATTGGAGATTACCATTCCTGCTGTATTGTGCATCTCAGCTCAGATTAAATCCTTCCAAGGAAATTTCATTTCCTTTTTTTAAATGTGAATTGCCCTTTTTTAATTTTATATAAGTACTTTTTTTTCTTCAAGTTACATCTCAGTCACAAACCCTTCCCTATTCCCCCTTCCTGTCCCACCCTTCCACCCTCTTCCCCCCCCCAACAGCTTCCCTTTTCAATCCAACAAATGGTTCTTTCTCTTATAACAGTAAATTCTATACAAAACAGCAGAATTAAATATGCCACATTTATGAGAGTTAAATGGCCCAGTATACCTTCCCAATGTCCAGTTCATACATATTTGGCCCCTGACTTTAACCTTCTACCTTCTAACCATCTCCATGAGTTTAAAGTTCTATAACTGACTTAGCTTTCATACTAACTTGCATCACTATTATAACCATCTTCTTAGATCTAGAATGCCCTCTTGATTCCTAAACAACTCAAAATTTAGCTATGAGACTCAAGCTGTCTATTCTTCAACCACCTCGGAGAGCTGAGAAGGATAAATATATCTGATTATATAGGAAGTGCAGTGCCTGCAACTTCCAATACTAAGAAATGACAAACCAGTGACTACCTGGACAGTTCCCATTTTCTCTCCATACATTCCAGCATCAGTCTTCAGCCTTTTGGTCCTGTTTCTCTGACAGACATTTATTGTAGAGCAGGGATTATGAAGGACTTACCTACCCTGTCTTGGCAGAGCTAGGCTGTCAACTTCCCTGCTACCAAGTTTTGTCCTTTTTGGACAGCAGTCTGTCTGCAGTTGAAGCAAGGAGTTTTTGCATGCCAAGAGATTATGTTTGAGTTTTAGCCTTAAAATTTAAAGGTATTTTAAAATTTCCAAACTGAATCAGGGAGGCTTTAGAGGTTGTTTGGGAGTCACTCATGATCTTTAGTTTTAGGGCCTGATTGATGAATATCTCAAAATTTAAAAACCATACAATATAGAGAACCATTTCTGTCCTTAATGATTTCACAAAACAATTTGTTACTTCATCTAGGGGGAAAATGTGCTAATTGGAGTAGTATTTTACCAGTTTAAATGAATGAATTATGGACATAACTCAGCAAAAGTAGTGTAAAATTACATCATTTCCAAGCTAAGATTTGGAGTCTGTTGAACTCATTCAGGCTCATAGTTTGCCCAGGTCCTGATTGTGCTGTGGTCCAGAGACTAAGAGCTTTTCTAGATCATTGCTCATTCACGAATTTTTGTTGCTCAGGTTCTGGAAACCACACTGGCCTTTCTTGGGCTATCATTACAGTTTCTTTCCAAGGAAACCTGTCTTTTAGGAGGGAGAATGACACTCAGAAGCCTCAGAAGGTAAACAAAAGTCACATATTTGGGAAAGCAGAGTCTTTCAAGATTCTTGAAGGCTCTTCTTCAGCTATATAGAGGTGGCAAGCAACTTCCAGGGAGGAGACACCGACCAACTGACCTGTACAGATTTCCCTGGCCTTTTGGAGATACTTGTGAGTCGTGTACAGATTCTAGATATGCGATTTTCATGAGTTGTCACCAACGTTGGGATGGGCTCTTCCATGATATCTCCCCTGCTCCTCTAAGTAATCTCTCAGACATACTTCTATTAGAAATTTGCCATATCCAAAGGAACTTCCACTTCCCCAAATCCCAAAAGGCAATCCAAATATCCAGAAATGAGCTCAACCTGGACTACAGGAGGATTTCTGGCAGTTAGATAAAAGCGGGAATTCATCAGGAGCTTCTGAAACTCGTCCCCCCTATACCATAAAAAGTCACTTACCTGTTAGCATATTAAAGCATATGATGGAATCACAAGTACCCATTACAGATTTCAAAATCCATGCTAGCACACGAGCCTTTCTTACCTTCTCCCTTACCCCAAACTCCTTCCAGCGTCCCAACTTCCCTTCCCCAGGTACTCATCTACTCATTCTCCTTATAAATCTGATAATCAATCTCTCTCTCTCTCTCTCTCTCTCTCTCTCTCTCTCTCTCTCTCCTCCTCTTCCTTGCAGGTGGCCCCAGCCAGGTCCAATCTGCTGACCACATTCAGGCTACTTTTTTCTCTCCTTTTTCTGCTCCGACCATTCCATATACCTGCCTGTGCTCTCTTTCATATCTCCAATAAAAATCTTTTCCTTAACCATATCAAAGAGAGATAATTTGCTCAATTTATATAAAACCCAAACTAATAACTCATTGATTTGTCAATTTGAAATATGTAGCAATCATTACTTTGGTCTGTTGTGGGTTCTTTATTTAATCTGAATAATATGTGGGTGTATTGTATTTTCCAGGAAAATTCTCTCACACAACAGCTTACCCTCTTGGATGCTTGATCATAGTGATGACCCACAAGATGAATAGTTTATTACATGACCGGAGATAATGTGGGAAGATATTAGAAGCATTTACAACTTCATCTTAAAAGGTACAACTTTAAGTAGGTAACTACTATTAAATCAGATGGTTGTGTTTCTATTACTCTCAAATACAATTTTTATTTTGGTGTTCTGTTGAAAAGTGTTGATGGATTCTTCTTTCATATTTATATGTTTTATGTGTGTAAGGATTTCACCTGTAGCGTGTGTGTATGTCTAGTCACCACTTGTGTGACTGGTGTCTGTGGAGGTCACCGAAATGAGCTTTGTTACTTACAGTTTTGAGCCACCATGTGTGTGTTCATATAGCCAAATGGTCCCTGGCCAGAGCAATAAGTGCCCCCAATCGCTGAGCATTTTCTCCAGCTTCTGAGAGAAACTTTAGAAACAGTAATCGTTTCATTTTCTAGAGTCAAGATATACTGTAGTACAAAAAGTAGATAGATAACCTGTGCCATCTACACCAGCTGTTAAACACACCAGGAACAGATCAAGATATATACAACTACTTCACTTGGGGAAGTAATGTTGGTAAAAAGGGAAGGTTACATTTGAGCAAATAAAAGCACTGCCCTTCATAGAGGAGTGAAATTAATTTTTGTTTTATGAAAAAGTACATGTGAGAAAAGTTGGTATCCTGTGATTAAAATTTTCTACATAAGACTATCATCTCACCATGAAACAACTCAAGAATTTTAAGATCAAAATAGGCCAGCATTATTTCATAGTGCTATAAAACAACTACAATGTGAGAAGGCAACAAATATTAGAAGGTAAGAAAAATTAATCATAAGGACTTTAAATTATATCAGTCCCCTTTGTTCCCTTTGTATTTCAAATACATGCTTCTCGGTGGAAGATCATATATTGAATCATGAGGGGTCCATACACTTCCTGAAAGGGGACCAAGTCTTAATACTTGAAGCCAAGCTGCTCCACAGATTGCATAGTACAGTGGGTCATCCTTCATACAGGTGTGACAAATAAATGCCATCTGCTCTTTCTCCTTCCCACAGAAACCCTACGTTTTCTTGTAGCACTTTAAAATTTTTAAATAAATTAATTTATTTGTTGCTTCAGGTTACATCTCCATCATATAGTCTTCTTTTCCCCCTTCCCAGCCTCACCCTCCCACCCTCTACCCCCTATCATTTCCATCCCACTCCTCTGGAGTGGAGTGTCTCTACATAACAGTCTCCCACCCCTGTTCAGAAGTCATATGAGGGCCAAGAACTTCCTCATACACTGGGGGGTCTACAAGGCAGTACCACCAGTGAAAATTGTCTCATTGCCAGGGAGAGGAAACTAAAAAACAAACAAACAAACAAACAAAAAAGTCTATGTCTATGTTCCCTTTGGTTCATTGGTTGTACTATAGATAACCTGTACTATATAGCTAAAATCTGACTATAAGTGAATAGATGCTGAAACATGCCAGGTGAAGCCTACTTATGTCTCTGTTCTGAAACAATGACCACTTATCACAACTTTTGGTAGCACATCAGTGACTTTTTTTGTATAATTGAAATTCTCCTACTTACATTTTAGTCACATGGACCCATCCTGTCCTGTCATTCCTATCAAGTGTTAATAGGTTAATTTGTTTTTTTTTTAATATGGTCTCATTACATATGATTGTTTCATTTAACAGGAGCAAATATTACACAATTGTTTTTTCCTTTTAAGATTGAGCTTACTTAAATTACTTTTGTAACTTTTGTGTTTTATGATAAATGACTTCAGAGGAGTGTTCATTCCATTGCATAGCTTCATAGACATACCTATGTTTCACTTTTAGAAAAAGTGATAATTTTCTCATTACCATAGAAGTAATTGATGGAGTTATTTTAGCCTATATGTAATAGTATATTTTAGTGTATAATTATATTTGAAATGACTATATCTGTGATATATATATATATGTATGTGTATGTGTGTGTGTTTGAGTGTGTGAATAGGTATGTAACACATAAAATTGATTTATTTATGCTAGCAAAGGGGATGGAATTTTACAGCTATCCTATTGTATTTTAAGATTTTACATATGAAAAACCTAGGAACCATAATGATGAAGTGACTTAGATTACATCATTTGGGTAGAAATAAAACAGAAGTTTATTGGAAAAGGTAAAATTTAAAGACATATCCTTATTCATGAAACAAAAAGCTAAGAAGATACAGGTAATAAAGTTACAGCAGAGAAAAAAAAAATAACATGGAATCTGACCTCAGAGAGTAAGAACCCATCCTGGTGAGGTCCCAGAACAGCGTCATTTTCTGAGACTGTCACTTAATCTATGACTACCATACAAGCAATTATTTTGTGCTTCTCTCTCTGGGTGTGCAGACAAAGCTGTGTGTGAAAGAGACTTGCCAAGACATTATCTGGTACTTAGAATTATTCCCAGGGGAGGATTTCAGGCCATTTATGGATGCAAAGCCTTCCCTATTGAGTAAAGGCAAAACATCCCTAGAAGAAGTATGAAGCACCCCAGATTATCAGTGAAACTTGGTGATTTTTCCATGGAATAATTTTCATGGTTTGACTTGACAACTAATGTTGTAATTCACTAGTTATAAAGAGACTATATTGAATTCCTACAACAAACGTCATAGGCAAAATTGTGGTGAAGAAGTGTAAGAGGCAAAATTCAGCATAAAATTGTTCTTTGTGCAATAACTGACCAAAACTACCAAAAAGTATGAGTCCCAAGAAATGTCTACATGACCATCATTTCATTGCAGGGAGAAAGTTCCCTGTGTGTTGGATGAAGAGAAATGCTCCCACCCTCAAAAGGATTCTTTGCAGAAAATGAAGAACACAGTTAAAGTCACATAGGTTTCCATGTGAGCATTATGTAACACGGCAGGTGACAGTGCTTTTGTTGACAAAATGTGGGTTGCTTTGATAATTGCTGTAATTTCTGAATATTACTGTGCATCCTTTGTAAACATTATCTCACCCCATTCAATCGTCCCAAGAACTCTCCAGGGGAGACGTATTTCCTTCAGTTTAGGGATAAGGAAATTGAGCCTCAGACATTTACTAACTGTCCAATGTCTTCTAGAAATGCGAGACAGAATCTGAATCTTCCTCAGTCTCTGTGCTTCTCACCTGCTCCTTGCTGCCTTTCTGTGAACACTGTAGAGTATTCCTCACAATTGTTGCTCCACAACCCCTAGATTCTGCTTATGGAACTTGAAAATGCACATTCTTCTTGCCCGTGGTCTCTTTGAATTACAGGTTTGGAAAATAAGCAAAATACAATAGTGAACTGAGATGGAAGGACAGGAAGACCCGGGTTACAGAGACTGAAGGCCAGCTGACTTCACCAGCACCTTGATTAACTGAACTTATCCTTTTGTTGCCTTCATGAAGCAAGTCTGCATCTGGTCCTCACGCCTAACTTCAGATTTATATATTGACAATAAATCAGTTTCATCATAGCTTCGTTTACTCACTAGTAAGTTGAATAATGACTTAGTATTCATTTGTCTTTCCCTCATCACCTTTCCCCCATGTTATCCTTGCTGCTTTAAAGAGAAAGCAGTGTTTTCCACTTTTATCATTGACAAGAGCAAACTCTCAAATGCTGGAGGGTAAAGCTAGCAGATTAGCAGATAAAACCGTGCAGTTGTCCTTTCCTATAGCCTCCCATGCTTGATGACAGTCACATTAGTCACAAGAGAGCTGGAGGAATCCACTCTAATCAAAGTGTATAATTGTAAAGTGTATAAGTATACACACTAGTGTATAAGACGAGGAAAGCTGGAGCAGGGGGAAGCAGGCATCTTGAGAGTCTCAAGGACTGGCGTCATTCTTTGAAGCCTCGACAGTACAGGACAGGTGGCAATTATGGATGGGCCTGTCTTTAATGCTGATGTAACGCTGTGTCAAGATGCTTCAGTGAATAATAGGCATGCCCTCTCCCTCATGATAACCATCTTAGAATCTACTCAGGTAAAAGATGGTTAGTGGAATACTTAGCTCTACTGAATAAAAATCAGGAAGGAGGGAAGATATCAGCCAACCAGAGAAAGGCTGAAGTTGGCACAATTTCAAGTGTTAACTGCAGTGACATTTACGAATCTGGCTGAGTTAAACTTTAGATCCAAAAATGTACAATATAATAAAATAAACAAAATAGAAAGAAAGCAAACAAAATCACCGTCTTTATTGAATGAATGTCTCTATTTGGCAGGTGCCATACTTGAAGACTATTTAAAGATATTTGAAAATGGGATAGAATTGTCAGGTATAGATTTCTTTTTTTTTAATTTTACATTGAAAAACAATGTTTTATTGTTGCTTTAATTTTCACTTGTGAGTGTTGGAGAGCATGGCTTTTCTATCTCAGATGCATTTCTTTTGTAACTGTTTATTCATGTCCTTTGCTTACTTTTCTATTGGACTATTTATCTTTTATTATTGATTTTTTATATAATAATTTATTTTTTATTTCTTCAAGTTACATCTCAATCACAATCCCCTCCCTACTGCCCCCTCCAGGCCCACCCTTCCACCCTCCTCCCCCTCAACCCCCCATCCTCTTCCCTTTTTTTTTTTTTTAGTTTAAGGTATTTCTTTTTCCCCCCAACAGCTCTCCCTTTCAGTCCAACAAATGGTTATTTTTCTTATAACTATAAATACAATACAAAACAACAGAAATAAATAGGCCACAATTATAAGAGTTATATGGCTTAGCATACATTCCCAATGTCCAGTCCATATGTATTTGGCACCTGTCTTTAACATTCTACTATCTAACCATCTCCATGAGTTTAAAGTTCTATATCTAACTCAGCTTTCATACTAACTTGCCTCACAATTTTAAAAATATCTTCTTAGATCCAGAACACCCTCTTGATTCCTAAACAACTCAAAATTTAACTATGAGACTCTATCTATCTATTCATCAACCACCTCAGAGACCTGAGAGGGATAAATATGTCATGTCAGCTCCTGACAGCACCCCCTATTCTACTCCAAGTAGAAGATAAGCATTGAAGAATCTCCAGTGTGAGATGGTTGAATTAGTGGCAAGCTTTTCTCTTGGCATGAAAAACCCCTTGCTTCAACTGCAGACAGACTGCTGTCCAAAAAGGACAAAACTTGGTAGCAGGGAAGTTGACAGCCTAGCTCTGCCAAGACAGGGTAGGTAAGTCCTTCATAATTCCTGCTCTACAATCAATGTCTGTCAGAGAAATGGGGCCAAATGGCTGAAGATTGATGCTGTAATGTATGGAGAGAAAATGGGAACTGTCCAGGCAGCCACTGGTATGTCATTTTTTAGTTTTGGAAGCTGCAGGCCCTGCACTTCCTATATAATCAGGTATAGATTCCTTAATTATGTCTTTTCTTATTAAATGGGAGGAAATATATAAAATACTAGAAGGAAAAGTGTCTAGGGGGAAAAAGGCAGCAAGATAAAGGCAATTGTACAGTTATGAAAAGTTCAGTGTACATGTCAGCATGAAAAGACTTTGAGGTACTGGTATAGAAACAGTGGATCAATGGAATTGGATTGAAGACCCAGAAATGAACCCACACTCCTATATCACTTAATTTTTCACAAAGAAGACAAAACTGTACAATGGAAAAAAGACAACATCTTCAACAAATGGTGCTGCTCCAACTGGATGTCAACATGTAAAAGAATGATATTAGACCCATACATTATCACCTTGTACAAAACTTAAGTCCAAGTGGATCAAAGACCTTAACATAAGGCCTGACACACTAAATCTGATAAAGGAGAAAGTGAGGAAAACCTATGAACTCATTGGCACAGGTGACAACTTCCTGAACAGAACACCAACAGGTCAGGACCTAAGACCAACAATCAATAAATGGGACCTCATGAAGCTGAGAAGCTTCTGCAAGGCAAAAAGACACTGTCATTTGAACAATATGTCAAGGTACATATTGGGAAAAGATCTTCACCAACCCCCCAATCTGACAGAGGGCTAATATCCAAAATTTACAAGGAACTCAAGAAATTAAATACCAACAAACCAAATAATCCAATCAAAAATGGGGAACAGAGCTAAATAGAGAATTCACAAAGGAGGAATCCCTAATGGCTGAGAGACACTTGAAGAAATGCCCAGCATCCTTAATCATCAGAGAAATGCAACTTAAGATGACTCTGAAATTCTATCTCACACCTGTCAGAATGGCTAAGATCCAAAGCTCAAATTGCAGCACATGCTGGTGAGGTTGTGGAGAAAGGGGAACTCTCCTCCATTGCTGGTGGGAGTGCAAGCTTGTACAACCACTATGGAAATCAGTCTGGCGATATCTTAGAAAACTTGGAATGGCTCTACATCGAGACCCAGCTATACTATTTATGGGTATATATCCAAAGGATTCCTCACCAAATCACAAGAAAGTTTCCTCATCTATGTTGGTAGCAGCCTTATTTGGAATAGCTAGGAACTGGAAACAACCCAGATGACCCTCAACCGAGGAATGGATAAAAAAACAAAACAAACAAAAACAAACAAACAAACAAACAGAAACACTGGTACATGTACACAATGGAATACTACTCAGCCATCAGAAATAACAAAATCATGAAATTTGCTGCCAAATTGATGGAACTAGAGAAGCTCATCCTGAGTGAGTTAACCCAGACACAGAAGGATGCACATCACATATATTCATTTATAATTGGAGGATTTTACCCATATAGTACAGGATAACTACACTACAACCAATGCATCAAAGTGAACATGAACATAGACATTTTTTCCTGTCAATGAGACACTTTGCCCTAGTGATGCTTTCTTGTAGGCTCCCAGTGTATGAGGAGGCTCTTGGCCCTCATATGACTGCTGAACTGGGGCGGGGGACTGTTATGTAGGGACACTCCACTCCAGAGGTGTGTGATGGAAGGGATGGGGGTAGAGGATGGGAGGGAGGGACTGGGAGTGGTGAAAAGAGGGCACTGTGATGGAGAAGTAACCTGAAGTAATATATAAATATTTAAAAAATTTTTTAAAGTTTTAACATAATCAAAAAGAGAAATTAAATTTAAATGCAAGGAAATAACACTTGGAATTCCAATGCAAATTTACATGAAAAGATTAAAAACATTAATGTGTGAACACATAAAATGATTTCTAGATGACAAAAAGAAAAGAAAACATGACTGGTGTGCTAGTTCGTCAGTTGAATGCACTTGCCACCAAGCCTAATGATATGAGTTCTATCTGTAGAACTATTGCCTATTATCAGCTGACCACCTAGGCTGGGGCCACATGCTTCCTGTACTCTGCTGACCACCCTGGCTCTGGGCCAGTGGGTAAGAAGGTTCAAAGTCAACACACAGTCCCAGGGAGTTACAATACAGATGCAGAATCATTTATTTTAGAAAGAGGAAGTCTCCTTTTATACACCCCATCCATTTTCCCGTTGGCTCCTGGACTGCAAGCTGCTTTTGTGGCTCCCCCTCATTGGCTTGCATCTCATTGCCCAGTGATATCATCAGTCTCCAGGCAGGTCTGGACAGGGAACAGCTAGCTCTATTTGGAATCCCAGTCACTGGCTCCTTCTGTGTGGCCTGATAATAGGGACCACATCCTGCCTTTGCAGTGGGCCTTGTGCCTGCTAGGGAAGGGTATATTCCTTCCACATATTCCTACATAAAATCACATGATGGAAAGAGAGAACCAAGTCTTGCAAATTGTCCTGTGACCACTACAATTTGTGGCATGGCTATATGCATGCATTTACATACATTACACTACACACACAAACACATACACACACACACACACACACACACACAAACACACACACAGTAAGAGAGAGGGGGAGAGAGAGTCATATGCTACTTCTCTAGCACTTCTCTGAGATTTTAAAGACAACTCTTACTAACATACTGTGAGACTAGTGTTACATGTCTCACACACTGTACTTTGGTGATAAGATCCTCATTTCACTCCTGTTTCCCCTACTTCCCCTTACTGTAGAGTTAACAGAAGATACAGCCTCAAATTACTGTGCTTATTCATGGTGGTTTGAAGGAGATGTCCCCCATAGTCACATGTGTGAGTGATGAGGTTGGTTGGGAGGCTTAGGACACATGACCTCATTGGAGTAAATATGTCACTGGAAGCAAACTTTGACAGGTTAAGGACTCATGGCATTTTGAATTTTCTCTCTCTGGTTCCTTATTGCAGTTCAAGATGGGAGACCTCAGTATGGTATTCCAGTCTCCAGGCCTTTGGATTTTCCCATCATGACAGACCTTTGTCCCTCAGGAGTCTTAAGCAGAAATAAGGACTTCCTTTTACATGTTGCCTTGGTATGATGCTTTATCTCAGCAATAGAAAAGTGATGAACACATGTTTACAGAGAAATATATATATATATATGTATATATATGTATATGTATATATGGCTCTTGCTTCTGTAGCTTTTATGATGTCTTCTGCCTGACAGCGTAGGCATGAAGGGAGGACCATGGTAGCCTTTGGAAAATAGTGAGCCAAAGTCATTTATAAAAGTGAACCAAAGAAGGCAAAACAAAATGCAGAAGGGAGTTCGTGGGATGTAGCTTACTCAATGTTAGAGCACTTGTGCACCATTGCATGCAAGGGGTTGGGTGTGATCCCAAGTGTGAGGGAGGAAGGAAAAGTAAAAAGAGATGCAGATGCCATTACATAAAAGTTGGAGCAGCATAAAAATTAGAGATACTTTAGTGTACACAAAAAATGGTGACCACTGATATAAAATGTGTGTGGTGTGTATATGCACTAATAAGATTTGTTCAGTACTGACTATGTGATGATGTGGCACAACCTGAGATTTGCATGAATCCAGACACCTTGTTAAGACTGGATATCAGCTCAGAAGAGAGATGTGTGAGCATTAACACAAGGTACATACTCACATGCACTAAACTGGTGTTAAATTCTAAGGGTGAGGTCCAGGAAAAAGACAATATTTTTATTATTGAGAGAAATTCTATGACCCAAAATGTGCAATCATTGTCTTACACAAGAATGTGTATGAGGGTGTTTTAAGAGACTGCTGAAGGGTGTAGATTCCCTCAAAGGACAGACTCACTGACTCACTTCAGATTTTTTTTGTTTTGTTTTTGATCTGTGTGTGTGTGTGTGTGTGTGTGTGTGTGTGTGTGTGTGTGTCTGTGTGTGTGTACATGCACAAGCACATGTTTCATATGTGATAGTTCTCAGGTGCATATGTGTTGAGAGTCCACCACAAAGGTCTTAGGTGTCTTTCTTTATTGGTCTCTGCCTTATGATTTTGAGACAGGGTCTGTCACTGAACTGGAAGCTTAGCCCTTTAGCTAAGCTGGCTGACCCATGAGCTCTGGTTATCTGCCTGTCTCCTACAAATGCTGGATATGCAGGAATGCCAAGTTTTTACATGCATGATAGGGATTCAAACTCAAATCCCCTGTTTCTCATGCTTGAAGAATAAGCACACATACCCACTGGGATGTCTTTTCAGTCTTTGCTTCCTAAATCACTTAATTCTCTCTTTATTTGGTGACTCAGCAGCTCCTGAACTTGAGGACATAATACATGTATTTTCATCATCACTGTGCATGAAACACATTTTAAGCTTATTTCCCAGAAACATATTTGATAGTAGTGAGGAAAGAAAAAATTGTTAACTAAATGTTTGTTAAATATATGTATATTATTATTAACCTTGGGAAATTTATCTTTTATTTGGACTCTAGCTGCCCAAATACAAATATAATGTATTTGAATTATGAATAATTTTATTATTCAGTCAGCCTGTTGAGCAGACTAAGTTATGACATCCCCACCCATATGTCTACCACAGATTTTAATAATTATATGAAGAGATACTAGATTAATAACTTAGCAAATATGATCTGAATATTTTCTTGTTATTTTGCTGGGTAAGCAAACATACTGTATTTTAAATATATATTTTAAAATCAGTCTTAACTAGAGTTTCTGCTACATATTGCCTGTTGCCACAAATAAGACTAATTTCTTTTATGCAAGTCATTGAGCAGGTGCTACTAAAATGAAATTGATTCTGAATCATTCCCATGGAAACTTCCCTCCTTTTTTTGTTAAATTTAAAAACCTGTGTTAATAAAACCAGAGTCTTGCAACATTCAATTTAAGATTTTTTTTTCACCTGGAGAACTTTAGATTTTTATAAAAAATATTCTTGTTGGATCTATAGAAGTAAAAAATGAGTTTTTATAAAATAATTTTATAAAATGAACAATCTAACAAGCATTTTGAAGCAAGAAAGGCATTTCTTTGCTATTATACACAACAACTTTAAGGAAAAGGCCATAGAAATTACTCATAAAGAGTCTCCAGGTCATTATTTATTCAAAATTGTAATAAAATGGAGAAATTGCTGAGATTATTTATATTACTTTTAAGAATTGCTACTTTTCAATTTTTATTTATTTTTTAGAATTCAATATATATTATACATACATTTATATATAATGAAGTATGTGCATATCCTCCCACTTTCTCTAGCTCTAACTTATACTCTCTCCTGCTTAATACATCTCCCTCAAAATTTCATGTCTTTATTTATTTAGTTATTTTGTTTTAAATAATCCATTATTGTTTGTTTGCTTAGTGTGCAGTATCTATTAGAGCATAGGAATTCTACCAATAACCACATTCTCAAAACAGTGTGTCTGCTTTCCCCTCCCCAGGACCACCTATAGCTCCTCAGGAAGGGCTGGAGTGATATATATATGTGTGTATATATATATATATATACACACATATATATTGTATTTATATTTATATATTTATTGTATATATAATACAATATATACAATAAAATATATCCTGATCACTACTCAATGGACCATTAATTGGCTTTCTCTTGCATAGATAGGTCTTATGCAGGTTATCGCAGATGCTGTAGGTTTATGAGTATTATAGCTATGTACAACATTTCACAGTAAGTCTCCTGATTTTCCGGCTCATAGCAATCTTTTCACTTCCTCTTTCACAATGCTCCCAGAGCCTTGGTGGGAGTAGGTGGCTATAAATATCCCATTCAGGGCAAGGATTATCATTTTAATATAAGATTTAAATGCTGAAATTTGTATTTCCCTGTGTTCTTCTTTATGAAAGTGTTCTTTTACATTATATAACTTAAACAAAAATCTCAAGATGAGAATACTGAGATTGTCATCCATATCCAATAAAGTTCTATAACAAAGTAAGTGTTTATATACCATAAGAAGTTTTTATGCATTACTGCCCTAATTATCTTACAGATATTCAGTTAGCACCTATGTCTTCAGTATTATAGAGATGCTGCTTAATTATCTTGCCATTTTACCTTCTATCACTATCTTAAAAAATTCAATGTAATTTATATACTGATATAATTTTGCTAATATTATTTCTCAAACCAGTTTTTTGTTATGAATAAAATGGGGAAGGAGAAAAATATGATAAAACATTTGTTACAAATTTTTAAGTAAAATTCTTTTTGAAAGAAATATTATACAGTAATCATTCTCTATATGTTTAGAGTACTTCTCATTACTTTAATTCAAGGAATGTTTTAAAATTTATTCTATGCACATGGCATCTATTCACTTATAATTGGATTTTACCCATATAGTACAGGATAACTATTCTACAGCCAATGCACCAAAGGGAACAGGAACATAGACTTTGTTACCTGTCAATGTGACACTTTGCCCTACTGGTGCTGCCTTGTAGGCCCCCAGTGTATGAGGAGGATCTTGGCCCTTATATGACTGCTGACCTGAGGTGGGGGACTGATAGGTAGGGATACTCCACTCCAGAGGAGTGGGGTAGAAGGGATAGGAGGTTGAGGGTGAGAGGGCAGGACTGGGAGGGATGGAAAGAGGGTAATGTAATGGAGATGGAACCTAAAGTAATAAATAAACATTAAAAAAGAAAAGAATTCTAAGAGACAACAACAAACATAACAAAATAAAATATAATAAGATATTTCTTTCTTAAATTCATGACAATGAACTGTTACTATATACTTGAAGAAAAATTTATAAGCTTCCAGAAGTAGGCCAGTATGTGAAAAGTCTAACCATGACAGCCCAAATACATTAGTTTGATTTCTGTTGGTTCCCTCATACATAATACACCAGATACCACAGAGTATATTTCTAACTCCAGTACTCACTACATGTGGTATGATTTAGAGACAGGAGACTGTAAGTAATAATTTGTACTGTATATTTGTATTTTGATTTTTTTAGACCTTAAGATGGTTACTGTTCTTTTAACAGAAAACTAAAATATCCTCTATGTTCAATTTTACCAAAAAGGCCCAGAAGTCATATGCTGTGTGGAAAGCCTGCTAGCTTAGAGAGGCAGAGAAAGCAACCTACTAAGAAGCTAAAAGCTCAAAGCTAAAAAGCTACTTCTCCACAATGTCTTTTTTTTTAAATACTTTATTTTTTTTTCTTCAAGTTACATCTCAGTAACAAACCCCTCCCTATTCCCCCTTCCTATCCCACCCTTCCACCCTCTTCCTCCCAGAAGTTTCCCCTTTCAGTCCAACAGATGGTTCCTTCTCTTATA
>CAJQZJ010008773.1:6688812-6759301 GCA_907164525.1 Lophiomys imhausi
TATATATATATATATATATATATATATATATATATATATATATCACTTTTGATTTTGCTTTTGTAAAGACAGCTGCAGGGAGAACAATCTGAAGACCATTTCTACAATCTGTTTTTATCTCTATAGGAAGCTAATGTTTGGAAAATTTTTTCTTCATTCTCCAGCATACATACCTATGAATGTAAGTCTCAACCAACATGTTGACATTTTAGATGGAGCACTGAAAACTCCATGTTGCAAATGTCAGCTTCCATAAACCCCATGAGTCTTTCCTTTAGCCAAGTATAATTATTGCAGTGAACAAGAGCTTAGGAAATTAAACAAGTTGAAATATCTTCTATGGAAAGTAAAGATTCTGTACATCCAAGTATAGCTCCAATATTATGTAATATAATGTTTTTAAATTTTGCACTTCATTGGACATAGAAAATAGTTTAGAAAAGATTAAGATAATTTATGATGAGTTGGGATTAGCGACCATTGCTAGTTTTTGTGTTGGTTCATAAAACAGGATAATAGGATCCCAAATTTGTCTACACTACAAGAATTTGTTCTATAGATATATCAGGACATAAGTTCCATGTATCTCCCTCATGAATGTCTTTAAGCACAAGTTAGCCCTATCAGTCTTTGTTGTTTTTCGTGAGTGTACCAAACTAAACTTTACCTTGGATCCTAACCAGTTCTTCATTCCAGTACTGCCTTCTCCCACATCCACTTCATTCATTTTCATTCTTTGGAAAAAATTAATATATTCAGTTACAATTTAATTGAAGTCAAATATAAATTAAGATTACATACTATTAACTTCGGTATTAGTTGGGATACTCTAGAGAAACAGAACTGATATATATGTGAGTGTTTGTGTGTGTGTATACATATATGGATACAATATTCACATATGGTATACAATATAGATATATTAGAGTGACTTATAGGTTATGGTCCAACTGTTTCAACACCTGCTAGCTCCCTGTGAAAAGTACTAGAACCCAATAGTTGTTAATTCATGAATTTGGATGTCTCAGCTGAACTTCAGTATATGGTGGCATCCTGAAGATATTGGCCATAATATCAGGGAAGGAATGAAATTCACAACAAGAGTGAAGGCAAGCATGCAAAGAAAATTAGGGAAGGAGCAAATGCTCCCTTAGTCCATGTCCTCTATGTAGACTACCACCAGGTAATGTGGACCAGATTTATGGCAGAACTTCCTGCCTCAAAGGAGCCAGATTTATGGTGGGTCTTCCCACCTCAAATTATTTAACAACAACAACAACAAAAAATCCTCATCAGTGTACCAAGCTGTTTGGGCTTGTATTTATTCCAGATGTAATAAGTTGACAACCAGTAATAGTCATCAGGACTGCCACACTAGCATAATGATTCATTTTTTAAAGAGCTTGATAGTGTCTTAATGCTTAGTTATCTCTTTCATGACTTCTTAGACTAGCAGTTTAAGAAAGTAGAAGACCTGTATGTTTTAGATCAGTGGTTTTCAACTTGTGGGTCATGACTTTTTGACAAGCCTCTATCTCTAAAAATATTTGCATTACAATTCATAATAGTAGCAAAATTAAAGTTATGAGGTAGCAATGAAATTAATTTTATTGTTGGGGATCACCAAAATATGAAGAACTGTATTAAAATGTCACAGCATTAGGAATATTGAGAGCCATTGTTTTAGGTCATCATTTCTGTTTAAGGATTTAGCACAGTTCCTTGGTTGGAAAATCATTACTATTGGTTGAGTCAGTGGTTGATATGGAAAACTTCTCTCTTTATTTACTAAAGCTCTACTTCCATGCTAATTTACCAATTTTGTGTGAGCATCTTGTCAGCACTGGAAAGCTGTCAATTCACCACAGAAATGATACTATTTTGGTACCTTTTGGAGACTAACACTTTGTGGTGCTCATATAAGAAAACATAAGTTTTTGTGGATTGACATTTGAAATCTTGTTCTGTAAATAAACCTTAAATATATATCTCAGAAAAAATATTTCTGTTACTAGGATCCCTTGCTCTGTTTAGGACATTTTAAATTGAAGGCAATAAGTAGAGACTCCAGGACACTGTAGCACAACTGGAGTTTACAGAGACTAGACTACAGGGTCAGAAAGGTCTGCTTGGCTAAACTGTGATCTGAAAAGCAAGAGAAAGTACAAGTATCAATTACTCAGCTAGTGATAATAGAGTTATAGAAACATTTAGGTAAGGCGAAGAGATAATGTGATATTAAATGAAAAAATGGAGAACAAATGGAGTCACACTAACCTTGTTGTGATCTATTTCTCTCTCTTTTTTAAATTGCATTTATTTTGACCATGTAAAATATAAATATAGGAATATGACATTTTCTTGTCATAATTACCTAATCAATATACTATAATAATTTTTTATATTATGTGTCCAATTGATGTAGAACTGATTTAAACTCATGAAGGATGTATAATACTTAGAGTTAACACAAACAATACACTTCATATAAATAATTTGAACACCTGAAGATTTTGGTGGTGTACCATCCTGAAACCAATAACTCACAAATACTAAGGGACACATATTGGTAAAATCTAAGAAGAAAATCTTACTTTGTGGTAAGCTGTCTTTAACTCTATCTGCTCTTCCTTTTTTTAAAAATTAATTTATTTATTGCTGCAGGTTACATCTTCATCATAGTGTCCTCTTTCCACCCAACCCAGTCCCACCCTCAGCACTCTCTACCCCCTAACCCTTACATCCCAACTCCTCTGGAGTGGAGTTTCCCTACATAACAGTCTTCTGCCCCAGTTCAGCAGTCCTATGAGGGCCAAGAGCCTCTTCATACACTGGGGAACTACAAGTCAGCACCATTAGGGAAAAGTGTCTCATTGACAGGGAGAAAAATAAAAAGTCTATGTCCATGTTCCCTTTGGCGTGTTGTAGTATAGTTATCCTGTACTATATGGCTAAAATCCGTCTATAAGTGAATAGATGCCATGGGCATCCTTTCTGAGTCTGGACTAGCGCACTCAGGATGAGCTTCTCTAGTTCCATCCATTTAGCTGCAAATTGCATAATTTCATTGTTTCTGATAGCTGAGTAGTATTCCATTGTGTAGATGTACCACAGTTTTTTAATCCATTCTTTGGTTGAGGGACATCTGGGTTGTTTCCATTTTTTAGCTATTACAAATAAGGCTGCTATGAACATAGATGAGGAAACTTCCTTGTGATTTGGTGAGGAGTCATTTGGATGTATACCCAGAAGTGGTATGGCTGGGTCCCAAGGGAGAGCCATTCCAAGTTTTCTAAGATATCCCCAGATTGACCTGCATAGTGGTTGCACATGCCTGCACTCACACCAGCAATGGAGGAGGGTTCCCCTTTCTCCACACCCTTGCCAGCATGTGTTGTCAGTTGAACTTTTGATCTTAGCCATTCTCATAGGTGTGAGATGGAATCTTAGAGTCCTCTTGAGTTGCATTTCTCTTATCACCTTGTACAAAACTTAAGTCCAAGTGCATCAAAGACCTTAACATAAGGCAGGACACATTAAATCTACTAGAAGAGAAAGTCGGAAAAACACTTGAACTCATTGGCACAGGTGACAACTTCCTGAACAGAACACCAACAGCTCAGGACCTAAGACCAACAATCAATAAATGGGACCTCATGAAACTGAAAACCTTCTGCAAGGCAAAAGACACTATCATTTGAACAAAACGGCAGCCTACAGACTGGGAAAAAAGTCTTCACCAACCCCACATCTGACAGAGGGCTAATATCTAAAATTTACAAAGAACTCAAGAAATTAAATGCCAAGAAACCAAATAATCCAATCAAAAAATGGGGAAAGGAGCTAACCAGAGAATTCACAACAGAGGAAATCCTAAAGGCTGAGAGACACTTGAAGAAATGCTCAGCATTTCTCACTTTTTTAAAAAAATATATTTATTTCTTCCAGTTACATCTCACAATCCCATCCCTACTTCCCTATCTGGTCCCACCCTCCTACCCTCTTCCCCCACACATCCCCAACTGGTTCCTTTGTTTTTTTTTGTTTGTTTGTTTGTTTGTTTGTTTAAGGTATATCCTTCCCCCCCACCCCCTCCTTTCAGTCCAACAAATGGCTCTTTCTCTTATAACAACAAATACAGTACAAAACAACATAAATAATTAGGCCACAGTTATGAGAATTATAAGGGTTAGCATATATTCCCAATGTCCAGTCCATACATATTTGGCCACTGACTTTAACATTCTACTATACATCCATCTCCATGAGTTTAAAGTTCTATATCCAAGTCAGTTTCCAACCTAACTTACATCACCATCTTAAAAACATCTTTTTATATCAAGAAAACCCTCTTAATTACTAAACAACACAAAATTTAACTATGAGACTCTAGTCTTCAACCACATCAGAGACTTGAGAAGGATAATATATATCTTATTATTCAGGAAGTGCAGGGCCAGCAGCTTCCAAAACTAAGAAATGACATAGAACTGGCTGCCTAGACAGTTACCAATTTCTCTCCATACATTAGAGCATCAATCCTCAGCCTTTTGGCCCCATTTCTCTGACAGACATTGATTGTAGAGCAGGAATTATGACAGACTTGCCTACCCTGTCTTGGCAAGCTAGGCTGTTGACTTACCTGCTTCCAAGTTTTGTCCTTTTTGGACAGAATGTTGTCTACAGTTGAATAAAGGGATAGTGATAGGCTTGTCACTAATGCAACCATCTCCAATTGGAGAGTCTTCGATGCTCTTCATCTACTTGGAGTAGAACAGGGGGTGTTGTCAGGAGCTGACATGTCAATCCATTTCTCTTTTAAAATCTGATGATCTCAATAGTGACAAGGCTATCTCCCCCCCCCCTTCCTGTACTTTTATGTCATGGCTTTTTAATTCTAGGTTCTGTGGATTCAGTTGTAGTGGAATTTTAATCCAGCAACTTGGCTACTCTGGCAAGGGATCACATCCAAAATTTGAATTTGTGTGTTCCAGATGGAATACAGACAAGTTTAGTATTCACCTTTAATCCCTCTGACTGGAATATAGACAAGACACATGTTTAATCCCTCTGGCTAGAATACAGACAAGCCTTTAGCACATGCCTTTTGTCCCAAACTATGACATCTAATTGAGGGGTAGACAAAGTGATGAATCAGAGAAAGATTTGATAGTTTGAGTCAGAGGTAGTATATGCTCAGCTCTCATGAGAATAGATAGGAAAGAGAAGCTACTTAAGAGCAGCAGAGAGAGAGAGCAGAGTATAGTAGAGTACAGTACAGAGACACATTAAAATTCATGCAGTCAGTACAGTTTGGTTGAGTCCAGTATAGTTCAGTTTGTGGAGGCCAGAGGCAGTTTATCCAGGTAAAGCAAATCACCCAGAAGATGAGAAAAGCCATTCAGCTTAAAGAGGAGTTTTGAGCCAGAACAGCTGAGTTGAGACAGACAGAGTTCAAAAAGAACTGGAAAAGGTGAGCCTATTAAGTTGAAAATCTCAGAAGCTAAAAACATTCTAGGCTTACATTAGCAAACAAAGATTGGAAGCTGAAGCTTTCAAGGTCTGGGCTTGAAAGAGAAGATTAGATTGTGTAGAAGCTTCCTGACCTAAGCATAGGTTATTTTGGCAGAAATGTTCTGGACTCATCCCAAGCTGTATATTAGTAAAACTTGGATATGGCTCTTATCTTACCCCCACCCCTATCTAAAGAAATAAAAATAACATTTACATTCAGTAATGTCTGACTTCTACCAGTATATGAAATTATAAAAATTTATGAAAGTTCATTTAAAAAACTTTTCATTTAGGGAGTTTTCTCTGTCTCTTTTGTCAGGTGCACCTGGCTTGAGTCAGTGTGGCTCTTCTCTTCCAAAAATTATCACATGCATACTTTTTTAGGTTTTCTATTGCTGTGATAAACACCATGGCCCAAAGCAGCTTGGGATGGAAAGGGTTTATTTTGCTTCCACTTCCATATAACAATCCGTCAGCTAAAGATGGAGTCAGGGCAGGTAACTGAAATTAAGAGCTGATGCAGAGACCATGGAAGAGTGTTGTTACTATTCTGGTTTCTTATAACCTAAGGGGTGGTATCACTTACAATGCATTGCCATCACTTACTAATTGAGAAAGTGCTCTACAAGCTTGCCTATAGATGGATCTTATGTAGGTTCTATGAGTCAGGTGTAGGGAGTTAGATAAATTAAATTAGATTTAGAAAATATATAGGGGTTTCTGATACAGTCTCTTAATTCAGGGTATGAAGATCAACTTGGCTGTGAGTGATTAGTTTATCAGTTTGTGGAAAAACAAGGTTGAATTCATGAAAAACAGGAAAGACTTAATGGATTGAAAAAAACAAGGTTGAAGTCAGGAAAAACAGGAAAGACTTAATGGACTGAAAAAAACAAAGTTGAAGTCAGGAAAACAGGAAAGACTTAATGGACTTAAGAAACAAAGTATCTGGCCTGACATTGTTTTCAGCTGCTAAGTGGACAGAACCCAAATTAAGCTGAAACAGAATTCCTCCTATTTAAGGACAGTGCATGGAGCCCCATAAAAAAGCGAGCCTCCCCCCCCCCCACTAATGCTAGAGAACTCCGAGAGTTCTGCTGAAAAAAAGTGCTGACCATCATTTGATAGCCAGATCTCCCTGAGGCAGCAAGAAGCTAGTGAGCAGAGAAAGCCTCAGCAAGACACCAAAAGGCCAAGGACTAAACCCTGTGGCTCAACTTTTGCCTAGAGGGGTTTGACCTGTCCGAACAGTGGCCTAAATGAAACTGTGGCTGGCTTTAAGGACTCTGCAGAGCAGCTGAGTTCCTGATGCAAAAGAAGTAAGTTGGCCTACAGACAGCTGGGGTCTCCCAGAAAGAAGAAAGCATCAAGCCTTATTTAAGGTGAGACGACAATAAACAACTTACCCTGACAAATCTACATCTGAGAGATCCAGAAAAAGGACTGCTAAGTGCGTTAAAGAATCTACAACAAAGACTGTGTTCCTGACGACCCAGGACCTGCCCCAGAGACTGTATCCTTCTAAAAGGTTAGGAAAATAGTTATCAATAGGTGTAGTGGATAGGTTAAAGGGGTCATAAGAATTAGTAAGGTTAATAGTTAAGAAATAAATGTTATAGGAAGTGCAGGGCCCGCAGCTTCCAAAACTAAGAAATGACATACCAGTGGCTGCCTGGACAGTTCCCATTTTCTCGCCATGCACTACAGCATCAATCTTCAGCCATTTGGTCCCATTTCTCTGACAGACATTGATTGTAGAGCTGGAATTATGAAGGACTTACCTACCTTGTCTTGGCAGAGGTTGGCTGTCTACTTACCTGCTTCCAAATTTTGTCCTTTTTGGACAGCATTCTGTCTACAGTTGAAGCAAGGGGTTTTTCTTTCCAAGAGATAGGCTAGTAGAATGTTTAAGTCAGGTGCCAAATACATATGGACCGGATATTGGGAATGTATGCTAAGCCATATAACTCTCATAATTGTGGCCTATTTATTTCTGTTGTTTTGTATTGTATTTATAGTTATAAGAGAAAGAACCATTTGTTGGCCTGAAAGGGAGAGCTGTTGGGGGGAAAAAGGTATACCTTAAACTAAAAAAAAAAAAAAAAGGGTAGAAGATGGGGGAGTTGAGGGGGAAGAGGGTGGAAGGGTGGGACTGGAGGGGGGAGTAGGGAGGGGATTGTGATTGAGATGTAACTTGAAGAAATAAAAAATAAATTATAAAAAAGAATCTAGTTATTAAGTTGAAAAAAGGAAATAATTGTTATTTGTTATATGTGAATATAGTAAATAAATAAATAATAATTAAAAAGCTTGGTTACAGTCAGGTGACTTCAACTGGTGTCAAGTTGACATAAAACTAGCCAGTACAAATTGCTACCATCTGTTTGTTGGTGCACTGTAAAGATGCTTGAGAGATGGGATAATATTTCCCTAATATTTGTGCCATTCTTAATGAACTTTCTCAAAGAATTAGTGGTTATATTAATTAACTAATCCTTGCTGTTTCCTGTTCTGAATCCCCTATAGTAAATACTCATCTGAATCAAGCCCCTATCAGTGTGGCAGACATGGTTGGCTTCCTTACCTATGTCCTTTCTGCTGTTTTTTATAAAATATAAACACAATATATCTCCAGACTGAGTGATTGTACAAGTTTGCACTCCCACCGGCAATGAAGGAGGGTTCCTCTTTCTCCACAACCTCACCAGCATGTGCTGTCATTTGAGCTTTTGATCTTAGCCATTCTGACAGGTGTGAGATGCAATCTCAGAGTCATCTTGAATTGCATTTCTCTGATGATTAAGGATGTTGAGCATTTCTTCAAGTGCCTCTTGGCCATTAGAGATTCTTCTTTTGTGAATTCTCAGTTTAGCTGTGCACCCATTTTTTGATTGGATTATTTGGTTTCTTAGTGTTTAATTTCTTTAGTTCTTTATATATTTTGGATATTAGCCCTCTGTCAGATGTGGGGTTGGTGAAGATCTTTTCCCAATCTGTAGACTGCCAATTTTTTTCTAATGACAGTTTCCTTTGGCTTACAGAAGCTTTTCAGTTTCATAAGGTCCCATTTATTAATTATTGGTCTTGCAACCTGAGTTATTGGTGTTCTGTTCAGGAAGATGTCACCTGTGCCAATGAGTTAGAGGCTTTTCCCCAATTTCTCTTCTATTATGTTTAGTGTGTCCAGCTTTAGCCATATCACTCTTGGGAGTGTATCCAAAACATCCTCACCAAGCCACAAGAACATCTCCTCTACTATATTCATAGCAGCTTTATTTTTAATAGCTAGAAAATGGAAACAACCCAGATGTCATTCAACTGAGGAAAGGATAAGAAAAACATTTGCACAATGGAATACTACTCCACTATTGAAACAAGGAAATCATGTAATTTGCAACCAAATGGATGGATCTAGAAAAGCTCACTCTGAGTGAGCTAACTCAGACCCAGAAAGATACACATGGCATATATTCACATAACTGGATTTTATCCATATAGTACAGGATGACCATCATATAATCAACAGACCCAAAGACATAGAAACATGTATTTTGTTACCTGTTAGTGGGATACTTCACCCTACTGGAACTTCCATATAGGTCCCCAGTGCAAGAGGAAATTCTAAGTCCTCATATGACTGATGTACTGAGGAGGGCTGATAGATGGGGGCATCCCACACCAGAGGAGTTAGGATAGGTATGAGAGGTGGTGGAGGGTGGGAGAGTGGGAACAGGAGGGGTGATGGAGGGGGCTTTGATGGAGATGTAACTTGAATTAATAAATAAACATTAAAAAAACAAAGCCTCATTATTATCAATAGTGCTTACATCAAAATAAAATTATTAATTTTCAGGTTGTTCCTGAAGACAAGAAATGAAGTGGCCCCTGCTAGTGAAATATAAGCAAATATCTGTTGGAGGAAGGTCTTATACTTTGGTTCTCAGTAGCTGATTTCAGTGCTTAGAGATCTGGTTACTGCCCTTTCTGAGGCACTCTCTGATTGGTTAATAAATGTTGCTGATGGACAATTAACTGGGCAGAAAAAATATAGTTGGGAGTTCCTGGGACAAAGAAAGGAACCCCAGGTTTTACTCAGAGGAAGCTGTCTTTCAGCCAGGAGAAACAGAAGCAGACATACATGTCTGGGAGCTCTGGAAGGTACAGCAAGCCACATGGCTGGTTGGGATTAGGTGATTGGGTTTCAGTTGAGAGTCTGCCCACCTAAGGGCTAAGTGTTGAAACATTAAAAGGTCTTGCTGTATTTAATTATTGGGAAAAAGGTCACAGAGGGTTTCAGGCCTCCAGCTAAGGCAAGTCAGGCCTGCCAGTCCTGCAGGCCCACCAGGCCTTTAAGCCTCCCTTCACAGGCTCCAGCTAAAGCTGGCTTACAAGCCTCTACCTAAGGTAGGCCTATAAGCTTCCGCAGCTGCCCTGCCAGGCCGCCGGCTAGTCTGCTGTCCTACTAGGACAGTTTATAGTTATAATTAAATATCTTTGTTAACAATATTGCAGTTTCAGATGTTGCCCCACAATGGGTGCCATTTGTCGATGAAATTAATTAAATTACTTACCAGTATTTATATTAAGGTTAATTGGTTGGCAGTATTAATTCTTTACCCGCCATTATAAATAGACACACACAGACACCTGATGGATTTTAACAAACCTTAGCCTGGATTGTGTAATCTTAGCCCATCTAAGCTAGTTTATAATTCTATTCTCCAAATAAAACCCCATGGATACATACATCCCCTGGGCTATTATTCTCCACACTATGCTGATGTTCCAGGCCATGTGAAATGAGGTTCTTTTCTCAAACCCATGGCATGCTTCCTCCTTCCTGCTCTGGCTTCTTTATCCAAGATCCTCTCTGTCTGCCCCCAAAGTCCATAAACCTTTGCCCTCCTACCTTTCTCTCTGCTCAATAACATGCCCTGACATTATATTAAAGTCAATTAGAGACAATGATTAGAAAGCAAAATAACACAGCATTACTTGATGCACAGCAATCAGGTCTCTGGGAGCAGGTTAATTAACATGTAGAATGTATAACATCACCCCATCAAATATCTGCTGAAGTTTCTGGTAAATAGGTAGCTTTCTTAATACAAGGAATGGCATTGGTTCTTGGTTCCTACTGTTTCTTCTCCCTGAATTGCTGACTAAGGCAAGTTTAGAGGAAACCTTCTTGCAAGCAGGGAAGAAAAATCACTTACTAACATACCAAAAGGGAAAAGGAGTTCAGCCCTTTGTCCACACAAGCTCAGATTCAGGCTTAACATTCTAAAGAGTCCTCTTTTGTATGAAATCTAATAAAATCCATTATTACAACATCCAAAATTTACTTGAATTAACCTTCTCAGAAACAACAAACACCGAGTGTCCATCTGCAGTAGTAAAAAGGACATTTTCTACTTTGGTCCTCAAACTTAATTTCTATGGTGATAGGAAGCATTTATAGGAAACTGTATTGTCTTATACTTTGCTGGGATTCAATATTAATCTGTGATGGGTTATATAAGGTGTGATGACAACTTACTCATATCCAAGTGCTTCTAATCATATCTTCAGGACCATATTCTTTAACCACATACAAATTGAAACTCCACCTCAGATCTCATTAGAGATACAAGAGAGTATGTGTGGAAGAAGGCAGAGTTGAAACAGCATAGCATCACTTTCTTACCATCCAGTGGTCAATTACATAATCTTCTGAGTTTAAAATCCTGGTACTGAAACTACAATTGTCATGGACATTTATTGCAATTCTTAGACAAGCTGGAAATAAAAATGTATCTTCACTTACCCTTCTACCTTCAGCCTACTAAGCCCAGGAATTGGCATACATCTTAAAGGAACCCACATATTCTTTCACACTCTGAAAACCACTGCTAACCACCCCTGCTTTCTCACAATTGTTCTGCAGGATTGCCTGTCTCAAACTGTCACCCTTATATGCACACCACCCCCACAGAGCCTAGATCAAGGCACTGATCTTCCAAGCTTGTTCACCAGAAAGCTGAAGTGCAGTCTCATTAATTTGAGTTTCCAAGGGTGGAAAGTCTAGACTTTTTCCAAGCCCGCAGGAAGGCAGCAGATGCTGTGGCCATCTTCCTGGTGGGTGCTTAGTAGGCAGCAGAATCTTTACTACACCACCATATGAAGAGCTTACATGTATGTACTCATGTAAGCTATACTGTAAATGCCTTGAAAATGAGAGTACAATTCAGTCAGTTTCTGGGGTTTCTGACTCTCTAGTATGGGGAAAAGGGCTGCTCACCCACAGTGCAGTCTGTGGAATGCGCAGGCCCTCCCCAGAGCACTCTGAAATCTCACGGGGGCTTCAGAATTTATTCGGCTCTCTTAGTTTGTGATTCAGGCTAATAGTGCATGTTTTAATTCTTTCTTTATCAGTTCCTTAATTTCTCACTTCATTCACGTATTTTTATATTTTTCAGATCTACAGATTGTGGGGGGGAAACACACACACTAATCACATAGAAAATGGTCTGATGACTTTTCCTTTTCAATTCATCACACATTCATCCTCTTGAAGCCTTTAAAATTTTTTTATTACTAAGAATCTAGAACAACTATCTTCACTGCTGCTTTCACTTCTCTCTTTAAATATACTTTTGCAATTATAATTGCATTTTTCCTCCCTCACTTATTCCTCAAATCTCCTTTCCCCCCCCACACCTTGTTGTCTTTCAAATTCATAGACACTTATTCTTTAACTCTTATTACATACATTTCACTTGTGTAGAACTTTCAAATGTGCTTTGTAGTCAGCACCAGATACTCTCATCAATAAGTACCTGCAGCCACATATTATCTGAATCAGAACAGATACCAGGATCCCCAACCCCTCTCTCTCAGCTATGGTGTGGCTATGAGTATCTCTCCATTTATCATAGTGTGCAAGTTTAGAGGTCACAATTCTAAGAGGCCCCAGATATTTAACTATTCCTACACCTAGGTATTTCTTCTAGTTTGACTTTCACTTCTTGATGACCAACGTCTGTCATCTTGAGAACCAAAAGCTTTACACTACTGAAATCATAAAAACTTTTCTGAGGTTCATGCCTAGATGCTTCTATATCAGGTTAATGTGCAGATACAAAGGTTTTTATTTGAAGTTAGAATTTGTTGAAGTATGTGCATCGTTGCCTTTTTTTCTCTCCTGTATCCTTAACTACTTTAAACCATTTTGTTTTAGGACAACACTCACCTTGATTCTCCAAGAAAAAGATAGGCATTATAAACCTCTCTATATATTTTTTCTGTATGAGAGTAGTTTTTTAAAAATATTTTTATTTTGTGTTGAAAATCATATAAATTTATATGATTATATAATAGTGTAACTATATATTTTGTAATTTAAAACAACAATTTGGGAAATTATATCATGGACTTTTAAAATAATTTAAAGGATTATTTGCTTAAATCTTACAGTAATATACCATACACATTACAATATCATACTTATTTCAATATCATACAGATCAGAATATCATACACATACATATACTCATGTTTAAGTTGAGAAAATTGGGGCTCAGAGAAAATATATTAAAGGTCCAAAACCATCATGTTAAAATGTCTAACACAGGTTTTCATTTAGTTTTATATTAATCTGTAGCTTATCTATAACATTTCTAAGATGTAGTCTGTATGGAATTTTCAAGCATACAATTATTGACTGAAGAAGGTCCAAGTGACCAGGTATGTAGGTCATAACAGTGAATAACAGATGGCACTAATGTATGAATCACATGTTCAGACAAAACCTGTTCATATTTCCAAATTTATTGTCATTCATTTCATTAAATTCTTGCCAACATTGGAAATTTGTAGATCAGGTGAATTCTTAATCTATCCTGAAAAACTACCTTATCTATATTTACATGATTTGTGACTTTTATTTTAAACTTTTGCAGTCACCCTGTACACATCCCTGCCTACCAACTGCTGTACTTTAACAGATATGCTTTGAGAATATAGATATTCAATTGTTCACATCAGAATAAACATTCTACTCTTTTTTTTAATTTAAATACTTTATTTTTTTTCTTCAAGTTACATCTCAGTCACAAACCCTTCCCTATTCCCCCTTCCTATCCCGCCCTTCCACCCTCTTTCCCCCAGAAGTTTCCCCTTTCAGTCCAACAGATGGTTCCTTCTCTTATAACAGTAAATACTATACAAAACAACAAATATAAATATGCCACATTTATGAGAGTTAAATGGCCCAGTATACCTTCCCAATGTCCAGTTTGTACATATTTGGCCCCTGACTTTAACATTCTACTATTTAACCATCTCCATGAGTTTAAAGGTCTATATCTGACTCAACATTCATACTAACTTGCAACACACTTTTAAGAGTATCTTCTTAGATCTATAACACCCTCTTGATTCCTAAACAACTCAAAATTTAACTATGAGACTCTAGCTGTCTATTCTTCAACCACCTCAGAGACCTGAGAGGGATAAATATATCTGCTGATATAGGAAGTGAAGGGCCTGCAGCTTCCAAAACTAAGAAATGACATACCAATGACTGCCTGGACAGTTCCCATTTTCTCTCCATACATTCCTGCATCAGTCTTCAGCCTTTGGGTCCTGTTTCTCTGACAGACATTTGTAATTAAGATTTTCTTTTTTTTTTTTGATATTGAGACATATCAGCTCCTGACAGCACCCCCTATTCTACTCCAAGTAGAAGATAAGCATCGAAGAATCTCCAGTGTGAGATGGTTGAATTAGTGGCAAGCCTATCTCTTGGCATGAAAAAAATCCCTTGCTCCAACTGCAGACAGACTGCTGTCCAAAAAGGACAAAACTTGGTAGCAGGGAAGTCGACAGCCTAGCTCTGCCAAGACAGGGTAGGTAAGTCCTTCATGATCCCTGCTCTACAACATTCACTCTTAATCCAAATCATGGAACTTTTGTGACTTTACATATATCATAAAGGATGACTTTTGATATTTCTTCAAATATTTCTGGCTTTTGTACTTGCAAAGCATGTGGAATAGAAAATAATAAATTTAATTAGTATTTGCATCTCAGACACAATGCATGTTAGGTAGGAAATGCACATGGGTTTCCCATTATGACTCAGTTTTGAGTGTCCCTATCAAACACAGCATATCTAGATGGTAACAGATCATATTCTGATGTGACCAGCTCCCATTTTCTAGAACCTACAATCCATGTACCATGATCAGGGTAATCTGGTGTCCTTTGTTAGATGAATATACTTCCATTGTTGAGTTTTCTTGGGGAATAGGCTTTGTGTATGGGTACATTTTTTGAAATAAAATTATGCAATGTTTCATTAATGAGATAATGTATTTATTGTGACAATAAACACAGCTGCAAAACAAACTATGAAGAAATAGAAGACTTGCAGAATTTTGTGCCCAATGTGTCATCAGTAATTGAGAAATAAATTAAATGATCCATCTGTTTCCCATCATCTACTCTTTTATGTTTGTCAGTATCCATGTTTTTCAGAACCACTCAGAATTATTTATACTAATTACTCACCAAAAAAAATTCCACGTAAAAATCGAATGACTTTGTAATGCAATTTTCTCAACCTCTGTCAGACTGTTTCTTCCCGATACACTCAGATCTACTGACTGTGATGACTCCTTCTTATTAATAGTTTTCACTTTGTCATGTCAATAATATCGGATCCCTTTATTAGTGTCTTACAGACATAACTAAAACAATGAATCATGCAATAGATTTAACTGTAACCTAATCTACTCCCCTGCTAGTGTTTTCTGAGAAAACAGTACAGACAAGGAAAGAACACAAAGTAGTCAAGGGAACAAAGACTCTGTCTTACACAGTTTATATATAACATGAGCCAATCTGCCCACTAACCATATTCAGAGATGAGGGTGAATACACCCAACCACAACTGGCACTAATTAAATATAATTCTATTTTGCATTTCGGGTGTTCCCTGCTTTAATTATCTTACTGAGAGGCCACATGCCAGTGAAGGGAAAACAGCAAAAACATCTTTGCTTTCTCAGACATTCTCAGATTCATGCTTCCATGCCTGGAACTTTTGTTTGTTTTCCCAAAGCCCCAGTGGCATCATATAAGACAGTCCTATGAAATATTTGCAGCATTTGCTGTAGTGTGGGCATGGTGATATGAAGCTAATTTATTAACATAATTTTAATAGGAAATTAATATTCACTATAAAAGAAGAAGTGGGACCTCTAGAAACTTCAAAAGAAGGAAATACAATTGTATGTTTTCATGTAACCATTGTTAATATTTATACCTATTTTTCTAGAGTTTATGTAAACATGTGTGTACAACTTTTAACTTATAATGTCATGGATGGTTTGGTACTTACTCTTGTCAATAGTCAGGATAGTGCCTCTTTCTACTATATATGTAGATTCATATAAATGCAAAACTGGTGGCCTACGTACTTGATTTTGATAGTTTTCTGTTGCTATATATTTAGACTATGCTGAAGAATGGTTTACAGGTATTGTCTTCAACAGGGGTGTCGTGGTAGATTTGGGGAACTTGAAGCAAGCACCCCTTTCCATGTGAATACAGATGTTAAGGAAATCTTAAACTTTGTTAAACCTTAATGTCAAAGTTGCTGGGAGGTGTTTAATAATTTTTGAGAACTTCAAACATAAGCACTACATCAACATAACTCTCATTCCTTCTTTTCAATTTCCAACTCCTCTCCTCCTGCGCCCTGGGTTTGTCTTTCCTTATTGATGCTCTCTTCTGTAATTGTCATTGTGACATGCATATTCACATGTTTCTATATATGCATATATGTAGGTATATACACACACACACACACACACACACACAAAACCTACTGAGTCTGTTTAGTTTTGTTTATATGTATAGATGTCCAGAAATGACCACTTCTAATTAAACAACCTATATGTGAGCTTATCCCCGAAGGGTACTCGTTCTCCTTATCCATCGACATGTAGGTCTTCTTCTAGCTGTGGGACCATGTGAGATTTCCTCCGTTTTAAGTGTCACTTAATCAGAATCCTGCTTTTGAGATATTTACTTTCTGGAAGAATTTATATATGAAAATATATTCTATTACTTGATTCAAAAATCCTGGCTCATTTATAGTATGTGAATACTCTAAGTTTAACCTAAAAATGGAAATTTCGGTATTTGTATAAATATTGCACATATACATATATGTTACATAATTAAATTCTATTTATATAATGAATATTTATATGCATTATGCATGTATTGTTATCTCATACATGTATGTTACTAGAAAAGGCTAGATAGCAGCGATGTGTATTAAAAACTCAGTTACTGAGCATATTCCACAGTTTACAACATGTTGTCGCTGAAAAGTTTGCAAGTCAATTTTAGCTTAATATAATAATTTCCTTCTATCCTGACTCCAGTAATAACTTCCTCCAGCCCTGCTAGTCTTCATCAGTAGTTTGCCTAAGTCCTGCCTGAAGAGTTCATTTACTTAGTCCAATTGTAGGTCCATAGTCTTAATTTTATTTTATTCAGAGGTTTGTTTTCTAGAAATCTGTGTTAGTCAGGACTGTGGCTAAAGAAACTTCTTCACCCCTGTGACTTTTAATGAATATTTGGCATTTTCATGTATTTATATATTGAAGTCTTTGAGCCATTTGGACTTAAGTTTTGTGCAAGGTGATAAACATGGGTCAATTTGCATTCTTCTGTGTGTCAACATCCAGTTAGACCAGCACCATTTGTTGAAGATGCTGTCCTTTTTCTATTGTACAGTTTTGGCTTCTTTGTCAAAAATTAAGTGACCAAAGGTGTGTGGGTTTATTTCTATGTCTTTGATCTGATTCCATTGGTCAACTGATCTTTTTCTATACCAGTACCACGCTGGTTTTATTACTATTGCTCTGTAGTTTATCTTGAACTCAGGGATGGTGATATCTGCAGGTAGTTTTTAATTGTACAGGATTGATTTAGCTATTATGGGCTTTTTGTTTTTCCAAATGAAGTTGAGAGTTGTTCTTTCAAGGTCTGTAAAGAATTGTGCTGGAATTTTATTGGAATTACATTGCATCTGTATATTGCTTTTGGTAGGATGGCCATTTTTATTATGTTGATCCTACCTATCCACGAACATGGGAGACCTTTCCATCTTCTGATATCATCTTCAATTTCCTTCTTCAAGAGCTTGAGGTTCTTGTTGTACAGGTCTTTCTCTTGCTTGGTTAGAATTACCCCCAGGTATTTTATATTATTTGTGGCTATTGTGAAGGGTGTCATTTCCCTAATTTCTGAATTTTAGTTATTTTCACCCCTGTTTCCATGCCTTACCCTTCTTCCACTCCTGCTGGAATGCTGCTCCTTAACAAGTCTCCTAACTGCTTCCAGTCTTCTTTCTGTGTGTAGCCCACTGTCAGGTTATTTAAATGATCAAGGACAACTTATCAGTGGCTGAATGCCAAAAGTCCCTGCCCTTATGAATGATGAAATGCCAATGGGACATATTTTGCACATATCTTGAGCAGAAATCCACACCTACAGTGAGTCAGGGGTGCAGTGATTTATGATGTACAGGGGACGTTGTTTTGCTGAAATTCCCCATCCTCTGGCACTCATATTGTTTCCAGCACTTTTTCTATGAGTTCCTTAGTTTCTAAAGAAACTCTGAGTCTTCATTTTAGCTGAAATATTTACTGGTTTCATAAATTAAGAAATTTCTCAATTATTTGAATATAAAGTAGTACCAGAACTATAATAATAATAAACCTTGCATTGAAGCATACAAGGACTGAATGCTATCCATAAATGTATCCACAGAGCAATTGTCTCTGATACATAGTAGAGTTTACAGAAGTACTCCTCAACCTTCCTAATGCTGTGACCCTTTAATACAGTTCCTCATGCTGTGGTGACCCTCAACCATAAAATTACTTTTGCTGCTACTCGATAACTGTATTATTGCTACTGTTATGAATTGCCATGTAAATATATGATATGTAGTGTATCTGATATGTGACACCTGTGAAAGGATCCTCTAATTCTCAAGGGGGGTCATGAACCATGGGTTGAGAACTGGTGATGTAAAGGCAATTAGTAGTCATTGAATGAAGATAGTTCTAATTTCCCTCTTCTACTTTATGCAATTCAAAAATCACATAATACTTCTGTGACTGATAAACAATAATGGCAAATATTTTTGGTTCACTGCTTCAGTTTTTAATAGGAACAACCAGAGAAGGAGTACTTATTGCCATTAAGTATATTTTGAACAACTTAAAAACCTGTTCAATGAGGATAAAGGTTGAGGGGAAAAAAAAAGTCTTTCCAGTTACATAAATAGCTGCTTGTCTGTGGTAGCTGTGTTGAGTAGTTTTCCTCAAAAAAAAAAAAAAAAAAAACTATCCATGGAGGTAAGAGTAGTCAACAGTGCACATGAGAGTATAAGTGAATCTCTTAAACATTATGTTGAAGAAAGGGAGAACCAGAAGCACAGAGCACATCCTCAATAAAGGTGACAATGCAAACCCTCCTACTACATATTGTTATTCTGGATGTGGTCCCTCTCATGATATGCAGGAGAGGAGAGATAGTGGCTGAAATAGGACATGAAAGGGGTGGCTTCAATATGTAAAAGTTCATTAAGCTGTCCAATTATGACATACACTTTGCAACAAAACATATAACATAATAGTTATAATTGAGGAGAGAGAGAGAGAGAGAGAAAGAGAGAGGGAGAGGGAGAGAGGGAAAGACAGAGAGAGAGGGAGAGAGAGAGATGCTTTAGTAAAGCAGGACTGGTTGGGGGGATGCAAATAGAAGGATAATGGTTGATGTGGAGGTAAGCCATCATGAAAACCATAGGTCTGTGGCAAGCACCACATTTCAGATCTCAGAAAAGCAGTGCTTCTTGGAGACTGTGATTAGCAGAAAATTTCACAGCTGCTTCTTGACTTTGCTTACTATGGTACAATACACAGGCATTCAACACGTGCATGTTCCAGATGTGGTACAAGGTGTGGGGATGTATTGGGAACTAGACTGATCCAGCCAGACCCTGAGTTCAAAGAGTTTAGAATTTAGATTCTCAAGCTAACCCTTCTATATGGCCTGTCTGTTGCATTTCTTTTTTTTTTAATTTATTTATTTGTTGCTTCAGGTTACATCTCCATTATATTGTTCTCTTTCCCCCCTTCCCAGACCCTCCCTCCCACCCTCTACCCCCTAACTCTTCCATCCCACTCTGGAGTGAAGTGTCCCTACATAACAGTTCCCTGCCTCAGTTCAGAAGTCATATGAGGGCCAAAAGCCTCCTCATACACTGGGGGCCTACAAGGCTGTACCACCAGTAAAAAGTGCCTCATTGCCAGGGAGAGAAAACTAAAAAAACATACAAACAAGCAAATAAACAAACAAAAATCTATGTCCATGTTCCCTTTGGTGCATTGGTTGTAGTATAGATATCCTGTACTATATAGCTAAAATCCAACTATAAGTGAATAGATGTCATATGCATTCTTCTGAGTCTGGGTTAGCTCACTCAGGATGAGCTTCTCTAGTTCCATCCATTTGGCTGCAAATTGAATAATTTCATTGTTTCTGATAGCTGAGTAGTATTCCATTGTGTAGATGTACCACAGTTTTTTAATCCATTCTTTGGTTGAGGGACATCTGGGTTTTTTTCCAGTTTCTAGCTATTACAAATAAGGCTGCTATGAACATAGATGAGGAAACTTCCTTGTGATTCGGTGAGGAGTCATTTGGATGTATACCCAGAAGTGGCATGGCTGGGTCCCAAGGAAGAGCTATTCCAAGTTTTCTAAGATATCGCCAGACTTACATTCTCATGTGCACTGTTGACTACTCTTACCTCCAAAATCCTGGTGATATTAATTCCTAGCTCAGTGAGTAAGGAAAAAAAAGAAAACACTTCGGGGAATGTCCAAGGCCATGAAATCAGTCGTCCTAGTAGTAATCAGGACTCAGGAAAAGAGTCTATTTGTTATGTGTACTGTAGGATTTCCTATAAAGTCAGCACTCCGTATCTACCTGGGATGGTAACTGAAACTTGGTATTTCTAGAACATTCTGGCTGACATTCCCAAGGGTTTCTTGTTCAAATGAAGCATTTGGTTAGAGGTATAGTCTATCAACTTTAAATAACCAAAACTTTATATGTAAAGCAAGGTGATTTCAAGCACTCTGTACCATCTACATGAAAATAAAAGAATAAGTTTTTGCTGAAAACCAAAAAAAAAAAAAAAAAAAAAAAACTATCCATGGCTTCCTGAGGAAGATTGCTTGAATTTATGTGTCACTAGTTGGTAATATTTGATAGTGCAAACTCAGTATTGTCAATAAAACTGATAGCTCTTAATAAGACTGACCAAAAAGGCTTCAAAATCTATTTTGTAGCTTAATGGAATTAGGGTTAAATATATGCTACAGTGTTTTCTGAAGAATCTCAATGAAGGAGTATGGGTTTAACATGAAAAGTTTTGTTCTATATCAACTTACAGAGGAGCTAGGAAAAAAATTAATATTGGAAATAGTTTTACAAGTAATATCTACTAATATCTTAAGGAATTAGCATATAGGATAAGAACTTAAATGACAAAAACTACAGTGAGAAGACTAAAATTTCATATATAAAACTACTGGATTAATAATTGATTAGAAAATCTTTTCCTTTCAACTAAGGTCAATGATGAACAATACATTAATTACCTCGATTTAAGCAATATGATGTTTACATTTGAAACATCATACTGTACCATATGAATATGTATAATTATCACATTAGTAAAAATTAAAAAGCTGTTCCAAGATCTCTCTTTCCTTCTCAAATGTTGTACCTTTTATAGAGACAGCCACCTGTTAAGGGTGGGTAAGTGAGAAAATGCAATCAAGTGAGTGGTGGAGAGTCTTGAGACTTTGGCAGGAAAAGAACTGGAGGTCAGACACTCAGACTCTGGCCAAGAAGGAGATAATGAGGTACTTCCCTGCCTTTGAGCTAAGATGTTGGCATTTTGGTTCTGAATACATAAGAATCTCTTTTGTGAGTCTCAGGTAACTCATTTGTAAACAGAGGTTAATAGTAACAGCACCTTAATCACAGAGGTATTACTGAAGTAAATGGTACTGTAGTTTTCAAAAGAATGTCCAATATTTGCCTTGTATCATTGTATCATATACATTTCTTATTGAAGCAAGCCTCATGTTTTACAAATCCACAGCATTTTCCTATATTTTTTTCATGTCAGCATGAATGATTCTTCTATAGCTTCTTGCATGAGGAAGTAAATGTTAAACCATCCATATGTGTACGTGTGTATATGAGCAACCTTCAGTGAAAGTGGATGTGCATGTCATGGCACCCAGGGAGGTCAGAGGTAAAATCACATGTTTGTCTTCACCTTCCACCTTGTTTGAGACAGGACCTCCTATTTTTCACCACTGTGTATATGAGAATCTTGGGGTTTCCTGTGTGTACCTCCCTTCTCTCTGTAGGAATAAGCAATTATAGAGATTACAGATGCATACTACCATATCTGGCATTATGTTTTGGGGACATGAAAGCATGTCTTCATGCTTGTGTGACAAGTACTTTATACACTGAACCCCCAGCCATATTATTTTCAATTTTGACACAGTCATGCTGAATCATCCAGACTTAACCTGAAATCACTTTGTAGACTTCAAGACTTTGCAAGACTTCAATGTGTAGTCCTCATGAATCATATTCCTATAGGCTGGGATTCAGTCTCGTACCATCATACCCAGATGGATCTTGTTTCCCAAAACATTCTTTTAGAAATCTATTTTTCTAACTTTATGCAGTTTGTTTGTCACATCCTGTTATTTTTCTTAAATCATCTTTAAATGCAAATTAAATGTATTCAAAGTTTGGAGTGGTAGTCTTGGGAGACTGTTTGGAAACTAAAGACTTATATTTTTACCCCACTCTACTGATTTCGAGCCCTGTAATTTGCCCATTAGTTTGAGGCTTAAATGACTCACAAAAGAGAGTAGCAAAGTTCACCTTATTTTATATGTGTGTCTTACCTAAAAAACAGTGAACGTGACATGCTTTTGCTTCGTGCCAGGCATCAAAACTTCAACTTGTGCTGACACTCTTAACATCTTCATTATTTTAAAGAAATAAGGCTCCTCTTTAAAATGTTAACCTTCAAATTATGGAGTCAAATAAAAAGTGCATTCTCTATAACATAGTAGGTGTTTTATAAATATTAGCCTAAGTCATAATTAGCAAGTGTTAATTACCCTTTGGTAATATAGGCAAATCTTTGAGTATTCATTATCACGATCCTCTTTATGAGATTTAAGATATCCATTAAAGCTATGTAATTTATTACAATTTTAATGATTTTTAGCTATTTAATCATCCTTCCAATTAGTAGGAGTGATTATAGAAACGCTTGCTACAATTGTGAAATTTGACCTTTATTGACCTTCCAAACCTGTAGGGATGATTGGAGCAGGCCTTTGGACTGTGTCTTGCTGCAACATCTGCTGCACTTGGTATATAGAAATCAGAGTTTGGGAAAATGGCTGAAGTTTGTGTTTAATTACTTATGGCTTTTGAGAAACAACCTGTTGGTGCTGACTTGAGAGTCTATTTTTGCTAGCATTTCCCATTTGAACAACATAGAACACTCCCAGTTGAAACACAGTAAAAATGAACCAACTCCTTTTGAGAGGTCCTTGTAGTCAATAATTTGGAATATTTCCCTACATTAACCTACATAGATAATACCATTGCACATAAATTTGTGAAGGATGGTGCTTAAGTTTAGCTTAGCATATATTAAAATACCATATAATTATGGATTCTAAAAATTAGAAACCTACTAGTATGGAAAATTAACACATTTAGAATAGTACAGTTAAATAATACATAAAAAGTCTTCCAACATTATAAGAACATTGGAGAGATTAGTCAATCAAATATTTTAGCTTAAAATTCTAAGGAGTCAAGAAAAAAAAACCTCAAGATCTTTATCAGTACAATGGTCTTTGTAATGCTAACCTGGGTCACTCCCATTTCTTTCTGTAGGTGGAAGGCAGCTGAAAAAATGAGATATCAGGATCATGATTGCTGTAAACAAAACAAAATAATGGCTTACTGTGGGTGGGAACAAGTGAAATGGGTGTAGTTAGCATCTCTCATTCTCCAAATGCAGGATCATCATAGGAAATTGTCAGAGCTAGACTTGGCTTTTCTGGGAAATCCCTAGAAAATGCCCTTTGAACAACTTGTCATATTTTACTTCTTGTTTGTTCTGATACAGATCATGCCAGAAATCCCTATGCACAGTGTGCTTGCTGAAAATAACCAGTGGCAATTACTTAACACCACAGCTATGGGAAGTGGGTTGCTGGCTAGGATGTGGCACACAGAAGTGAGATAATAAACATGTAATGAAAATGTAGAAAAAGAAGATATAAAGTTTGACAAAATTCTATGGGTCAAGAAAAGAAGGCAGATGAAGAGTCAGGCACTTTTCCAGGAAGACACATGAGAAGGTCTTTATTTTTACAGATTTTTGCCTCTGGCTGGCATTGAGGCCTTACACACATATGAATTTCAGACCATTGCAGAGAGGCAAACTACCATGGCAAGTTTCATGTGTGATGTACCACACACAGACTCCCAGCAAAGAGGAGGGGAGACACTGCTTTAAGAAATGTTCGGGGGGGGGGCAAGATGGCGGTGACCTACACTGATGCATTTTGAACATGGGAGAAAAAAGAGCCATAAAAAACACAGAGTTATTGGGCACTGTGCAAAAACCAGAGGGGCTAGACCCCCCGGGAACACTCACAGCTGCCAAGGGACTGTTAAAAGTCCCAGGGTAAGGCTCTCCCCCCATCTCTCGCAGACACGGAAGCCACTAAATGCGGGATTCGGGAACTCCCATTTGGAGAGGCGCCTGGTAAGATAGACCCCAACTCACAGCAGGCAGAATCAGATGCCACTTGGCGATAAATCACTAGCCCACTGGGCTCCCCACACCTCAGGAAGAACTTACACCCACTTAAAATTGCGAGATAGTGGAAGTCTTAGCAAGGAACAAACAGGAAGCTCAGCGGGTGGTCCACAGCTGCTCGTGAAGCTGAGGGCAGAGGTTCCGAGAGAGCAGGAACCAGGAAGCCAAAGGCGGGCGGGAGGGGCCGAATCCCGTGCAATCACGGCAGCGCAGCTGGGGAGGGAACCCAGCTGGCAGGGCCAAATCCCCGCGAACCCACGGCAGGACAACTGGGCAGAGAGCCAGGCGTGGGCGGAACCAGGAATCCGCGCACCCAAGGCTGAGCTGCTGGGGCGAGAGGATCACTCAGGCGGCCGGAAGTTCTGGGGCTCGGTGCACCCACGGCTGAGCAGCCAGGGAGGGAGACCCGCGGCTGCGCAGACAGGGAGGGAATCAGGCACAGAGGCCAGACCTGTGGCTAGAAGCCTAGTGAGAAACCAGAAATCGGGACCATAGCTGTATTCTGGAAAATCCAGACATATTAGGTATGGAGCCAGACCCTGTCAGCCTCCGTGAAGACAAACAAAGTGCCTGGGCAAACAGGTCCATACCATCAGAACCATTACAGGCTGATAACTCAGAGTGCAACATAGGGAAGTCTGAATTGGGAGCAGTGAAACAATCCCGGTCCATTACTCACAACCTGGGAATAGGCTGCACTAGCTCACAGTGCCTCAGGTGATTAAAACCACAGTGACCCTGAAATCCCCCAGTAAGCAACGACAGATAGCCAAGTAACTCGTCCCCTGCACCAAATCATCCACTGTGGATCCAAGCACAGAAAACGACAAGAACAGACAGCTAAACGAATACAATGGCCAAAGGTCCAAAAAAAAAAAAATAGAAATCAAGGAAATATGACTCCAACAAAGCAGAATTATCCTAGCTCATCTAATTCGGATGACCTCACACCAACAGAAACACATGAAAACCTTGACAATTCTGCATTATGGAAAGTGATAGAGTCCCTACAAGAAGAACTTAAATCTATGAAGGAATTCAAAGAAGCCACAATTCTACAAGTCAAAACAAGGAACAACACCATTAAAGAGCTCCAAGCCAAGGTGACAGAGCTTGAAAAGAAAAAGGACAAAGCAATGAAAGATTTTCATACAAAAACAAGCAAGCAGGAGAAGGAAATGTACAAAACGAACAAAACCATACAAGACATGAAAATAGAAATAGAAACAATAAAGAAAACACAGTCAGAGTTAAAAGAGGAAGTGGAGAACCAAGGGAAGAGAACAGGAACTACGGATGTGAGTATCAACAATAGGATGCAAGAGATGGAAGACAGGATCTCAAGCATGGAAGATTCAGAGGAAGAAATCAGTACAACATCCAAAGAAAATGAGAAGGCTAAAAAATCTCTCACTCACAACATCCAAGAAATCAAGGACTCAATGAAAAGACAGAACATAAGAATTATAGGTATAGAGGAAAGAGAGGACTCCCAACTCCAAAGTCCAGGAAATATCTTCAACAAAATCATAGAGGAAAACTTATCAAACCTGAAAAAAGAGATGCCAATAAAAATCCAAGAGGCTTACAGAACACCAAACAGATTAGATCAGAAAAGAAACTCCTCTCGCCACATAATAATTGAAACACCAAATGTACAGAACAAAGAAAGAATCTTAAAAGCTGTAAGAGAAAAAGGTCAAGTCACATACAATGGCAGACCCATCAGAATTACATCTGACTTCTCCTCAGAAACTTTAAAAGGTAGAAGGGCCTGCTCAGATATACTACAAGTCCTGAGAGATCATAGGTGCCCAGCCAGACTACTTTACCCAGCAAAACTCTCTATCAACATAGATGGAGAAAACAAGATATTCCATGACAAAATCAAATTTAAACAATATCTACCCACAAACCCAGCCCTACAGAAAATCCTAGAAGGAAAATCCCAACCCAGAGAAGAAAACTCCACCCAAGAAAACAAAGGGATTAGAAAACCCCTCAGCAACTAAACCAAAAGAGGCACAGGACCACCACCTATACCAAACTAATGGGAAATAACAACCCCAGGTCACTAATATCCATCAACATCAATGGACTCAACTCCCCAATAAAAAGACATAGGTTTACAGAGTGGATCCACAAGCAAGACCCTTCCTTATGCTGTATACAAGAGACACATCTAACTACGAAAGATAGACACTGCCTCAGAGTAAAGGGCTGGGAAAAGGTTTTCCAAGCAAATGGACCCAGGAAGCAAGCTGGAGTAGCCATCCTAATATCAAACAAAACAGATTTCCAACTGAAGTTAATGAAGAAAGACAAAGAAGGGCACTATATACTCATTAAAGGGAATATTCATCAAGAGGAAATCTCAATACTGAACATCTATGCCCCAAACACAAAGGCACCTACTTTCGTAAAAGAAACACTTCTAAAACTTAAAGCACATGTCGAACAAAACACATTAGTAGTGGGAGACTTCAACACCCCACTCACAACAATGGACAGATCATCAAGACAGAAGACAAACAGAGAAATATTGAGTCTAACAGAGATCATGAAACAAATGGACCTAACAGATATCTACAGAACGTTTCATCCAAACACAAAGGAATACACCTTTTTCTCAGCACCCCACGGAACCTTCTCCAAAATCGACCACATAATTGGTCACAAGGATAGTCTCAATAGATACAAGAAAATTGAAATAACACCTTGTATCTTATCAGACCACCACAGAATAAAGCTGGTCTTCAACAGCAAAAGAATCAACAGAAAGCCTACACACACATGGAAATTGAACAGCTCCTTACTGGATGACCACTGGGTCAGGGAAGAAATAAAGAAGGAAATCAAAGACTTCTTAAAATCCAACGACAATGAAGACACAACATACCCAAACCTATGGGATACATTGAAAGCTGTGCTACGAGGAAAGTTCATAGCACTAAGTGCCTTCAAAAAGAAAATTGTGACAGCTCATATTAGTGAACTAACAGCTAAGCTGGGTGAATTGGAAAAAAAAGAAACAAACACTCCCAAGAAGAGCAGAAGGCAGGAAATCATCAAACTTAGGGCTGAAATCAACAACTTAGAATCAAAAAGAACTATACAAAGAATCAATGAGACCAAGAGTTGGTTCTTTGAGAAAATCAACAAAATAGACAGACCCCTAGCCAAATTAACTAAAAAGCAAAGGGAAAGAACACAAATCAACAAAATCAGAAATGAAAAGGGAGAAATAACAACAGACATCGAGGAGATCCTGAAAATATTCAGGCATTACTTTAAAAATCTATATTCCACTAAATTTGAAAACCTAAGCGAAATGGACAATTTCCTCGATAAATTCCACCTACCAAAACTAAATCAAAATCAGATTAACAGCTTAAACAGCCCAATAACACCCAAGGAAATAGAAACAGTCATTAATAATCTCCCAACCAAAAAAAAAAAACCCAGGGCCAGATGGCTTTAGCACGGAATTCTACTGGACCTTCAAAGAGGAACTAACACCATTACTTTTCAAACTCTTCCACCACATAGAAACAGAAAAAACACTGCCAAACTCATTCTATGAGGCCACTGTCATTCTGATTCCTAAACCACACAAAGATCCAACAAAGAAAGAGAACTTCAGACCAATCTCCCTCATGAACATAGATGCAAAAATACTTAATAAAATTCTAGCAAACCGAATTCAAGAACACATCAAAAGTATCATACACCATGATCAAGTAGGCTTCATCCCTGGAATGCAGGGATGGTTCAATATACGAAAGTCTATCAATGTAATTCACCACATAAACAAGTTGAAAGAAAAAAACCACATGATAATCTCGCTAGATGCAGAAAAAGCATTTGACAAAATCCAACACCCCTTCATGCTAAAAGTTCTGGAGAGAAGAGGCATACAAGGACCATACCTAGAAATAATAAAGGCAATATACAGCAAGCCAGTAGCCAAAATCAAATTAAATGGAGAGAACCTTGAAGCATTTCCTCTAAATTCAGGGACAAGACAAGGATGTCCACTTTCACCATATCTCTTAAATATAGTACTTGAAGTCCTGGCTAGAGCAATAAGACAACTAAAGGAGATCAAAGGGATAAAAATTGGAAATGAAGAAGTCAAATTATCCCTATTCGCAGATGATATGTTAGTATACATAAGCGACCCCAAAAATTCCACCAAAGAACTCTTATAGCTGATAAACAACTTCAGCAAGGTGGCTGGATACAAAATTAACTCAAAAAAATTAGAAGCCTTTCTTTATACAACAAACAAATATACCGAGAAAGAAATAAGGGAAACAACCCCCTTCACAATAGCCACAAACAACATAAAATACCTGGGGGTAACTCTAACCAAGCATGTAAAGGACCTATATAACAAGAACTTCAAGCCCCTGAAGAAAGAAATGGAAGAGGCCTTTTGAAGATGGAAAGATCTCCCATGCTCATGGATAGGTAAGATCAACATAATAAAAGTGGCTATCCTACCAAAAGCAATATATAGATTTAATGCAATTCCTATCAAAATACCAACACAATTCTTTATAGACCTGGAAAAAGCTATTCTCAACCTCATATGGAACAACAAAAAGCCCAGAATAGCTCAATCAATCCTGTCCAATGAAAAAAAATCTGGAGGTATCACCATCCCAGATTTCAAGCTGTACTACAGAGCAACAGTAATAAAAACAGCATGGTACTGGTATAGAAACAGACCAGTGGATTAATGGAATTGAATTGAAGACCCAAACATGGACCCACACACCTATGGCCAACTAATCTTTGACAAAGAAGCCAAAACCACACAATGGAAGAAGGACAGCATCTTCAACAAATGGTGCTGGTCCAACTGGATGTCCACTTGCAAAAAAATGAAATTAGACCCATACCTATCACCTTGTACCAAACTTAAATCCCAGTGGATCAAAGACCTTAACATAATGCCGGCCACACTAAATATACTAGTAGAAAAAATAGGAGAAATCCTCGAACTCATTGGCACAGGTGACAACTTCCTGAACAGAACACCAACAGCTCAGGAAATGAGATCAACAATCAATAAATGGGACCTCATGAAACTGAAAAGCTTCTGTAAGGCAAAGGACACTGTCATTTGAACAAAACGGCAACCAACAGACTGGGAGAAAATCTTCACTAACCTCACATCTGATAGAGGGCTATTATCTAAAATCTACAAAGAACTCAAGAAACTAAATGCCAAGAAACCAAATAATCCAATCAAAAAATGGGAGATGGAGCTAAATAGAGAATTCACAAAGGAGGAATCCCTAAGGGCTGAGAGACACCTGAAGAAATGTTCAACATCCTTAATCATCAGAGAAATGCAACTCAAGACTACCCTGAGATTCCACCTAACACCTGTTAGAATGGCTAAGATAAAGAGCTCAAATGATAGGGCATGCTGGCGAGGGTGTGGAGAAAGGGGAACCCTACTCCATTGCTGGTGGGAGTGCAGGCTTCTGCAACCACTATGGAGGTCTGTCTGGCGATATCTTAGAAATCTAGGAATAACCTTGCCTCAGGACCCAGCCATACCACTTCTGGGTATACACCCAAAGGACCTCTCACGGAGACATAGGGAAGTCTCCTCATCTATGATCATAGCAGCCTTATTTGTAATAGCTAGAAATTGGAAACAACCCAGATGTCCCTCAACTGAAGAATGGATTAAAAAATTGTGGTACATCTATACAATGGAATATTACTCAGCTATAAGAAACAATGAAATCATGAAATTTGCAACCAAATGGATGGATCTAGAGAAGCTCATCCTGAGTGAGCTAATCCAGTCTCAGAAGGCTGCACATGGCATCTATTCACTTATAGTAGGATTTTAGCTATATCGTACAGGATATCTGTACTACAACCAACACACCAAAAGGAACATGGACATACATTTTTTTTATCTTTTTCTTTTTCCTTCTTTTTTTCTTTTTTCTTTTTCCTTTTCTCTTCTCTTTTTCCTCTCTTTTTTTGTTGATATTCTTTGTTTTTGTGGGTTTGTGTGTTTGTTGGTCTTTTTTTTTAGTATTCCCCCAGTAGCAAGGAGACACCTTTCACTGGCAACACTGCCTCGTAGGCCCCCGGTGAATGAAGAGGCTCTTGGCCCTCATATGACTCCTGATCTGTGGTGAGAGACTGTTAGGCAGGGACACTCCACCCCAGAGGAACAAGACGGAAGGGTCAGGGCGTAGAGCATGGGAGGGTGGGGCTGGGACACAGGAAAAGAGGACAATATGATAAGGATGTAACCTGAAGCAACAAACAAATAAATTTATTAACTTAAAAAAAAAAAAAAAGGGCAGGTGGCAGGGCTGAAACACTGTGAATGGAATAGAGGATACAGCCATTCGGCCTGGTTTTGCAGACCTCCAGGTGTTGAGAAGACGTGGAGCTAAGGTAAAATACAAGAGAATTGTGGTGTTGGCCCATGCCTTTGACTTCAGCGGAGACGGGGGGTTGGGGGGGAGCACGGAAGAGTTGGTGGTCTTATGTATTCTGGAGTCATACGGAGCGGGGTGGTGAGGGTGCATACTCTTGGTCCCACCATTCAAGAAGAGTACACCCTTGGTCCCAGCTCCCAGCACACTGGAGACAGAAACGGTCAGATCCCGGAGCTCAGGGTCAGCCTGATGCAGGGCAAACTCTAAATAGAGAAAGACTTCGATCCAGGAGTGGTGGAACACATCTTTGATCCCTTCAGATGGGAAACACAGGTCCCTGATCCCAATAATTAGAGTTCAGAGACACACACATGGAATTTGGAGGGACCGAAGTTTGGAGGCTACTTACAAAAGGCCTTCTCAATGCAGGCAGATTGTCCTTTGGGATCTCAAAATATATACACTGGAGCTGGTTTAGCTCTAATATGACAGAATGATTTCTTCCTAAACCCGGATTGAAAGATAAAGCTTTGTATGTTGTCGGAAGGCCAAATTTGCTTCAGGAGAAGTAATACCTAGCCCCCCCCCCCCAAAAAAAAAGAGGACAATTGTCCCAGGGTTGGGATTGGGGCAGGGCTCTGTTCTTATCTTTCCAGGAGAATCGAAGCGTCCATTAGGGGAGCCCGGGGATGGCTGGACAGCGGAAACCTCAGCAGAGAGCAGAATCAGACACCAAGGAGGACGAGTGACCCAGTTGATTCTGCCTGGCAGACTTCTTCCTCAATAGCTGTCTCCATCAGGGGCCTGCAACCATGGCAATCCAATGTCGCTGGGACCGTTCAGCTCTACACAATGCCCCGGCCAGAACCTCAGTGAAGCCTGCAAGATCACCTTCCGCCTACAAACCCCTTAGGTCATCTAAACAGCTGAGAACAGAAGGACTGAACATAAAAGGAGTGTACTAACATTTTTAACCATTTTTTCCATTTGGGTTCGGGCCCCAAACAGGTCTACTACGACCCAAATCAGCAGGAAGTCACTTTAAGAGAGCGATGTCCCCTGCCCAGAGGGTGGGGAAGGTGTTTCTCCGCCCTTCTTTTTGGTTATTTGAAGGATAACTGAAAACTCCGATATTTAGGGGAAGAGATTACAAGCTGATAAATGGTCCTGTTTAATGGGTTTTGGAGGTTAGCCCCAGGGAATTCCTACTTTTCCTTTTCTGTATCCTTCCTCTCCTATGTAGGAGTGCATATGCTTGAGAAAAATGAGATATAGACATAGCACAGGAAGGTCCAAGAAGAAGGGGCAGATTATTGAATATGCCCTTATACCTTTGAATATTGATACAAAATTAGTAGTTTATTTGGGTAAAGTGGTATTGACCATTGTTTATTGTGCAAAAGTAAGATTGTATTGGATTACATCGGTATTGATCTTTGTATATTGATACAAAATTAAGATTATAGTTGGCCACAATGGTATTGACCCTTGTATATGGACGTAATATTAGGATTGTATTGCGCTACATAGGCATTGATCTTTGTATATTGATACATAATTAAGAGTATATTTAACCATAATTGAATAGATCTTTGTATATTGATACAAAATTAAAAGTAACGCTTCCTAATGGTATCATACCTAGAGATACTTAAAAATAAAATGTGAAGCTCTGGCCTCTTGATACCATCCGTCTAAAACGGTATAGGATAGTTAAGTAAAACAAACTCCTAGTCATGCAAACATGTCACTTTGTTAGCTACTATGACAGTCTATCACAGATATTCTCTAAACTACCCAGTAATCAAGTTGTTAAGAGACAAGCAACATTTGCTTATCTAAATACAAGAGATGGATAGGGCATCTTCAAAAACCCCAAGAGATCTGCAGAATATGGCATTCAAAGATGTTATCTTAAATTAAGATTTTCTTTTTTTTTTATATCGAGACATATCAGCTCCTGACAGCACCCCCTATTCTACTCCAAGTAGAAGATAGGCATCTCCAGTGTGAGATGGTTGAATTAGTGGCAAGCCTATCTCTTGGCATGAAAAAACCCCTTGCTCCAACTGCAGATAGACTGCTGTCCAAAAAGGACAAAACTTGGTAGCAGGGAAGTTGACAGCCTAACTCTGCCAAGACAGGGTAGGTAAGTCCTTCATAATCCCTGCTCTACAACAAATGTCTGTCAGAGAAACAGGACCCAAAGGCTGAAGACTGATGCAGGAATGTATGGAGAGAAAATGGGAACTGTCCAGGCAGTCACTGGTATGTCTTTTCTTAGTTTTGGAAGCTGCAGGCCCTGCACTTCCTATATAAGCAGATATATTTATCCCTCTCAGGTCTCTGAGGTAGTTGAAGAATAGACAGCTAGAGTCTCATAGTTAAATTTTGAGTTGTTTAGGAATCAAGAGTGTGTTATAGATCTAAGAAGATACTCTTAGAAGTGTGTTGCAAGTTAGTATGACTGTTGAGTCAGATATAGACCTTTAAACTAATGGAGATGGTTAGATAGTAGAATGTTAAAGTCAGGGGCCAAATATGTATAAACTGGACATTGAGAAGGTATATTGGGCCATTTAACTCTCACAAATGTGGCATATTTATATCTGTTGTTTTGTATAATACTTACTGTTATAAGAGAAGGAACCATCTGTTGGACTGAAAGGGGAAACTTTTGGGGGGAAGAGGGTGGAAGGGCGGGATAGGAAGGGGGAATAGGGAGGTGTTTGTGACTGAGATGTAACTTGAAGAAAAAAAAATAAAGTATTTAAAATAAAAAAAAGAAAGTACGAAGTAAATATGCTGAATGTCTAGAAGAAAACTTGGGCACACCTGGAATGCGTTCTTTCTTTTACTTTGCTATAGAATAAGAATGACTTCCCACGGTTGCTAAACTCACATTTCTAGAAGGATCTATTACTTGCCTCAATCAACCAAACTGCTGGAGTGGTAGAAACATTCTTTTTCAAAAAGGAAGAGACTTCTTCTTTGTATAAAATTATGGTCGTGGCCCAGGATATGCAAGTATGTGAGAAGATGCTAGATTTCATTCATGTAAAAGAAGTGGGCACATGTTAGCAGATTTCTAGCACAGAAGTTCCATATAAAGAAGCTACCTAGAAATAAGAATGAGAAAATCAGTGAGCAGAGAGCCCTCAACTTACATACTAGTGTCATGAAAGTAAAATTCCCACCAGGACCCTTGGGAGAAGGTGAGCAATGCTTCTGGGCCTTTGTAGACAGAAAGAAAAAAAAACATTCTGTAAAACAAGAGGAAGAAATGAAGAAATGAGAGACATCTCCCTCTCTAGATACTGAAGTTCCCAATAGCTCTTTACTTACATCTCTGTCTCCTAAAACTGGGAAGGTGGTACCTACTAGACATGAGATACAGAGACCTGAGCAACTGATATCTTCCTGGGCTGAAAGCACCTACTTGCTTGTGTGTTTGGTAACAGCAACCATCAAGACTGACTGACTGTATTTTCTAATGAATTCACCACCATTGAGAGGTTTTTTTTTATTTGTTTGTTTTCTTTGTTTTTTCATCACTGTAAATTTAGTAGCTGATACAAATTGCATTCTATGGCCTAAAAAACATTTTCATGTATATTCATTCTATTTTTAAAATATAAACATAATGCAATCTCATTTAAGGAAACAGTTGGGATATGAAACATGATGGCAAAATAATAAACCACTCAACTCATCTGGTAAAAAAAAAAAAGAAAGAAAAGAAACATTCCTCTCAATGACTAGTTGACCAACAAATTTAGCACAGAGAGAATTTGATGACATTGTATGACAAGTATTGCAAACTCTACGAAACTACTTCAGAATATCCACTAAACTAATATATACAAACAACAAATTCTGAAGATTAAATCTGATGTTAGAGAGATGTATTAAAATACTCTACAACATACGTAGAAACAAAATATCATGGGCTACGTATACTGCACATAAAACCCATCCCAAAGTGATATTTGTTGATTATTTTTGAATGTAGAAATCATTAGAAATCTAATGTAAGGTATCAGATCTATTCTTCAAAGAACTAAAAGAAAAAATAATATGTCCACAGTATTTAGTAGAATATTTAAATTTGTATATTGAGTATGAAAAGATGAAAGGTAAAAATAGAAACATGAAACTTGGTGGAAATAATCAAATGTATAGAAATACGAAAGGTTACTACATTTTTTCTATAGGATCAGAAGTGGGAGGACACCTGTAACTGCATTTGAACAGTAACTCCTAAAAGAACAAAACCAGAAAATTGAAATATTTCATAAATTTTAAATCTTGTCTATTTTTAAAGATCTGAGAGTAATGTCTAATCAAGAATAAAAATAATCAGTCCAGATATTGTAACTACATTTAAAAAATAAATACAGAGCAATCATGAAGTTCAGAAATATGATATTAGAGATGACACTTTTTATAAACAGGTTTGGCAAATTGAGTTAACAAAAGAAATCAGAAAGCTTGAACACAGAACACTTAATATTAGCTAGTATAAAATAGAAGCACAAAGAAGAAATGGACAGAAACTTACATTGTATGGGACATTACCAAGAATATCAATACAATATATGATGGAAGAGGTGACAGAGATAGGGAGAAGGAAGAAAGAGAGAAAGAAGAGAAATAGAATTTAATTTATAGTAGCCAGTTCATATGTGGTAAAAAAGTATGTCTACAAACCCAATAAATTTATCAAAATAAATGAGTTAAGTATAAAATCCTTCAATAAGATTAAAGGGTAACTTCTGATAAATTGCACAATAAGGTAGAAGACGGGATGGTAGATTCAACATGTTGAATAGACAAATAACTTTAAGTGATGATTGATTATATATTCAGAAAAGCAAGCTATCAACAGAAAAGATATCAAGACCTTCCAAGAAACAGAAGTGAGAGCTGTTATACAAGATGTAATAAAAAGTGTTCATTAAGTGGAAATGAAATTTTACTCACTAATAACTTAAATCTATACCACCAAATAAGCAACACTGTCTAGAGAAGTATATAAATGGATCTTCAAAAATATTTTGTGATATTTTCCTATGTTATATTACTTAGAAAGTTTAAATAATAAATATATTATAAAAATATATTGGAAAATTATTTATTTATAAAAAAGCTATATGAATGTTATATTGGAATAGGAAATATTTCTTTAAAACTATTGAAAATAAGTTGCTACTAATGTGAACTAGATTATTTTGATTCATATATTAATTTAAAATATAAGACAAAGATGAAAAATAAGTCCAGAATAAATTAGAATATACCAGAAGTTTAACTGGTTTCCTGAATAATATCCATTTGGTAGAAACCGACAAGAAAGGTAAACATAACAACAGATAATGTAAAAATTATCGAAAACAGATATCCTCATGACAATTGACAATCCCTATTTTTGTTTATTGCTTCAAATATAAAGGATATAACACTTAGATATGCACATGCTAAATAGTATAAACTCAGGGTACAAAGCATTTTTATTAGAAGTACATTTCAACTTCAAGAACTAAATTGGTTAGCTGGAAAAGAAGAGAAAGTGTTTTACTATAGCAACCAATAGAAAGCTGGAGTGGTCATCATCCCATCAAGAACAATTGTCACTAAAGAAAAAAAAATACATGTTTTGTGATTATGTAGGTGTAATCTATGAGGCCATATTATAATTGTGAGCATAAATCTTCCATTGGAGTCATAGGATTAAAAAAAAGAAAAATTGGCATAAGTGGAAGGAAACAGTCGAGTAATAGGAAATCCACATTCAATTTAAAATAATTCAATCTAGAAAGCTTTTATTGAAATACCATTAAAGTCATAGGTTCTTTATTTACTCCAAGTCTACTGAAGTGCTAACCAGAACATTATTCACATTTGTTACAGTGCTCTCTCTCTCTCTCTCAGTGTATGTGTGTAGGTATTTATGAGTGTGTTCATATGTGTAATGGTGTTTGTGAATGTGGATCTGGAGGTAATAAGTTCAGTCCTGCATTTTTCTCCCCCCTCCTTGTTTTTTGAGGCAGTGTATCTCACTACATCTAAAACTTATCAACTAGTTAGACTCTTTGGGATCCTTCTGTTTCTTCTTGTCAAGCACTGGGATTACTAGGACCTTCCTCCAAGCTCATCTTTTTTGTTTTGTTTTGTTCTGTTTTGTTTTCAAATTACCCCATCAGGGTCAAGTGGGCAACATCAATTTCTTTATGTGAGTTCTAGGACGTGGAATATGCATCCTCCTGGTTACGATTTACCAACTTCTGCATCTCTGCAGCCCATTCTAGAGCTTCGCACTGCAGATATTTATATTTGATTGTTTCTTAGACATTTGGCTGCTTTCTATACTATCCATTCTTCCATCAGAAAGTTGGGTAGGTTTCTAGTTCCAGTAATGATTGGCCCCTGCTGAGTACACCTTGGGTCCACTTATATAGTGAAAGGGGATTTATAGCACCCAATGTTTACATAAAAATAGAGCTTTAAAATAAATCACCAAACTTTTACTTTAAAGAACAGAAAAAATAAAACTAAAGGTAAAACAAGCAGGAGAAAGAATAGGCAGGAGAGTATAGTAAAACAACATAGGAAATCATTAAGATAAGATATACACTTTGATGATATCCAACAAACTTACATACCTCTTGTAGACTGATCAAGGAACAATACAATATTTACACCACTAAAGCTGGAGGTCTTTTCTATTTACTTACCAAATGAAGAAAAAAACTATTTGAGAGATACACTCAAAACTAAGTAAGGCCAGTAATATGAACAAAATATATAAAAAATACTTACAAAATGTGCATTGATAAAAGATTAGTATTCAAAACACAGAAAGAATGCTTAAAATTCAGACAAAAGTTAGGGAAATGAATCAATAAGAATTTAAATCAAACACTATTGAAAATCAGTCAAAATACTAAACATATCTCAATGAAGACAGTCAAGTAACAAATATTTTAAATGGTTCTCACCATCACTTTTCACTGGAGAATAAAGGCTAAAACAGTCAAGAGGTGCTACTAAACACAACACCAATTACAATCGCTAAGACTGAAGACACTGAGATCAAATGCTGGTGAGAGTACATACTGCACAGTAACAGGATACTCATTTGTTGATGGGAATGCATAATCACAGAGCCACCTCGAAAGACAATTTGATAGCTTCTTATAAAATTAAGCATATTATAATGGGAAGCTTGCTTTTTTGGGAAAATGGATGGGAGAATTTTTAAATCTGAGCATAAGCAGAATATCAATGGCCGTGTCACTCAAGAAATGACATGCAATACCCTAGCACACATAACCTGCCAATTACTCCCTTTAGAGTGGGTGGGTCATATGTGCCCCTCATGAAGCTGTGATGACATATTGAAGAACCTAATACCATTCAGGTCTTGCGCAGGGATCCACTGTTGCAATTAATTCATGAGTGCAGCAAGCATGTTGGATCCAGAAGACATCCTTTGTCTGCACACGCTCCATCCTCTGGCTCTTATATTCTTTCCTTCTCTTCTGCAGTGTTTCCTGAGTCATGGAGGGAGTGAAATGGGTGTCTCATGAAGGCATAGTTTTGACACATTTATTCAAATGACATGAAAATGTAAACAAAATTCTTATACCTAAGCTTATAAAGTAGCTTGCTTCATAAATTACTAGAATTTGGAAACAAAGATGTCTTTTACTAGGTGAATGTGTAATCAAGCTTCAGGCAGTCCATACAATAAAGTATCAGGCTAGATAAAGGCTGAGAATAGTGGTTCTCAACCTGTGGATCATGATGCCTTTGGGGTCATATATCAAATTCCCTGCCTTTTTTTAAATACCTATTTACATTATGATTCATAACAGTAGCAAAATTACAGTTATGAAGTATCAATCTAATAATTTTATGATTGGGGGGGTCACTACAGTATAAAGAACTATATTAAATGGTTACAGCATTAGAAAGTTTGAGTAACTTTAACTCTATAGTGATTAATTTGTAATGTTTTATTTAAAAACCCTTCCTGTCTAAGGACTGTTGCCCTAAGAATCCAAATATAGAATGATATGAAATCAGAATAGTGTTTACCATCATAATATTAGCAAATAGTAGCATTTTGAAATTAATATCATTACTGGGGAAATAGTGTAAATTAAGCAATTGACCCATTTAATTAATTTCTTTGTGGTGATGTATTAATTACTTCTAATAGCATGTACCTTTATCTCTTTTATTCAATAATTGCATTTATACTATGATTTGGTTCTCTGTGATTAACAAGCATTGGTTAAATGTGGTATTTTGTTAGTATCCTAGAACATTTCACTTGTTTCTCTATTGATTTGAAAAATAGGTCAATTTTGTTTTGTCCTTTTTTTTTTTTTGCCCTGAGTTCACATTGACATTACCCATGTGATGTTAGTCCGGGATTTGTCAGAGTTTTCTCAAATTAGAAAAATTGCAAGGTTGCTGTTGTCTTCAGTGAATGCATTAGGGCAGGAGTTCATACCTTTCTATTCCTAATCAGGAAAATAATACATGTACCCCTACCTCTCCTTTTGCCACAAAAATCAGTCCATTCATCAGTAATTTAGTCCTTGATGTGGGCACAATAGGGTTCTGTTTTCAGAAATAGTCATTTAAAACTACGACCAAGGACTGTGTTTTGTGTTAGATATATTTTCATCTTAAGTAATGCTCTAAACCAATCTTAAATAGTTAGATTGACTGAAAAGACATACTGCATGTTAAATAATACTTTAGTCAAAGAAAAGGAAGTGAGGGACAAGAAAAAAGGGGGAGAGAGGGAGGATGGGAGGAAGGGAAAGGGGAACGGGGGAGAGAGAGGCTACTTGCTGCCATGTCTTGTGTTTTCCTCAGACTAAGAACAACATCTGAGCTTCTACCATTACCCCACTGGGACTTTTGACAGTGTCTCCTTTGACTTGACCTTGAAGTTGCCTGTGAGAACAATTTTTCTAAGGGGGTGTGGAATCTTGTGAAGTAGCTCTCAGGGAAGTTACAGACCAAACACTTTCCTGGTGAGAAACCTGCCTAGTGAACACCTGGAAATTCCTGGAGGTACTTCCCCATGCTTATGAGATCTCTTGATGCCTTGGCTTTCAGCCAATAACCTTTTGTCCTCCTGCCTCACCACCACTTAGCTAGGTATCCTACCTCAGGAGTCAGGGCTCATCCTTGAGCACTTGGAGCACCAGCCTGTGTCCCAGGTAAACCAAGCTAAACAGCTGAATCCATAAACTAGCTCATCTTTCCTGAGTCCAAAATAAATAGCCAAGTCTTAGAAAGTTGTGGTGAAGGAATGGAGAGAGAGAGAGTTTATTTCATGAATCAGGGACATTATAACCCTTTGGGGAATGGGAGGGGTTTTGGATGTGAGTGTGTTTGATTCATTGGTGTTAAGATTGACAGGAGTACTTTGTTAGCATGTAGTAACACTGTGCTATCAGAAAAAAAAAAAAAGAGAACACAGTACCTTATTAAACCATGGGAAACAGAGCATGAAACAGAACTCTAAGTACAGTTAGAGGCATGGACAAAAGGTCATTGGCTGAAAGCACCAAGAGATCTCATTCACATGGGGAAATACGACCAGGAATCCCCAGGTGTTCATTGGGCAGGTTTCTTATCAGGAAAGAATTGGGCCTGTAACTTTCCCAAGGGCTATCGGACATTCTGGAGTTCTCCCAGATCAGGCTGAAGAGGGTACATGCTGAGAAATGGGAGTCTGTCATTCAACACCAAGCTCAGGAGCTTTCTGGTAATGACAATGACAAACTTTGACCTTCACAGCATAGTCAAAATTCCTCTCCTAGATGACTGATGCAAACTGACTTCTCTCTGCTTCTCACTAAATTGCTCTGCTTGGGAAAAAAAACTGCCTCTGAACTCTATGAACTGAACTTCACAAACTCAACTGCACTTAACTGATCGGCATTGAACTGCACTGAACTGTACTGTACCCCTTAATTCTGTGGTTCTGCTCCATGAACTTTCCTCCTCTTTCTGTGCTGTTTGTCTGTCTCTTTGTGCTGCTCTTAAGTACCTCTCTCATAAGAGTTGGGGATATCCTATTTCTGATTCATTCTGCCAATGATTTCTCTGATTCATCACTTTATCTGTCCCTCGAGTAGATGTCATTGTTATGGATTAAAGGTGTGTACTAAATGTGTGTCCCTATTTCAGCCAGAGGGATTAAAAATGCATTCCTGCTAGAGGGATTATAGGTATGTACTCCACCCAGATCACACAGACCTAGGTCTTTGGGTGTGATCCCTTGCCAAACCAGAGATATTGCTGGATTAGAATTCCTCTACAGAAAAGAAAGTCTTCAGCCCAACAGAAAACACCATCACAATAAGGTTTTGTCAAAAAATAAAAATATTGATGTCCAAGCCCAAGACAGTCCTCACTCCCATTTTTAGGGGATCATCTTGAGGACTAAGCAGCCAATCAGCTTCATATGTGTCCATGCAAATTCTTTGGTTAGTCAGTCAGTCTCTATGAACAGCTCTTAGTCTGAGTTAATTGGCTATGTAGGTCTTCTTGTGATGTCCTTGATGCCTCCCTATGGCCTGTATTTTATTAGCAGAACTGCCTTGTCTTGCCTCAGTGGAGGAAGAGGCACTTAGTCCTGATGGAATTTGATGAACCAGAGTGGCTTGATACCAGGAGGGGGGTAAGTGGATGGGAGGGTGAGACTGAGAGGAAGGGGTTAGGGGGTTGCAATAGAATGTAAAATAAATAAATAAATAAACAAACAAACAAACAAATAAATAAATAAAAACAAGCACATCATAATTTCTTGAATATATTTATAACTATACAATATTAAAGATATAATGTAAAAAATACTAATGCCCTTTTACCTAGGTGTCCCCTGAGAAGACAAGAATGCCTGTGAGTCAGTAGAAGGTGTGAGGGTAAACCATTCTGCAGATGGTTTCAGAGAGCAGCGTCTGCTTTATTGCACGTAAGCAACCACTTAAACAATGAAAGTCTATTGATTGATTGGTTAGCACATTACCTAAGACTGGATAGTGAGCACTCATGCCACCAAAGTCTCTATGTAGAAGAAGCACATGAAAGGAGTTTTGAAGAATGTAGATTCACCCACAGATCTGCTACCTGCTATTCATGCTATTTCAGAATTCAGTGTTCTGATATCAGGAGCATGGTGTGCCATGTTTCTTACTTAGAAGTGAAGTGTGCCAAGTAAGCTGCCTGCCTGGTCATACCTGCATTTTCTCCTAGAGACTAATGAAGGACTAACTATACAATTTTAAAAGGACTCTTTGAAAGGTCACTTTCTTCACTGAATAGTTTAAAAAATATTTAGATAATATAAGGAAGAATTTCACACATAGTAAAATCCTTCATATCTTTTCACAGCTCCCCCCAATGTTAAGATATTATGGAGCAATAGTATATTGATCATACTTAATTGATGTTTTGATAATCTAGTGTGGAATCCAGGTTGTCAAGTTGCATTTTCTTATCATGATTACATAATAATTTTCAATTTGTATTGTTTTTTATATTTTTCCTTATGTTTTGTGACCTTGGCAGTTTGAGTAATTTCTAATAATTCTTAAATGCAGGCTTAGCTAAAGATATCTCATATGTAGATGGTGTTTATTGATATTTACTTAAAAACAAACAAAAGCATAAAATATAAAATGATCTCATATATATGTATCTCATGACACATTACATACAAAACTATGAATTTATATCAGCTCCCTGTTAGTCCTACTCCAGCTTTGGTTACTGGAATCATTCCAGCTTGATTTCTGAATCCTTCTGATAGGTTATCCACCTACTTTATTACTTTCTTGATTCAGGTGATATCCACATGATTTCTAAAATATCATTCATACTTCTTTATAGCTATTTCCACATTTTCATGTTATATTTAATGGAAGTAAGTCAGGTCAAATCAACATTCAGAGTAAATAAATTTAAACTTTATTGTAAAATCTTCCCAATTATAGCAGGAAATAGATACAGAAGCCTTGATTTTATATATAGTCATTTGGATATAGATCATGTTCATGCAAGTTTGTCATTTTGTTTTACCTTTTCCTTTGTAAAAGTGAAAACTGTTATTGACGAAACAAAATAACAAACCATTTCTCTGAAATTTTAGCTGGATTTGCAAAATAATCAGTCACCTCTCTTCTATAAGGATATAGACATTGACCAATTGCATATGTGTCTGTCTGTCTGTCTGTCTCTCTCCCCCCCGCCATGTGTGTGTGTGTGTCTGTGTGTCTCTATATCTTTGGATGTATGAGTGCAGAGTGTATAAGTGAAATCAAATGCACAACCTCAAGGATTCAGCTTTATCATACATGAGGCAGAATTTCTTCTTTTGCTGCTGGGCTACATACACAGAGCCCCCATTTTTTATTTTTAAATGCTTTGAACTCATTTCACTAGAAACATAAAACATAACCAAATAACCTGAATGAAATTAAGTGCCTACTGTACCTTTGTGGCTTTTTAATTGTTGTTTTATTCCTTACTTCTAATTGTTGTACTAGTCTTATATTTTTGGTTGTGAGCCTAGCCTTTAACGGCTGAGCCATCTCTTCAGCCCTGTTTTACTATTCTTAGTACCTCTAACTCCTGTCCAACTCTTGTGCCTTCCAACTCCCCAAAGTTAGGTGAGAAAGAAGGAAACACTAATTGCAGAGAAGCACTTAAAGAAATGCTCACCATCGTTAGTTATAAGGGAAATGCAAATCAAAACAACTCTGAGATTCCATCTCACACCAGTTATGTTTGCTAAGTTCAAAAACACAAGTGACTGCACATTCTGGCATGGATGTAGAGAAAGGGAAACACCCCTCCATTGCTGGTGGGAGTGCAAGCTTGTACAACCACTCTGGAAATCAGTCTGGCACATTCTAAGAAATTTGGGAATAGTTCTACCTCAAGACCCAGCTATACCACTCCTGGGCATATACCCCAAATATGCATTACTAAATCACAATGACATTTTTTCAACTATGTTCATAGCAGCTTTATTTGTAATGGCCAGAAACTGGAAACAACCCAGATGTTCCTCAATCAAGGAATGGATAAAGAAATTGTGGTACATCTACACAATGGAGTATACTCCACTATCAGAAAAAGGATATCATGAAATTTTCAGACAAAGGGGTGGAACCAGAAAAGATCATCCTGAGTGAGCTAACACAGATCCTGATACTGAAATTTAGTGTATTTATTTTAAAATATAATTATTAATAAATTTATTAACATGTTAATGCATTCATTTATTATGTATGAATAATATATGTTTATTAATAACTATAAACATTCGTATTCAGCCAGAGGAGGAGTTGGCAGCATGGCTGGAGGCCAGCAGGCCTGGTGGGCCTGACTTGTCTTAGCTGGATGCTAGAAACACATGGTGGCCTTTTCCCAATAATTAAATACACTAAGACCTTGTAATCTTTCAACACTTAGGTCTTAGCTGACTCTCAGTTAACCTAAGTTAACCCAACCAACTATTCTCAATTCACCATGTGGCTTGCTGTATCTTCAGGGCTCACAGAGCTCACACCTAGATGTCCTGTTTCTGAGTCCTGGCAGGAATAGAGGGCTTTCTCTCTCTCTTCCCAGGGTTCCTTAGTTAGTCCCAGGAAGTACCACCTTCCTATTCTCTCTCTGTACAGTGAAATGTCCATCACCTACTTTTATTATCCAATTAGAGAGTACCTCAGAAAGGGTGGTGGTGCAAGACCTTCCTCCAACAAGACCCCCAAAAGACACACATGGTATTTACTCACTCATAAGCAGATATTAGCCAACACCTACAGGACCACCATGCTACAACCCACAGACCCAAAGAAAGTAAGTACCAAGGAGGGCTCAAGGGATGATGCTTGAATCCTCCTAAGTAGGAGAAATAAGATATTGGAAGTGGATGGAGAGAGGGATCTGGACAAGAACCCAACATTAGTGCCATCCGAGAAGCCTTATCCAGAAGATAAAGGAAACAGACACAGAGACCCACAGCCAGTCATTAGGCAAAAATCAGGGAGTCTTGAGGAAAAGTTAGGGGAAGGTTTGAAGATGCTAGATGGATCAAGGGCACCACAAGTAGTTCCACAGAGCCAATTAACTTGGAAATAAAGGGGCTCCAGGAGACTGAACCACCAAGAAAAGAGCTTATAAGGAGTAGTTCTAGGACCATTATATATACGAAGCTGATGGGCTGCTTTGCCCTAACATTTGGAACGGGCTCTATCCAAGACCTAGATGATGTTGCCTCCTTCTGGAGATCAATTTCCTAGCATAGCTGCCTTATCTTCCCTCCATGGAAGAGGAGGCAGGTAGTCCTGATGTGGTTTGATGTGCCAGAGTGTGTTGGTACTGGGTGGGGTGGGGGACATGATGGGTGAAGATGGTGGGAGGGGGGGACTGGGAGAAAGGACAGGAAGGGGATTGGAATGTAAAACAAACAAAAAAATTCTTAAATAAACAAAAAGGAAAAGGAGCCAAATGGCTTGGCTTGCACTATGGAACCATCCCTGCTCAGCTCCTGCTGCTTGCCATTCTGGGGATTAAGGAAGAGTGTGGCGGGGGTTGGGGGGAGTTGCAAGGTTTACAGTCATGCTTGATGAACTTTCAGGGTATGGCAGTGGTGCTGAGGACAGTGAGGTGTACAATGGCCTGGAGGTCATGTTTATTCTGCCCAGGACAAGCTGTCCAGCCACAAGGTGACCTTGACTCTGGGTAACAGCAAGATATTCAAAATGGGTCTCAGTGATAGTCCAGATAGTATTTATGGTGTTCCAGGGACCTTTAACCAGACCCATGATTCATTGTAGTAAGCATTTGCATGTAAAGTTGTTCAGACAAACATGTGTGTTTGTGTGTGTGTGTGTGTGTGTGTGTGTGTGTGTGTGTGTGTGTGTACGTGTGTGTACTGTGTGACATACAGCAGTTTGCACTGTCATTTCAAAATATGAGTGTGTGATGGAGAGGTGGGGAAGAGGGCAGAATGGAGTGGGCAGAAAGTGGTAACAGATCAGAGAGTAAGGTTGCAATGGATGGGAGAGCATGTCCTTGGTGAGTGGGGCTGGTATGGTAGTATGCAGCAGTCTGGAGCTCATGCAGAATCTGCTCCAAAATGTGCTGCCCAGCCATACTACTACCTGACTCTGAGCAGTGGCAAGATATAAGAAATGAAGAGTGATTCTTTTTTTTTTTTTTTTTTTTTGGCTTAGGCCTCTTCAGCAAACTTCAATGCTACATGTTCCATCTGGAGGCCAAGTTTGCACCTAGGTTCCATCCTGCAGCCTGAGGCCATGTGAATGTCCATGATTTGTGCTCCTTCCAGAATCATGTTGGTGTTTGTGGTCCAGTGGTCCATGCTGGCTCTAGGAAACATGTTGAGGACCATGTTCTGTGCTTCCACTGAAGACTTTGTGGATGTCCATCTGCCATCTTGCTATTGGAAACCATATCAAGTCCATGATCCATGCTGCTACTAGCTTTTATGGACAGGGAAGCTTCTCTAGCAGTGGAATCAAACACTCGCAATTCAGAATGAGATACATGGTGGGCTTCTGTGGCAACCTCTCCACCCCACTAAATTAAAAAAGGAACATTCCAAACAGGAGCCCATTGAAGTCCTTAAAAATTGTGATAAAGATGCTTAAGTATAGTTCTTCACAGGTGAAGGCAGGGGATGGGGAAGGGCTCTGTTATCTTTAAAGGGCTGGAGAGTGGGGGCCTGACCATGCTCCAGTGAGTGTACGGGCATCACAAATTGGACTTGGCATATTCTTTTCCTTTGGGGCAGAGGACACAAGTGTGGGAGTGTGGACCTGGAAAAAATGGGCAGCAAGTTAATCATGGTGCATTGTATGAAATTCTCAAACAATCAATAAAAATAATCTTTGGGCAAAAAGGTATATATCATGAAAATTTACCTTTTTATATATGAATATACATGGATATATATGCTTCCACTGGAGACCTTGTGGATGCCTCTTTGTGGATATATATATATATATATGTATATATACGTATCCATAGATAGATAGATAGATAGATAGATAGATAGATAGATAGATAGATAGATAGATATCTAGCCCTATTCTGTTTTTGTGAGAAGAGCAAACAGCTTGGGGAGGAAAAGTCTTATTTCACTTACACTTCTAGGTCATAATCCATCACTGGATAAAGTGAAACACGAATCTTAAGGCAAGTGCCTGAAGGCAGACACCGTAGAGAATGTTGCTGCTTTATTCTTGGATTGCTTACTCACAGGTTGATGCTTAGCTAGGTTTGCTGTACAAAGAACTGGTGTTTCCCATGACCATGCCCACCATGGTCTAGGCACTCTTGCATCAGTAAACAGTCATAGCAATACCTTGTGGGATGCATATAGGCCTGTCTACTCCAGACAATACCTTGATCATGGCTTTACTTACAGACAAATCTAGGCTCTGCCAAGCTGCCAATTAAAGCTGAATGGGACACTGATCCCATCTATCTCTTAAATGAGGAGGACAAGCAGGACAGACAGATAGATTAAAAGGAGGAATGACTGAGGAAGTCCCCCATAGGTTTATGCATTTCAATACTTGCTTCCCAGTTGTTGGTACTGTTTCAGTAAGTTTAGGTGTGCCTGTTGTATGAATTTTGTTTAAAAAAAAAAACAGCTGTGAGAATGTTTTTGTTTATTCCCAGGTATGAGGCTGTTTCAATAAGGACACAGGTGTAAAGCATTAACTGCCTCATGAGCTAGCAGGGGAGTGGCATAGCTAGCTGCAGCATGTAAACTCTGAGGACTTGGGAGAGAGGAATAAAAAGCCAGAGACCTGAGGCGAAGGGGGTTCTACAAAGAAGTAGGAGAAAAGGAGTTCTACCAAAAAGCAGGAGAGAAGGAGCTACAAAGAAGAAAGAGGTTTCTGCTCTCCTGGCTGCTGGTGCTCCCCCAAACTGCTGCTTGTTCTTCCTGCTGCTGTCTCCTGGTTTGCTGGATGTCTATTGAGACAGGTGTTACAAACAAAGAACCCAAGACCCTAATCAACGTGAAGTAGCTCAAAGAGAACCCCACCCCTGTTCCCTCTAACCTTCTTTCTTTCCCACCTAGTGTTGAGGGGTTGGGAAGAACAAGGGGTGGACAGAGGCATATGGTATTAAGGATAGTAAAATAAATTGGAATGCATAATTAATATAATACAAATTAGTAAAAGCTGCCTTGCTACAAGTGGCACTCAACATAAGGCAATGCATAATGGGTAATTTCATATGTAATGGTGTGAAGGAGACAGCAGGAGTTGAAGGAATGAACAGTGTCTTTCAGGACCTCAGCAAAAGGCTTATGATGGCTGCTGCTACTGAGTTCTCTCCCACTTTATGTCAAGAATAGATTTTTTTGTATATTGTTTTTCCTCCTATATAATATTTCAAAAAAGATGGGGAGAATGCTTGAACAATTTGAAGAGTTGCAAATGGATAAGGAAGGGTATGATAAAAGGATTGCATAAATAACAATGAAGCTAGAGAGTTTACAAATAGAAGTTGAAGTGCTTAGAAAACAAAAAGTGCTGGACAGAGGAGAACACACAGATTTAGATCTGGTGAAAGAGAAACAGCCCATTCAGAGAGAAAGGGTTAATCTCAAGATTACTGTGTTCCCCATAGAGAGGCCTGGGGTTAAGGGATTACCACCATTAGCTTTCCCAGTAACCACCAAAAGCCTGAGCTATCAAAACACTCTGTGTTTTAATTGTGGTAAGTTTGGCCATTTACAATTCAATTGTAAGGCTAACAGCCTTAGAGGCCAAAATGTTCAGAATGGTATGAAATATGGTACTTTTAAAGCCAGATGTCAAAATGGCCTGCGTGTCAACTCTAGAAAATACAGTAAGAACACACAAGCTATTTCTGGTGGCAGAGATTTTCTGGCATCTGTAAACTTTTTGGGAGAGATCAGCATTGGCAAATGAGTATATGTCCAAAAGGGACATACAAGGTAATATTTTGCAGTCAGTAAGAAACTTTGGGGTCCTATCTCAAGGCCCCACAGGAAAATGTGTGAACCATTTCAGACAAAGCAGCTGAGAGTTTTTACCAAGACAGAACATCTAAGAGTTACCAGGTTATAAAAATAAACAAACTACAGATACAACAGCATTTAATTCATTGAGAATGTCTTTGTTACTCACTTAAAAATGAAATTTTTAGTTCCAGTCCATTTGAAAGCTACTATTATAGGATAATTTTTAAAAAATGGAAATTTAAATTTATGGTCAATCGAACTTATAGTTTTGTTAAATATTAGTTTAGTTAATTGCAGAAATATGTTGTATTTAGTCTCCTGTATGTGTTTTTGAAGTTAAGTAGATAGTACATATATTAAAAAACAAGCGATGTTTGTCTATTTAGATAGGCAGATATATAATAAATGGTTTTCAAAAACCTCAGAGACCTACAGAAAATGGCATTTAAGATGTTTTAATAAGAAAAGGTTTTTCTGACAGAGACATCTGCTCCTGGTAGTACCCACAATCTACTTGATAAAAGATGATAGGCATTAAAGAAACAAACATGGCAAGATAGTCACTGGACAAAAAACTGCTGATAGCAGTCTGTCTGTCCAACCTGTGAACAAGCAAGCAGGACACTGAAAAGTCGACTGACCAACATTACAGAGAAAAGGTAGGCCAGTCCCTTAATATTCTTGCTTCACCAAAACATTTGTCAGATATTCTGGGCCAATAGGCTGAAGACGTGATGCCCTAACAATACAGAGAAATCATGAAACAGTCCTTCAGGTAGCCAGCAACCTCTGTCATTACTATAGTTTTAGAAGTTGCTTGCTCTACACTTCCTACATTCTTAGGTAATAATTTAATTTCCTTCTAAAGTCTCTGATGGGATTGAAACCTATATAGTTATAATCTTAAAATCATGCTTAGTTGTATAGGATTTAAGAAATGTTTTAGGTCTAAAAGATATTATAGGTTGATAAATGCAAATAAAAATAGAAAATGGTAAAGGTACAGAACTCTAAGCTAGGTAGAGATAATAGATGCTTTCTCAAAGGTTGATAAATACAAATAGACTGGACATTGTAAATATAGTTCTTGATAGATCTGTTAAATTTATTATATGTAACACACCCATATATACCATTTTTTGAACTAAAAGGGGAAAATGCAGTATGAGTTTATTAAAATAACCAATTATGAGAATGTTTTGTTTAATCCCAGGTGTGAGGCTGCTTAAGACACAGGTGTAAGGTATTAATTGTCTCCTGAGCTACCAGGGGCATGAGGTAGCTAGCTGAGCAAGTTAAACTCAGAGGACTTGAGAAAAAAACCAACCAACCAACCAACCAAACAAACAAACAAACAAAAAAAACCCCAGAGCCCTGAGGAGAAGGGGGCTCTACAAAGAAGTAAGAGAAAAGAATCTCTACAAAGAAGTAGGAGAAAGAGGTTACAAAGAGGAGAAAGGGCTACAAAGAAGAAAGTGGTTGCTGATCTTTAGGCTGCTGGTGTTCTCCCCAAATTGCTGCCTGTTTTTCCTGCTGCTGTCTCCTGGTTTGCTGGACTTCTACTGAGACCAGTATTACCCCCACCCCTCCCAGATAACCCATCAACCCTAATTAGGAAGTAGTTTAAAGAGAACTACACCTTCTTTCACTTTTAACCTTCTTCCTCTCCTGCATAGTGTTTGGGGGGTTGGGAGGAATAATGAGTGGAAGGGAGGTAGAGGTATTAAGGATAGTAAAACAAATTGGAGTGTATAATTAATATAATACAAAAATAATAAAAGTCTTTTGCTACATGTGCCCTTCCTAGAGAAGTTGTTACTGGGGACAAGCTTGGTTGTTTTAGACTCATGCCATTTCCTGTGCATTCTCTCTGTCTCTCTGTCTGTCTCTGTCTCTGTCTCTCTCTCTGTTTTGTGCTTGTGGTTGAAGATGTGAGTTGTCAGCATTCTGTTCCAACTGCTGTGCCTGCTGCTTTCTTCCATGTTTTCCTACTACACTGGACCTGTATTCTCCAGGAACCATAACCTCAATAAACCCTTCCTCTGTAAGTTTCCTTTGTCTGTGGTGTTTTAGCACTGTAACAAAAAGTAATTAATACAGAGACTGAGAAAGCTTAACAAGAAGGTATGAGCAAGTTTAGAATATAAGCAGAAAGACACATGAATCATTAAAGAGGATATATGTAGAAGTAGATGCTAAAATGATTACCAGTATTTATATTATAGTTAATTGGTTGACAGTGTTGATCCTTAACCTGCCATTATACATGATCACACAGAGATATCTGATGGATTTTAACAAGCCTTAGCTTGGATTATATAATCTAAGCCCATCTAAGCTAACTTTTAACATTATTCCCCAAATAAAACCCTAATATATACATACTTCCCCTTGGGCTGTTTTTCTCTACACTATGCTGATGTTCCAGGCCACATGGAATGATCTTCTTCCCTTTAACCCCTCATTTCTTCTCTTTCTCCTTCTTTCTTCTCCTTGCTTCCTCTTCCAGTGATTCTCTGTCCTCAAAAAAATTCACCAAGTCTTTTACCCACCTGCTTCTCTTCTCCCCAGTCCAGGCTATCGGAATTTTATTCAATCAATCACAGAAGTTTGGGGGAGGCAAGAGTTAGAAACATCATTTTGAGAAATCAAGCATATCCTTCTGGAAAGCTAGCAGCTCATAAAGTCAGGGGGAAATGATTGAAGGAAGTTGCAATGTTTATAAATGGTGAGTGGTATATGACTGCCAAATCGTAGTAAGGGTGGCAGGGTACAATCAATAAACAATTGAATACAAGCAGATCACCCCATCAGATATAACTGATATATGGTTTTATGTCTGTCTTAGTTTATTTTTTTTGTTGTGGTGATAAATGAATAAAACTAATTGAGAGTGAAAATGTAAAACCTTAAGTGAAGTTCCATTGGTTTAGAATCGCCATTATATCTACATGAAAGTTTGGTGAGTGTATAGACCTTGGAACTAGAAGAGTTTGTTTTAATGTTTACCGTACTCTAGGGGTATGATGTTTTCATTTGTAATGTCTTTATTTGTGAGGATACTTCTTCAGGCAGAGTTGTCTTTGGTCATAATGGCTCCTTTTTCATGTCAATGAAAAACAGCATAGAATACCATGAAGTCCTTCTCTAATATCATATAACTCAGTGGTTAGCTTTAACCTCCATAAAAAAAAAATACCAACCAATTGTCTTAGTGTAAGACACCACCCTCCCACCTTGAATCTCTGCTGTCCCCCCTCTGCCTGGCCCCATCCCCATTCAGAGGAGTGATTTGGAGCAAGACCAGCAAACAATGCCAGAGCACCAGGTTCTTGGGAGAAATCAAGCATATCCTTCAGGAAGGCTAACAGCTCATAAAGTCAGGGGGGAAATGATTGAAGAAAGTTGCAGTGATTATAAGTAGTGAGTGGAATGAAGGGGGGGCAGATTCCTTGCCTCACACCCAGAGCCAGAACATTAGTCATCATCCTGCACTTTTCCTCGGAAGCTTGGCTAGAAGGCAAGGTAACTTTCTTCAACCACTAACATGATGTATGACCTAATTTCAACTTTAAAATAGAGCTTTCTTCAGAGTAAACAAGTCTCAACAGTTCTGTCTACCATCTTTAGTCTTCTTGGCTGTTTGGAAATGTTGAAATGCAGTGGGCTGGGGAGGAGGTAGAAGTGGCTTATGAGCTGTACAATGGCAAATAATAAAAAGGATAGGAAAAAAAAACACCAACAAGTCCCTTCTTATCTCTTTTCTTTCTTCGTATTCTTTTATTTATTTCTATAATCATTTCCCCTCCTTATTTTCTTTTTACATTAAAATATTCTAAGATTCAAAATTAAAATTTATAGACTTAAAACTAGAAATGAAATACCTATCCTTCCTTCATTTTTTTTATAGTATGTATAATGAGGAAAGCTTTGAGATTTGTAATTTCCCATATGAAATTTCCAGATAGAAGCAATAGTCTAACACATAGGCAGAAAGAGTAGGAATATTTTACAGATATCTTGATTTCTATAAAAAGGACAGAGACAAAATAAGAGAGACATGAAAATATAGCAATAGGCAGCATACATAATGAAGCTGACAGCCACAGGTTAGTGTGTGCAAGCACATTAAACCAACCAGGAACCGATGCAACACTCAGCACACAGATCAGTTCTGACGACAGATGAGGAAATGCCATAAGAGAATAACCGAACAAATAGGTGAAGCACTCAGACGCCTACAAAACTACATATGGATTATTAACAAGTTATCAGTACGTACCATGATTTATCCTAATGAAGGAACTGGTAGAGATAAAAACAATATTGTAGTTTTGATATCAATGTTGAAAAAGTTCCATTACCTTTAGGAATTCTGCACATGTATATAATGAAATGAGTTTGCATGTCCCTCCTCCCCTGATTTCCTGCCTCAGAAGTTTGGCCAGTTAAGTGTCTCTCCACTGAGTGTTGTGCACTGCAAAAAGAGGCTTCTGTGAGCAAAGCTGAGAATGCTCTGATTTGTGACTATAAACACAACTATTTAGAGAGTGATTAAGAGGGTGACCAATTATCAAAATATAAATAGCAGGCTTTGCCCGAATGTCTCTTATTTACCTAGACCTAGGCTTTTGAAGAGTATGAAAGTACCAGTCACAAAGTCTGCTTCTGTGAAAAAGGGCAAACTTCCCTCAGAAGACTGTGTTATAACTTTATATTTTAGCTTATCATAACAGGACCTCATATTCTCTTTTTATGACTGACTCCAGTCATATGAAAAACACTTTTTCCCCACAAGAGAAATAGATAGACTTCTTCATTATTTGCTAAATGTTTTTTTTTTCCTAAGTCATCTGCTCAGTGAATGGTGTTTTGTTTCAATCCATGGCCAAAGTGGCCTGTAAATTACTATGTGGCCTCTGTCAGCTTCAGAATCCTTCTAATCTTCCTGGATTAGACTCCCGAGTACCGAGTACAAAGATTACATATGTGAGCCACCTTGTCCGGCCTAAGTGTTCATCTTGACTACCAGACTGGACAGTTTCCCTGCTAGTTTCAACATTTTGAAACTTGAATTAGAGATAAACTGGATTATATGTCATTGAACAAGTTGCTGAAGATTGCCCAAATGGTGCTATTTTAGAGTACAAAATCAAACACACCCACTGAAAAATAGCTTGTATGTCTTCCACACCCTTATCAAGTAAATGTTCAACTTGGATTACTAACATTGAAAGCAATTCATATTTTCAAAAATTGTCTTTTTCATAAATCAACATAAGAAAGAAGTCAACTGTATTATTGACTGCTTTTCTTGAAAGCTTATTCAGTACCTTTAATATCACTATTTTATCATCATGTTTTGGATTACTCTAAATTAACTCATTCTAAGGGAGAAAGCCCTGGTGTTAATAGTACTAAATCCTAAGGAAGTCACTGAGATCATAAGTGTCGTGTTATATTTTTCATTGTGAATAAGGCAATGCAACAGCCTGAGAAAATTATAAAGAATAGATTTGCTTTGGATCATACTTCTGAGTCAAGATCAAAGGGCCATATCTTTTAATGGCCTCACTGCTGGCAAAGGCGGAGGTAGTTCAGAGCATCATGGTGAGAGTCAGTGACCATGCCAGAGCACATCCAGGAGACACATTCTGTAATAACTCATTAATGAAGGCAGAGTTATAGTTGTTTATTATAAGTTTCAAATAGTGATAACATGTGATAAGATTGAATTTCATCATGCATTTCAGAGCTTATGAACTACACTAAACTGAACAATAAGCAAAGGATTACACACATTCCTGAGGTTGTTATATTTTGGCTTCTAAGCATTTTCTTTTTATTACTAGAACATTTGAGTACTAGGTTCTACTTTTCTTTATTCCTTTGGGAAAGTAGAGTCAAATGTGGCAGTGATATTGCTCATGTGTAAAGGAATAGAATATTGCTGGACAGTGAGGCTGTATGGACATTAATTTCTACTGTCAGTCTTGAGAATGTTTTCCTTATTCACAGATTCAAATATCAATAAGACTCTCACTGATTTTTCAAAAATATATAATATCTAAATATTCTTCTAAGATTAAAATGCTAGTAATGCATAACTTATTTCTTTACTGTGCATATAAAGTTTTGATAGTGTATATTACTATCTTTATAATACACTATCAAAACTTTATATGCACAGTAAAAATGCATATATGCTTATACTTGACATTTTAATTCCGTAAATGAATACTATGTAAGCAAAACCAAGCAAACAAACAAAACAAAAAGCAGATTTGGAGGTGGGCATTTGCCTTATCCAGACCTATTTTATCTGTTCCTTGGTTCTTGCAGCATAGCCATCTTCACATCATATTTCTGGGTTGAGTTCCCTTCCCAGCTTCCTTCTGATGAGTATTTCTATGCTTTGCAAGTATGTGGCTTATGTTAGGGTGACTCACTCTACCTCTGATACACCAACCTCAGTTCTCTGCTACCATCTGCAATGGAAGCCATCACCTGATCAAGTTTGTCCTGGGAGTCACTGGCCAGTTGGCATGTTTGGACCAGGGCTGCTCCAGCAGTTCCTGTGGCACCCAGTGAGACAGCAAGATCCTGTCCAATGAGCAAACACTACCCATCTGAGCCAGGTTGGGTTTCCACCACTGCCTGACCCAGTTTTGGAGTCCTGAACTCCCTGCTTCCACCCTGTTTGGTGCGGGCAGCTTAGGTAAAAGGCCTGTGACCTTATGCTCCACCAGAGAAGCTTGGTCTTCTGGCTTGGTACTCAACAAGGCCCAATCTTCCTGGAAGACACGGAACCACACCTGAGCAGGGATATCATTGTTAATTTATTTAAATAAATCACAAGACATTCACATTATAAAAGCAATATTACTACAAAAAGCTTCCAATAGATTCCTCTTTACTTACCACTGGGTCAATCACCACCCAATCTTATTGCACTACAAAGGACAATTTCAGCAAGCCAAAAGTAAATGTCTAGCCAAGCATGACATTAGCACATAGACAGCTGGCAGCAAATGTAGGTGCACAGTTGTGCAAGTTGAGAGAGATTAAATATTGGTGGGTATAAATCCACTAATCAAATAGCATCTTCTGTCATAATACTGTTTTTAATTGCAGGCTGGAACATGTTCATTGTCCCAAACAACTGTTACTGATATACATACACCTATCAATTTCTGATATCATCTTTCTTTTTAAAAAATTTTTAAAAACAATTATTTATTTATTTGTTTATTTTACATCCCAATTGCAACCCCTCTCCCTCTTCGATTCCCTAGTCCCGCTTTCCCACCCATTTCCTCCATACCCTGACCCCTGCCAGGTACCTACACACTCTGGCACATCAAATATAATCAGAACAAAGTGCCTCCTCTTCCACTGAGTTAAGACAAGGCAGCTTTGTTAGAAAAATGGGATCCAGAAGGAGGCAACAGAATCCAAGTCAAAGACAAGCCCCACTCCAATTGTTAGAGCATCCAATTGAGGACCAAGCAGCCCATCAGCTTCATTTGTTTGGCCTTGGTAGAGCAGAATAATACTTAAGAAAATGGTTTCAGCAGAAACAAACAGACAAAAATTGCTGACAGAAAGCTGTAGTGGTTACTAAGAGTGTTAGCAGTAGACAGGATCTATTTTAATAGTGAACTACCAGTAGTGGTTATATTTATGTTAGTCTTCTATTTTTCCTTTTACAGACCTTTTACTGAAGATGAGATGACAAAGCAGAAAGTAAGGAGCTAGAGAAAGACATGACAGGCAATGGAGAAAAGGTGGAAACCAGGTACAGGTATTACTCATTGGAGAAGGTGACCAGATAGTACCAGGGTTGTCTGTGAATGAGGTTCTTTCTGTCTTTTGCCTATGATTTTACCTGGGACCTTCAATTTAGGACAAATGTCATTGAAGAGTCTTTCCTTTGCTTTTTTGGACATAGATCTTTTTAAAAGTCTCTTTCCAGTTTTATTATCCAGAAGTGTCTTTGTCAAGGTCTTGAGAACTATGGCTTTGAAATATGATCCTCAAAGAGGTTAATATCCTTAGTTTTCAGTTTCTGTGGGTAACTGGGAGCCCAGTTTCCAAGGTATACCTTACCAAACATTGTAAACTAACAGCCTTCAGAAAAAAAATTATATTTCCCTTTATTAACATCAATTAGTGAAGAGAGATTCCAATTATTAAAACTTCATTGTTCTCTGTTTTAATGGAGTTGAGTTGAGAATAAATTTTGAGCTGTTCCCTTTGTTGAAATGCTTTGAATATAAATTCTTATTGTCATTTCATGTTATCCAGGTCAGTTATATTGACATATATATGCAAAGAAAAGCTGTAACTTTCTCTATGTTGTTTTGACACACTAAAGCATGGAGAGACTTTGAACACACAGAATTACTATCTGCTTTATAACATCCAGGATGTTTACTTAGGTAACACACTTGGGCCTTCTCTTAATTTAAAATATGAGCCATGATGCAATCTTGTTATAAGAGCAAATACAAATTACAAAACAAAACACTGTCCCTATTTTATTCAACAATTACATTGTGTTCCCTAAGGTATATGCTAAGAATATAGTCTCTCTGAATTTCTTTTGGTAGTGGTAAGATGGACGAGAAAAATTCGACACTGCATATTTTTTTGAAAAAATAAAAGAAGCTTTCAGGACTTGAAGCAGAGGCAGTGATAACATAGACCACGTCATGTGATCATGATTGCACCATAGAGTTATAAAGAAGAATCACATACTATTTCCAAATAAAATTGACCTTTCTTTTTTCATGTTGATGTTGTATATTACTTTTCCATAAAAATTATGAAATTCACTAAGTCACATATGCCTACATATGTATATATATACTTTTAAGACTCTGTATATTTGCATCTGTATTGTGTAATGTGCATATATAAGATAGGAAATCTAAAGTGACTAAGTTCAGTGTGAAATTGGTCTCCTAGCTAGCATGCTAAGTTTTCCCAAGAAACTATGCTCATATTTATCAGGTGTGACTCAAATATCTAATGTCATTAATTAAGAGATACAGAGAAGATTAAAATCCAACATTGTTTTTATGTGTCCTTTTTAATTTATAGAAGATACTTCCTATATGAATTTTATTTCAGGTAATTATAGAAGAAATTTTCATTTCTAGAACATGAGACTATCACATAGTGTTTCCTTAGGAATATGTTAGAAAATTCTTACAATAGATATTGTTATGATATTTATTTACATAGTATTACTTAAACATAGTAAACTCACGTTCCCTGGAATTAAAACATACCTCTGTTGAAGATTCTGGAGACAATAGCGTTCTATAAGTATGTGATTTAGAGTAAGGACATTGCAGATTGAAGGCACTAAACTATCTGTAGTTCTTTTAACAGCCATTTACTACTCATATCTTTACTTGACCAGCCATCTCTTTGACTAAAGTAGGTAAATACCTTTGAAATATACTTTCAGCAGACCACTGGATGCTACCAACCTCAAAGCAAAGAATGTCATCAGATCTCACCAGAAACCTATAGTAGGGATTTCTCTACTTAGTCATAACCCTCCTATGATCTGTCCACACCAATGTATTAGCTAAATACATTTACTTATGAATGTCTTTATTCTGTGACTGTAAAAGTCCATTGGCAGTTGGAGAGATTTCTCAATGGATAAAGTTTTTGCCTAAAGAATTAAAGTACCAGGACCATGAAAGCCTGGGCATGGAAGCATGTATCTCTAACCTAAATCATGTGTGTGTGTGTGTGTGTGTGTGTGTGTGTGTGTGTGTGTGTGTGTATGTGTGATAGAGAGAGAGAGAGAAAGAGAGAGAGGGAGAAAGGAGAATCCCTTGAAGCTTATAAGCCAGTTGCTGATGACCTATACATAGGTGAACTTGTCTCAAATGGAGTGGAAATACAGATTGAGACACAAAGAAGTTATTGATACTTAAACACACAAAGATGTAATACATATTACAAAGACAGACATATGTCCTACCCTCCAGCTTTGCACCAAAGTAGGAAAAAAAATACAATCAATTCTACAATATTGAATCTCCTTGAAGGCAACTGAGCCCATGTTCCCAAGGCACAACCACTCATAAGAGATGGCTCAGAGCAAACCATCTCTTATCCTTGCTGGAGTTACTGGAGTGAAAGCTGTCCATTATGTTCAAAATACTTACTTTTGAAAAATAATTGTGTATTGAGAACAGAAACATTTTATTTGATAGTCAGCTGTTTGCTAGATGTAAGTATGCCTACAGGCACAAGAGTGAGACTCTGGCTGGTTTTTCATGCAGAGAGGCTTGAAACATCAGCTGGAAGTTATGGGGAGAAAACTGTACAGCTTTTTAACTGTCCCTGGGTGCAATTTACCTACAAGCTGGAATGTGAGAGAAAGAGTTAAAAAAGCAGATGTGAAATATTGATTATGGCTACCTACAAATCATTTGGTGAATAATAATTTCAAAATTGGCCATTATTCCCAACTTTCCATATAATACAGCAAGCCATGAAGTTTCAATGGGATGAATGCTTTGTTTTTACCAAAGCTGTAAAATATTCTTGATCAGCAGAGACTAGTAACTGGAGCTGCAGAGAAAGCAAACTCTGAAGTAACTTGCCCACACTAACTTCTCTGCTTCATATACATTTTGGAGAAACATCTCTATGATTACTTAGTCTACATAGCCATTTTCTGACAGGGTGAGACAGTTCAGAAGGTCCTCCATCTTGTCTCACTGAGCCCATTTTAGGTTTAACTTCAATTTGATCTTCTTTACGGAGAATCCCGACTCTGTTATAGAAACCCTATATCAAGATGCCCTAGCTAACTTATTTTAGTTTCTGTTAACTTACTTTCTTTTATAAAACCTCATTTTGTAGCTGCAGAGCAGGATAACAAGATGTGCTTTTGCCTTATAAAGCAAACAAACAAAAAAACAAGGAAAAACAAAAACCAACCCTTACTCAACACTGTACTTGGGTCACAATTACCTGGATGTAATGCTAGTCAGTTGAAATAAAAACTTTCAATTAGTTATAAAGTGTGTTTAAGGGGTCATCTCTGGTGAGCTCCCCTTAACAATTTCCTGACATTCCTTCACACATGTTAAGGAAACAGTTTTCTTTGTGCAAAATTGTATGTGTTGGTTATTTCTTCTAATAATATTTTATTAGGACAAATAATAATCAATGAATAAATTAAGATAACCTTTCTAATCAGTATTTGTACTGATTGAGTTCATTGTTTCAGCTAATAGAACTAAGGGGTGGCAAGGAGGACTTCTCTCTTCCCTAACTTGTGCCCACTCATAATTTCGCTGCAATATCTGGTACTCAAAAGCAAGTGTATCTGCATCTTGCTTTATGGTCCTAAACAAGAACTCAGAAAGGGAAATGAATACATACATAAAACATGAATAAGTACAATGGAAGTACAAAAGGAAGCCTCAAGCTCACCTAAAGTTGACATTTATGATAATAAGATCTGTATGCACTCAAGAGAGCTTTCCTACTGCTGCCTGTGAAGCTGTGAAGATTAAGCATTTTTAAAGTTGCCATTGATAATATTTATCTCTTTTATTCTTTGTCTCGTCATTTCTTTGAGGTTTGATTTTTGTTGACACTGCAGGAAGACACAGTAAATATATATATAATAAATACACACACATATATGTGTATATATATATATATATATATAGTTACATGTGATTAAATTTGTAATGAGGCAATCATTAACTTCCCCCACAGGAAGGTGTCAAAATGGTACAGAAGCTCTGTCCCTAGTGAATTCCTCCCACTGTCTTTCAAGGTATTGAGCTAATGGGATTAAGAAGTGACAGTTGTAGAGGAATAAAGTTACATGGCTGACCTATCAACACCAATAGGCTGATCAAGTGTCTCTTGCACTGCACAGGTAAACTCAGTTATTAAAAATTAACTTTTCAAGGGGGGAATGGAGAGGTGGCTCAGCAGATAAGAACACTTGCTGTTCCTGCAGAAGACCCAAATTCAACTCCCAACATCCACATGTGTCACTACTGCCCATGACTCCAGTCCTAGGGACTGACACCGTTTTCTGAATTCTACAGGCAGAAAACATCCATGATGCATATATGCATGGAAAACTCCTATACAAATAAAAATACTTTTATTTGTTTAAAATTAACTTTTAAGGGTCCTGTCCAGAGCTTCATACAGTAATTTTATCAAGAATCATTAATTCTTTTCAATTCATTACTTCTCTCCTTCCTCATATTTCCTTCTTACTCTGTTTTTATTCTTCCTTCTCTTATTCTGTTACAATGATAAATTCTGGTCATATATCATATGAAGAATGCTGAAGAAGTAGAATGAACTCTGGCTAGGATGGTCTCACAGTAAAATCTCTTGGGGAAAGATAGCAGCATATCCCCCAAAGGCCTCTCTGCTTCCACTGCCTAGGAGAGTTATACTCCTGAGGATAAATATGGACCCAAGATACTGGCCTTAAAGCAGAATCAGACTCCAGTACATGAATGTACTCTAGTGAAAAATGTGGGCCCTTAATTGCTGTAGGCTTAACTATGTAGGAAGGAAGCCTATATATAGACACTATGTGGAAGAAAAGCTCAAACTCACATAGTTGGAGAGATTGATGCCAAAACCAACATATAATATAAAATATGGGAAGAACAGTAGAACTGAAATATCAAAGTATCAGTTTTATACAAATGAACAAATATCAACACAGAAATGCAAAAAATATGAAAAAGCAAAACAATGTGATTCCTTTGAAACCTCATATTGTTACCAAATTTGGGATTGTAGTCTCTAATGCATGATTCGAGGTTCAGGCATATATCCATGTCTTATGGTTTTTATTGCTATGAAGAGATACCATAACCATGCCAACTCTTATAAAGTAAAACATTTAATTGAGGCTGGCTTACAGTTCAGAGGTTTAGTCCATTGTCATCTGCTGAGGGCCAGTTCCGGCAGTTAACAGGGTACGCCTGTCACATAAAGGAGAAAAAGAGTCAGCAAGGGAGGAGTGAGTCAGGCATGGTGGTCAGGGGAATCTTGCAGCTCTGACTGACTAACCATCAAGTTGCTTTTTTATTTATACAGGTTTTGCAGAACGAAGACAGAATAATGATTACCTAATAAGTATAGATTATATCATTTTGTCTACAGACATGTGTTTGATCTTTCTTAACATATCTGGGGATACAAGTCCTGTCACAATTAGAAAGTACAAATAGGACAGATTTTATTTTATTATCAGTCCTATAACTCCAATTCAAAGAATCTAAAGAATGTCTCTGCCAAAGCAAACACAATTATTTTATTACATCCTGCTTTTAGGCTTGCAGTATTTACAGATTTAAAGCACTCCAGGCAAATAGAAAATATCTGATGTGGCCTTTTCATGAATAGCTAATACTAATATCCAACTCCTTTTATTTATATCATTTCATCTTCTATGCTCTTACATATATATCATCTTTTTTAGTCAATCTATCTTATTTACTGAATTCTATTCCTCCAGGGTATACCCTGTAAAACTCCCATCTTTAAACTACATTTTCAGAGAGCTCTAAGCATATTGTAAAAAGAGGTGTTGAATCTGGAATTAATGTTCCTGGCCAGTTGGAGTTTGTCAATTGTCTCTATGTTTATAATTTCAGAGAGCTCTAGACATGTTTTAAAAAGATGTCTTGAATTTGTTATCAATTCTTGTGACCACTTAGAGTTTGTCAACTATTTTGAAGTTTACCATGTTCCTACTATTTTGTTTGAGTTTTCTTAGGGGTGGATACCCCAAGAAGATTACTGCAGTCATGGCCTCATTTAGAAATTCCTAGCTGTGTGCTTATCTGTGTTTATCACAATCTCCACAGTATAAGGAAGACTTTTAAATAGGGCCACAAATTGTTTGCCTTAAAAAGCAGATGGGATAGTCAGTTTAGGACTTTCTTAAAAAGACCTAGACACAACTTACTGCAGAAAAGACAGAAAATAAATCATAATGCAAAAAGTCCCCCCAAGAATTCAAAATACATAGACCAACACCTAAAGGTGAGAGACAGAGTGACAGGAATAACAGCATTTGGCTCAGCTTTCCTGGAACTGTGTCAAACAGCTGTGCTGGCTTCATGACTTCCACTATTTCCAGTGGACATGGCTGTGCCAGTCATCATGGTGGGAAGCACAGCAGCATTGCAGGCAGAAAATGGTGCTTGAGAGAAACTGAGAGGTCTACATCCCAATCTATAGTCAGCAGGTAGAGAGAGTCACTGGGGCTTGTTTGAGCATTAGAATCCTCAACGCTAACCCTCAGTGACACATTTTTTCCAACTAGGCTGCATCAACACTAGCAAGGTCACACCTCCTAATATTCTAATATTGACATCCCTATGAGCCCATGGAGGCTATTTTCATTCAAACTATCACAATACATAATAAGTTAGGCAGAACAGCCAAATGATGGTAAACAGAGAATGAAGATATATCCATGTGCCCATATGGGGAATAGGAACAAAAGGATCCAACGACTCCTCTAGCCCATCTTTGCAGTCCCGCAGATGAAGTTAGTTTTAAAATAGAAGACTAGAAATTATATATTTAAGCAGTGCAAGACAAAGTGTGGGTTTGCCCACCATTAACTCATCATTATCTCATTAAGGTTGTAAATCTCTTTCCCCAGAAGAAAGCATTTGAGTTGATGTTCTGTTCTAGCCGGGATAGGCTTTTCTCTCCCAGTATGAAATTCTTATGGAAATTTCAATTTCTTGAGGATCATTATTTTAATAGTCTTATAGTTAAAGTGTCTCTTTCGAATATGTATTTCTTCCAGGCTTGTTACACTAACTGCTCAAAAGCTGGCTTAAGATATAGCTAAAAAAAATGGTTAAAAGACTGAACAAAAACTTCAAAGGTCGATTTTGTTCAGACTTATTTATTTTTTATGTATATGAGTATTTGCCTACATGTATTCAGGTATACAATGTGTGTGTGTGTGTGTGTGTGTGTGTGTGTGTGTGTGTGTGTGTGTAGCTGCAGAGGTGAGAAGGTATCACATCACCTGAAATGGGAGCTATGGATGGTTGTGAGCCACCGTGTGGATGCTAGAAACTGAACTCAGGTCCTCAGAAAGCAATGAATGAGTGCTCTTACTGACTGAATAATCTCTGCAGACCCAAAAGATCCAGTTTAAAGCAGCCAGGGATTTCAAAAATAATCCAAACATAATAAATAAAGATATTGATTCAGGATCTGGACAAGATCACCAGTAAAAGGAAGAATATTTAAAAAAGTAAAATAAAGAATCTTGTCTTCTCTCTCTCCCTCCTCTTATTTCTACCTCCCCCACTCTCCATTTTGTGCAGTACAGGGAATTGGGGCTAGGTCTTTATGCATACTATGCAAGAGATCTACTACTGACCTGTAAGAATATTCTTGGAGCCCTTCAGTTGAAATTGAAAGGCAAAACTGCATGGGAAGATACACTGTAAACCCCAAGCAGAACTCATATTTATTGTTGATGGGGTTTACACACTGGAAAACAATATGAAATCTTCAAAGAGCTAAAAATAAAATCTACCATATGAGCTGAGTATACCACTTCTTGATATATGTCCAAAAGACTCCCCGTCACACTTAACAGGTATCTTTTGCTCAGCCATGTTCATTGTTGCAATACTCACAGTACACAGGAAATTGAAACCTGTGTGTCCTTCAATTGACAAATGGGTAACGGAAATGTGCTTCATGTGCATGATGTAATACTGGTCAGTTGTAAAAAGAAAGTACAACATAGTGTTCAAAATATTACTAAGCACTTGCTAGGAACCTCACATTATTTTAAATAATTTAAGTACATATTAAGAATGACTTTGTAAAAGGTAGTTGTAATTGGAACATGTATATGTAAATATTTAGGTTTACGTGTGTGTGCATATTTTAAAGATTTACCTTTTAATTTTTTTCTTTTTGTAATGTTTATTACTTCAATTTACATCTCATCACAGTCCCCTCCCAGGTACACCCTCCCACCCTCTCCCCCCTCTCCCACCTATCCTACTACTCCGAAGTGGGGTGCCATACATAACAGCCCTCTACAGTTCAGCAGTCACATGAGGGCTAAGAGCTTTCTCTTGCATTGGAGGCCTACATGGCCGCTCCCCTAGGGCAAAGTGCCCCACTAACAAGTAACAAGTTCTATGTTCCTGTTCCTTTAAGTCTGTTGGTTTTGGGATAGTTATCCTGTACTATATGGCTAAAATCTAGTTATAAGTGAATAGATGTCATGTGCATCTTTTGGGTCTGGGTTAGCTCACTCAGGATGAGCTTTTCTAGTTCCATCCATTTGGCAGCAAATTGCATGATTTTTTTGTTTCTGATAGCTGAGTAGTATTCTATTGTGTAGATGTACCACAGTTTTTAATCCATTCATTGGTTAAGGGACAACTGGGTTGTTTCCAGTTTCTAGCTATTACAAAGAAAGCTGCTATGAAATTAGTTGAGGAGATATCTTTGTTGTTTGGTGGAGAATCTTTGAATGTATACTCAGGAATGGTATGACTGAGTCTTGAGGAAAAGATATTTACCAACCCCACATCTGACAAAAGGGATAATATCCAAAATTTGTAAAGAACTCAAGAAATTAAATTAGAAATCAAAAAAATGGGGAACAGAGCTAAACTGAGAATTCACAAAAGAGGAATCTCTAATGGCCTAGAGACACTTAAAGAAATGTTCAACATCCTTAATCATCAGAGAAATGCAACTCAAGATGCCTCTGAGATTCCATCTCACACCTGTCAGAATGGCTAAGATAAAAATCTCAAATGACAGCACATGCTGGTGAGGTTGTGTAGAAAGGGGAACACTCCACCATTGCTGGTAAGAGTGCAGACTTGTTCAATATCTGTTCAAATCAGTCTGGCGATATCTTAGAAAACTTGGAATAGCTCTATTTTTAAAATTTTGATGTTTCAGTTAGTAGTGCAGGTACCTCTAGAGACCATAATGTGTTGGACTCTGAAGCTGTAGTTGTAGGTGGTTGTGAGATATCCACACACAGAACTATGTAACACATGTCACCTGCAAGAGAATTGTGCAGCCTTAACTGTTGAGCTGGTTCTTCAGCCCCAAAATATGTTTTTAAAGCTAGACATGGTGGTCCATGCAGAAGTCAGAGGCAGGAAGATTTTTGGAGTTTGAGACTATTCTGGTTTTCATTGTGAATTTCATGACAACCAGGTGTATGTAGAGAGATCCTGTTTATGAAAGACAGACAGATAGAGAGAGAGAGAGAGAGAGAAAGAGAGAGAGAGAGCAGCAACAAGACATATTGAGAAATTAGGCAGCCTATGAAAGGTGTGTTTAGAAAGTGAGAGACCTGGGACTTGAATGAAAGTCTTGTGACACAGAGTTCTATAATTCATTTGTGGTTGAGTAAAATAAGTCTGGCCATGAAGCTAATGGGGACAAGATTAAGATCAGAGGCCCTGGCCAAATGTTGTTTTGTTTCAAATAAAAAACAAATGAAGCCTTAAACAAATTATCCATAGTAAAAAGAAATACATTCAATAGGATGCAAGAAGCATGTCTGCCATCATGATTCTACTCCCTTATCAAATAAAGACAGACTGACTGGCTCCATAAATCATAAGCTTCCAGTGAGATTGTTGAATTTATATTTAAATGTATGTTTGAAAATGTCTTCATTCTTATTTAGCTGGTTCGGCAGGGGTCTCCTTTGTACACACAGAAATCATTCTTCCATCCCTGAGTTGGAAATATTTACAAGTTGTCCAAACATTTATTTTGTAGGATTGACCCTAGTATGCTCCTCTTCAGATCACAAATTTAATTTTTTTTGTCCTCTTACAAGTTTTAGGGATTTTATTTCTGTGTGTTGACAGCTTGCAGCATGGATGTTTTGTTTCCTGGTGACTATTCATGCTGTGAGCATTCTAGATGCAGCATAGCTTCATTTGATGCCATAATTTAATGTGTATTCACCACTTGTCAACTTATCTGGGAGCATTTTGTGATATTCTAACATGATTTGAAAACAGCGTCCTGAGTCAATAACCAAGTTTCGTTTGCAGTATGCTAGGACTATAGGTAAATGGGTCTATCTTTTCCATGCTTCCAGTTTTCACATATTTTCGCTGTTAGGCCAGTGAGAGACCTTGTGTCAAAAGAAAACAACAATAACAGCAGCAGCAATGACAACAGAAAAACCCAACAGCAACAATACCACAAAAAATAAGGTAGATAATCCATGAAGGGGACTAACACTTGAAGTTGTCCTCTGACCTCCACATGCATAGATGAACACCATCTTTATACAAGTGTTCATAGTATATGTACACAAACACACAAACACATACACACATACACACACACACACACACACACTGTACTGAGAAGAAAATTGGAAATAACAGCCATCAAATGCTCATTCCCACCTCTTTTTCTCTGGATATGACTCTCTGGATTCCTTTCTTTCACCTATCTTGCTGGTGGGCTCCTTTCTCTGTTAGTCTCACCTGTTACCACCCAGCAGCTTTCTACTCATTACCAAACACATGGTCAATGAGAGATTCCACAGTTTACACCACACAAAATTAGAGAATAAACTTTATCACTAAGCTAAAACATGTTTGATAACTGACTAAAGGAAGGGTTCTGCCTTGGTATAATTAAATATGGACAACTGTCCAAGGTATGGGTTATTATTCCAAGAAGGATTAAATGCTGAAAATAAATTATTTTCTCATAAACCAATATAAACTAGGAAGAGTCCTAAAATATTTATTTATTTATTTATTTATCTGTTTATTTATTTATTTATTTCTGTATGTAATATGTGATTTTGTTTAAGTGTGTGTGTGTGTTTGTGAGTATGTATGTGCCTGTATGTGAGTGTATGACTATGTGAAGGTGTGTGCATAGGTGTGTGAGTGTGTGTTTGAGTGTGTATGTGTGTACCATAGTGTGCTTCCAGATGACAACATAAGGAAATCAATTCTGTTCTTCTTCAAGGCTTGCTAGAATTCCCAATGCTGATGCTGAACCATCTCGTAAACCTCCATAAATCTTTAATAACACCCAGTCTTAGTAGACACAACTGAAATATCTATATTACAACTCCATAGGCTTTTCACAATGCTAACTGTACTTATGATAAAGGAATAGAAGGGGAATTTAAAAGGGTGGTGATCATTTCTAATTTGTATAAAGGGTATTCAAAGTCAAAGACCCCAGGGTAGAGAGATGGATGAATCGTGGATGGATGAATTGTTTCACAGCATGCAGACCTAGGTTTGGATCCCCAGTGTCCACATAAGAGCCTAGCAAGAAGACAGGCATGTGTAACCCTATTGCTAGGAGGGAGGTACATAGTGAAGACAGGCAGGTGACTAGAGCTTTGTGTTCTTAACAAATAACATATAGAATGATAGAGGTAGGCACTTAGCTTGCGTGCCCACAGGCACACATACCTGCACACATGTGCACATGCATCCATACACTATAATACACAAACACACACACATACACACACACTCCAAAAAAATAATTTTGAAGGATAAGCTTTATAAAGTAAGAGACCAGTACTTTTAGTTTCCTTATTTTAAAAAAAGCATTTAAGAAGCAGAGATAATTAATATAATTATCAGAGAGAAATTTCCCCCCCAAAAAAAAGTCTGTTTTTTTCTTTTTAAAATGTTTATTTATTCAATTTATATTTCCATCACAGTCTCCTCCCTCCACCTCCTCCTCCACCCCTCCCAGAACTAACCTCTCACCCTCCCACCTTCCCACCCTTTCCCCCTTTTCCCACCTATCCTACTCCTCTGGTGTGGGGGTGCCCTAAATATCAGCCCCCTTCAGTTCAGCAGTCATATGAGGGCTAAGAGCTTCATCTTAAACTGGGGGCCTACATGGCAGCTTCACTAGGGCAAAGTGCTCCACTAACAAGTAACAAAGTCTATGTTCCTGTTCCTTTTAGTCTGTTGGTTATAGGATAGTTTTCCTGTACTATATGGCTAAACTCTAGTTATAAGTGAATAGATGCCATGTGTATCTTTCTGGGTTTGGGTTAACTCACTTAGGATGAGGTTTTCTAGTTCCGTCCATTTGGCAGCAAATTGCATGATTTCCTTGTTTCTGATTGCTGAGTAATATTCCATTGTGTAAATGTACCACAGTTATTTTTATCCATTTGTTGGTTGAGGGACATCTGGGTCATTTCTAATTTCTAGATATTACAAATAAAACTGGTATGAACATAGTTAAGGAGGTGTCCTTTTAAGAACGCACTACCACAAAAACACAAATGGAGGAGACCCTTCTTAGTGAACCATTTGCTAATTTATTTTTACATTATAATCTGGGTCCTAAGATTGAACAAAATAACCTGTATTTTGAAACTGAGATAATTTCTCATGCTTATTTGTGTTATTGTTATTTAAGAGTTCATTGGTTGAAAGTACTGTTGTACATTTTACAACAGAATCAACCATAGTCAGTGTTTAATGTTCTTCTCTGCTCTCTTTTTCCATAGTCCAAAATGAAACATAGCTATTTCTATATAACAGAATAAACTGTAATTACATGGCTATTGGAGACTATGCTCAAAGTGTAGATGCATTTCAGCTTTTATCTCTGTGAAATTATCTGTCGGGAGTAAAGAAAATCCTAAAGTATTTAATGATTATGTGTGGTTTTCCTTTTTGTTCTATCAAGACTTGAAAATATATTTTTATATTATTTTACTTATTTGAACTTACAGAAAATATCTAGCCAATTAGGATATTACAAATTCACCATTTTTGCAAGCTTTTTTTTTTACTTTATTTCTAAAAATGAAATCCTTAAAATAAATTAATTTGTAATTTAAAAAAAAGAGTTCATTGGTTGAATGTTTCTTCACATCTGTGTGTAATTTAGATGCTATGAATCCATTTACAATCTTTTTCTAATTTCACAAGTGAAAGAAAGACATAATATAGCCTACATACACCTTGACCCGAGCAGCGTCAGTGTGAATGAGAAGAGCCACAGTACCTGAGGTCCCACACACTGATACCCTCCTGGACTCTGATGTGATGTACTCCATCCTAAATGGCAGCATTTTCAAACCAGCAAAGTACAGAAAGAAAATATCTTTATTTTGAAGAAAAATTTGAAGAAAAAAAAAAACATGTTGATGTACCCAAACAAAAACAATTACCTTGAATAAGAAATGAACCTATTGTCACCACATTACTGTGAACAGATATGAGTTCCAATATTTACCTGGTGCCTGAGCAGAGAAAGAGTTCTGCCTTGATTGGGAGTTAGGTTCATTATAATAAAAGAGATTGTGTATATTTGTTTCAATTAAGAAGGAACAGAGACAGTGTTGAAGCTCTCTCTCTCTCTCTCTCTCTCTCTCTCTCTCTCTCTCTCTCTCTC
>CAJQZJ010008773.1:6769243-6822009 GCA_907164525.1 Lophiomys imhausi
ATATATATATATATATATATATATATATATATATATATATATATATAGGGTTTAACTCAGTATCTTATAAAAGAAGCATTTGACTTTTTTTATTAATACATTTTCAAATTGAGTACAAAATTGTTATTACCCTGGGTGTATTAGCTAAGGTTTCTGTGGCAATGAAAAACCCCAGGATCAAATGTAACTTGGGGTAGAAAGGGTTTGTTTCAGGTTAAAGTTCACATTACATTTTATCACTGAGGGAAGTCAACACCATGGGTAACTTTATTTTGGGAGTGATAATGACAAGTAATGTGTACATTTGGGGCAATATGACATGGCCCTAGTATAGAGAGGTGACTAGTATCTTCTGGTGTCTGAAGCTTAGTTGCTAAGTGTGTAGCTATTGAACAAGAAGATAGTAACCTTCCACTAATCTCTACACCTACCTGAATATGAAAGAGGATCCACTGAATATATTATGCATCTTTCCAAATTTACCACAATTCTCTATGAGACTTATTTAGTGCTGCTCTGTATCCAACTATGAGGATATTATGGCTTGCATAGCTTTCTCCTGATTAGTGAATTGTCAATTACTAGATGTAATAAATGATTCAAATGTGATGTGAAAAAGATTACTAGTTGAAATTATAGGAAAAGATAACATTATGCAATACTGTATTTACATAAGATTATTTTTCATTTTCAATACCATTTAAGAAGATTATAGCATCTATGGGTTTTTAAGATCATGTTCACACACATGAATGTATTTTTTTCTTGAAATATACTGTAGTTAAAATTTTTACACTTACACCATGGAAGAGTGTGTAATTCTTGAAATGAAACTGCTGGAAATATAATTTATCTTTATATATTTTTTATTTTTATAGATGTTGAAAAGGTTCTGAAACTTCAACTATATTGTCAACTGAGACAATGTATAGAAACTCTCTCTTAGCAAATTGCTATTTGTCTATCTCATCTATCTATCATTTATCTCTCTATTGATATATATTAACACTTGGCAATTTTTGAGAAGAAAATGGCACATGGACAGTAATTCTTCTCTGTCATTATGTCCAGTTGGTACAAAGGCCTCCATTGTCTCTTATTTTTCCACGAGCTCTTCAGGTTGAACTTCATTATTTTCATTTATTTTCTTTGGAAATGTCAGTACAGAAATTGGCCTTGAGCACATGATTATAGACTTAAAAAACAAGTAGAAAAATTAAATAAATATGTATATATATATTTACATTATATAATGTTCTACATTATGTGAAGTGGATAGGGCATGTAGAAAGATGTACTTTGTATCAAGAGTACCTTCATAATTTATTTGACAACTCCATGTAGACTTCTGTTCAGAACATAGGATATCTAGAACCCAAAATTTCAGATAATAGAAATCAGACACCTAGACTGCATGTCATGGAAAAACATAGTTCTGGAATGAATGCATTTAATAATTTTAATTTCAATTTATAAACTTCAGTTATTGGCCCTATATATTTCTACACTGGAAGTTATTGGCTTTTACAAGAGAGTCATCTGCAGATAAAGGCTCCTTTCTCACTCTCTCGTCTCTGTCACTTTGTGGTTTACCAATATGATTCAAAGTACAGAATGATGATATTGTATTACAAATACAGCCAGCTTGTTGTCAGAAGTAGGGCTAAAATCTCTCAGCAAATCACGTTATTCTGGGTTTGACAATTTCATTACTTAAAATTCATCTAAAAGCCTTAGTGGGCCTGTGAATGCAAAGCAGTTCAAAACAAATTGCAGAGAAGGCTGTGGGCAACTGAAGACCTGGCAGCCTCATCACAACACAGTTATTGCAGGAAGAAGGAACAAAATCAAAGTAGAAACCAAATCAGGCTTTGCTTTTGTGCAAGATGAATTTTTATTGCTCTGAAAATAGATGGTGATTCTAATGGTTTCCCTAAAAAGAGTAGTGATTTTAGCCCTGTACAAACAAGGGACATTGCCATAAATTAAAGTTATACTAATCTAAAGCCATGGTGGGAGTCTATGATATAAAATGGTGCTAGAGATTATCTCTATATGGGGAATAAAGTCATGATTCAACCCTAGCACTTCATGGAGGTAACCTGGTGTGGAAGCTACTGAGTCTCCCTGCTAATGTGAAGTTTAAGAAATCCTTTTGGAGATAAATTAAGAAAATTATAAAAGAACAGAAGAGTAAAATAGCGGAGAGGATAAACTGCGGCTAATGGAGCACAAGACTATTTGAACATGGCTGAGCACATTTGAAAAGGAAGAAAGTAATTGATGGGGGCTTCATGCTCAGGTGGGAAAAAAATCTCTTCCTCTTGCCATCTACTTCTCACAATAGCTTTCTCCACATGAGGGAAAGTCCTTACTAAGAATGTTTGATACAATTTTTCCTCTTGTGTGACTCATAGTCACAGGGGATGAGCTCCAGAAGTTTTGACTTTTATATTTGGTTCAGTTTTTTAAAAAATATTCTTTCTGAACACTGGAGCTTACACACATTGTCTTCTCATTGTATATAACCAACACGAACTGTAAGTCTTAGTAAAGGAAGCCTTTCCACTTCTTTATCTCCTGCTCACTCCCTCCACAGGTTTGCATTAATGTCTGCTTCTTCTTTGGTTCCACTGGACACCAATGTGCAATGTATAACTATGAATATCCCTGAACAAATTTAAATATGGACCACTATACTTTATATGGAGCTTGATTTCTATGGGGATACATGTTGAAACTTGTGATTGTGATTGCTTCACTTATCATTTAACCACATGCTATAATTTGGATGTTGAATATCTTCTAAATATCTGTGTTAAAAGGCCTGATCTTCATGGAGAATGTGGGGTTAGTTGAAGGAGTATGAGTTACTGGGAATGTGTGTCTGAAGAATATCTTAGGGTTTCTACTGTTGTGATGAAACACCATGATCAAAAGCAACTTAGGGAGGAAAGGATTTATTTACAGCTCTTAGGCCACACTTTACTACTGTGGGAAGTCAGGGCAAGAAATCAAGATACGAAAGGAAACAGAGATCATGGAAAAGTTCTCCTTACTGGCATATTCTCCATGGCTTGCTCAGCCTATGTCAAGTTACAGAGGACCTCCTGCCCAGGGATGGAATCATCCCTATGGGCTGGGCTCGACTCTATCAAACATTAATGAAGACTATACCCCACGGACTTACCTATCTCAATCTTATAGAGACATTTTCAATTAAGAGCTCCTCTTCTCAGGTTTATTTAGGTTGGTATCGAGTTGGTGAAAAACCCACAGACATGGTGTCATGGGAGTCTTTTATTTCTTGACTCATGAGTAATTAGATACCTTTATTTTCTGTTCCTAATATGATGGTGAATTAAAGTTTACATAACCCTAAAGAAAAGGTGCTTCTTGACCTCAGGCTGAGATTTCCAAAATCATGCGTAGAAAAAATATTAATTAAATTACTTACTAGTATTTATATTATTGTTAATTGGTTCAGCAGCCTTTAATCTTTAACCAGCCATTATAAAAGAGCACACAGACACCATGTGGATTTTAACAAGCCTAGGCCTGAACTGAGCAATCTTGGCCCACCTAAGCTAGCTCTTAATTCTGTTAGCCAAATATGACCCCATATATACATATGTCCCCTTGGACTGACATTCTCCATGATATGCCGACATCCTGGCAATGTGGAATGAGGTTCTTTTTTCTAACCCATGGTGCGTGTCCTCCTTCTTTCTGCTCCTGGCTGGAATGCATTAATCCTCTGTCTAAAGTGCAGGCTTCCCACTCTAATCTCAGGAAGTCCCAACTTTCTCTTTGCCCAATCTCAGGCCTCAGCATTTATTTAACCAATCAGAGACAATGTAACAGACAGCAAACAGGACCAATTAATTATCATTTAGAATGCTTAACACTACCCCATCAATTATGAGTACAAATAAACCTCATATCTTAATTAGTTGGTACATAGCAAGCATGCAACACCTAGTATGTGAATATTAAACTACAAAACTCTTCAGAACTGATTATCATACAGAAGACAACTTATAATTGCAGTCTGATATTAAGTTCTCAGACTTTGCAAATGACAGCTATCTATTCAAGTAAGATGAACAGGGGGGAATCCTGCTGGCCAAAATAGCATTACTATGGTTGGAATGTCAAATGTCCTCAAATGCTTATGGATCCAAAGCTCTAATAAAATATGTTTTAGACATGGGGCTTTAGGAAGGTGAATGGACCATGGCTTTGACCCTATCAATGGATTAAATAATTAGTGAATTATTCCATGGTATTCTTTGAGATGGTGAAGTTCTCTTTAGTAGGTAGGCCTTAGTAAAAGGAAGTACGTCAATGAGGGTATACAATAGAAGAGTATATGTCACCATTCATCCCTTCTACCTCTGCCATCTACATGCACCATTATGAGACACTTTATTTTATAACTTGCACATTGAAGCCTCAGTTCAGGCTTCACACAATAGATTAAACTAACTACAGATTGAAATCTCTGAATAAAATAACCAAAAATAAATTTATACTCTTTAAAAGCCGTTTATCTCAGGTATTTTTTTTCCACAGGGAGAGGAAAAAATAATCCATTTCACCCATCACCCGCCCCACACACATGTAAGAACTAAAAACTTGATAAGTTGTTCTAGATTGTAATAATTTAAATTTAAAATTGTTACCTCATGAGCAGACATAACTCCACAATGGTTCCAGGTACATGAACATTAAATTCTGTATCCCTAGTAAATAATCCTATTGCCCCATTGTAGCAGTAGGACATTTCAATCACCCAACATAAGACATTGTAGAAAGATTACTATTTTTGTTGAAGCTACTTGTGGAAATTATCAAGCAAGTTACAGTGGTTAAAATTTTCTGAGTCTCCTCATGGCTTGTTGCTGAAAGAAGAACATTCTCTTGTTCATTTTTCATGATCTTATCATTTTTCCAGCTATAACTCCATCTCCAACCCTGATATATAGAATAAAGATACAAAGGAATGATGTTCCAGGCTTCTCTCTTCTTCAATTATAGCATTCCCTTTTACTTTTATCCACAGTACACATAATGTCTACTTCCTGTCCTGTCACTTTCCATCCATTTCTGTTTAATCCAAGGGATGAGACGTGCAAATGTAAACTGTGTATTTGATGCTCCTCTATCTTGAAAGTAAGATGTATAGAACTGGCTTGTGATAAGTCCTCTAACGGACTCAGAATATGAATGAATGGATAAACATTGATTCTGTTATGCCAATGATAAAGTAAAAATATAAAATTAAATCCCTGGCATCCATCAGAAAATGTTGCTCACCCATTGATAAAAAACAAGGAAAGTTGCTGTGCGTGAAATGAATTTTATTTTTCTGAGCTAATTTTTGTCCCTTTTCCTGGAAGAACAGTAGATATTTGTAGAAAAATTATTCCTTCACCACACAAATGGCAATTTATTTTCTGAGTAAGGTTTGGTTGGTTCAGTGTATATACGTTGCCGTGTAGCTGCTATGTGGGGAACACAGGAAGGAGTCTGGTGGCCAGATTCCATCTACTAGCTGCAAGTCTTGGAAAACATGCAGTATCTCTGAACTCATGTTTTCTCATCACTGTAATATTAGTAACAACACATGCCTTCATTTACTTAAACTATCAGTGAAATAACCAGATTCAGTCACCACATGGTGTGTATGTATCGTATCCTCTTCTTTTTATAAGAAAATGGAGGAAAGCAAAGTCAATGTGGGAGAAAGCAAAACCAAACCAAATATAAAACAAAATATATGGCCTGCTCTTTTATGTCCCATGATTATGTTGCTTAATCAAATACCTTGATAAACTAAATATTATATTCAACTAGTAAGTGAAGTAAATATAAACATTATTAACATCAGAACTTCATACCAAAGTTCATATTAATGCTATGTAAACTTAACAATCTTATCAATACAATACCTGGAACTATGTGTTGATTAGGTTTCCTCAACAGAGGAAATAGATTATTACTATTTTCTTTCCTCTCTTTTGTATTAATTTCTTTGGGTCAATATTTAACTCTGGGGTTCACACCAGGTAAAATCTTCATTGCAAGAAAAACAAAACAAAATAAGCAAACAAAAAATAGTATGTGTTGGATTTGGGCTTTCAATGTATGAAAGCATATGTAACACAAATAAAATGCTTTTAATTCACTTTAAAGGTTAAAAAGGAAAAGAAAGCTCTATTCCTTTAAATCAGATGTCTAACAAAAAGCAAAACTAAAAGGTAGAATATCTCCATAGTTTATTGAGTCCTCTTTGACTCTCATAACACATTTTCAAAGATGAAGTGATATAGAAAGAAATTCATTTTTCATTATTTGGGTGCTGAGATCCAGTTGTGGCAAGGGGTGGCTCCTTGTGGGGACCACCAGGGAATAATTTATTTCAGGCTACTCTGTCCTTTCTCAATAGCTCTCTTGTCCCCTGACTCTATAGCCTCTTGCCTCTGAACACATCTCTACCCACATTTTCAGTTATAAAGACAAATAGCAAGTGTTTTGAGGCTGTGTTTATAGTCACCTCATTTAACCTAATTAGTTCCTTAAATATATTATTTATATCTCTTGTTATATTTAATAATCTTAAAATAAATGAATTCAACATGAGTTGAGCTGGCGTATTCTGTCTTATTTTTTTTAACAACAACAAACACATTATAAGGATACCAACAAGTATTGATTGGTTTTAATGGTTTATCTCTTGATGTGGGTTTTAGTCCACTAAATTTATGTTCTTGAATAAAAATATAAGTGAGTGAACTAGCACAGTTTTGAAAGAATAATTTTCATGTCAAGATAGACTTCAAATTTTGAAGAAACAAATTTAATCCTAACTTAATAGATAACTCCAGTGTTAAAATCAAGGTAAGTATTCTCTCTAGGTTAAACTCTTCACAAAATCACTTTTTTGGAAATTGCTTCATTGGATTTTATGATAAAAGTAACCATGTGTAATAACTGGGGTTCTTTGAAGTCTCTCCATTTATATAAATAGAGTATGAAAATGGGAAAAAAATTCCCAGGTATATTACTACCACTGATGATAAGTAGGACCATCCCCCATCCATTCCCTGATTTCTATATTTTTATAGGAGAGAGTAATTTTTTAATTAGTTTATTTATTTACTTCACATCTGGATCACAGCCTACCCAGTCTCCTCTCCCTCCAGGGCCTCCTTGTCACCTGCCTCCACTCCATCTTCCTATCTTCCTCCTTTCTTCACTGATGGAGGTCCCTTCCATGAACACCAACTCAACCCAGTATATCCACTTGCAGCAGGACCAGGCAAGTCCTCTTGCACTGTTGCCAAAGAAGTCAACCTAGTTAGGGGAAAGTAATAGGAAACCCGATTAAGTGTCCTCTGCCAATCTTCCAGATTCCTCCCCATCATCTCTCATCTGGATGCACCTCCTTTTGGTTTCTCATTAGAAAATAAACAGGCATTTCTTCAAGTGTCTCTCAGCCCATTAGAGATTCTTCCTTTATGAATTCTCAGTGTAGCTCTGTTACCCATTTTTTGATTGGATTATTTGGTTTCTTGGTGTTTGATTTCTTCAGTTTTTTTCTCTCATTTTACCATACAGATACTTTGCAAAGAAACTATGTTTTCCAGTTTAATGTTTTTGTGGAATTCCTACGAGTGTAAATGAGTGATTCTCTGCATCCATATCTGTTTCTGGTGCATTTTCTTAGGTTCTTTTCCCAGTATTTCTTTTGTCCTATCCAGATGTGTTAGTTTTATCTTACTATATTTTATTTATTATATCCTTTAGAAGCCTGTTTATCTAATGAGAAATCAAAAGTAGGTGAATCCAGGTAAGAAGAAAAATGGGGAGGAACCTGAAAAAGTGGAGGGAGGGGAAAGTCAATTAAAATATATTATGTGAAGTAAAAGAGATATATTTTTGATAAAAGGGGGAAAAGGAAAAAGTTAAGTGTTATTAAACTATTAAAAATTACTCTCTCCAGCATGCACGGAGTGGAACTGAACACTCTGTACATATGTAACAGTTGCACAGTTTAGTCTTTGTACAGTTTAGTCTTTGTATGAGACTCCTTGCAGCATGGGCAGAAGCTGTCTAATGTATATATAATATATATAATGTGTATATATAATACATATATGTATATATCCAAGAAAAAATGTATGTCTTTTCTTTTGAGTATATGTTATGGCTTACAGTTTAGTGCTTTTATGGGATTCCTGAGTGTGTGAATAAATGAATCTCTGAATCCATACATTACTTTTTGTGCCTTTTCTTGTGATTTCCTTATGGATGTTTGTGTTGTCCTTTTCAGGTGTGCTAGTTTTTAATTTTACTTTATTTTCTTTTATTTCATTTTATCTTGCTATCATATCCTATAAGCCAGTTTTTTTTTCTAATGAGAGACATAAAGTAAGTTGCTTCAGATGAGAGGATAGTGGGGAGGAACTGGAAGGAGTAGAGGGAAAGGAAACGTTAAATGAGGATATGTAATGTGATAAAAGTATTTTCAATAAAAGGAAAAAAGTAGAAACTTGTTTTCCCAGTATAACTCTTTTGAAGAAAACTAAGTTTTCTTTATGCTTTCATTATGTTTCATAAGGTAAAAATAAACACCATCCTACTCACGAACCTCTCCTTTGTTTTTACCTGCACATTGTCTTGCCTGCGATGTATATTACTACACTGGTGGAACATAGGTTGTGGGAGTAACCAACTAACATCTGATTTTCCTTAAGCCTTGCTCTGCAAGATGGATTCCACACCCAATGCTGTTTGGGTGACCAAGAATCATTTCATTAATAGCCCATGGGCCTAAGATAAAACCAGATGCTACTGCTCTACAAACCACAGGAAAAAAAAAAAAATCAACAACACCAAACGCAAAAGCTGTAGCATTAAAATGACTCTTTAATAACATTCTTGCTATATACATAGATCAGTATCTTGCTCAGCCATTGAGAGAGAATACTTCTTCCTGCAAAAATAAGAATAAATACAAAGACCCACAGCAGGACATTATGCAGAGAGTTAAAGTTGGAAGGAAGTGAGAGAAAGTTAGAAAGTTGTAAGAAGGCAGCAAATATATTGGAAGTATGGAATGTGAGCATATTAAATGGCTCTAAGAAGCTCATCAATATGGAAAAAAATGAGAATGAATTACTGGTTTTCCTGTCTTTTTCTCTTTCTTTTCTTTACACACACACACACACACACACACACACACACACACACACACACACACTCATACTTTCTCTTGACAGAAGATTGATTTGATTTACTAGGGTATGAGATCATGATACAAGAAATATATCCTAACAAAAGAAATCTTTTTCAAAATACACATTTATATTTATGTTCCATGGTACTGTTTGTTTTCTTGTTTGTTTCTTGAAAAGTAGAAGGAAAAAAAGCAAGCAAGCAAGAAAGTAAGCAAGCAAGAAAGAAAGAGTTAGAAAGAAACAAAGTTGATTTGTACCTTTTTTAATGTTTAGACTTCAGGGAAGCTCTCATATTATGTGTTTTGTTCAATGAAATTTTTGAATAATTTTGCTTGCAAAGTTCTAAGGTCAGGGATCACAAACCATACATAGATTTGTGGTAAATCTAATCAAGATAAACAAGTTGAATTGGTATTTTATCCAGGATTGAAGGAATCAATTATAAATAGATTTACCTTCAACAGAATGACCTTTCTCCCTGAGAGATATCATCAGAAATAAATTCTCACAAAGGGATGTTTAGTTTTTCTGTTAGAGATTGGGAACTATAAGAATAGCTAAATAAAACTTTCAAGAACACAGGTTAATTTGTTAGGCCTCTGCCATGTTTATGTTCTTAACATTTCAACTAATCCATCCATATGGGCTTTGTTTCAACATTAGTGTGAACAAGCTGCAAATTAAATTAATTACTTGAATGGTGAATTTCAATGCTAGATGCAGAATTAGCACACATTCAAGTCATTTGTTCATTTCTTGCCTGTTCCTGAGGCTTTATTTATTAAAGGCCTTCTGTGTTTATTATTGTCCTCGATTTTCCATTTGTCTACCACTCTAAAGACATGAATATCTGGTCAAAATATGCATTCCATGAGTCCATAACTCATGTCTCTACTATTCATTTATTTATTTATTTGTTTGCCTATTTATTTATTTATTACTTCAGGTTACTCAATCCTAGTGCCTCCTTTCCACCCCTACCAGTCCCACACTCCCACCCTCTACTCCCTATCACTTCCATCCCACTCCTCTGGAGTGGAGTGTCCCTACATAACAGTTTCCTGCCCCAGTTCAGCAGTCATATGAGGATCAAGAGCACCCTCATACGCTAGGGGTATACAAGGCAGCACCACTAGGGCAAAGTGTTACTGACAGGAAAAAGTCTATGTTCATGTTCCCTTTGGTGTATTCCTTGTACTATAGTTATCCTGTACTATATGGCTAAAATCTGACTATAAGTGAACAGATGCCATGTGCATCCTTTTGGGTCTGGGTTAGCTCACTCAGGAGGAGCTTCTCTAGTTCCATCCATTTGGCTGCAATTTGCATGTTTTTTCTGATGGCTGAGTAGTATTTTGTTGTGTAGATGTACCACAGTTTTTTAACCCATTCTTCTATTAAGGGACATCTGGCTTGTTTCCAGTTTCTAGCTATTACAAATAAGGCTGCTATGAACAAGGATGAGGAAACTTCCTTGTGATTTGGTGAGGAATCATTTGGATGTAGAACCAGAAGTGGTATGGATGGGTCCCGGGGCAGAGCTATTCCAAGTTTTCTAATATATTGCCAGACTGACTACCATAGTGGATGTACAAGCCTGCACTCCCACCAGCAATGGAGGAGGGTTCCCCTTTCTCCACACCCTCACCAGCATGTGCTGTCAATTTGAGTTTTTTATCATAGCCATTCTGACAGGTATGAGATGGAATCTTAGAGTTGTCTTGAGTTGCATTTCTCTGATGATTAAGGATGCTGAACATTTCTTCAAGTGTCTCTCAGCCATTAGGAATTCCTCCTTTGTGAATTCTCTGTTTAGTTTTGTTCCCCATTTTTTGATTGTATTATTTGTTTTCTTGGCATTTAATTTCTTGAGTTCTTTGTAAATTATGGATATTAGCCCTCTGTTAGATTTGGGGTTGGTGAAGATTTTTTTCCCAATCTGTAGGCTGCCCTTTTGTTTGAATGACAGTGTCTTTTGCCTTACAGAAGCTTTTTTAGCTTCATAAGGTCCAATTTATTGATTGTTGATCTTAGATTCTGAGCTGTTGGTGTTCTGTTCAGGAAGTTGTCACCTGCGCAGATGAGTTCGAGGGTTTTCCCTACTTTCTCTTCCTAGTAGATTTAGTGTGTCTGGCCTTATGTTAAGGTCTTTGATCCACTTGGACTTATGTTTGTACAAGGTTATAATTATGGGTCTAATTTCATTCTTTTACATGTGGACATCCAGTTGGAATAGCCCCATTTCTTGAAGATGCTGTCCTTTTTCCATTGTATGGATTGGCTTCTTTGTCAAAAATAAGTGACCATGGGTGTGTGGGTTCATTTCTGGGTCTTCAATTCGATTCCATTGATCCACTGGTCTGTTTCTATACCAGTACCATGCTGTTTTTATTACTATTGCTCTGTAGTACAGCTTGAAATCTGGGATGGTGGTACCTCCAGATATTTTTTTATTGTCCAGGATTGATTTAGCTATTCTGTTTTTTTTTTTGTTGTTATTCCATATGAAGTTGAGAATTGCTTCTTCTATGTCTATAAAGAATTGTGTTAGTATTTTTATAAGAATTGCATTGAATCTGTATATTGCTTTAGATAGGATGGCCATTTTTATTATGTTGTTTCTACCTATCAATGAGCATGGGAGATCTTTCCATCTTCTGATTGCCTCTTCAATTTCTTTCTTCAAGCACTTGAAGTTCTTGTTGTGCAGGTGTTTCAGTTGTTTTGTTAGAATTACCCTCAGTTATTTTATATGGTTTGTGGCTATTGTGAAGGGTGTTGTTTCCCTAATTTATTTCTCAGCCATTTATTTGTTGTATAAAGAAGCGCTTCTGATTTTTTTGAATTAATTTTGTATCCACCCACCTTGCTGAAGTTGTTTGTTAGCTGTAAGAGTTCTCTGGTGAAATTTTTGGGGTCGCTTATGTATACTAACATATCATCTGCGAGTAGGGATAATTTGACTTCTTCATTCCCAATTTTTATCCCTTTGATCTCCTTTAGCTGTCTTATTGCTCTAGCAAGAACTTCAAGTACTATGTTGAAGAGATATGGCAAAAGTGGGTATCCTTGTCTTGTCCCTGAATTTAAAGGCAATGCTTCAAGTTTCTCTCCATTTAATTTGATGTTGGCTACTGGCTTGATATATATTGCCTTTATTATTTCTAGGTATGGTCCTTGTATACCTGTTCTCTCCAGGACTTTTATCATGAAGGGGTGTTGGATTTTGTCAAATGCTTTTCAGCATATAGTGAGATGATCATGTTTTTTTTTTTTTTCTTTCAACTTGTTTATATGGTGAATTATGTTGATGGATTTTTGTATGTTGAACCATCCCTGCATTCCTGGGATGAAGCCTACTTGATAATGGTGTATGATACTTTTGATGTGTTCTTGGATTAATTTTGCCAGTATTTTATTAAGTATTTTTGCATCTATGTTCATGAGGGAGATTGGTCTGAAGTTTTCTTTCTTTGTTGGGTCTTTGTGTGGTTTAGAAATGAGGGTGACTTTGGCCTCATAGAATGAATTTGGCCATGTTATTTCTGATTCTATTTTGTGGAAGTGTTTGAAGAGTATTGATATTAGCTCTCCTTTGAGGGTCTGATAGAATTCTGTGCTGAAACCATCTGGCCCTGGGCTCGTTTGTTTGGGAGATTTTTAATGACTGTTTCTCTTTCCTTAGGGGTTATAGGACTGTTTGAAAGATCATGTCTCCACTCTTATGTTTTTAACAAAAGGAGGTTACAAATTATTTCATTTGTGAATTTTCCAATGGAAGAATTTTCTCCTTGCTACTCTCTTAAAGAGCAATAACTCTGGGTCTATGATAGATCTGTTCATCCTCAGTTTTTGTCACCTAATATGCTAATATACCCATAAAGCAAGTTCATTACTTTTCTCTGTGCCAGATTGTTGTAGGAGTTAGTAGAGAAGAGCTATTGTAGCAAAAGTTTTAAATGCCAAGGTAGCTGGATATCCTGATCACCTAACATGTGGCCTACTGCTACCTTGTCATAGATTTCTGTTTCTACATCCTAATGTCGAAGCTTCTGAACTGAGAAGTCAACTCAGGAGTAGCTATGGTTAGCTATGATTTCATAGCAATTCCCATGAAATATATAAGAATATAGAACTAGAAAACAATCACCCTGAGTGAGGTACCCCAGACCCAGAAAGACAAATATGGTATATACTCACTTATATGTGGATACTAACTGTTAAGGCAATGATAACCAAGCTACAATCTGTAGAACCACAAAGGGTAGGTATAGAATAAGGGACTTAGGGTACATATAGACCTTGCTAGCAAAGAGAAATAAAATAGCTATGGATGGATGGGGGGGGGTGCTAAAACCCGAGAATCAAGTGAGGAGAAGGAGGAGAAAGTGGAATGATAGAGGGAATACAGGGGAAGACAGCTAAAATTAATGGCCATTTGAGGGGTAGTATGGAACCTTAATACAGTAGAAGCTTCCTAAAATATATACATATATGATGGTGATCTTAATGAAATCACCAAATAATGGAGAGACAGAGTCTTGGCTAGCTATCTCTTGTCACCAAATGAAGGTTCCAGTTCAAGGATTGGTTTACACCCAATTGAGTTGTTGGCCGAAGAGGCCCATGGAAATCCCTAAACAACCCAAGCTGTTGCCAAGACAATAGGTTGCTCTCTAAAAATTGACAAAAAGATTCCATTTGACTGAAGACAACACCTACAAAACTCTTTTAACATAGAAAAATCAGATTGGTGCCTACAAAGAACCTTCATCCTTACATTCTAGTATCTTCGGTACATGAAGGTACTCAGCACACTACCAAAGGAGAAACATAAACACCAACTGAGCCACAAACCCTTTGATTGTAGGATCGTTTCCTGCCTGAAACATATGCTAGGGCAATGGTGGCTCCAAGCTTGTGGTAGTAACCAATCAATATCTGATTTGACTTAAGGCCCACTTCATGAGATGGAACCCATATCTGACACTTTATAGGTGAACAAGAACCTGAAACTATGTAGTCCAGGAACCTAGGGTAAAATTAAAACCTATTGTTCTAAAAAAATAATGTAATGATAGAATTGACAGTATGCTATACTCATAAATCAGTGCCTTGGTCACCATTATCAGAGAAGCTTCCTCCTATAGCAGATGGGAACAAATGGAGACCCATAGCCAGACATTATGCAGAGATTGAAAGACCTTGGAACACTCTGCCCTAAATGGGATGTCTCCATCAAACTCTCCCCCCAGGGATCAGGAAATCCCATGGAAGCAGAGACCGAGAGAGTGTAAGAGCCAGAGGAGGGGGAGGACACCAAGAACACAAGACCCTCTAAATCAACATTATCAAAGCTCATGTGAACTCACAGAGACTGATGCAGCATGCACAGGGCCTGCCTGGGTCTGCACCAGGTCCTCTGAGTAGACTATCTAAATTCTTAATGTTTTGATGGAACTAGTCATGAAAACAAGGCACTCCCATTTACACAATGTAAATATAAATATTAGGACTTTTAGCTAACCATGACCCATATACTTAATTTGTTTCACAATCTTGGTATTCTCTAGTTTACTCAAGCAGGAAACATTTTGGGTGACTTCACAGTAGGTTGAAATAATTGTTGTGATTTATTTAATTACTAAGTCAAGTTATCAAGCAACTGACGTTGACCTCAAGAATTCTATGTAGCAAATGATTACCTTGAACTCCTAATCCTCATGCCTCTGTTTCCTACATCCTGGGATTACAGATATTCACTACTATGTCTTGCTGGGGATCAGATTCAGAGCATTGCTGATGCTAGGAAATTTCTCCATCAACTAAATACACTACAATTTTTGAAGTCATTTTGTCAGTTGTAAAATATTCAGCCTAAATGCAGATGTTCACATTGAAATGGGTGAAATTTGTTTTGTATCTTATTAGGAGCAGGTACCCTACTAAACTCAGACTTTTCATTCTCTCTAGAATCTACTTTTATAGAATCCACAGGTTGTGGAAGATCTTACCATATAGCCTGGGTCACCTGACATTGCCCAAGCTCTCCTATGTATTTGCTAGTTATAGGTCATCTGTTCTAGTTTATATAATTCTACTGATATAGTGAAATAACTTGACAATAGGCAGAAGTTCTTGGCAATCATTTAAGGCTCAGTGAACAGGAAAGCAAATATTGCCATGGATCATAAATACAAATGTATATTGTGAAAATATTTTTATTAAGATACATTGACAATATGATGACTTCATACCCTAGCAAATATCAATCTCTGTCAAGAGGAAGAGTGCATGAAAGAAAGAAGAAAGGAAAGAGGAAAAGAAGTAATTCACTCTCTTTTTTCCATGTTGTTAGCATGTTAGAGCCACTTCATATTCATACAGTTAGGACAACCTCATTGAGCCTTTATTATCCTGCTTGTCTCTGCTCCTTGCCTCATGCTCAGGACCAAGACTAGAGTTAATGATTCTTTTCTTAAAAGATAGATTGCATACTCCTTCCTGGCTTCATAGCAGCCCTTTCTGTTCATACATTTTAATACTGTTTGAAATATAAAATCTTAAACTACTTGGCTTTCTTCACTGGGGTACTACTTACCCACAGGCTGAAATCACTGAAAGACCCTGAAATGATCACACATTTTCATTTCAGCTTTACACGTGAAAAAGACTAATGATTATTGCACATACATTAGGCATTCCATGTGTTAGACCTGGACCAGAACACCATTTATGTTCTTAGTACTCTTATAATATCACCATAACAATGATTCTGATCTCTATATTTCAAGGTCATGTTTGATTCTGTGTCTAACATACCTCCACATGCTTTGGTGTTCCCTTTTCTGAAGGAACTGTCCAAGATTAAGAGCTTAAGTCTCATTGGGAATAAGGGACAGGGTCACGTAACATTTTTACTGCAATGTTAGAAGATCCTTTTCTCCTTAGACTGGAATTCTATTAAAATAGTGTCATTTGTTTTTTTACTGTTTTTATGTCTTTTGATTGTACAGGTTTAAGAAAATTCATTCTTTTTTTTCTGCTCACCCTCTCCCATTAGAAGTACTAAATCCTTTTAACTGCTCTACAGTTCTCTGAGTGAGACTCCTATAACTGTCTTTTAAATTTATATAACTACTTGTGATCCTTTTGTTTACTGAATGACATGTCAGCTTTACTACCTGACTACCCTGATTTTGGAATACTATCATTCACTTACTACCAGGCAGCTCACCTCTGTAATAACCTTGTTTTCGACTAGCATTGACTTGGATGGCAGTCAGTGTGAAACACTGAGTGATTCTTGGGTTTATTATACCAATTTATCCACTATTTGTTTGGAATGGAGACTTTTGATAATCTCACAGAATAAATCTACCTGGTATTTTATTTTATGTATGTGGTAGGATTTTCGTTTTTTGAACATTTTTAAAAATTTTTCATTTTATTTAATAGAGACTGTTTTACCACAGACTACCTAATATTCTGGCTGTCTCTTCTGAAAATGGCTGCATAAACAAGACTGAAACAATGGCAATATCAATGGACATATTAATGTGGAAGAGGGAAATTTTTATAGGGTATCCACTCCTAGACAAAATACTACAGGCAGCTAATGACTTCTGAGAGAAAGAGAATTAGCCTCTCCCAGTATTGGTTGTTCAGTGGAGAGGGGTCAGCTTTCAAGTTATAATCACATACAAACAACAAAGGTAGACTCAGGAGATTATATTTACATTTCTGCATATATGTAATAATAATAAATAATAGTAATAATAAAAGAAGTTATCAACTTAAGAGTGGGGTACATAGGAGGATCTGGAGGGAGGGGACCTTGGAGAAAATGAAGGAAGAAAGGGAGGAAGAGTTGTAACTTATTTTAATTGAAACCACTTAAAGTTTATTTTATCTTATTTATCATATTTATTACTCATGTTTGTGTGCATGTGCCTGTGCATGTGTGTATGTGATTGTGTATGCATGTATACGTGTGCATGTATGAATACACGTGTATGTGTATGTGTGTGTGCGTCCACGCATGTGACACATGTGTGAAGGCTAGAGTTGATCCTGTCCGTACACCTTCATGTGGATTCTAGAGATTAAACTCAGGTCACCTTACTTACCTGGCAAGGTTTTGCCCACTGAGCCATGTGACTGACTCTTCTCTAAGTATTTAAGTTCTTTTTTTCCATTAATTTTGCAGTAACTCTGACATTTCTAGATCAGTTGCAATGAACCATCATGTTCTCAATGTTGGAAAAACTGTTTGCAGCCCATTAGTAGTGTCTCCTGAAGTCCTTGATGCACAGTTAAATATAACTCCTAAATGTATTGCTCATATGCCAATGTTGTACATCTATGTCCTCCTTCCTTTTTGATGACCATTGTAAGCTTGTATCAGTGGATTGTGACTACTGCAAGATGTTCTAATGAAACATGTTCTATTAGCATATATTCTCTTTAGAGTGCAGGTGTCTTCATATCTATCATTAATAAATAAAATGCTGCAAAATACTTTCCTACAGTCCAATCTGATGGAGGCATTTTCTCCACTGAGGATCTCTTTTCTCAGATGGCTCTTGCTTATGTCAAGTTGACAAAAATCTAACCAGGTCACTTTTTCATTAATGGCTGAGCTCTTAGTCTCAGGTACTATATAGACAAGTTATACATCTCTATAGTTGTGAGCAACCACTGAAAAATGAGCATCCCGGGTATATATGTATGAGCATAAATATTTAAAAAGCAATTGGATAGAATGATCACTTAGCAAAATGACAATATCAGGTTATATCTTAGGGGACTGGCCCAGTCACACCACTCCTGGACATATGCATAACACATTTTATATCCTACTACAGACAAACTTAGACACATATTTTCATTATTTCTTAAGTCACAACAGGTAGACAACAGAATCAAACTAGCTGTCCATCCAGGGGATGGATTTTAAAATGTGCTACATACACACAATGGAATTAATTCTAAAGAAAAAACAAATTATGAAGTTTTCAGAAAATGTATGTAACTGAAAAAAAATGAATCAAGTGAAATATGTCAGACCGAGGAAGACAAATGCCTTGTGCTCTTTTTCAAATCTTTTCTTTTGTGTGTTTAACTTGGGACATAAATGGAAGCCAGGAAACCAAACATAGCCTCTTTGAAAGGACATGCTAAAAGAGATGGTGATAGAATATTATATTTTAATGGAAAGCAGTGAAGAAGAATACAGGGAGGAGGAAAATGTAAGCAGGATGTGATGTGGGATATGGGACATTTCAGGGTTGAAGGGAAAAGCTAACCTAAGGGAACAGAAAATACTAGATAGAAATCTCACTATCTCACAACCCAATTTAAAAAAAAAAAAAGTAAGTAGAAGGAGATTAGTGTAACACAATTATAATGGAACAAAGAACCAAAGGGGGAAATCTTGACAGCTGATTTTGACATGAGGACGCTTGTTCTATGTTGATGAATAATAATTTTCCTCAATGTAAAACTGGTTGTCTTTGAAGACTCATTATCTATGTGTTCTGTTTGATCTATGACAATTCAAAGAAGTTCTCCTTTTAGACTCAGGACAAGGAAAATGAACACTACATATGAACACTTTCTCATGTGACAAACATAGTTGTATGGGCCCCCAAGCCTTAATAATCCACAACAGGATGGAATGTATTACAGTTTCAGAACTACTAATGAAAGAGTTAGCCACAAGAAACAATACAATTCTAGTGGACTAATCCAATTTTGAATTTCTAGCAGATGTTCCAGGAAAGCCAACAGTTCTCAGAGCAGGTCACACCTGCTTAATTAGCAATGATAAGAGCCTTTAGAAAATCATAGGGAAATTAAATAGCTAAAGATAAATGATCTAGGAGGGCTTAAGAATTTAAACTGAACCGAAGAGCAAACAGAATGCAATCTTAAAAAATGATCCAAAGTACAATTGTAGGTTAATGACCTTGTACTTTATAATTTAATGGGATACATACAGTTCCAGGCTGGAAGTAATGGATTATTGGAAATAAATACATATACTGGCATTTTATGAATAAATGATTGTAACACTAATTGCAATTAAATTGCCTTGTTTTAATACAATCTAGTAATTAAGCCACAAGTGGCTTGCTGCCTGGATTTGCCTGAACAGTCACCAAATAAAAACATTTGACTCAGCTGAAATATTTGCGAATATTCTTCAAACTTGTTTTCTCGTGAGGGTGGATGTTGATGTGAATATTAATTATATGTGAAAGGATCATTTTGTTCTTTTTAATTCTCCTTTTAGGATGTGCATTCATGTGGAGAAACCACCACTGTAAGATGGGGAAATCTGAGCTCTTTTCTATGAAGAAGAATCTGTTATTGGTGATTTAGTCCTTTCCTAGGATGGAGAATGATCTCAGGTCTATTTAGTTTCAACTAGTATGTATCTATTATTTGCACCATGTAAGGGCCACTGTAGTCGGGGAGGCTGTTAAGCTTCTCCCTAGCTCCATATGTGTATAAATATATCTATCTGTCCTCACTGGCTTAGTTGTTGATCTGTGCACTCAGTGCTTCCTATGTGTATACAAGTACCTGAGTCTTCATTTCATCCAGCTGTGACCTGTAGAGTTTTGATCACTTAAACAGCTTCCTTCTATATGCCACATCTTGGAATAAATAGTTCCTTAATATAAACTAGTCCAGTGAATGAAGGGAAAAAGGAAAGAAAAGAAAAGAAGAAGGGAAGGAAGAAAGAAAGGAAGGGAGGGAGGGAGGGAAGAAGTGAAGGAGGGAGGGAAAGAAGGATAGAGAGGTAGGAAAGAAGGAAGAAGACACACAGGCAGGCTTAACCTTAAATTGAGTCTTATTACTGTTTTCTCAGTTATATTATTATTCATTATAAACAAATACATAGCATGTTTATGAATAGAAACTTACTGGAATCAAATGATAGAAAGACACAGATGTAGACCAAAAAAAAAGTGTCAAAAGCAACAGAGGTATGGAATTGGAAGAAACATCCCATAGTCATGTAAGTAATAAATTGCTTGTTAAAATGAAAACGAGCGTACACAATCAAACAAAATAGTAACAAAGGCAAAACTCTTACCAGGACCTGACCTCAGTCATAAAGTATTGATTAGTTTCTTCATATCATAAGCCTTGGGAAGACTTACTGTAAACATCAACATTTTAGAAAAGATTAAACTAAGGCACAAATGTTTGAGAAATGTTCCCAAAGCCTCTCAGAGTACAACGATTGGATCTGCTTTCTAACCAATGGGAAATGGCTCCCTCATACTCAATACTACATAGTGCAGCTATTGTAAGCTTGAATGTAAAATGGTCAAGCTGGTAAAGATTCATTGACAGCTAAGAATCAAAGAAGGCTCCATAGAATTGTTAAGATGGGATGTGTTTACGAACTCTGTGCACAGCTCTCAAGGTCTTTGGTACGAGAAGGTACTCTGGATGCTACTGAAGGGAAATGTGGACATCAACTCAGCTATAAACTGTTTTATGTGGAATAATCAGCCAATGAGACTTAAGGCCAATTCCACAAGATTGAACCTATTCCTGACCCTGCTTGGGTGATCGAGGAGCTAAGTCCTAGATAGCTCAGGGACCTAGGATAAAATCAAATGTTAGTACTGTTCTACTAAAATAACAGCAATAAAATGACTCCTAATGACATCTACTGTAAATCAGTGCCTTGCACAGTCATTATCAGAGAAGCTCCTTCTGCAGCCCATGAGAACAAATAGAGACACCCACAGACAGACATTATTCAGAATGAGAGACCTTAGGACACTCAGCCATAAATGGTATGTCTCCACTAAATGCTTTCCCTCATGTCTCAGGGAACCTAGTGGGAGAGGAGGGGAAAAGTGTGTAAGAGCCACAGGGGATCAAGGACATCAATATAACAAGGCCTGCTAAATCAACAGGATTGACACACATATGAATTTAGAGACTGAGGCAGCATGCACAGGGCCTGCATGGCTCTGCACCAGATGGGGTCCTAGAGCTGAAAAGTGAACAGAATACATGCCCCTGTCTAACCCAGAAGCTGTCCCCTACTTATAAACACTTGAAAATGGAAATTCAGTTTTCTCATAGGGACTCTCACTGGGGAAACAAACTACTCTTAGGGATAGACTACATGGCTTGCCAACTAGAGAGAGTGGTCAGTAGTCAGATCAATGAGAACAACGTTTGGGAGACTTACATTTTTAGGGTGAGTTAACTGGAAGAATAAGAGAAGAAGGAGCAATATAAACCACTGCAGGATTGTAAGGTCCTAAGAAGTAGCAGCCTGTTGCCTTACTGAGAACACAGTAAATGCAATAAATCAGTGAGATAGATATGCCAACATATCAGCTTCATTCCCAGGGGATATTTTGAAGGGTGGCTTGATATAAGATGTGTTATGGGGGTTTGAATAAGAATCACACCCATAGTTTTATATATTTGAATGCTTATCACTAGGGAGTGAAACTGTTTGAAAAGATTAAGAAGTGTGTCACTGAGGGTAGGCCTTGAGGTTTCAAAAGCTTGTACCAGGCCAACTGTCAATTTCTGTCTCTCCCTGTCTCTCTGTCTCTGTGTCTCTCTCTCTCTCTGACTGTGAATTAGAATGTAGCTCTCAACAACTTCTCCAGTGTCATGCTTGCTGCCACGCTTCCTACCATGGACTAATCATAAAAGCAAGCTTCCAATTAAATGGTTTCTTTATATAAGTGTTGCCTTGGTTGTGGTGTCCCATCACAGCAATAGAATAGTGGCTGAGATCCCAGTGATTCTGACAAATGACCTTAGAATCAGAAAAAAAAAGCCAGATATATAATCTAGACTCATTAGATCAGGGTTTCCTCCCATGATTTGATGTAGCAATGGAGAAAAACTGCCCTAGAAGAGCAGAGAATACATTGCTCTACAAAAGGTCTTCCTCAGAAGAAGAAAGTGAGGTCACTCAAGCATGCCAAAGCATCTCTTGCAACATTAGTAAAGTATTAGGCATAAAAACAAATAAGAAATTATATGAATTGATAACACCAAAAATCAGAAATTTTAATACAGATACATCACTTTGGAAGAACACCAAAGTCCAAGCTTCCTAGTCAAACTCAACAGAGTCTCACACAATAGTTTCTAAGTAAAGAAGTTCATGGACTACGGTGTTAGCATTCTCCTTGATCCTTCTCAAACATGAGCTATGTGTTAATATTAGCCGTAGGAGCATATTTTTGAGTGTACCTTAGTCTTATTGTGTGTTCCTTAGAAAATCCAAGGTCTAATAAGGGAACTAGAAATAACAACAAAATTTTATTTTGTATTAAAAATTCAAATGATATATTTTCATCATATTATTTCCCCTTCCCCAAATAAATCTCATCCCCTACCAACCCATAATTTTTATTGTAGCCATGATTGACCTATCCATTCAATTTTCATGCTGTTTATTTTTTTCCCTTAAAGAAGATATGTGTTGAAGGCACTTCTCTTACCTTATTTCAATTGATGGCTAAGGCATGTATTTAATATACTCCATATCTCAAGACCACTCTGGTGAGTTGAAAAGTACTTTCATTCATGTATAAATACATATCTATCCACTATGCAGACAAATACTAACATATTTAAACAAATGAAGAGTTTCAGCATTTGTAATTATGGTTCTTAAATCATTTCATATAATGATAGAGAAATTATGTTTGGTCAGTCTTATGAAATCATGTGATCCTCTTAATTCTGAATCCATAGATTAGAGGAAAAAGTAGTCAGAGATGAGAAGTATGGAAGAAAATCAAAGCAGCAACCCCTCCATGCTGATTGTGAAGGCAGAAATTACCATGTGTGCACAACAGAGGCAGCTACAAGGGTCTCCATTCCATCTGTCACTCACAAAGAACCGAAATCTGTCAACAACCTGAATATTTGGGGAGTTATTTCAGTTAATGTCATAGCCTGATGCATGGTTTTCATACTTGTAATACCATGAACGGAGTTCAATAAGTCTTTGAACCTCTGACTTTTAAAAATGTGAGACAATATGTGAGTATTTGTTTAAAGTGTATGAATTTGTTGTGATTTGTTACACATCAATAGTTTAATAGTTTGGGGCTCCCAGCTAAGGACCTACAAAAACATCTTGTGTATCTCACTGTCTGTAAAATAACATTTATTTCCATTATGTATGATGAGTGTCTGGGTTCTGATTAGGAGTCACAGAACTTGAAATCTTCCCATTGTTCTCTCTAGATCTCTTTAATAAGCAGTATTTTCTTGATTAGCCAAGGCATAAGCCGTGCCTAGTCACTCTAAGCACTGAAGCACTGTAGGAGCACATTTTGGCTGAACAAGGAAGGGGAAAGCTTAGAACTCATTTCATTTTGAAAGAATGAAGATTATATTCAGAGGAAATTAGTTTGTGCCTGAAACAAAGGTGGGATCAATAGTTATTGTGGGAACTCCCATTTTACTGAACAATATACTTCATTAAATTAGGGTGGTAGATGATCAAGATGTCCTTGCATATTTTAAATTATGCATAACCCTTTGAAGAAAATAAAGTCGGCTCTTCCTTGAAAGTGCTGTCTGGAGGTGTTTCTCTTCAGGGACAGCTTTTCTGATTTAGCAAAGGATCTGATGTTGTCTTGCTGATCCAGGCGCCAAACTAATGTAATCACAATCCACTATGCTCAGTCTGGTTCACAATTTCACTATGCATGTAGACTTTAAGAAGTGTCTAATAACAGAATAAAAGTAAGCCAGCAATAGAGAGCAAGCACATCTGAGAGAGAATGGGGAGTGTTCCTTTAGAACTGTGTGAAAGATGGGAGTTACCTGGGTGGTTCGCCACAATAATTTCTAATCACTAGTATCAATTATAGCTGCTTACCATGATGTCACTGTAATGACTTGGATGATATTCTCTTAATAGTAGACATTATATTGAGTGATACACTTCATTTAACCTTGTAAGCCTTGTGATGGAATATTTTCACAACCATTTGTTTGGTTTAAAAATATATAGCTCAGAAAATTAGCCTAGACATATGGCAAGCAATTGATGGAGTAAGATTAAATTTGGAAAAGCCCATAATCTTACTAATGTATAAAGGCCTGCTAATTCCTTCATGTTCCATTCCACATTAATGAAACATGCTTGAACCTAGAGCAGGTAGGAACTAAAGGAGCATCAGATTTTGATTTTTTTTCCCTAAAAATAAGAAAATGGTTAATTTTCAGATATGGGATAATATTAAAATTGTCATTGGTGTCAAATCTAGCACATATGTGTTTTATTTGGTCAAGTTCTTTTCGAGTTATCAGAGAAGATTCCAGTTTGAGATCTGTAAGGGACTGTGGAGTAATGATACAAGAAGAGCAAGTACCTTCACCATAAACTGAGTCAAGTACTTCTTTGGATAAGAACCTCATGTCCATTCTTCGGTTTAAGAACATCTGGGCTGTTTCCAGTTTCCAGTTATTACAAATAAAGCTGCTATGACCATATTTGAGGAGATGTCCTTGTGGATTGGTGAGGAATTGTTTGGATGTATACCCAGGAGTGGTATGGCTGGGTCTTGAGGTACATTTACACAATGGAATACTACTCAGCCATTAGAAACAAGGAAATCATGCAATTTTTCTGCCAAATGCTTGAACTAGGAAAGGTCATCCTGAGTGAGCTAACCCAGACCCAGAAAGATGCACATGGCATGTATTTACCTATAACTGGATTTTAGCCATATAGTACAGGATAACTTTGTTACAACCAACAGATCTAAACGACCAAGAACACATGGACTTTGTTATCTGTTAGTGGGACACTTTGCCCCAGTGGAGCAGGCATGTCAGCCCTCAGTGCAATATAAAGCTCTTAGCCCTCATAATGACTACTGAACTGAGAGGGGCTGATATACGGGGGGATCCCACATCAGAGGAGTAGAAGAGGGGCAGAGAGGGTAAAGGGTAGGAGGATGGGAATGAGAGGGGTGGAGGGAGAGGATTATGGTGAAGATGTAATTTGAAGTAATAAACTTAAAAAAAAATTCCTCACATCACATAGGATCTGACAAAATGGAAAAAAGAATATATAATAAAGGGGAGTTGTCCTAGTTAATTCTTTGTTAATGTGGCCCAAGCTAAAGTCCTTTGGGAAAGGGGAACATTAAATTGAAAATTAAACGACCCCCTCAGATAGGCATGTGGGCAAATCTTAGGCATTTTCCTGATTAATGTTTGATCTGGGAAAGCTCAGCTCACTAGGGACAGTGGCACTCCTGGGCAGGTGGTCTTGGATAGTATAAGAAAATAAATTGAGCAAGTCATATGTAGCCACTCAGTAAGAAGCATTCCTCCAGACCTTCTTCTTCAATATCTGTCTTCCAGATCTTGGCCTGACTTTTCTTCAACTTTGGGCTATGGTATGATAGTATAAGATGAAAAAAAAAACCTATTTCTTTCTCTAACTTGTTTTTAGTCATGTTTTATAATGATAATAGAAACCCTAACTGTGACAGAAATTGACACCAGAAGTAGGGTCAGGATATGACACACCTGACCATACTTTTGGAAGAATTGTTGAATGACTTTAGAACATTGGGTTAGAAAAGCCACTGGATAGGCCAGATCAATGAGCTATATGAGAATGACAATATTGAGGCAGGGCAAAAGATGGAGGCTGGTATTGACTATTTTTAGTGGGAAGTGTGAGAGTCCCTTAAAGACTTTATTGTGGCCTTTAGATATGTTGAATTAAAATTAGTAGTTTTGGTCATCTGGGGCTAAAGAATTAGCTGTGACTAACAAAAGACCAGAACCACTAAAGTGAAATCTTTGCTTTGCTATGATAATTATTACCAATCAGCTGGGCTTTTGAATTAGCAATGATTAAGAAGAGATCATTATTACCTGTTAATGGGACATTTTACCCTAATGGTGCTGCCATGTTGGGCCTCGGAGCAAGAGGAAGAAGCCCTTAACTCTCATGTGAATGATGAACTGAGGGGGACTGATATGTGTGGGTGCCCCACACTGGAGAAGTATGACACATGGAAGAGGGGATAGAGGTGGGAAGATGGGATCAGGAGGGGTGGAGGGAGGGGCTGTGATTGATATGTATATTGAATTAATAAATAAATATATATGGGTTTTTCTTGCCAAGAGAACAGCTTACCACCAATTCAATCATCTCCCACTGGAGATTCTTCGATGCTCATCTTCTACTTGGAGTAGAATAGGGGGTGCTGTCAGGAGCTGACATGTCTCGATATCAAAAAATCTTAAGTTAAGAAAACATCTTTGAATGCCATATTCTGCAGATCTCTTGAGGTTTTTGAAGTTACCCTATCTATCTCTTATATTTAGATAAGCAAATATTGCTTGTCTCTTAGCAACTTGATTTCTGAGTAGCTTAGAAAATAACTGTGATAGACTGTCATAGTAACTAACAAAATGACACTGTAGACAGACTTCTGTCCAAAAAGGACAAAACTTGGAAGCAGATAAGTCGACAGCCTTGCTCTGCCAAGACAGGGTAGGTAAGTCCTTCATAATTCCGTCTCTACAATCAATGTCTGTCAGAGAAATGGAGCCAAATGGCTGAAGATTGGTGCTGTAATGTGTGGAGAGAAAATGGGAACTGTCCAGGCAGCCACTGGCATGTCATTTTTTAGTTTTGGAAGCTGCAGGCCCTGCAATTCCTATAAAATCAGATATATTTATCCCTCTCAGGTCTCTGAGGTGGTTGAAGAATAGATAGCTAGAGTCTCATAGTTAAATTTTGAGTTGCTTAGGAATCAAGAGGGTGTTCTGGATCTAAGAAGATATTTTTAAAATTATGAGGCAAGTTAGTATGAAAGCTGAGTTAGATATAGAACTTTAAACACATGGAGATGGTTATATATTAGAATGTTAAAGTCAGGTGCAAAATACATATGGACTGGACATTGGGAATGTATGCTAAGCCATATAACTCTTATAATTGTGGCCTATTTATTTCTGTTGTTTTGTATTGTATTTATAGTTATAAGAAAAAGAACCATTTTTTGGACAGAAAGGGAGAGCTGTTGGCGGGGGGGGAAAGAAATACCTTAAACTAAAAAAAAAAAAGAAGGGGAGAGGATGGGGGGGTTGGGGGGGAGGAGGTGGAAGGGTGGGACTGGAGGGGGGAGTAAGGAGGGGATTGTGATTGAGATGGAACTTGAAGAAATAAAAAATAAATTATTAAAAAAATAAATATATATGTATATATATATATGTATATGAAGAGTCATTATAATTTAGGCAAAATCTTCTGGAAGGTTTCCTCAGATCAGCACACAGAGGCTGTGGCCCAAATAAACCATGTCTGTAACTCATGATGGTGGATGTTTTGTAAGAGTTTCACTGGTGGTTGTAGTACGGAGAATAATGGAGGTGTCATGGGGGGAATCTGAGGCTTGCCCCATGAGAGGCAAGGAAAAACAATTTGTGATGGTTCAGCCCCAGTTTCCAGAGAAGCCTCAGTATTGAAGGTATCATGCTGCAAAGCCAAGGCTTGGCTCAAGTTGCAGGGTCAGAATCCCTACAGAGTACCCAGAAGGAGCTATTGGTAGAATTGCAACAGAATAAAGGTGCAGGAGAGACCTCAGGAATTTGGAGATGCCAGCACCACAGGATAACCTTCAAGGACAGTAGCAGGTGTGAAAACTCTGACATTTACTAGAGCCTACAGTTTTTGAGATTTTGGAATTTTAGAGAAACTTTGAACTTTGTAAGAAATTGTGGATGTTTTTTTTTTCTTTTTTAATTAATTTATTTATTACTTCAGGTTACATCTCCATCATAGTGTCCTCTTTCCACCCCTCCCAGTCCTGCCCTCACAGCCTCTACCCCTATCCCTGCCATCCAACTCATCTGGAGTGGAGTGTCCCTACATAACAGTCCCTCGCCCCAGTTCAAGCTGCTATGAACATAGATGAGGAAATGTCCTTGTGGTTTGGTGAGGAATCATTTGGATGTATACCCAGAAGTGATGTGGTTGGGTCTTGAGGTAGAGCTATTCCAATTTTTCTAAGATATCACCAGACTGATTTCCATAGTGGTTGTAAAAGTTTGCACTCCTACAAGCAATGGAGGAGTGTTCCCCTTTCTTCACACCCTCACCAGCATGTGCTGTCATTTGAGTTTTTGATCTTAGTTTTTCTGACAGGTGTGAGATGGAATCATCTTGCAGAGTTCTCTTGAGTTGCATTTCTCTGATGATTAAGGATGTTGAGCATTTCTTCAAATGTCTTTCAGCCATTAGAGATTCCTCTTTTGTGAATTCTCAGTTTAGCTCTGTTTCCCAGTTTTTGATTGGATTATTTGGTTTCTTGGTGTTTAATTTCTTGGGTTCTTCAGAGTCAGATGACAACAACAAGATTCATTTGCCATCCACATCAACAGTGGCAATAGAAATATCAAATATCTTAAAAAGAATATCAGAAGGAAGAAATAAGTCATTCAATCATCCTTTCTGTTTGTTAGACATGATCATTCTTTTAGGAAAAGCCTATATTTCAGTGATAGTCGATCATTGCTTACTAGTTTAAATCTCAGAGAAGTCTATACCTGGGCAGAACATACATATATGTGGAGAGCCACAACCCTAAGATGGCACCTGGTTTAATGCCAGAAAGCTCAAGCTTAGCTGTAAACAAGCCTTATTTGGTAGTGGCTGCCTAGCCCGGTGTGCTTCCTCCTTTTGTGAGCCTATCTTGGATAGCTAGGTGGCATGATCTGATTGGGTTTGAGTAGGCATATAAGGGCTTGGGGGAAGAGAGGAGGGGGAAGCAGATGTGCAAGGTTCCTGAATAAACTGCTTGAAGAAGAATCGTGGTTGTGTCTTTCCTGCTGGTCAGGGGGATGCAACAAGTGGTGGCCCATAAGGGGAACCTCTCCGCAGGTGAATGATTCAGAACTTCTCACAGTCAGGGCAGTCGACTGGTAAGTTCCAGGTAAGGTGGGACCAAGGTTAGGACCTTGGTAAAGAGGCAATAAGGTCTCCGGAGGGAGCAATAAAGTTCCGTGATTCGGACGAGTAGAAGAAAAACAAAAGTGAAAGTATGGGGAATTCACCATCGCAGCCCATTTTTTCCACTCTTAAAGAGCTATTAAAATCTAAGAGATTGAAATTGAAGAATAGTACCCTAGAAATGTTTTTAAAGGAGATTGACACTGGAGAATCCCCTTGGTTTGACTGTTCTGGCAACCTTACTATCAGTTGCTGGGATAAGCTTGGGAGAGATCTAGATTTTGCCTGGGAGCAAGGTACATTGCAGGGAGGAGCACAGCCTACTTGGAGACTTGTTCGTAGTTGTTTAGAAGATCAGAGATATTGCAAGGCCATGGAAAAGGGACAAGAGGCATTAGAGCAGTTAAAAGAGAAGTGCTCGGTCAAATCTGGGAAAGATACTTAGAAGGGGATAGCTCAGAGTCTGAAGAGGAACTTGAAATGTTAGCAAAGGAAATGGAGAAGTCATCTTTGAGGAAGAGTTCTGACTCCACCCATATAGAACCCTCAGCTCCGGGGCCGCCTATGTTGGCATCGCCTTCATATAATGAGACTTCCCCTCCGAGTGGTCCTAGTGGGCGGTCATTCTGTCCAAATGTCTGGAGGGAAGTGAGACATGAGCTGTACTACCCTGTCTTTCAGGATGGAAGGGGAAGTCGTTATCATGAACTCCTCGATTTTAAGGTAATTAAAGCACTTGCTGAGTCTGTCCGCACTTATGGGATTAATGCTGCTTTCACTGTAGCTGAGGTGGAAGCTCTTCATCATTATTGCATGACTCCTAGTGACTGGATGAGCCTGGCATGTGCCTGCTTGTCCTCTGGGCAGTATTTATATCGGAAGGCTCTCTTGATTGAGTTTGCTAATGAACAAGCTGTTGCTAATCATGCTGCAGGAAACCCAGCCTGGGATGTGGACATGCTTCTTGGGCAAGGTCGATTTGCTCAACAACAAACTGGGTATCCGGATCAGGTGTTTGAGCAAATCAATTTAATCGCAACCAGAGCTTGGAAATCATTGCCTAACAAAGGGGAAGTGAATGGCAATCTAACTAAGATTATTCAGGGTCCCCTGGAGCCTTTCTCAGACTTCGTGGCTAGAATGGTTGAGGCTGCTGGAAGGGTATTTGGAGACCCTGATTTGGCAATGCTCTTAATTAAACAACTTGTGTATGAGCAATGTATAAAGGAATGTAAAGCAGCTATCACCCCTTATAAGAACAAGGGGTTGGAAGCCTGGATGAAAGTGTGTAGAGAGGTGGGGGGTCCTTTGACTAATGTGGGTCTTGCAGCTGCTGTTGTGCATATTACACAAAACAAAAGAGGAAGTAATGGCGCCTGTTACCGTTGTGGAAAGATGGGGCACCTTAAAAGGCAATGCCCCGAGAGGGAAAGACAGAATGAAACAGGAAGTGGGAACCACCCTAAGCAGCCTGGTCTTTGCCCCAAGTGCAAGAAGGGAAATCATTGAGCAAATGAATGTAGATCTGTTAAGGATATTAACGGTCAGCCTTTAACACAAGGTCATGGAGGAAATCGTCCAAGAAACGGGCAGAGGGGCCCCCACCTTCAGGGCCCTCAAATATATGGGGCAATGGAAGACCCCCAGGAAGAGAGGTGGCCAACTCTGAGATCTCCCACACAACGCGGAGAGCCACTCAGGGCTCAGCAGGATTGGACCTCTGTTCCACCGCCAGACTCGTATTGACCCCTCAAATGGGGACCCAAACAATAGATACTGACTTTAAAGGGCCTTTGGATCCGGGCACAGTGGGCCTGTTAATTGGAAGGTCCTCCTCAGCTTTAAAAGGGCTTATTGTGCATCCTGGCATTATTGATCCCGATTATACCGGGGTATTAAAATTATGGTATCTTCCCCCCGAGGAATAACCTCCATTTCACCAGGGGATCGGATAGCACAATTGGTCATTTTGCCTAGCCTTCAGGATCTGTTCCCTGCAAAAAATAAAGAAAGAGGGGAAAAGGGGTTTGGGTCCTCTGGCTTATATATGGCTTATGTGGCCCTTGATTTGGAACAGCATCCTCTGTTAGAATTGGTAGTGAATGGAAAAAGGATTTTGGGCCTTCTAGATACTGGAGCTGATAAAAGCATAATAGCAAGAAAGAATTGGCCTTCTGCTTGGCCTATTCAGGAGTCCTCACAGACCTTACAAGGTCTGGGTTTTGCAAAAACTCCAGGTATAAGCACCAGAGAATTGACTTGGAAAGATACTGAGGGCTATTCAGGAAGTATGCAGCCTTATGTCCTAGAATTGCCAGTGACCCTATGGGGACGTGATTTGCTTAAGGACATGGGATTCCAATTGACCAATGAAGGGATGCAAGCTCATCCTTCATTTGGATTAGGAATGTTTTTACAAGGCCGCTGTTTACCGGTTCAAGCCAATCCCCATATCCCAAAGCAGGGCCTGGGTTTTTTCTAGGGGCCGCTGAGAATAGTATACCCATTACTTGGAATACAGAGGAGCCAGTTTGGGTTCCTCAATGGCCTCTCTCCTCTGAAAAGCTTGAGGTGGCAAAGTCCTTGGTTCAAGAACAATTAAGCCTGGGATATATAAAGCCCTCCATTTCCCCTTGGAATACGCCCATTTTTGTGATAAAAAAGAAGTCAGGCAAGTGGAGGTTGTTACATGATTTAAGAGCTATAAATAAACAAATGCAACTGATGAGGCCAGTCCAACGGGGATTACCAATATTATCAGCTTTACCAAAAGAATGGCCTATTATAGCTGTGGATATAAAAGATTGTTTAATCTCTATTCCATTAAATACAGAGGATAGTGTTAGATTTGCCTTTACCCTACCCTCCATTAATCATGAAGAACCCGATCAGCGGTTTGAGTGGCTCGTTTTACCTCAGGGTATGGCTAATAGCCCCACTATGTGCCAATTATTTGTAAGTTCTGCAATTGCTCCTGTTAGAGCTAAATATCTTGCAATGAGATGTTTTCATTATATGGACGACATTTTGATAACATGCAAAGATTTGAAAATGCTGCACTCTGCATATGGTGATTTGGTGAGAGCCCTAGAGAAAAGGGGGTTATATATAGCCCCAGAAAAGGTTCAACAAGATAAAGTCATTGAATACTTAGGAGTCAAGATAAATAGAGATGTTATTATACCACAAAAATTAACCTTACGTCTAGATGGGTTGCATACCTTGAATGATTTTCAGAAATTATTAGGTGATATTAACTGGATTCAGCAATTTTTGAAATTACCCAATAGTGAGTTAAGGCCTTTATATGATATTTTAATTGGCAATCCTGATTTAAATTCTTCATGTACGTTGACTAATGAGGCCCGAATTGCTTTGAAGAAGGTGGAACGAGAGTTGAGTAAAGCTTCTTTAACGAGGTGTGTGCCTACCCAGCCTATTTGGCTGTGCATATGTGCAATGGTTAGTCAGCCCACAGTAGTTCTGTGGCAAGGTGCACCACTGCTGTGGATTCATCCAAGAAGTTCTGCCAGCAAATCAGTAGAACATTATCCTACAAGTGTGGCTTCCCTCGCTCTGTTGGGAATTCAACAATGCTTGCAAGATTTTGGCTGTCAGTCTGCCTTGCTTGTTGTTCCTTATTCTGCAGCACAAGTGAAGATATTGAGTGCCTCCATAGATGATTGGGCCATTTTAAAGTGTAGTTTTGATGGAGATATTGATAATCATTACCCAAAGCATCCTATTTTAAATTTTTTGAAAGAACATCCTGTAATTTTCCCTAAAGTGACCCGTAGTGAGACCATTGAGGGTGCGATGAATATCTTTACTGATGGCTCTAAAACAGGATGTGGAGCATATGTAATTGGTGAAGAAGCCCCTATTATATGTCAATTTATGCCAGGATCCCCCCAGATTGTTGAGTTTCAGATAGTGGTTGAGGTCTTTAAAGGGGTGTCTGAAGCCTTTAATTTGATTTCAGATTCTCATTATGTTGTAAATTTAGCAAAGAGTTTAGAAGTGGCTGGCAAAATAAAACTAAGTAGTCCTATACAGCCATTAATAACACAATTACAGAATTTAATTTGGCAATGCGAAAATCCCTTTTTTATTCAACATGTTCGAGCTCATTCCAGGTTACCAGGACCTATTAGTGAACAAAATGATTTAGTAGATAAATTTACCCGCATGCAATTTATTTTTGTATGTGCTCCTCTTGATAGGGCTCGACAATTTCATGAACAATTTCATGTGAATTCAAAAACATTGCAGTGTAAATTTAAGATATCACAGGCTGAGGCTCGAGATATTGTAAAGTCATGTAAAAGGTGTGTCATTCACTTACATCCGCCTTCTTGGGGGGGGTGAATCCCCGAGGACTGACTCCTTTATGGATATGGCAGATGGATGTCACTCATATTCCTGAATTTGGCACATTAAAATATGTACATGTTTCTGTGGATACCTGCTCGGGCATTATTCATGCTACCCCTTTAAGTGAAGAAAAGGCCCGCAATGTAATTATCCATTGTCTTGAGGCCTGGGCAGCCTGGGGTATGCCTAAACAGGTGAAGACTGATAATGGGCCTGCATATACTGCAGCATCCTTTTCTACATTCTGTGAACAAATGCAGGTCGATCTGAAGCATGGCCTTCCTTATAATCCACAAGGACAAAGCATTGTTGAGAGAGCACATAGAACCCTAAAAGAATGTCTAATAAAACAAAAAGGGGGAATAGGTCAAGGCCACACCCCCAAAGAGAGAATTTCTTTAGCCCTCTTAACTCTTAATTTTTTTTTTTTCAATTGCATGTGGATGGGCGGTCGGCTGCTGATCGTCATCACTACCCTCTCCCTGTCAGCAAGGGGTTTGTGAAATGGAAGGACGTCATCACAGGTATATGGAAAGGTCCTGATCCAGTGTTATCATGGGTGAGAGGGTCTGTGTGTGTTTATCCACAGGATCACGAAGAGCCTCTGTGGGTACCTGAGAGACTGACCAGACGAGTTCCTGCCTCGGATCATGGCGGCCATGAAGAAGTCAGGGATGCTACTCCTGATCCTGCTACCAATGATGTTACTCAAGTGGAGTGTGAATCCTGTCAGTGTTTAAAAGTGGTTGTATTTTGCTCTCAGCTTGGTTTGATTCCCTTATTAGGTACACTGGCATTATTATTAGGCACGAAGGAGTGTGTGTTATAGAGAAGGTAGGCACTGAGGACTCTCTCCCTGGCACTTTTGAACACAGTAGTAACTGTAGCGCTAATGCTACTTGGATTACAGGGAGGTGGCCTATAGCTCTATCAAGGGAGTATGGTACTAACAGATATCTCCCCAATGGCTATGATTGGAGGAGGGGCTATAGGAAAAGCATCCTTTTGGTGGAATATGCTGCTGGTGAGAATATGACTTTTAATCCTACCCCAGTGTGTGTTTGGCCTCCTTTTCTATTTTTGGTTAGTAGAAAGCTCCAGTGCTATGACCCTTTTTAGAGGAAAAGAGATTTTGGAATTACTGCCGCCATTGTTACTGCCATTAGTCTTGCTGCTGTGGGGGATACCACAGCTTCCATTGCTATGCATTCTATGGTGCAGACTGCAGCTACCTTGAATAATTTGTCAGCCAATGTAGCCACAGCCTTGGACATGCAATCCTCCATTAATGCTCAATTGAAGGGTGGTATCATGGTGTTGAATCAGAGGGTTGATCTGGTTCAGGAGCAAATGGATGTATTGTGGCAGGTGGCCCAGATTGGCTGTGAGTGGAAAATGACTGGATTGTGTGTGACCTCTGTGCCATATCAAAATTATACAGTAGCTACAAATTTGTCTAAGCAACTCTCTCAGTATCCTACAGGAAATTGGTCTGGTGAGTTTGATAAGCTGATCTGATTGCCATTGTGCATGTGAATTCCACCGGGTTGATGTCTCTGTTGCTGAAGACTGTCAACATGGATCCTCCAAGCCATGAATCATCTGAAGGAATGGGCTGGAATGGGTGCTCTAGGAGGCATGCTCTTCCTAGTCAGTTTCATTGCCCTATGGTGTATCTGTAAGATGAGGATTTCACAGAGGAGAAGTAATGCCATGCTGGTGCAAGCCTTTGCTGCCTTGGAGGCTGGACAGCCGCAAGCTTGGTTGACTGTCCTAAAGGACTAAGCTGTCATCACGCTCAGGATGCGAGGCTAAGCACTGCACTTGGGGTCAGATTCTAGCGACTTCAAGAAGGGCATGTTTGATTGCATATGGGTTGGTATCCTAGTTTCCCATCTCTGAGAAAAAGATATCGGATGGGTATGGCAGCAGCCTGGTTGGCTACTGGGCGTGGGGTCATTACAATGTCCTTTACATGCATATCAGAGATCAGACCTCTACCCTTGCCTGTTGCGTTTTCTGCTCAAATAAAACAAAAAGGGGGAACTGTGCAGAGCCATAACCCTAAGATGGCACCTGGCTTAATGCCAGAAAGCTCAAGCTTAGCTGTAAACAAGCCCTATTTGGTAGCGGCTGCCTAGCCCGGTGTGCTTCCTCCTTTTGTGAGCCTATCTTGGATCGCTAGGTGGCATGATCTGATTGGGTTTGAGTAGGCATATAAGGGCTTGGGGGAAGAGAGGAGGGGGAAGCGGATGTACAAGGTTCCTGAATAAACTGCTTGAAGATGAATTGTGGTTGTGTCTTTCCTGCTGGTCAGGGGGATGCGACACATATACACATATCCATGTATACACACTAATGCACACAAGGTAATGCACATGTATACATAAAAACAATACTCACCTACACTTCTTTAATATTGACAAAAGATGATAAATGGTGTAAGTCTCATCAGACAAATGTTTGAAAACTTGATATAAAATGTGGTCTCATCCAATGAAGAGTTTAACAACTGGAGAAATTTCCTCAGTATTAGTTATTCTAGGCCCATTCACTAAAAAGGACACTCTGGAGTTGTCTTCCCTATTTTCACTTCAGTTTCTAGGTTAGCCTTTATATAATATTATATCCTCAAAACTTTCGCTCTATATTGAAATGAAAAAAAAAAGCTGTTAAGATTAAATGAATCTACAGGAACATCTTATAGTGTCTGATTTACATACATGCTCCACACATATGAGACAAAGAAAGGTAAATGGCAGGGACGTTTGCTCGATGTATAGCTAAGTAATATTCAAGGGTTTATATAAGAAGTCCCATCTTACCATTGCAGGCAAGAATAAAAAAGCTCAGATGAAATTGTATTGCCAGTCCATTTTCTTCAGGATACTAAGAAGGGGAATGAGGCTGGAAGTTTCTGAAACAGAGGAGATCTATTACAGGGTAAGATTAATTAGTTGGTGGAATTTAAAGCCAATATATATTCTAACTGGATAATCTGTAAATACACAGACAACTAAGTTCTAACATGGCCCAAATGAATTATAGGGAACCAAGTGTATGTCTGAGCTGCATTCTATAATCAAAAAGATGGTCTATATTTAATATCACTTTAGTTAATCTGAGTTTGTGGCACATTAGGATTGTTATCCCAAAATGCATGTGTGAGTGTGTGCATGCGCGCACACACACACACACACACACACACACACACACACACTTTGGTGGAAACCATTTCATTTCTCCTGATCACTGAATGTAGTAGGATTAGAGACACCAACAGGGTAGATATAACATGGACATGAAGAAAGAAGACAATCATTCATATTGTTGCTCTTATCCATCCAATAGAAGTCTTCAGTCTTACTTTAAGACTTATTTACTTTTTTGTAAAATATCTTCCTTGAAATAGTAAGTTGCTTGCACAAACCTTTGTGTGGATTAGAAATATCAACATCTCTTCCACTAAATCAGTCAGAAAGTCTATAGAGTACAATAACCACATTTGAGGAAACTGGCATTCTGTGCTTGTTAATGTTTACTGCTTGCTCTTAAGGCATTAGAATGAGTGATACATACTCTAATCAAACATTACTACCACCTATTATGTGACAGACTTCTCTTTGGAGACACAAAATATACACATATACTCACCCTCAATAGGGAGCCCACCAAAGATCAAAGTATGGATACTGTCAAAGTCCAACTTAGTGAATCAATGAGTTTTTGGGGTGTTATATACAGGAATTTGAGTGAGAGGTTACTTATAGGAAAAGAGATGACTCAAATACTGCTATCTCCCTAAAGCCCACCCCAGCATAGGTGACATCTTACCAAGGCTGGACCCCAGAGCACACTCTTCAGTGTTCAGGCAGCTCCAGTTGCAGAGTGTCCTTTCCTGGTGCCTTGCTTGCTATGAGCCTTTTCTAAGTAGTCCAGTTGGTCTCTGTTTCTTTTAGGCTGCCTGGCTGGTACCTGCTTCTTCCAGCAGTTCATCTTGTTGGAAGGTGCCTCCCAACAGTCTTTCCTATCATTGTGCTCTTAGAGTAGGCAGGGCCTAGTGAATCTTAGTTTCAGAGACTTCTTGAATCCATTTTGAGTTGTTTACTTCTTGTATCAATGATAAGTCCTTGTAGCATGGAGTTTCACTATTACTTCCTTGAAACATTTTGTTATTTCACCTCCTTGTAAACATTCTGCCCTAAAATAATCTGTTTTGCTTTTATTTTATATTCCTGTTTCCTTCCAAAATTGAAAACTTTTAACCTCAGAAGAAGGTGCTACACATACACCACAGCTTCTGACAGAACTGTCAAGCAGATCCAGAGAAATTCGTTGGAAAAGTCTTGAATAGGCTGGCTTGGAAGAGAAGTGAATGATCTTCATTAAGTCCAGAATTTTAATTAAAGGCAGATGGTGCATGTTAGAGAGAGTTCCATGAATCCAGAATTTGAAAGGCAGATGGAGTATGTTAGAGTTGAAGTTGACAAAGTCACTGTGTAAACACACACACACACACACACACACACACACACACACACACATTAAGATCTTTGTGGAAGCAATTACAAAAAGGAATGAAGCTGATGAACAGTATGTTCCAAGGAAGCTACAAAAAACGTTTAAACTAAGAGGTGAGGTCTTGATCATCCTAATACAGATATATATATATATATATATATATATCTTTTCTGTGTTCCTATGAAACCAAAATTAACTTGTTTACACATCATCTAAGAAGTGGTGTACAACTTCTTCTTCACAGGAAAATATTCCAGAGGAAAAGAGAACTATAATAGCTGTGCAGAAATAAACACACTATTGTATCCTGTCAAAAATGGAGAATATAAAATCTAGTATGCCCACAGACTCTGTTGGATAACTAAGCTAGTAGTTTCAGTTCTATGAGCCCCAGTTCCCTTACCTCTAGCAGATAAGAACATTAACATTTTCTATGCATTTTATGTGAATTGCATGCAACACCATATGCAGAGTCTCAGTTTTAATATGGTACATGATAGCAGTTTACTGTTGCTTTATTTTAGTAAGTTGGGGACTTCTTTCATTTGAGTGACTAAGTTCACATGTGGAGAGTGGACTTGATTTTAGGCTCTATTTCTCCTCTGCAACTGCATATTTTGTTATGTAGCTCACACACAATAGTATACAGAGACAATCTTTTTTAAAATTTATTTAATTATTGCTTCAGGTTACATCTCCATCATAGTGCCCTCTTTCCACCCGTCCCAGGCCCACCCTCCCACCCTCTACCCCCTAACCCTTCCATCCCACTCCTCTGGAGTGGAGTGTCCCTACAAAACATTCCCCCACCCCAGTTCAGCAGTCATATGATGGCCAAGAACGTCCTCATACACGGGAGGCCTACAAGTCAATGCCACCAGGGAAAAGTGTCTCAATGACAGGGAGAGAAAACAAACAAACAAACAAACAAACAAACAAAGTCTAACTCCATGTTTGCTTTGGTACATCGGTTGTAGTATAGATATCCAGTACAATATAGCTAAAATCTGAATATAAGTGAATAGATACCATCCTTCTGAGTCTGGGTTAGCTCACTCAGGATGATCTTCTCTAGTTACATCCATTTGGCTGCAAATTGCATGATTTCCTTGTTTCTGAAAGCTGAGTAGTATTCCATTGTGTAGATGTACCATAGTTTTTTAATCCATTCTTCAGTTGAGGGACATCTGGATTGTTTCCAGTTTCTAGCTATTACAAATAAGGCTGCTATGAACATAGATGAGGAAACTTGCTTGTGATTCGGTGAGGAGTCATTTGTATGTATACCCAGAAGTGGTATGGCTGGGTCCTGAGGCAGAGCTATTCCAAGTTTTTTTTTAAGATATCGCCAGACTTATCTCCATAGTGGTTGCACAAGCCTGCACTCCCACCAGCAATGAAGGAGTGTTCCCCTTTCTTCACACCCTTTTCAGAATGTGCTTTCATTTGAGCTTTTGATCTTAACCATTCTGACAGGTATGAGATGGAATCTTAAGGGTGCTGAGCATTTTTTCAAGTGTCTCTTGGCCTTTAGGAATTCCTCCTTTGTGAATTATCTGTTAACTCTTTTCCCCATTTTTAAATTGGATTATTTTGTTTCTTGGCATTTAAATTCTTTAGTTCTTTGTAAATTTTGTATATTAGCCCTTTTTCAGATGTGGGGTTGGTGAAGATTTTTTCCCAATCTGTACGCTGCTGTTTTGTTTGAATGACAGTGTCTTTTGCCTTACAGAAGCTTTTCAGTTTCATGAGGTCCCATTTATTGATTGTTGGTCTTAGATACTGAGCTGCTGGTGTTCTGTTCAGGAAGTTGTCACCTGTGCCAATGATTTTAAGGTTTTTTCCACTTTTTCTTCTAGTAGATTTAGCGTGAGCAGGCTTATGTTAAGGTCTTTGATCCACTTGGACTTAAGTATTGTACAAGGTGATAAGTATGGGTCTAATTTCATTATTTTACAGGTGGACATCTAGTTGGACCAGCACCATTTGTTGAAGATGCTGTCCTTTTTCCATTGTGCAGTTTTTGTTTCTTTGTAAAAAATTAGGTGACCATAGGTGTGTGGGTTCATTTCTGGGTCTTCAATTTGACTCCATTGATCCACTGGTCTGTTTCTATACCAGTACCATGCTGTTTTTATTACTATTGCTCTGTAGTACAGCTTGAAACCTGGGATGGTGATACCTCCAGATTTTTTTTATTGTAGAGGATTGATTGAGCTATTCTGGGTTTTTTGTTGTTCCATATGAAGTTGAGAATAGCTTTTTACAGGTCTATAAAGAATTGTGTTGGTATTGTGATAGGAATTTCATTGAATCTGTATATTGCTTTTGGTAGGATGGCCATTTTTATTATGTTGATCCTACCTATCCATGAGCATGATAGATTGGTCCATCTTCTGATGTCCTCTTCCATTTCTTTCTTCAAGGACTTGAAGTTCTTGTTGTACGGGTCCTTTATTTGCTTGGTTAGAGTTACCCCCAGGTATTTTATATTGTTTGTGGCTACTGTGAAGGGAGAGGTTTCCATGATTTCTTTCTATGCCCATTTATTTGTTGTATAAAGAAGAGGTTCTGAGTTTTTTTTTTTTTTTGAATTAATTTTGTATCCCACCACCTTGCTGAAGGTGTTTATCAGCTGTAAGTATTCTCTGGTGGAATTTTTGGGGTTGCTTACATATACTATCATATCGTCTGCAAATAGGGATAATTTGACTTCTTTGTCTCCAATGTTTATCCCCTTGATCTCCTTTAGTTGTCTTATTGCTCTAGCAAGAACTTCAAGTACTATATTGAAGAGATATGGTGAAAGTGGGCATACTTTCTTGTCCCTGAGTTCAGAGGAAATGGATGAATTGGAAAAAAAAAAAAGAAGCAAACACTCCCAAGAGGAGCAGAAGGCAGGAAATCATCAAATTGGGGCTGAAATCAACAACTTTGGAACAAGAAGAATGATACAAAAAAAAAATCAATGAAACCAAAAGTTGGTTCTTTGAGAAAATCAACAAAATAGACAAACCCTTAGCCAAATTAACTAAAAGACAGAGGGAAAAAACCCAAATAACTAAATCAGAAATGAAAAGGGAGAAGAAACAACAGATATTGAGGAAATCCAGAACATATTTAGGTCCTACTTTAAAAATCTATACTCCACAAAAAACTTAAGTGAAATGGACAATTTTCTTGATAGATTCCACCTACCAAAGTTAAATCAAGATCAGGTTAACAGATCAAACAGCCCTATAACCCCTAGGGAAATAGAAACAGTCATTAAAAATCTCCCAACCAAAAAAAGCCCAGGGCCAGATGGTTTCAGCACAGAATTCTACCAGACCTTCAAAGAAGCGCTAATACCAATACTCTTCAAACTCTTTCAAAAAATAGAATCAGAAAGAACACTGCCAAACTCATTCTATGAGGCCACAGTTACCCTGATTCCTAAACCACACAAAGACCTAACAAAGAAAGAGAACTTCAGACCAATCTCCCTCATGAACATAGATGCAAAAATACTTAATAAGATACTAGCAAACCAAATCCAAGAATACATCAAAAGTATCATACACCATGATCAAGTAGGCTTCATCCCAGGAATGCAGGGATGGTTCAACATATGAAAATCCATCAACGTCATTCACCATATAAAGAAGATGAAAGAAAAGAAGCCACATGATTATCTCACTAGATGCGGAAATAGCATTTGACAAAATCCAACACCCCTTCATGCTAAAAGTTCTGGAGAGAATGGGCATACAAGGACCATATCTAGAAATAATAAAGGCAATGTACAGGAGGCCAGTAGTCAACATCAAAGTAAATGGAGAGAAACTTGAAGCAAAGAGACAATCTTTAGTTGATATTCATTACCTAAACATTATTATGCCATGATTACAAATCACAAATGCCCTGATTTCATTCAGGAAAATAGTAGTGATTCATATAAGGAAATTGCACCTGGTAGTCTTTACAATGTACAGATTTTTATTACAAAGGTCAAATATGTATGAATGCAGGAGCATCATCAAAGATTTTAGCTAAGTGGAAAAATCAATGCAACTCAAGTTATTGTCAATATCACCAATTTTGTCTCATTGGGCATAATTAAAAGTGGTTTGCAGTCTTTTATTGCATGCTCTTTTGGTTGCTTTTTTCCATAAACAGTAAAGCAACATCAGGTTAAAATTAAGTAAACTAAATAAAGCTGCATTTATATCTTGCAGTAGTTTTATTATGAGTTGTGAAATAATTAATGTTTAGACAATGCATAGTCCATAATTCAGGTTAACACTGGAGGGAACCATGACTCACTTATTTCATGAACATGGACAGTTCAGGTTGTTGACAGACTGATTTCATTCACCATGCTGACACTCTCCATTTATTTTATTCACTTTCCATTGAGGAAAATTCTGTTAACTTCTCGTGACTCTACATCTGCATTCCCTTGGTCTCCATGAACTTTTTTTTTCTTTAAAAAAAAAAAGACACGTAAAAAACAAATAAACAAACAAACCTAGCCAAATGAAACCTAATTTTTCCTTTACAAGTGCTTATCAATTAGTGATAACTTCTAGGTTAGAGTGGGAGCTTACTTCCACCTCTTCTCTTAGTGCTAGAACCACATATGACTTAGATCTCTGCAGTCCTATGCATGCTGCAATAGTCTTTGTGAGTTCATATGCATACCAGTCTTCTTGTGTCTAGAAGGTTTGTTTCCTTGGTGTCTTCCATTCCTAGGATTTTTTTAACCATTATATTCAGAACTTAATCTGACTTATTGATAGCATTATGAGGTTCTGAATTGCGACAATGCTAAATGGGGTAAGAACCACCTCAACTACATATTGCAAATAGATTTGAGCTTTGATAAGTTTCCTATGCCTTTGATGGTGAATACTTTGAGCTATGTATGTGACAACTTTAGGCCACTAAGGACAATGAATCCTTTCATAAGATATTTTTGAAGAATTCCAGCAAATAGTACATTATCCATCCTCATAAAGGACATGTGGTTCCTCTGCTACTCTCATTGAAGAAGGGAAGTGCTGTCTACCCAGAGAAGGTGCCCTGGCAGATTCCCTGAGTCTCGTACAGAACTAGCATCCCTCTGCAAAATCCAGAGTTTATAAATCACCCTTTGCACTCCCATGGAGTCAGGTAAATGCCTAGCAGAACAAGTTAAATGAGAAAGAAATATTATTATCTTAGGAGTCAAGGGTGTGGTTTTAAGCACAGTACAGTGTCACTAGCTGAGAATATTCCAATTTATATGTTCCTTCCACACAGATGGATTTCATTTCCTGGATGATAAGTATTGATTTTAGAATGGAGAGCAAGCAGACCTGCATGTGGTGAAAGCTTAGTATCTTGCACGACACATCCTATGCAAATTAAAACAAGTATTTTCCTTACAATTATATCATTAAAGAAGCATGCCTTTAATTGAAAAATTATCCTTGATTTCACAATATACAACATGTATGGTCATCTTAATTTCCCTAAAAGATATACCCATTAAATTACCAATATGAAGTATGAATCTGATGAATTCCTAGATCATTTTCCTGGAGAATATGATTTGGTGAAGGGCAGCACATAGGCAAGAGATGTAAGAAGTGTCAAATAACTAAGAGGTTTCACTTAGTTATCTGAATCTGAATAAAATTCATATTCCTTAGAGAAGAATAAGAGGCCTCTTATTATTATCTCATTACTATCTTATTATCTTGTTATAACAAATATGTCATTAAAATGTAATCCTTCAAGTAGAAAAAAACACACTACTGAGAAAATGGCAATCATTCTTACAAGGAAAAATCTGAGGGAGAAAAAGAAATGGGAAGAGAGATAAGAATCTATTGTCAAGTAATTCCTTGGCTTTTAACTCAGCATCAGAACCAGTTGAATACTGGAAGCTGACCAGAGATGATACTAAACTATCAGTTTCTATTTTTAACAACCAGCATGAAATCCTCCCACTTTCTGGTTGCTAGATTCAAGTGATTTCAGGTTAAATTTGAAGTTCACAGTTGATTTCTTGTCCACTGATCTGGTTCTGAAAAGCACATCTTATACGTAGAACCATAGACAAGTCCTGTAAACTTTCTATAGTTGATTCTCTCTAAAAATGAGAATAAAATTAACAACGAATTTCTATGGTTTTTATGAGGAATAATAAAATTACACATATTATTCAACTATATATATATGCTAATATAATATGCATATATGCTTTCTTCTTACATACATAATATTTAAATAACTTTAAATAATAACTTTAATATCTACCAACACAACAGACATCGTCTCTTGTTGAAACATGGTCAAAAGAATGATACATGGTAAAATGCCTTAGGGGGCTGTGAGAAAGGGTCTAGGAAAAAAGACAGAAGGCCTTGTACCTCGAGTGCAGTTTGTGCCGTGGATTGTTCTTAGATATGATTTCATGCCTCCTGTGACAAATATCTACATTCATTTTGTATGTTTATTCTTGTTGGATGTTAGAACATAGCTATAGAATCCAATTTGCTCAATGTATATGCTGTGTGCTGTTGGATATCCTTGTCCACATGCTTGGACAGTGGATAGTAAGGTCGCCCAATAGCCTGCACTTCTTTCCAAGGCTTGGGTGGTAAGAGACTTGGATTTAGGTCCTGGGAAAAGGAAGATAAGTCTCTATAGAGAAAAAAAATATAGTACATAATACTAGACAGCTGCAAGCTTTCATAAGCATTAATTTTCCTTAATATTACAAATCTTAAATGCTGCAAATACAAGCATGACAAATAGAAAAGCACAAAGTGATCATTAGGATTATAATGTGTGTGTGAATGTGTGATCAGAATAGGCACACTGAAATAAAGCACCATATAAATGCTAAATACTCCATTCACTGCTACAATAATGTGTCATATGGCTGAAGTTCTTAAGTACGTTATGTTCTCTGTGGCTATGAAGTCATTAATCCCGTTTATAAAATTAAAGAGAAAACCCTGGGTCTAAATCAGGAACCAGAGGCGGGTGGGAGACTAGAGCTAAAGACAAACGATGGGTCATTTTTCCCTAAAGCTGTAATGATGCTCTGCCAAACAACACACTTTGTCCTGAATCCTACTTTAAACACTGTGCCATCCATCCTGAAAAGAACTGATTATTACCAGCTCACATCAATGATGTTGGACAGTTCAAACAGCATCATGACCCAGAGTGAACTGGGATATTTTAGAAACCTCTGTTAAGCATTCGGGTTGATGTCAAGCCAAGCAAGCTGAGTCAGTTTTTACCATAGTTTAGACAAGGAGACCCTGCTCATTCTGCAAGGTTGCCCATCTTAAAATGTCCACTTCTCTACTAAGGGAGACCATCTTTCCTACATGTAAGTGTTACAGCTCTGAGGGGAAAGGTTTCCTCATTGGAAGTGGTGCTGCTCTGAGGGGAATGTTTTCTCAATACAAATGTTACATCTCTGAAGCAAAATTATCCTGGCAGTCAGGAGCCAGTAATATCTCAAAGTCACACCACCTATAAAACCTCATACAAGAGATTTACTCGGCAAGGCAATAGAGGGAACTGCCTCTGCTTAGGCAAGACAAAGCAAAGAACTGAGTGGGAAGCAGGCTTGTATAAGATTTCTTTTTTTTTTCATTTTTTAAATGTTTATTTACTACTTCAAGTTACATCTCCATTACAGTGCTCTCTTTCCACCTCTCCCAGTCCTGCCCTCCCACCCTTTACTCCCTCTCCCTTCTATGCTACTCCTCTGGAGTGGAGTGTCCCTACATATCAGTCCCCTGCCCCAGTTCAGCAGTCATATGAGGGCCATGAGCCTCCTCATACACTGGAGGCCTACAAGGCAGCACCACTAGGGCAAAGTGTCTCATTGACAGGTAACAAAGTCTATGATCCTGATCCTTTTGGTGCATTGGCTGTAGTATAGTTATCCTGTACAATATGACTAAAATCTGATTATAAGTGAATAGATGTAATGTTCATCCTACTGAGTCTGGATTAGCTCACTCAGGATGAGCTTCTCTAGTTCCATCCATTTGGCTGCAGATTGCATACTTTTGTGGTTTCTGATGGCTGAGTAGTATTCCATTGTGTAGATATACCACCGGTTTGTTGTTGTTGTTTTTTTTCCCCTTGGGTGAGGGACATATGGGATGTTTCCAGTTTCTAGCTATTACAAATAAGGCTGTTATGAACATAGATGAGGAAACGTCCTTGTGGTATGGTGAGGAATCAATTGGATGTATACCCAGAAGTGGTAAGGCTGGGTCCTCAGGCAGAGCTATTCCAAGTTTTCTAAGATATCGCCAGACTGATTTCATTTGAACAAAATGGCAACCTACAGATTGGGAAAAGATCTTTACCAACCCCACATCTGACGGAGAGCTAATATTCATAATTTAAAAAGAACTCAAGAAATTAAATGCCAAGAAACCAAATAATCCAATCAAAAATGGGGAACAGAGCTAAACAGAGAATTCATAAAAGAGGAATCCCTAATAACTGAGAGACACTTGAAGAAATGTTCAGCATCCTTAATCATCAGAGAAATGCAACTCAAGACAACTCTGAGATTCCATCTCACATCTGTCAGAATGTCTAAGATGAAAAACTCAAATGACAGCACATACTGGTGAGGTTGTGGAGAAATAAAAACACTCCTCCATTGCTGATGGGAGTGCAAACTTGTACAACCACTACGGACATCAGTTTGGCGTTATCTTGTATAAGGTTTCTTAGGGGCAGAATTTTTAAGAATGGAAACTCCCAGGGTAAGGATTGGTGGCATCAAGTCCTGATCTTGGGGAAAGCCCAGGGGTTAGTGGGCTTTTGAGTTTAGTGATTGGTAGGTTTTCAAGCTCAATGATAGGTAGGTTTTCAAAATCCATAAGTGAGCTCAAACTTTTACCCTACACTATGGACTTAGAGTTAGAAGAATTGATTTTAATGCCTGCTTCATCACAGACTGAACAATCGTTGGGTAAATTGGATAAAATTTTTGAGTCTGGGTAGTGTCATGTTTAAATATAAGTGCAACAAGAGTTGGACCACATGAGCTGAGCCTGTGATGTCAGCATTCAGGAGGCCAAGACAGGAGGATTACCATGAGTTTGAGGCCAGTTTGAACTATTTAGTGAGTTGTAGGCAAGTTGAGGTACATGTGATACCTGGTTTCAAAAATGCAAAAGAAAACCAATACAAAGTTGTATTGCATAATCTATTTTTGGAATTAGTGCTACAAATGCTATTTTTTGTTCTGTTTGAGAGGGATGAGAGGGAAATTCAGAATGAGAGAGAAAGAAAAATGATAATAAAGGGTAAAATCCAACTATCTCTTTATTGGTAGTGGATCTGAGGTAGGATAAACTTTTCCCCTTCATGTAAGACCTTGAGGTCTACATGAAGTGAACTGAGAATTTCTCAGTCAAAAATTTTTGATTAAAAATGAGACTTCCTTTTAGAAATATTAGTTCAAAAAGTACCAGTTTAATAATAAACCATTTTCATATGTGTTATTGGTCTTGTGAGGTGTGTGTGTGTGTGTTTGTACATGCATATGTGTTTAAAATGAACAAAACAGCACTAGCTTCCTTCCACAGAACGGAGAGGACTATAGGCAATATATCTGTACTCTCCCTGCTGGAAGAACATCACAGAGCTTTTCCACTTTTAGCCCAATTAAGAGACATAATTACAGGGATGGAGGAAGTTACAACAAAGGACCCTAATGCAATTTACATGAAAGTTTAACCTCTATTGACCACATATATCCTCAGGCCCATTAGAGAGTTCTGTTACTTAAGTTCTGTTGGGATCCTGTCTCAGCATTATTTGAGATTCGCTCGTAGAGCAGCTCCTATAACTTCTGTGGTGAAATGGCAATCAATCTAGTCAACAGAGAAATATTAAGGCTTGTGTATCTGTGATTCAGTGGGAGTACACCCACAGAATGTGTCACTGGATTCCCCTCTCATGAAGATCCTGCTGCTGTACTACAATCAACAGTGTGAATAGCTAGAACCATCAGAAAGCCTCTCAGCAGGAGAGGAGCTGGCACACTCCAAATCATTCCTTATCATGACTGTGACCTATGTTCAGGGACTGACTGATACCAGTCAGCCAATATGAACAACACTGAGGAAACATAAGCCCAGGTACTGTGTGGACTCTAAGAAGACATTTTGGGGGGGGGGGTTATATACATACTCAGTTTTCCTAGTCCTGGTTTCTATTACTTTCCCATAGGAGATGATTGAAAGGTTACTGGCAAATCAATTTCCCAAATACAAATCATATTCAGTTTGTCTCCTGGAAAACTCAGCTTGCTATTGTGACCAGATATTTCCCTGAATACAAAGACATGTTAATGTGTTCTTCATAGTGTTTCTGGAAAAGCAAACAAATTAATGCAGTTTTCAGAAGATAAGAACACATAGTAAGCCTAAGGTACCAAAACCAAAGTGGGGAAAAATAGTTAAGGTTACACTCCTGACAAGCCTACTCAGGAAGCAAACCTATGACAATTATTAATTAAGCTTTTCCCTTTGTAAACAACCTGAAGCCTTTTCTTATTTATTTATTTTGTCTTTCAAAAGCAAACAAGTATAGGCAGCCATGTGGTTGAGATCTCATGGCTGTAGCTTCCCTAAAGAGCTGAATAACAACAGACATATACCAACAGACATGTTACCATGAAAGGGGGAATTTTCACAGTACTCCAGTCCTAAGCAAAGAACTCCAGGCAACTAAAGAATGTGGACAGTGGGAGAATTAATCATCATCAGGATAGAGCACAACTGGTTATCTATCACAAGGTTGTCACCCTTGAAGTCATATACATAAAAGTAACATATGGATTGTACACCTATATTTATAGAGTTAGGGAGGAAAAGGAAAAGGAAAAGATGCAATTGTATTTTCATTTCAAAAACAAAAAGCAGAAAAAAGCAAATATTTCTATTTTGAAGTTTTAAGTGATGCACCTCATTAACTACAATGAAAAATAACCGACCTACCATTCTCAAGTAGGAGAAAATATTAGAATTTTATTTCAACAAATGTGTTCATCATAACTTGGTATATTAGAAATAGTTATCTACATAAAAAATCAGCAATTACATTAATTATGCATATATAATAATTGTTGTATGTATTGTATATAAATATTAATTTTATATATAATTAAGACAAACATAGACCTGTATGAATATATGACCTCATATATTGAATACATTATATGTACATATATCTGTATATACATCATATATATGCAAAAGTGTGTTTATTTGACAAAAATATGTTAAGATAAAAGGAAAATGATCTTTTACTATATGAGGATCAGTTCTTATTCTGTAATTCTGTAGGTCCTCATTATCTTTGAACTCAGTGTTACTCTGTCATGGTCATTTGTTTTTACATCACATGGATTAAATAAATCAGTCTGTTGATAATGAAATGTAGAAAGCCCTGGGATGGCCATAAAGAATGTCCACAATTCAGCAATACTTCTCCCCCTCTTCCCTTGGTCAGGGTTTGGAGAAAGCTCCTCTAAACATAGAGCTTAAAGAGAAGGTCTGAGACACAAGAGCACCAGGCTCAGAAGTCCGAAGAATAGGTCCTTGCCTTGCCCAAATCTCTCCATCCTAATGTTTGAAATGGGCTTTCTGTCTTTCTTTCTTCTTCTTCTTTTTTTTTTTTTTAGGTTTTTGGAGACAGGGTTTCTCTGTGTATCCTTGACTGTTCTGGAACTCCCTCTGTAGACCAGGCTGGCCTTGAACTCGCAGAGATCCACCTGCCTCTGCCTCCCAAGTGCTGGGATTAAAGTCGTGCGCCACCATGCCCAGCGGCTTTCTGTCTTTCTTAAATGGTGTTTATAAGGTTAAAAAGAGGCCTAGGACTTTTTAATTCAAGGCAGTCATTTCTCGGACTGATCATCTTATGTTTTATGGTAGGTTATTTCACTGGCCTGTCCTGGATCTCATGAGTTAAGCTAGGCTAGCTGGCCAATGAACCAGCTATTCCTGCTTTTCTAGACTCGGAATAAAAGCAAGTTGCATGGAGACCGATGTCTTAAACCAGTTATGTGGTGTTCTGAAGATTGAACTCAGGACTCATGCAAACTATCTTCACAGCTTGTATTTCTGTCATTAGGCCATATTTATATCTGTGTTTTCCCCAAGTGAGACAGGAAAAACAAAGAAGGAAAAGTTTTAGATGATATATTTTTTATGTGATTGGCCAAGATGTTTTCATTATACAAACTTCAGTTTCCATATATTTGAAATAAAGATAGTAGTAGAGGCTATTTCATATTAAATTATTGTTAAATTAACTGCTGCTATAGGCATTCCCTAAGAAAGAAAACATGACTACATCAGATATGTTGATAAGCATCAGCTATTAGAATGAAAATGAGGTTAGGGGACAGGGTCTTACGATTAGAGAAAGCCTCAAACTTCACTCTTCATTTCCTGCATGGTCAAACCCAAATGGGTATGACAGCCCCAGCATGCTACAATGCCCATTTTGAAGAAAAGTGGCTGTCAGCCTCTCCTACCCTTGCAACACAGAGAAATGGTAGCTCTGTAGGGGTCTGTAGTACAGGAGGTTCCCTCATTCTCAGTTTTTGGACTACCTCAGTTCTAGGGGTCCAAATGTGGGATCTAAGATTCAGAAACAACCATTTCCAAAGGCCAGAGTAATGAGACTTTGTAATTAAGCACTTTTTATCATATTCTATACTAATATAGTCTAAAGAATTTGCAGAAATTGCATAACCTTCAGATCTCATTTGTCTATATGGATTTGGAGCACAAATATCATTGATCATCACATCTCCTGTGTGGAAGGTGTTGCTATTGCACTGTGACTTCTGTTGAGTTTTGAGAACTCATGATTTAGAGTCCAGGACTGAGGAGGAGAGTGGAGAATCTCCAGCTCAGCTTTCTTTGAGTTCTCTTTGTTTATTTTATACTGTAATGGTTTATTCCAACCTTGAAATATTCCATCTTGACTTCAGCATAGAGATTGTATAAAGGTTATACTCTTGAATGATTAAGAAAAAACAAACTGGGTGCTGGCATCATGTACCTTTAATCCTAGTGTAACCGATCTTTTAAATTATTATTTAACACTTATTTATTTATTACTAAATTCACTTATAACAAACACCAACAATTTCTTAACTATTAATCCTATAAACTCTTACAACCCCTTTAACCTATCCACTAAACCTATTGATAATTATTTTTCTAACCTTTTAGAATGATACAGTCTCTGGGACAGGTCCTCAGTCGTCAGGAACACAGTCTTTGTTGTAGATTCTTTAACGCACTTAGCAGTCCTTTTTCTGGATCTCTCAGATGCAGGTTCGTCAGGGTAAGTTGGTTATTGCAGTCTCACCTTAAATAAGGCTTCATGCTTTCTTCTCTGTGGGAGACCCCAGCCGTCTGCAGGCCAACTTACTTCTTTTGAATCAGGAACTCATAAAGAATTAAGAGACAGTATCAGAAACTCCTATATATTTTCTAAATCTAATTTATCTAACCCCTACATCCTAGCATTAAAGAGGCAGATGCAGATGAATCTCTATGAGTTCAAGGCCAGTCTGGTCTACAGAGCTAGTTCCAGGACACCCAGGTCTACACAAAGAAATCCCATCTCAAAAAAAAAAAAAAAAAAAGAAAGAAAGAAAAGAAGAAAAGAAAAAGTGAGAAATTATTTCAACATTTTTTCTAATATTGAGAACCTCTCTTAGCACCAAAGACACCATGGTAAAATCATATTAGTATGATCACATCTACAAAAACATAAATTCATAATGGATGCCTTCAACCTACTTCCTTCTTTCATGACAAAATGTGTTTAACAGCATGTCCATATCTCAGTGCCTTGATAATTGTGGTTTGTTTCAGCACTACTGGTATCTTACCTTCTCTTATATGAGTATGCTAAAAATTATAAACCTATTTAGTTTTCAACACTGGATGATGAAGAAAAACTATATGATACATAGGTCAATAAACAAAAAAGACTTCACTAACATCTCTTGTGCAATAAGTGAAAGATTATTGAAGTAGAGGATAAAGATGACAGTGATCACCCACCTGAGATAGTGACCCTGGGTTTCTTCACTGTAAAAATTATTCACCTGTCCCCTTGTCACATTATACTATTTAGAAAGAATTTGTTATGTACTCAGTCTCTTATGAAGGGAATATTTTCTATCCTTTTGGAGGGTAGTCATGCAAAATATACGAAAAGTTTCTGCTAGAAAAGCTTGTATCTTCCAATATATGTGCTCAATACTATATTTATGTTAGTATGGATATTGCTTCAAACTTTATTGTGATCAAAATTTAGTTTGGGCCACATTGTTTCAGTTTTATTCAATTGGAACTCCTTCCTGTCGGCTGCAGGTCTCATAGTTACAACATAAGTTTTGTAAACATGTATGGGTTTATGCATTAACTATTCAGAGGTCTTATAATTGTAATAATTGAATCACATATTTCACTTAACTTAGTGTAATTGTTCTTGTATTCTTAACATTTTCACTTATTTATTTGTGTGTGTGTGTGTGTGTGTGTGTGTGTGTGTGTGTGTGTGTGTGTGTGTGT
>CAJQZJ010008773.1:6824244-6859244 GCA_907164525.1 Lophiomys imhausi
TTTCTTTCTTTCTTTCTTTCTTTCTTTCTTTCTTTCTTTCTTTCTTTCCTTCTTTCTCTCTCTCCCTCCCTCCCTCTTTCTTTCCTTCTTTATTCTTTCTTCTTGCAGTATCTTCAAGGTGTTTTCAATTTTCTGTGAAGCCAAATGCCCCTGTTTTATTTATATTCATTTTTTCTTCCAAATTTTCGATCAAAAAATTAGTGCCTTAACATGATCTGTGGTGACGAACATCCTACAATTTTTCTTTGAAAGCATTGCTTCATTTAATTTAATTTAATTTAATTTTTTTATTTTTTCCATTTGTACCATAGCCCCAATGACTTCTATGATTTCACTTTGGTTTAGATTAATCTGTCTTGCAAACCAAATATCTTTGAACTCATATTTGAGGTTAAAAGTAATCTCAATATACAACATTCCAAAATTCAGAAAGCCAACTGAAGGATAGTTTCATCTTTCTCTTCACACATCTTTAAATGGATAAATTTGGAAAGAGAGATTAAGATCTCACTCTGTTTAGCAAAGAGTATGCCAATCATGTAGGCAAACTAAATTCTAAGTGTGGCTTACCTGCTATAGGAAGAGTGATGGCTCATCAGAAAAATAGATCCTAACCCAAAGTTATCTTTGTGTGGTGTTGAAAAATCCATACCAAATCACTACAGGTATTTAAATTTTAAGTTCTTTGATATAATAGTCTGTTTTACACAAGAAATAGAGTTTATCCTTTTATCCTTTTCCTATTCAAGCATCTATCTAAAAGGATTATTCTTGAATAAAATTTAACCCTAAACTAGGTTAAATATATGCAGGACAGCTCATCCCCTAATCTGTATGGACCAGGTATTTCTGGTCTGGGATCACTGGCTACATTAAACAACTCCTTTGAGTTCTTTGGGGTAAAAATGCCAAGAACTCTAATATACTTAGTAAAAAATAAGAAATATAACCAGTTATATTTAGAACAAAAGAGTCAGCATATGAACAGACAAATGAAGGTGCTTGTTATAGGGATGGTTAAACCAGGGAGTGCGTTTTAAGACAAGTGCTCTGTTGTTGAGGTATGTCTATCAAAATGCTCAGGGTGCATTTCAGTTCTGAGGTCTGCTGCTCTGAAGATTCACTTCACAGTCAGTTGCTTTCGATATTTGATGCCCTGAACAACCTAAGCTTATCCTAATCCCACACTCTTGAATGTAACATCTGGATAAAGCAGACATTCTGCAGTCTATCTAGAAGGAGGTAAGGGTGTGACCCTTGACTCCAAACCCAATCACATGATTGGAGAGTACAGAAATAGAAATTTAGCTGCTGAAATCACTGAAGGGATAGATTATGTTTGGACAAATGAACCAATTGCAAGTCTAGCTGTAGTCTATTTCCTTCAACATAGAGTCCAAGTCTTTACATTAAGCCTATTTTTGCATTTGATAAGACAGTTAATGTACCCCTCAGCTTGGCTGAAGTTTTGTCAAAATTATCCCTAACTCTTGGGCCATAACCTGAGCTTTCTTACTCCACTAAGTCTAGAAACCTTGAATTACAAATAGAATCTCTGATCTTTTGAGCTGTAAATATTTTTCCAGTCTCTGGCCTTTTCATAACCTAGGAATTATTTCCCAAGGTCTGAGACAGCAACTATGAAACCTAAACATTAATGAAGGATGGAGGGACAGAAGTAAGGAAAGGAGGATGGAAAAATAAATGACAGGAACTTTCATTTCTCTATGTTTCCATAGAAGAACAGGAACAACTTATATAGGTTTAATTAGACAGCTCATATGGACTACTCACTTTGACCAAACTCCTCACTAATATCTGACCCACACCATGTCTTCACAGTTCACATTAGGGACCAAAAGTTCTAATATTTGGTTTAAACAAATTAAACTTCATCTTTATCTTCTACTTCAATAATCTTTCACTTATTGCCCAAGAGATGTTAGTAAAGTCTTTTTTGCTTATTGACCTATATATCATATAGTTTTTCTTCATCATCCAATGTTGAAAACTAAGTATGTTTATAATTTTTAGCATACTCATGTAAGAGAAGGTAAGATACCAGTAGTGCTGAAAATTCATAGTCTCGCTCCAACATTTGCCTAAGGATCTCCTTGAGAGTATTGGTTTCACCTTCTGTATTAGAAAGAAAGACCTGCATAAGAAACCTAAGACAAGGGTGTGGAGAAAGGGGAACCCTACTCCATTGCTGGTGGGAGTGCAGGCTCATGCAACCACTATGGAGGTCAGTCTGGCGATATCTTAGAAAAGTTGGAATAACTCTGCCTCGGGACCTAGCCATACCACTTCTAGGTATACATCCAAATGACTCCTCATCGAATCACAAGGAAATTTAATCATCTATATTCACAGCAGCCTTATTTGTAGTAGCTAGAAATTGGAAACAACCAAGATGTCCCTCAACCGAAGAATGGATTAAAAAACTGTGGTACATCTACACAATAGAATACTACTCAGCCATCATAAACAAGGAAATCATGCAATTTGCAGCCAAATGGATAGAACTAGAGAAGCTCATCCTGAGTGAGATAAACCAGACCCAGAAGGATGTACATGGCATCTATTCACTTATAGTTGGATTTTAGCCATATAGTACAGGATAACTATACTACAAGAAATGAACCAAAGGGAACATGAATGTAGACTCTTTTTCCTGTCAGTGAGACACTTTTCCCTAGTGGTGCTGCCTTATATGTCCCCAGTGTATGAGGAGGCTCTTGGCCCTCATATGTCTGCCAAACTGGGGTGGGGGACTGTTATGTAGGGAAACTCCACTCCAGAGGAGTGGGATGGAAGGGATAGGGGGTAGAGGGTGGGAGGGTGGGCCTGGGAGGGGTGGAAAGAGGACACTATGATGGAGATATAACCTGAAGTAATAAATAAATACATTAAAAAAGAATATCAGACAAATAAAAGATAATTTTCAGGAAAAAAAAAGAAACCTATGAGACTCCAATGTTCTGTACACTCCTTACTTTTGGAAATGAAAGAGATGTCCAGAAGCTGTTTTTGTTTAAAACAATTGACTCTTTGCTTGGATGCTCCAGGTAACTAAATGTAAGATAAAAGTATAGAATTCAGCTTTTACTTTGTATCTATTTCTTTTACTTTGAGTCCCCTGCTTATTTCTATACACAGTCATGCTAATTTCTTAAGAATGTCAGTCTAACATGTCTCCTGAATGCCAAATACATAGTGGTCAGACACTGTCTTTAATCTTTGGATTGCAGTAAAAACAAAATTCTGGGTACACCCTGGAGACAAAGGCAATTATCCATTTTGGTAAGACTGAACATTATGCAAAATTGAGCATCTTGTGGGAACAAGATTGATCCTTTCAAGTAAGGAAATCACTAAAGACTTCTCCTGATCATCTTACAATACCAAAGGAATGGGAATAATAGGAGGGACCACATCTGGATAAGGACTGCTCATTTTCATATGCCTTCACCTCTTGACCTAATTATTCCTTTATTTAATGCCCATATTTATGTCAGTACCTGAACATTGAGTCAGTGATCTCTTCTCAGGGTGGCCACATTGAATAGATCTCTGCTTTTCAACATAACTTTTGACTTTAATTGGCATATCAGACAGGTGGCCCAGCATAGCCAGTTGGTGCTGTTGGAGCCTAGGCACTTGGGTTTATAAAATCCAATTTTATAAGCACTTGTTTAATATGCAATTTCTTTTGCACTGTAAAGATAATGAAGATGGATATCATGTTTGTCGTGGTAAAGTCCCTGGAGAACATTACCCATTGAAAGGCTGCTCAATATATATTTGAGATAAAAGTGAACAAAATTAGACAGTATATAATATGACTAGACAAAGAGGAGACAAATATGGCAATGATGTTTGAACAACCTTATCTAGTGTCTCAATTTTCTGGAAAGTCCAAATGTTCACTGTGATAGTTAACAATGATTGTTAACTTGACAGGATCTCTAGCCACCTATGAGACAAACCTCTGGATTTGCCAGGAATGGACAATCTTGATCAGGTTAATTGAGCTTGGATAATGCACCTCAACAGGGTGCAACAACATCTCATGGGCTGGTGTCCTAGTCTATACTGAGGGGGAAAGTGGGTTGAGCCTTTCTTTGTGTTTCCTGATAGAAGGTGCTGTACAGTCTCACACTCCTGCTGCCTTGTGTTGTCCACAATAATAGACTGGATCCCCTGAGACTGTAAGCCAGAACAAACACTTCTTCCCTATGATGTTTTCGTCAAGTACTTCATCCCAACATCAGGTAAAGTTATTACTAATCACTTTAGATTAGACAAGCATATTGTAAACTGTGGATTTGAACCCTAGCTTGGTTATTAAGTATGTTTATAAAATTGGGGAATTTCAAATTTTTCTTACATCAATGTAATATAATGTAAGAGTAATTCTTGACTGTGAATATGAGATACAATGACTGATTATTGACATCCACTAATAACTAATTTCATAGACCTGAGATATATCTCACACCCAAACCCCTACAGTGATTCCAGAAAATCAGATTCTGATTGCTTTGGAGTTGCAGAACATATTCGTAACTCACATTCAATATGTTTAATTCCACCCCTTCCTGTCTTTTTGTTCTGTTTATTCAAGTAGTCTTAAAGCTATTAGATGTTTATGCTTCACATACTTGACTTAGGGAAGATTATGAATATTTTATATATTCCACTGAATTAGACATCTGCATCTTGACAAAACTATTTCTCTTTGATAGAATTGATATTAGAACAGTGGTGTGCTTTTTTTATTAAGTGATTAAAAAGCAGTTCTTCCCTGACCTTGATGCATTATGTAGATGTCAGAGGCTAATTTGCCTTGAGACATGACGTTCTGGGAACAGACTAAGACTTCAAGGAGGACGCCAAACACACACTGTGAGAAGAACTGCTCCTGTGTTGTTTTCTCCCTGAGTCTTTTGACTTTCAAGAAGTGTTCCTGTGCCAGTGTTTATTTTACTGATAGATTATGTTGCCTCCAACTGTAAATCAACCACATTATACCAGATTGACATCCACAATGTAAAAATATACAAAGGAGTCTCCTTTTGATCACATGTTCATCCCTTCCTCCTCTCTTTTTATTCTAGAACTGTAGGTATCCTGGATTATTCATTCATTGGTTCACAACCATTAATAAAACAAGGATCAAACACAAAGACCATGGGCATAAACGTGACAAGAGCATGAAAACTGATGACTGTTAGAACCCATTTTTAATATAACAATATTTTAGCATGCAGCAAGTTTTTGACCTTAAGCAAGGGGAAACTGATGGTTTAATAGAGTTTTCTTTATAAACATTTTTTTTCTGCTCCCCAGTCACTGACTTTTTAAAGTCCAGCTTCTTCTCTGATTGCCTTCAATGTAGAGTTTTATTTTAAAGTCAGATTTCACTTGAATAATGATTGGTTAATTGTACAAGTAATCACATTTAGTGGCAGGATGGAAGGTAGCTCAGGAATGCCTGGTCTTTCTCCTAAAACACATTTTATGAAAATATATTTTGGTTGGACTTATTTAAGAAACAGGTCAATACCAATAACAGCCCCCCCCCCCCCCACATAATGTTTTTATTGATTCTTGGGAGTTTCACATTATGCACCGCATCACAATCACTTCCCAGTCCTTCAGTGTCTGCTTCCCACCTTGTGACCACACACACACACACGAGAAAGAAAGAAAAAAAGAAAGAAAGAAAGGAATGAAGGAAGAAAGAGAGAGAGAGTGAGAGAGAGAGAGATAGAAGGGGGTAGTCCAATTTATGTTATCTATATTCCCACAGGAGCATGGTCAAGTCTCAGCATCCTGCCCCTTAAATAGAACTGAGTCCTTCCCCTCCCACACTGGGGCCAGACGCCATCCATTGTGAAGAACTACCCTTCAGCATCTCTTTCACACTTTTTAAAAGAGTTCTCTTTGATGGCTTCCTGTCTAGGCTGTTACATTTTTGTGATGGAGGGTTTTGGGGGTAAGGGGTGTCACAGAAGCCTTCCATGTTCCTCCCTCTCAATTGAGCAATGTTGTCACTGATATCACAACAAAAATAGCCTCCCTGCTCTTCACAGTTACAGGGAGCACAGATCATTGGCCTTCACTCGGTTTCATGAAAGAACTCAGACCTTGGACACAGCCCCATGCTACATAGGACCATGGACCCAGATAAGGCCCTTGCAGGCTGCCTGAACAATGAATAGCAATATGGACTCAGGTAGCAGTACAGGCCACTCTTGTGGCAGCATGACCCACAGGCACCTGCATGTCCTTCAGTGGTAACTCAGAGCATTGGAATCAACATAGATGCCAAGTGCAGTAGGACTATGCATGGCCTTTGGTGGTGTCAGGGACCCAGTTATCACCATGACCTCTAGTGGAAGTGTAGGCCACTCAGGTCAATATGGCACCCTGTGGCAGCATGGCAGACAGACATCAACATGGGTTCAGGTGGCAGCATAGACCACAGACATCCACATAGCATCTGGTGATAATACAGACCATAGACCTCAACCCAGGCCCCAGCTGCAGTAGGACCACAGAACCAGACATGACCCTCAGTGACAGCACAGGACTGAATGGATGACAGCATGGCCTCAGTGGCTGCCCAGGCCTCTCATGTCATTATCGCTCCTAGTAGAAGCATGGCATACAGACATCAACATGGCTTTCGGCTGCATGCAGCACAGACCATTGAAACAACCTTTTTAATTATTCAATATATATTTATTGATAACTATATTCACTTATAACCACGTAAATACTAACCCTATGAATAACTACAACCCCTATTACCTAACCACTAACCCTATTGTTAATTATAACAACTATTTTCATAACTTTTTAGAAGGATACAGTCTCTGGGGCAGGCCCTCAGTGGTCAGGAACACCTCAGGAGTAGACCCTTTAATGCACTTAGCAGTCTTTCTTCCGGAATATCTCAGATGTAGATCCATTAGGGTAAATTGGCTATGGTCGCTTCACCTTAAATAAAGCTTGAGGCCGTCTTCTCTCTGGGAGACCTCAGCAATCTGTAAGACAGCTTATTCCCTGTGTATCAGCAGCTCTGCTGCTCTGCCTCACTCTTTGAAGCTGGCCACAGTTCCATTCAGGCCACTGTTTGGATGGCTCAAACCCCTCTAGGCAAATGATGAGGCACAGGGTTTAGTCCTTGGCCTTTTGCTGTCTTGCTGAGGCTTTCTCTGCTCACCAGCTTCTTTCTGCCTCAGGGAAATCTGGCCATCAGTCCACCAGCACTGTCTACATCAGATGATACCAACTACTGGTGGTTTCTAGCATAAGGACTCTCTAGGATCAGAGGTCTCTAGCATGGGGCCCCCCCTGGGCTCCATCCACCTGTCCTTAAATAGGATCTCTCCTTTGTCTACCTGGCTTCAGCTTAATCTGGGCTCTGCCCACTTATGAGCTGAAAACAATGCCAGACCATTTCACCCTGGCTTCACCTCTGAGCTCTGCCCACTTAGCATCTGAAAATAATGCCAGGCCGTAAACTTTGTTTTTAGTCCATAGAGTCTCTCCTTGTTTCACCTGGCTTCAATCTTGTTTTTAGTCCATAAACTGATAAGCTAATTGCCCACAGCCAAGTTGATCTTCATGCCACGGATTCAGAGACCATCACAAACCTCTAGATATTTACTAAATCTAATTTATATTAATCTAACTCCCCTTACAGACCATGGAGATCTTCATGGCCTTACATGGTGACAAGTGCCACAGACATCAATTGTGACAATTTTGGAATTTTGGTTTCTTTAAAAAAACAGAAATATTGCAAGATATTATATGCTTTTATTTAATCCCAGGTATGGGGATACAGGGCTGTGTTATCATAACTTTATATAATTGTGTTAGTTTCTCTTTTAACCTGGCTATCACCCAAATAATTGAGACTATCTTATATTATTTGTTAAACAAGCTTCACAAGAACTGAACAGTTATTACTCTATTATTTTTATGTTTATTTATTACTTCAAGTTACATCCTATTCTTAACCCCCTAAAATAATCTGGCATCCCCTCAGTTTAAATCCCAGACATACTTGTTTTATGTCTTTCCTGCTTCAGCTGGCTATCTCCTGATCTCTCTTTCACCTCTCCCTGTGACTGAATCCTCTACTTCTTCCCTTCTTTCCTCCTCCCCTAGAGGGCAGGAAGTCCAACCTTATACTCTTCCCTGCTCTGTGATTGTCTACAAAATGCTTTATTGGCATATGCTGGGACAATTGAGGAGCATCATTTAGACTACATTCAGATAGGAAATTCTCAGAACAAAAACTGCAACCAGCTAAGGGGGATACAGAAATCAGCATTTGAATAACACAATAACCTTATGCCTATAAGGCTGGTTAGAACTATCCTCAGCAGCTGACTCTGATTTGCCTCTTTCCCAAACAGAGGTTTTGCCAGCTGCAGACAGTTTCTGTGATTGTGTGATGTTTGGAATTTTGGGAATTTTTCAGAAGGTATATAAATGCTAGAGCTAACAGGTGGGGTTGGTGGTTGGTGGTCAGTTAGGAAGGTTTGTTGCTGTTTGTTAGTAGCTGTGGTCAAAGAAGAAAGAAAAGGAAAGAAATTAGATTGAGGGATTTTTCTAATTGCTCTCTCCATTTATCCTTATTTCTCTCCTATTCATTATTAGGAAGTGAAACTAGGAAGGAGGGGATAAAGGGTGGGAAAAAGAAAAACCTACAAAGGAGTAAAGATCAGCTATAGTCAACCCAGCCCCCAGCAAGATGCAGCAAGGTGGGCCTGGGCCTGGCTTGCTCTTCACCACCCACTGGCCTGCGGGGGTGGCAATAATCTTACTTCAGGTCCCAAGTTAAGGACTTTTGTTGTTGTTAATACACAGGTAAGTTCAAATACCAATATGAATAGACATTAGTTAGTCCTGCAGATGGAGATAGGTGCTTCTGGCTGCCTTCAACAATCTTTATCCTAATCAATCTGACTGTATTGTGCTCAACCCTGATATATTTCTGTTGCTTCGTACAAAACCAGAGGCATGCATTTACACACTAATTACCCTTGTTGCGTACACTCAGTGGCTTTTCCCAACTTGTTGCTTTCAGGGTTGTGATTCATTCAAAAACAGACTGATGATGATCTTTCCATATTTTGCCCAGTTGCTGCCCACAGGCATTATGGAAATCCTGAAGGTAGCACCTAAGAATTAAATACTTAAGATGATCATTCTGACACTTAGTAAACAGAAATCTGATGATGTTATCTCAAGATTCTTTTCTGAAATTTTATTATGTTATTCTCAGCAACCAAAGCTGGGACCAAGATCCTGAACAAAATAGTGGATGAGAGCCCAGAGCAAGAACTTAGCAATTTGACAGTATTGACATATCCATTAACACAGCTCCTTTCTTCAACTATGACAGCTCCAAAGTGAATCCATAACCACCTCCCAGGTGCAAATCTTACAGAGGCATAGAGTCAATAATTATGCTCCTCAAATGAGCTCTACAATTACATACAAACATATGTTCATGCATAGACTAATTTCTCCACTTCATTTTGATTCTGGATCCTTATTTCTTTACTTTTTAATGCTGAAATCATCAGAATTTTACAAAGAAGTTTACATATATATGAGCATACCTGATTTCATTTGTCTTGAATCTCTTTTTTTTATATTTTTACTATAATAAAATAAATACTGCATGCAATTTAGTATATTAGTAGCATAGAGTATCAAGTTCAATAACATAAATTACTTATTGTTTGTTGGACAATCATGATTCCCATTTATTAGCACACTTTACTTCTAAAAGACTGAAATTTGAAACCTATTAAACGTGTTCTCCCCTTCCTTCTTTCTGTCAAACACTGGCAGCTATTATTCCTCACCTCTTGATTTACTAATACAATTTATTGTTTAATATAATCTGCACATATCATATGTGTATCTCACATTGTACTCATCGTTTTTTGGTGACAGTTAGGTTTTGCCCATATTGTGGATGTTGTGAATGATATATTGACTAATAGGTATATATTTTTGAGTTCATGCTTCCAGTTCTTTGAAGAATACTCAGAAGTAGAGTTCATCACTGATATAAAATAAAATTTGAATTTGTTGAGTAATCCTGTTGGTCACATTGTCAATTTAAATTCACAACAAACATCTAGTTTTTCTATGCCATCATCGTTAATTCATGTTTTCTATGGATCAGTATATGTTTTGATAGTTGCTACCCTAATGTATGGAGTAACTCTTTGTGGTATTAATTTACATTTCTCTAATTATTGTCCACTTCTATTTCTCTGTTTAATATATATCTACTTAAGACCTTTGCCTCTTCTGTGTTGAGGTTATTAAAGTTTCTGAGTTTTGGTACTTAACATATGACTTAAAATTTTTCCCCAACTCCATAGATTATCTTTTTACATTTTGACAGTTTCTTGATGGACAGAAATTATTAATTATCCTTTTCTATTTCCTGTATATTGTGAAAAGAGCAATAATGAATAAAGTTTAATAAGTATATCTGTAGTAGATTTTAGAATCCTTTGGGGTATACCCAGGGGTATTATAGCTAGTATTTATCACTTTGAAGGGAAGCTCCAAACATATCTATGGAAGTTGCAGTAGTTTGCATTCTGATTAACAGTTGATAGCTGTTCTCCTTATATTACATCCACAATAGTTTTTTTTTGTCATTCTTTTTTATCTAAGGCATTCTGATTGGTATAATATTAAATTATAAACTAGGACATTTTTGCTTACTTTCATATTGGTTTTAAGACAGAGTCTAATTATATATCCATGATTGGCCTGGAACCCTTGTGTGACAAGGTTGGCCTTGAACTCACAGAGGATAGCTGTGTATTAATGGTCTTTAATTTTTCTCCTGTTTAGAGCTGAATTTTAGTTGTTACATTTGAATTTTCATTCTATTACTCTTTGTACAGTTTATATATGTCACAATATAAACACTATTTAAACATTTGTATTTTATATGTGTTCATATACATATGTATATATGTCCATATCCATATTAACTGTGCATACATTGATTATTGTCTTTATGAATGTAGGGTAAATTACATTGATGATATTTCTGTTTAATTCATGTTTCCTTTTCATGACATTTGGAAAAATTTGAACATTTCTTAAGTCAGAAATAGTGGTGCATTCCATTAATTCCATAAATTGGGAGGTAGAATCAGGCAGATATCTAAGTTCTAGTCTTAGTCTGGTCTACATAGTGAATTCCAGTACAGTTAGAAGTACCTAGTGAGACCCAGTCTCAAGTAAGAAAGCAAGTAAACAAACAAACTTTGAACATTAGTAAAATCTTATTCCTGTTTTCTGGGCCTTTTTCAGTTATGGTTTGCATCTTAGCTTCCTTTGACTGTCTTCTACTTTCATGTGTTTTTGTACACCTTACAATTTTTAAGTTGACGCCTGGAAATTTTAATATGATGACTTTTAAACTTTGTTGCTAGTCTCCCTGTTTTCCTATGTCAGTATTTCGTCTGTTGTGTATGTGTCCTTTTTCTCTTACTGCTGTGACTATATCTGTTCCAAGAGTTGGCCTGAAATATTTTATACATTTTCAGTTCTTTTATGAGCTTGTAATTTCACTTAGTCATGTGTGGGAATGTTCTGATTCTCCCACTTATGCAGTTTTTTTTAACATTTATTTATTTCAAGTGATCTCTACATTACTGCCCCCTCCCTCCACCTTCTCCCATCCCACATTCCCACCCTCTATCCACTTTCCCACTCATCCCATCCCTCTGGTGTGGGGTGCCTCTGTGTATCAGCCCCCCTCACTTCATTAGTCACATGAGCTCTTGCACAGGAGGCATACATGGCAATTCCACTAGGGAGGAATGTCCCACTAATAGGTAACTAAGTCCATGTTCGTTCTCTTTTTGGTCTATTGATTGTAGGATGGGTATCCTGTACTATATGGCTAAAATATACTTGTACGTGAATATATGCCATGTGTATCTTGTATATCTTTCTGAGTCTGAGTTAACTCACTCATTTTGAACTTTTCTAATTCCATTCATTTAGTTGCAAATTGGATGATTTCCTTGTTTCTGATAGCTGAGTAGTATTCCATTGTGTAAATGTACCACAGTATTTTTTTAAAATTCATTCTTTGGTTGAAGAACATCTGGGTTGTTTCCAATTTCTAGCTATTACAAATAAAGCTGCTATGAACATAGTTGAGGAGGTGTCCTTAAGGATTGGTGAGTAATCTTTTGGATATATGCCCAAGAGTGGTATGTCTGGGTCTTGAGGGAGAACTCTTCCAAGTTTTCTAAGATATCACCAGACTGATTTTAATAATGGTGGTACAAGTTTGTATTCCCACCAACAATGTGGGAGTGTTCCCCTTTCTCACCAGCATATGATGTCATTTGAGTTTTTGATATTAGTCATTCTGAGAGGTGTGGAATGGAATCTCAGAGTCATGTTGAATTTCATTTCTCTGGATGTTGAGCATTTTTTCAAGTGACTCTTGGCCAGTCTAGATTCCTCTTTTGTGAATTCTCGGTTTAACTCTGTCCTCCATTTTTAAATTGGATTACTTGGTTTGTTAGTATTTAATTTCTTGAGTTTTTTAGTCCTCTGTCAGATATGGGATTGGTAAAGATCTTCTCCAAATCTGTAGGCTGCCATTTTGTTCTAATGACAGTGTCCTTTGCCTTACAGAAGCTTTTCAGTTTCATGAGGTCCCATATACTTGTTGTTGTTCTTAGGGCCTGAGTCATTGGTGTTCTGTTCAGGAAGTTGTCACCTGTGCCAATGAGTTCGAGGCTTTCCCCCACTTTCTCTGATATGATAGTCTATGTAAGTGACCCCAAAAATTCCACCAGGGACTCCTACAGCTGATAAACACCTTCAGCAAGGTGCCTGGACACAAAAATAACTCAACAAAATTGATAGTCCTTCTTTACACAAAAGATGAATGGGCTGGGAACAAAATTAGGGAACAACACCCTTCACAACAGCCACCAACAATATAAAACACCTGAGGGTAACTCTAACCAAGTAAGTGATAGACCTGTATGACAAGACCTTCAAGTCCTTGAAGAAAGAAATTGAAGAGGACATAAAAGATCTCCCATGTTCTTGGATAGGTAGGATAAACATAATAAAAAATGGCCATCCTACCAAAAGCAATATACAGATTCAATGCAATTCCCATCAAAATACCAACATAATTCTTTATTGACTTTGAAAGAATAACTCTCAACGTCATACGGGAAAAAAACCTGGAATAGCTAAATCAATCCTGTACAATTAAAAAAAAATCTGGAGGTATCACCATCCCTGATTTCAAGCTCTAGTACAGAGCAATAATAATAAAAACAGCATGGTACTATTATAGAAACAGACAAGGTGATCAATGGAATTGAATTGAAGACCTAGAAATGAACCCACACATCTCTGGTCACTTAAATTTTGACAAAGAAGCCAAAACCGTGTAATGGAAAAAGAAGAGCATTTTCAACAAATGGTGCTAGTCTAACTGGATGTCAACATATAAAAGAATGCAAATAGACTCATATTGATCACCTTGCACTAAACTTAAGTCCAAGTGGATCAAGGACCTTAACATAAAACAGGACACACCATGTAGTTGCTTTTGAATGTCTTGTTTTGTGATATGTGCATCTCAAAATGAAAAGGGGGGCATGGAAGGGGAGGGGTATTAAGAAGGATGGTCTGTGACATCATCAATCAGGGTGACAAGGATTTGCAACCATGATGAGAAGAACTGCCTTGACCATTCACCTCTGGACCCAAAACTTTATTTTCAGAAGAAAGAACTCATCATCAGAACATGACTACCAATATTTGAAAGACAGTGTCCTCATTGCCTACCCTTCCTCCACAGGCTACTAGCCAAGTTGTTTCTGTAGTGTACACATGACTTTATGCCAAGGACCCAGGGGGAGGGTCAGTATCAGGTCCTCATTTAACAGAAGAAACAATATGTCCTTAAGCATAATTTATTATCCAAGTATTTCTCCTCTTTTTTCCTGTTTTCAAAAGATTCTAGAGAAACAAGATAGTAATATTAGAAAGATACTATACTGTCTGCATGATTTTTATATGAATAGTAAGTTAGATTGTTGACCCCTCCTACCGTATAATATATGGATAATCAGGATTTCTTATCAGGTCACTTTTATGTAACATATATTATGTCCCCAAGGAGAGAAACACTACCTCAATTATTCATTTATGGTAGTCTTGAGCATGAGAGAATACAAAATATATCTTTCCCTTTCAGTAGCAGAGGGAGAGGTGAAATCTCTAACTTATTTATTCTACAAGATATCCTGTTGTCATCTGTCACTCAAAAAGAATATCTCCTGAAATTCCTGTTTCCCCAAGAGGTCACTCTAGTTATAGCAAGTGAAAATAAATGAATATGGATGTTCAGGTGCTAAATTAAAATGTCAACTCTGAACTTTGAAAGTCAGAGTCTTCAACACATCAATAATAAATTCTCTCTTCCCCCTCATAGGTAAAGAAAACATCTAAAAGATGAACTGCATCCTCAGAAGAAAGGAAGGAAGGTATGTGGTTAGAGCAGGGCAGAAAGTCACAGGCTTTTGGATTCAATTCTTTGCCCTCTTCACCAGGCTAGCATCACATAATTATGGTAGCTTAAAATACTGATTATAATATGCTTTGGTTATTTATACATAAGCTTTTTAGCAAATTAAATTTACATTATAGATTTATTTTAATGCATGAGTGGCTAAATGTTTTCCAGGAAGGTTCATAAAAATGCTCAGCAAACAAAATGGGTGTAGCACAGTCCTCCTTTCCCTACCTGAAGACAATACTTATATTATCTCCATCCAGAAACCAGAGAAGTTCAAGGGCGTATCACAAATGCAGACTTAGATTTCTCTCATGTGTCTGTAGAATGAAAGGACCATCATAGTGTTTTCAATAGTATTTCTTTGTTATTTAAGACACAAAATCCAAGTGAAAAGGTTTACAGCCACTTATTGCTGGTTATGAGATTTCCCAACCTCTAGAAAGGATCCCTTTATTTTCAATGGTACAACTTCTACCACCCACCACACACACACAAAATATTTAGGGAAAATGGGAGGTGCTGCAAATATATAGATATGTTGTCTCACTATAGAATAATGACTACATCCTAATCCTAAATTATTTGTGATTCCTTATCTCTAGTTGGCTACATGACCAGTTTTTTTTTTTTCAGATAGAGAGTAAATTATCTCCAACGTCTTCAAAAAATTAATGGATTTTTCACTATCTGGACATTTGGGTAGAAGGTTTTCTTGATCAGACCCCAGTCTCTTTACCCAAATTGGCTTCTTCTTGCTCTGCAGTAGTCACTCTATACCTGACTTAAACTTCTACTTGCATAAGCACAAGATTTTGCCTAATATGAATTTTTCCTGTCTCTTTTTTGTTCTCTCTTGGGTTTTAATACATATGATTTTATTTTTAAGACTAAGAGGATACAAGTTATCTGACAGGGCATTCCAGGTTTTCTAAGATATCGCCATACTGACCTCCATAGTGGTTGCACAAGCCTGCACTCCCACCAGCAATGGAGGAGTGTTCCCCTTTCTCCACACACTCGCCAGCATGTGCTATCATTTGAGCTTTTGATCTTAGCCATTCTGACAGGTGAGAGATGGAATCTTAGAGTCCTCTTGAGTTGCATTTCTTTGATGATTAAGGATGCTGAGCATTTCTTCAAGTGTCTCTCAGCCTTTGGGGACTGTTATGTAGGGACACTCCACTCCAGAGAAGTGGGATGGAAGGGTTAGGGGGTAGAAGGTGGGAAGGTGCGACTGGGAAGGGTTGAAAGAGGACACTATAATGGAGATGTAACCTGAAGCCATAACTAAATAAATTTAAATTAAAAAAATTAAAAAAATAAAATGTTCAAAAAATACTATCTCAAAAATTAACAAACAAACACACACACACACACACACACACACACACACACACAGAGAAACAAAGAATGACCCATATGCATCAATTTAAACCAGTGAGAACTACTTTCTTCTTTCTGATTCCTTCCTATCCTAAATTCTTAAGAATAGTACAATGATTCCTGCTTTTTGTACTCCTATATTAGATATTGGTGTGTGTGTGGGGGGGGGTGTCTGTGTGTGTGAAACACTCACTCACTATGTAGCCCTAGTTTGTCCTGTAACTCATTCCATGGACCCACATGACTTCAAACTTGAAGTGATAATCTGCCTCTACTACCCGAATGCTGAGATTTTAGGGCTATACCACTATCCCTGGCTATCCATGGTATGCATATACTGTATTTTTGCCTTTGGATTTTGATTAAAACTTTTGACTTTTTTAAACTTTATGCTAACATACAAACACCTTGGAAAGGAAATAACATTAAATAACTTGGTATAACTTTTTGTCTCAGGCAGAATTCTCTATTTAAAATATATATTATATACAATAAAATTAGAATGCATTTAAAAATAAAAAGCTACAGTATAATCAGAACTTAATTATGAAAATTATCATTTCCCCATGAATTTAGTCTTTCAGTGCATATGGGATTGCTACATTTTATTAAATTAAAGATTAAAATCATCAGGGCATATTCAGCATGGAGACGTTCAGAAAAGTTCTGAAATAGTTTCTGCTTTATGTTTTCCTTTTAATCAGAAAAATAAATAAGAACTAGTGAATCATATTGGCTAATATTAAAGAATGAAAGCCTGTATAATGATTCAAATTAATTGTATTTATATCAGTATTAAAATTATATATATAATGTATATACAATATATATATTTACATATATACTATTTTGCTTTTAGTTTTCTATAGTGAATTGGAATTGGTATAAAGAGACTTTTACTAAAAACTTAAATAAGTTAGAGCTCATGTTTTATATAATTAACAAATCTGTGAAAGTTCAATTTTGAAATATAAGCACTGAAACAAGTAGATTAGTGCCAGAAACCATAAAGAATTTTTTTGACTTTTCTATCTTTTTATTTATTTATTTTTTATTTCTTCAAGTTACATCTCAATCACAATCCCCTCCCTACTCCCCCTTCCTGTCCCACCCTTCCACCCTCTTCCCCCCAACAGCTCCCCCTTTCAGTCCAACAAATGGTTCTTTCTCTTATAACAATAAATACAATACAAAACAACAGAAATAATTAGGCCACAATTATGAGACTTATGTGGCTTAGCATACATTCCCAATGTCCACCTGACTTTAACATTCTACTCTCTAAGCATCTCTATAAGTTTAAAGTTCTATATCCAACTCAGCTTTCATACTAACTTGCATCACAATTTTAAAAACATCTTCTTAGATCCAGAGCACCCTCTTAATTCCTAAACAACTCAAAATTTAACATGAGACTCTAGCTATCTATTCTTCAACCACCTCAGAGACCTGAGAGGGATAAATATATCTGGTTATATAGGAAGTGCAGGGCCTGCAGCTTCCAAAACTGAAAAATGACATACCAGTGGCTGCCTGGATATTTCCCAATTAAGACATTTTTAAAATTATTTTTTACCTTCAAGTTATCAATGGTGTTTAGGCTTTGAGTTTTGTTTCATATTTAGAAAACTGTATGCAGTCCTAATATTTAGTTAATATTGAGTACAAACTACCATGCACAAATGAAAAGCAGAATGGTAAAAAGAACAGACTTACAGCTCACATTATAATCAAAGAGCCCCTTTGCCTTATTATGATGAAAATGCTTTACAAACCAATAGGAAAAATCACAAGTGCCTAGTGAAGAACTGTGGAATATTTTGTTAGAATTCACCAGAAGAAAAATTAAAATTATATTTAGGGAATGGAAAGCTTCTTTGTGAATTTAAATAAAAAGTTCTCATTAAAGTGCTTGCAAAACCAACTTAAGAACACAACAGACAGATCATTCATCTAACGGATCGTTCATGTCTCAACCCGCTCTGAGAAGCTATGTGCTGTAGATGATTACCTCAAAGACTCACCAGTGGAAAGGTGCACACGGTAAGAAACTGCTAAATGGGCATTGACGTCACAACCATTCAGGTATCATTGTGGAAGAGGGGACTCAGAGTGTAAGAAACAGAAGCAGTGGACCACTACAGTGAAGCAGGCACACAGAACAGTGGCCATACAGTGCTTGAGACAGCATGCAAAAACCTGGAAAAGCACAAGCCAGTCAGAATTCTATCATGGAAACAGGAGGTGGTCATGAAGTGTCACTGCAATGAAGGAATTATTCATAATTTACAGTTGCCTAGCGAAGGAGAGTGAGTTTTCTTTTCTTTTTGTGTTTTTCTTTTATTGAAAATAGTTTTTTTCCCCCATACAGTATATCCTGACTGTAGTTTCCCCTCCCAGTTCCTTCCCATTTCCTCCCCCCTCTGGATCTACTCCTTTTTTGTTTTCATTAGAAAAGTAGAGACTTCTAAGAGATAACAACCAAACATAACAAAACAAAATATAATAGGATAAAACAGAACAAAATAAAAAATAAGCAAACAAAAAACCATCATAACAAAGTTGGAAACAGCAACTCAATAGAAGGACAAAAATCCTAAGAATAGGCACAAGAGTCAGAGACCCAACTCATTCTCATAGTCAGGAGTCCCATAACAATACTAAACTAACTACTATAATGAATATGCAGAGGACCTAATGTAGACTCATGTAGGCCCTGTGCTTGTTGTTTCGGTTTCTGTAAATTCATATGAGCCCTTCTAAGTTGATTCAGAAAGACTTGTCTTCCTGGTGTCCTTCCATCCCTTCTGGCTCTTACAGTTTTTCCACCTCCTTTTCTATGGAAATCTTGAGCTGTGAGGAGTGGGATTTGAGGGTGACCTCCGTTTAGACTATCTCTTTGGTGTAAAGTCTGGCTATGGGAATCAACGTTTGTTCCCACTTGTTGCTGAGCCTTCAGTGAAATCAGCTTGGTTTGACTATTCCCACAAGTTTTTCCATCACTGCCTGTAGGGATATCGTTATTATGTATATCAAATACTGATTTCTGTACTCCCCCCATACCATTTCTAGTTGCAAGCCTTGTAATAAGAATCTGTTTTCTGAATGTTGTGTAAACACTGCTCCGCAATTGCCGTCGTCCCCCCCCCCATATGCCAATAAAGCGCTTACAACCAATCACTGTGCAGGGCAGAGAAGAGGGCTGGACTTCATGCCCTCCAGGAGTGCAGAAATTGAAGAAAGGAAGTATGGGGATTCAGTCATAGGCAGAGGTGCAAGAGAGATGAGGTGAGAGCCAACAGAAGCAGACAAGCCACAAAGTGCAAGTTACCTCTGGGATTTAAGATGGGAGGAAGCCAGATTAGTTTAGGGGATTAAGAATAGAGTGATAACTGCTCAGTTCTTGTGTTGTAAAGCTTGTTCAACAAATAAAAGAGTAGAGTCTCAGTTATTTGGGTGATAGCTGGGTTAGGACAGAAACTGAGAAGCAACATAAATATGTAAAGTTACACTAACAATTGCCCTCCCATATTTTGTGGGAAGCACAGATTGTAGGTCAAAGGTTTTATGACTGGGATGTCATTTACATTTCTCTTTTGGTAGACTGCAGAATACCTTCCTGGCACAAACCAATTATAGTGTAGAGATAAAGCTCTATATCAACACTAGCTGGACTTCTTCATGTTCAATGAGATGTGTGGGTGTTGTCCTCAGTAATGGGGCCCCTGTTGTCAGTTTGCAGAGAGCGATGTTTTGTCTTAGCAAAAGACACATGCACAAAACCAGCTATTGGTGTTCTATTCAGAAAATCATCTGCTGTGCCAACACACCTAAGGCTATTCACTGTTTTCTCTTCTAGTAGGTTCAGTGCATCTGGTTTTATGTCAACATCCTGTCATGATAAAGGCTTTGAAGGGGCAGGTAGTGGAAGAAAAATATCTGAACATAATAAATGCTATAGACATTAAAACTGTAGCTGTCATCATTCTAAATGGACAAAAATTCAAGGCAATTCCACTTAGGTCAGAACAAAGAAAATATATTTATTTATTTTCATCTATTATCTTATATAATGTTTGTAGTCTTAGCCAGAGCAAAATAAGATGAGAGGAGAAAGTTGAAACTAGGAAAATAAAAAAATTTATTTATTTACAAATAATTTGATTTTGTACATGATATCTTAAATAATGCATATTGGAACCGGTAGAGCTGATTAATATTTGCAATATAGTAGAAGGATGGAAAAATAACATGGAAATTAGTCATCTTCTTATGATCCAATGACAAACATGCTCAGATGTTGGAAAAATAATCACACTGACAATACTTAAAAATATTATCCTCATAATAAACCTAGCCAAGCATGTTATAAACCTCTATTTAAAAAAAACAAACTTTAAAACACTTTATGCTTGGAATTTTTGTAAAAACAAGTTTTCAAATTTAGACTGACTATATAAATACAATAAGTTAATAAGCAATTTTATTAGATAGAGGAACAGTTTTGAAATGATTACAGGTATATTTAAAAACTACACTGGAAACCCTACATTTTTGTGGGGGGTGGTTTGTTTATTTGTTTGTTTGGTGGTTTATTTTGTTTTTTCTTTCACTGACTGGGATCTTACTCTATAACCCAGACAGGTCTTGTATTGTTAATTCCCCTGATGCCACTTCTCAAGTGATGTGATTGTAGGGATATACCACTGTGTACAGCCATGTACAGTTACTTTCTATTAATGTCTTAAGATAACTGGGAAGAGAAGATATTGAACCAATAAGGAAAACACTGAAAGAAAGGGGATATATCTCTAGATTGACTGAAAGTTTTAGTCTAAGAACCAAGATACATATCCACAGGGAAAACACCTAAATGAAATATGCAGAAAATTATTTATATACTTGATTAATAGATAGGCAAGAAACAAAGCAAAAGGAATGAGAGTTACTAAACAGTGAAGAAAATGTAAACTGTCATTAAAGTCAGCTTAGCTCAATAAACATGTTAATGATGTTTTGAAGACAAACGCTTAAGAGAATACATTGAAATAGAATATAGAAAGATATACAGTGCTATCAAACAAGTTAGAGGACACTGATTATTACATAACAAACCAAATAAGATAACTCAGATTTATATTTCCGGTTGCGTAAATTGCATACAATGCATTACAGAAAAGTACATTAACACTAATGCAAGACTAGGAGGTAGACACCTAAACACAGATGAGATATCCTGCCCACAGGGCTGAGGTGGTGAGTGATGAAAATCGTGAGAACTGGGGTTCACATCCCAGCACCCACATAACAAGCTGGGGCTGACTCAGAAGCCTGAGATTGTATCTCTGTGGGTGACATCTTCTGGCCTCTGATTATACATATCTGCATGTACCTTTGCACAGATACACAAAAAACACACAGATACAAAAATCACACATTGTAAGTAAATAAAGTCATAGAAACCAGAAGTTAAGCCCCTATTCAGATGTTATTACCAGATACAGTTGATTAGTCACTGAATATCTAAAATCAAAGGTAAGATTTAATTACTTATACAAATTACAGGGTTTGAAAATATAAAGTTAAAACATTTCAGTAAGTTGAAGACAGTCTCATAAAGGTGGCTGGAAGAAGACTTCCAAAGAGATTTTACAAGAGCAATGTGTTCCTATAAATTGTACAGTCTGAGTAGCACATTAGTTAACAGGGAGCTTCACCATCCAGTCCTGGGAATATATACTGTGATAACTTTTAACAAAGTTTTTTGTTTTCCTTTCAGAAGTTTTAGGTAGAGTAATTTTCATCTCAAAGATCAATCAGAGGCACATTTCAGAAGATCTTACTTAAGCACAAATAAAATACAGATGAAGAAGCATCTCAGGCCCACCAGTTAAGAGATCTGGGTGCTAGATAGACTTCAGTCAGCAGCTTGGAAGAGGAACAGGGTTTCCATTTTTAAGGAAGATAATTTGATGCTGTTCTCTCCATTGGTAGGGGGAAAGCTAGAAAGTAGTATGGATAGGAGACGAAAAAATTCACTATTTTGGAACCTAGTCATAACAACATATAATCACTATTTATGATGTATATTTTGAAACACATCCGTACATATTCAAGTACTGAATTTAGCATAATTGTATTTATGGTACGACAATGACATATAATTACAAGTCCTTTGAAGTCCTTTTACAAGATAGAAGACTTTTATTTAATTTTATTATGTACTTCTTTTGTATAATATTTCTAGAAATCAGAATTTGATGAATTATTTAGTGAGAGCCTGCAAGCCAATCCAGCACATGAAGTAATTCTGATTCCAATAAATGTATTTTTGACAAATGACTTCTGCTTACATGATTCGTCAAATTACTGTGGAATGGACCTGCAGCAGCAGAGCAGGCAGCAGGCAAGCAGGAGCGTATTTTTGTTCTCGGTCCTGTCTTTGCATGATGGGGGGAGTAAAGCAGAAATAACTTATACTTAAGACAAGGGTGCAAAAATAAGATATTTGGGTCTAGATGACAGCTTATGGATCAAACAACAGAAAATAAAGAAAAAGCAAAAAGACATACAAAGTTTACTTTTATCTCAGTCGTGAAGATTATTTGTGCCTGTCTAACAAAGAAAATTTGCCATTAGAGAGTTAACTGAGCATATTAAAGTGTAAACCACATATTGACTTCCCACCTCATAAACTCCATTGGAAGGTTTGTACCCACTTCGAATACACAGGTCACCACACTGCTATGTGTTAGCCGAGAATCCAGAGGACATGATTGAAAACATCACAGTTTAAATGTGTATGTTTTTTTTCTTATCCACCACTTTAAATTTTAAGGGTGAAACAATTGCAACGACTGGCATGTTATCAACTGATAGATCCTTTCCTCGCAGGAAATTGTGTGATCAATTAAAAAGAATCTTCTCCATATTTCATGATCACTTAGGCAGAAAAAAAAAAAATTAGTCCAATTCAGGATGTTACACGACAGGGTTGGTCACCGCAGCAACTTAGAAGCCAGAAAGAAAAAACAACTATGTGAAATGTCACAACTGTGCAGTAAACACAATAACAAACTGAACTTTAAAACAAACAAACAAGCAAAGTCAATTGGCTTGGAATTCCCCAATAGACACATGATATGACAGGTACATGAACAATGGGTGTTGAAGAGTGACATTAATTCTTTCAGTGTATACTTATTTTACGAGAGCATGGGAAGGCAAATAGAAGCAAGCACTAGGCCGTGTGTAATAGTAAAATATGAAAATACTATGAATTTTTAGGTATAAAAATGATAATTTTAAAAGTAAATAATCTTGGCTTTTAATGATTCACATTTAAATACCTTTCAGAAAATCCAAATGAACTAAAGATGGGTAGAGATATAGAGAATATAAATTTTGCCTGGCAACTTCTGAGGCTAAGTGATGAGTGTGTGGGAATTAGGCTATTCTAACACATGTTGGGTTTTCATAGAATAGGAAGATAACCATATAAGAACAAAATTACTCTTTTTAAAATTTTATAGCAGGTAAAGTGGAAGGGGGTATAGTTTTGAATGAATACTTAGAATTGAGAATCTTGAAAGAATCTCCAAGAAAGAGATGCCTACATTGAGCGTTTAAAAGGTTTGTTAAGCAAAAATTAACTATGTGATGCAAACTGGAAAAAATTATTTAGGAAAGGCCAACAACATAGTTAGAAGACTTTGAAGTGCTGAGAAGTTAAGCACATAAAAATAAAAAGCTATACTACTCAAAATTAACGTTGTGAGGCAGAATGAACCATTAAAAATAGAGACATAATTACAGATGAATTATATATAATTTTTAATTCTTTTAACATATATATATATATTGTGGGCATTCTTGAGAAAAGAAAGCTTTACCAATGGAAACCAGAGTTAAATATTCTTGATTTAAAGTGAATAATGAATTGAAGAAGGAAAAAGGAAGTAGAAATGAGGTTAAATGGTTTCCAAAGTAGTCCATATTGTGTGAGACACTAGACTGAAGTTGACTCCATGAAGTGAGTGAACTCAAGTTTTGGAATAATCAGTACTTTCTAATGGGGGATATTAATGTGCTAGATGGGAGATATAAGACAGGAAAAGAAAAGCCATAGAATACTATTAAATTTATACAATAACTGGAAAAACTACAGCTTAACAGACATTCTTCAAAATAAAAGTGAGCATCAGTCAATTGGGAGTAATAAAGTTTATTTCTCATCTTGTAAACTCTGAATTAAATTGTAACATCGACACAAGCATTACATAGTTGTTTGCTACAACATTATTGATCTCAGAAGTTTTATTTGGTCTAGGAAAATGAATAAATTGTCTTAGTTAGGATTACTATTACTGTGATGAAACGCCATAACCAAAAGTAAGTTGGTCAGGAAAGGCTTTATTTGGCTTACAATTCCACATCATTGCTCATTATTGACGGATGTCAGGACAAGAACACAAATAGGACCAAAACATGAAGGGAGCCGCTAATCAAAGGCCACTGAGTGGGGTACTTACTGACTTGCTCTTCCTCACTTGCTCAGCCGCCTCTCCTAGAGAACCCAGAGCCACCGGCTCAGAGATGGGTCTAACTTCAATCTTTTACATGTCGACATCCAGTTAGACCAGCACCATTTGTTGAAGAGGCTGTCCTTTTTCCATTGCATGGTTTTGTCTTCTTTGTCGAAGATTAAGTGATCATAGGTGTGTGGGTTCATTTTTGGGTCTTCAATTCAATTCCATTGATCAACTGGTCTGTTTCTATACCAGAACTATGCTGTTTTTATTACTATTGCTCTGTAGTACAGCTTGAAACCTGAGATCGTGATACCTCCAGATGTTTTTTGTTGTACAGGATTGATTTAGCTATTCTGGTTTTGTTTTTGTTTTTGTTTTTGTTTTTTTTTATTTTTCTTTCATATGAAGCTAAGAATTATTTTTTCCAGGTCTGTAAAAAGAATTGTGTTGGTATTTTGATAGGAATTGCATTGAATCTATATATTGCTTTTGGCAGGATGGCCATTTTTATTATGTTGATTTTACCTATTCATGAGCATGGGAGATCTTTCCATCTTCTGCTGGTCTCTTCAATTTCTTTCTTCAAGGACTTGAAGTTCTTGTCATACAGGTCTTTCACTTGCTTGGTTAGAGTTACCCGCATGTATTTTATATTGTTTGTGGCTATTGTGAAGGGTGTTGTTTACCTAATTTCTGTCTCAGACCATTTATCTTTTGTACAAAGAAGGGTTTCTTTTTTTTTGAATTAATTTTGTATCTAGCAACCTTGTTGAAGGTGTTTATCAGTTGTATTAGTTCTCTGGTGGAGTTTTGGGGGTCACTTATGTATACTACCATATCATCTGCAAATAGGGATAATTTGACTTCTTCCTTTCCAATTTGTATCCCCTTGAACTCCTTTAGTTTTCCTATTGCTCTAGGAAGAACTTCAAGTAGTATGTTGAAGAGAAATGGCGAAAGTGGACATCCTTGCCTTGTTCCTGAGTTTAGAGGAAATGCTTTAAGTTTCTCTCCATTTAATTTGAGATTGGCAACTGGCTTGCTGTATCTCCCACAATTGGATAGGCTTTCCTGCATTGACCATTAATTTTAAAAATTCATTATAACCAGATCTTATGGAGATGTTTTCTCAATTGAGTTTATCGCCATTCTCATAACACTAGCTATACCAAGTTGACATAAAACTAGCCAGGACATTAACATAGGTATTTTTAATTGTTTGCAGGTTTTATATGTTTATATAGTGAATTTTACTCAATCTCCCATACCCCGCTTTCCACTTCTGTCCCTCTCACTTTCACTTTTGTGCGGGAACCTCTCAATTAATTCCTCTCAGTTTCATGTTTTATTTTATGTGTGTGTTGGCTCACTGAGTTTAATAGGTGCTATTTACCTGTGAGTATGTGTGACACTATTATGGCAACACTCTATTATCTATGAAAAACACAGAACCAAAGAAAGCATGAGCCTGAAGAAGCAAATTTTAAGATCCAAGGATTTGCCTTCTGCTTCTACGCAGGTTATAGTGGATTGGAGCTGTCAAATACTATGCTCATCAAAACCAAAAGGAGCTGCATTAATTTTAAAAGTTATGTTTTCAAGGTGAAAGAATATTATGTAAGCAAGGAGAAACAAATAGATAAAAATTTCATAAACAGAAGAGGTCATCCAAAGTGAGTTTGCCTTGCTCTTCTGGTATACAACAACTTTTCAAAACTTGTCAGGGTCTTTGGGTGAAGGAACATAACTGAGGACTCCATTGGGTTTTTATATTCTCTCAGAGAATAACAAGACAGTGTTATCATAATAGCAAAAGAATCAAACATGTGAATTTAAAAATTAGGGATGTAGTTATACATATTTACACATAAATATGTGTGTGTGTGCGTGTAACAATAATAATCAAAGAAGCTATCACCTTGAGTGGGAGAAACCTAAGAGGGGTCTAAGGAAGGCAGTTGGGAGAGCTGAAGGGATATAAGGGAGGGTGAAGTGATGTAATTCAATTTCAATTAAAACATATTTTAAAAATAGGATATGTAAGAGCCTTATAGGCAAAACAACAAACATGGGAAAGTAAAATGGCACACAAATGCACAGTGAACCAATGTTGTAAATTGAAGCTCTGTGATAAGAAGAAATAAGGCTAGAGAATATACATCATTTATTTAATATAATATGGATCAGAATTTCAACTTGTCTTTGTTTTTTCAAAGATGATTGAAAGTAAATAAACACAAAATGACAAAGGATACCAAATGTGATAGCCTAGGCAATCTTGACAAAGTACCTCCACATCAGAAGTCAAAGGTTATTTTAAATATACAGTGATTAGGAAATGGATAAGACCTGAGAGGGATAAATATATCTGATTATATAGGAAGTGCAGGGCCCACAGCTTCCAAAACTAAGAAATGACATACCAGTGGCTGCCTGGACAGTTCCCATTTTCTCTCCATACATTACAGCATCGATCTTCAGTCGTTTGGCCCCGTTTCTCTGACAGACATTGATTGTAGAGCAGGAATTATGAAGGACTTACCTACCCTGTCTTGGTAGAGCTAGGCTGTTGCCTTACCTGCTTCCAAGTTTTGTCCTTTTTGGACAGCATTCTGTCTACAGTTGAAGCAAGGGGGGTTTTTCTTGCCAAGAGATAGGCTTGCCACTAATTCAACCATCTCCCACTGGAGATTCTTTGATGCTCATCTTCTATTGGAGTAGAATAGGGGGTGCTGTCAGGAGTTGACATGTCTCGATATCAAAAAATCTTAAGTTAAGAAAACATATTTGAATGCCATATTCTGCAGATCTCTTGAGGTATTTGAAGATGCACTATCTATCTCTTATATTTAGATAAGCAAGTGTTGCTTCTCTCTTAGCAACTTGATTTCTGATTAGCTTAGAAAATAACTGTGATAGACTATATTTATCCCTCTCAGGTCTCTGAGGTGGTTGAAGGATAGATAGCTAGAGTCTCATAGTTAAATTTTGAGTTGTTTAGGAATCAAGAGGTTGTTCTGGATCTAAGAAGATGTTTTTAAAATTGTGAGGCAAGTTAGTATGAAAGCTGAGTTAGATATAGAATTTTATACTCATGGAGATGGTTAGATAGTATAAAGTTAGTCAGGTGCCAAATACGTATGGACTGGACATTGGGAATGTATGCTAAACCATACAACTCTCATAATTGTGGCCTAATTATTTCTGTTGTTTTGTATTGTATTTATAGTTATAAGAGAAAGAACCATTTGTTGGACTGAAGGGGGGAGCTGTTGGGGGGAAAAGATATACCTTAAACTGAAAAAAAAAGGGTAGAGAATGGGGGGTTGAGGGGGAAGAGGGTGGAAGCGTGGGACTGGATGGGGGAGTAGGGAGGGCGTTGTGATTGAGATGTAACTTGAAGAAATAAAAAATAAGTTATTAAAAAAAGAAAATAAAAATTTTCATGCAATAAAAAAAGAAATGGATAAGAGCTGGGCATGGTGGCGCACGCCTTTAATCTCAGCACTCAAGAGACAGAGGCAGGCAGATCTCTGTGAGTTTGGGGCTAGCCTGGTCTACAAATCTACTCCAGGACAGTCAAGGGTACACAGAGAAACCTTGTCTTGAAAACAAACAAAAAAAAATTGGTTAGGAAGATAAGTTAAGGGCCCTGAAGAAAAAAATGAACATAAGTCCAGTCTCAGAAACCAACGATGACAAGCAAAAATGGTCCCATGGCTCATTATAAAGGTGCCTTGAAATTTATTGTGAAAAAGGTTAGTTTTAAATTGTGCATAAATGTAAGAGTAAAATTGATCAATATACAAAAAGATGAATTCACCACTAGTTGGGTAGATAAAATTAAAATTTTTATTTTGTTTTCTTACTGTTTCAAGAAGTAAATTTGAGCTCTGCCAATTAAAAAAATACAAAATATAAAATATACCTCACTAAAATTAAAATTTCTGTTCAAAATAGAAGCCATTATAAATGTAAAAGTACAAGCCATAAACTAAGAAAGAACTATACATATTAATAACACTTACAAATGCATAGTTCAAAGTTTGAATTACAATATGGAAAGCACTGCTATATATTAATTTTAAATAGTCTGATAAATGACACTATCCCAAGAAAAATACATTATTGAGAATTTCATAGAAGACAATATTATGAGAGTTAGTAAGGTGTGTAATAATCTTAGTTGTTAGAGTGACTTTCCTTCACATTGTGTAAAGGTGTGTCACTGTATTTTCAATTATTAAATTTGTAACCTGTAAGTACAGCCAGGATTTTAGTATTGTCAATTCTGTGGCCCATCACTGGCCTTATACTTGTGAATATTTGTCCTTCCATACATGCTCAGATACTTGAAGGTCAGACAACCTTCTATGCCTACAGGAAATCTAAAAGTTGTTCAGGCATTGTCTCACTGCTGATTGGTTGTAATAAATATCTGACGGCCAATACCTGGGGCAGGAAGTGGAGGGTGGAACTTCTGAGAGAGAGAGAGTGGGATGATGGAGAGGGAAGCAAACAGAAGAGATTCAGAAGCAGACATGAAAAGGAAAAGATGGATGGGAACAGGAGCAGACAGGTAAAGAGCCACATGGCAGGTTGTAGGCCAGAAAAGTCAGGTTAAGTTTAAATCATAGCTGGAAGACTGCACCAACCAGGGAATGGTCTAAGCTTTAAACTACATAAAAGTCTCCATGTCATTATTTTATTCCTCAGGTGGTTCCTCAAAAACCCACACTATACTGAGTAACATTATTAGGCAGAAAAATATGTTAATATCCTTATATTATGGGTTGAATATATCTTGCAAAATGTGTCCCAATAGACACCAAAGGCTCGGTAGTGAGCAGGCAATGACAATTGGAAGACATTTGGAACTATATAAGGTGGGGTCCCGCTGGAGAAGATAGTTTCCTCAATGCATTCCTTTCAGGGGTACCTTGCCAATAGGCCCATACTGTCTCTCTATTCTTGGCCATCATCACCAGGACTACTTCTGACATTATTTGCCACCATAATGTTCTGTCTTACCTCAGGTCCAAAGCAATGAAGTAATTGGTCCAGAGCATTAGCAAGGTTCTTAAAAGAAAAGAGGAAAGATAAAGGGGAGAGAGAGAAAGGCTCAAAGGCATTCATGTATTTTGTAAGTTGTAGAGAAAATTACATTTGTATTCCATCCAACCAGATGGTTCCTGTTATTTCTGGAGCTTCCCACTAGCCTGCTAACCTGTGAATTAGCAGAAGACACATACTCGTATGAAAACTAGGACAAACACTATTTTTAAATGTTTAATATAGTGACAAACTCACTGCTCCCTCCTCTTCTATCTCTCTATTTTCCCCACAATGAAATCCACTATCAAATTAAATAGCACTTTCCTTAGATGCTTAAAAAAATCCTCAAACTTCATTTTGTTTTGTTTTGTCAATGCTTCCTTCACTAAAATTCCATTAAGTGAGGTTCATTAATTTTTATAATTCTGTATTACTAAACCTGGTCAGTTTCGAAGGTGTTAGGTTGTTGCTTATACCTTCATTACAGTGCAGGAAAATGGCAGTGGAGTTGAAACTCCTCTACATTTATGAGGTTGAGTCAGGGACATGGTCAGTCAACAGTCACCTTAAACTAGAGCTTACTCTTTGTGCCAGCCCCTGCTGTTGTATTCATCCACCACACTGTGCTGAACACTTTAGAAGACCAACTCAGTCGGTGCTCCCCAAACAGGATAACCTTTATGGAGAAAAAAATGGTTACAGATTTTATACTTGAAGTTGAATAATCTTTGTTCTAGCAATACTGAATATATGGTTAGTAAAGTCTATTATTTGTATAATTATGACATGGGATCCAAATATATAGCATTATGATGCTTAAAAATACAGCATTCTACATCATGAAAACAAAACACCTTTTTGTGTTTTTAGTGTTAATTTAAAACGAGAACTTCAGTTACATGGAAATGGACCTAAGGGGTTAAAAGGGGAAACATATATGTATGGAACATATTATATTCCCAGATTTTATGTACATGCACGCACACACACACATGCATGCATGCATGCACATGTGCACACATACCCATTTCAGACAGAGAGAAATGTCTATAGAATGGCCTCATCATTTTGAAATATTCTCATTAGCTCTAGACATTTACACCTTATCTATTTCCTTTTTTAACTGTAGAAAGTTCAAGCTATTTTTCTTTCTCATTTTTTCTTGGTTGATATATTTTTATATGTTTAAGTTGTTTTATTTTTATTTTTTTCTGTTTCATTTTTTCAGGCTGTTTCTTAAAACCAAATTGCAATTACTTTAAGTTCTATTTACTAACAGAGCCTATAGGCTTCGATTTCAGCTAGGGCATTTGGTCTATTGTAAAGTAATTATGATACAATTTTACTAAAATCTACCATTGTTTTGTTGGTTTTGTGTATATGCTCTTAGTTCATACTTTTGCATTATTTAAAATTATTATGAACTTAAAAATTAATCCATCCTGACTTTGATCCTTTGAATGGTACTTTTTTTATTAATTCACTTCCACATTTATTCTTGTATTACTAGATTTTATAGTAAGTAAGCCCCTTTTCCACTTTCAAAATTATTAAAGTAGCTTATATAACCTATTATATATTGGACTCTCCAATACTACTGATATTTTAAAAATAATTTTATGTACTTTTATCAACTCTGTTGTATTTTACTTTTTTATATATCAACAATCTTCTGTGTCAGTTTTCATTCCAGCAGATTTGATATTCTTTTGATTTCCCTTTAAGGTACAATACAAGAGTAAAATGTGATACATCGCAGCTGGAACAAGTCTTGGACATGCTGGTCCATTTGAGTTCAGTGAACATGTCAGCCGTGCTTTTTTCTCCCACTGGCTGATATGGCAGGTGAGGAGCAGGGAAAGAGCGCTGAGCAGATCTCGAAGTAGGCACTTGTCTTTCAAGCTGGAGTAAGTAGTCAGTTGAGGTGCAGGTATTTATATGAGGAAAGGTAACTAATAATGAAGGATAGTGACAACTTTTGTAGCTCTGAGTCAGTGGTTCTCAACTTCTGGGTCATGACCCCTTTGGGGGCTGACTGATCCTTTCACAGGGGTCTCTTAAGGCCACTGGGAAACAAAGATACTTACATTACTATTCATAACAGTATAAAAATCACAGTTAAGTAGCAACAATGGAAATGTTTTTTATGAGTAAGGGTCACCACAACATGAGGAAATGTATTAAAGGGTTGCATCATAAGAAGTTTGAGAACCACTAAATGTTGTCTCTGGTACATGAAGATTTCAGCAAATCTTTATAAGCAAATCATTTGCTTATAAACTTTATGATATTAAAGAGGAAACAAACAAAACTGGTTCACGGTCCTAATCCAGATTTTTATGTTATTAATGATTATTCCCATGTAGGAAAGTAATGATATATTTAGCATTTCTATGTTGCCCTCAATGAGGCATTCTGAATGAAAATTCCTAGAGTATGGGTCATAGGAATTTTCCTTATAACCATCTGCCCAGCTGACTTTCTACTCACATATTGGAGAGCCATTTTCCTCTCTCTGGCATTTTCTGGCTTGCTAATTTTGTAGCAGGTCAGCTGTACCTAATTCTTTCATCTTAGACAGAGATTGTGATTCATAGAGATCAAAGCCTGGCCTTTGCATATATGTAGCTATTTTTAGTTCCCTCATTCCTCCTGTTAATCAGGCAACTGCATGCAGATGCAGGCCGCCCAGTATTCGGTCTAATGTTCTATCTGATGAGATCCTGACATCCGAATATGAGAAATGTCCTTTGTCTTCTTAGCACAAGACATAGTATAAATCTGCTAACTCTCAAGAATTTGAATGCTCAGCGGTGCTGGTGCTTAGGGAAGGTTGGTCTCAGTACTGGATGCTCACACATGTCACTGGTGTCACTTTAAGGCAAATGCCTAAGTGAGGCTCAGGGCAGTATAATCAAATAGAAATTCTAGCAACTGATACCATGTCTTTCTCCCCTGAAAGTGTCATATCCAAGCACCACTGTTTTATTTTATTTTATTTTATTTTATTTTTTGCTTCTTCCACATTTTTTATAGAGAATGTTCTCTGTCTATTGATTATATTTTGTTAATTAATGGATTTGTGTTTTCTTAATTTCCCCACCTAGGAAAGTGTGTGCCATTACCTCAGGTAGTTGGCATCCAGGACATATGAATACTTAAAAATAAAAGAAGTTCTACAGAAAACTATGGAGAACCCACATGCTTTTGAGTAATATGTGGTTTGTCTGCTTATTATGAAAGGTTATTTTGTGCCTCCTGGGTAGAAATTATTGAAGATATTCTGTACACTTCCCTCCATTTGTGGAGCTAAAGAATTGCTTTAGCATATTTTAGTTATGAGTCAGAGGTATTCTTTGATCAAACATTAATAAAACTTCCAAGTCATAAATAAACTAAGATTTATTGCTTGTCCTAAGCTTGACACTGCCATTATTTTCAATTACTCCTGAACACTCACACATTATTCACTAAGTGTCCCCAGAGAAAGGAAGTGAGGAGAGAGTTCTGAAAATTAAAAAAGGGTAGGTTGCATATTATGTACTCAAAATATTTTTACGTAGTGTATGTGTGTGTTTGTATGTTTGCATGTGTGTGTGTGTTTGTGTGTGTGTGTTTGCATGTGTCTACAACTTCCACTGATAAGATGATGCCATGATCATGTCTTCACTGTGTTAAATAAAGTAATGTCTCAGACAGCCAGTATATAACTTAAATTGTGAATAAAAGAATATTGCTCCATTTAAGGGTCTTGCCTCAGTATGGAAGGAGAAACAGGGCTTATTTTCATGAGAATACTCATTGGTGTTGCTCATAATGTAAAAGCGACAAGATGCTCTGGCTCATAGCAGTTTTAACTACCCTGTAAAATCCAAGGATTTCCCCATGATCAGGGCACGTATCCTCTGTCTCATAGTGGCAGAGTATATGGTTATTCTCCCAAGAGGCCATGTAGGATAGCTGCTGAATCATCAGCATATATTTGATGACTTGTGTATACTTTGGCGAACTGGCTCACATAGTTCTAATAGCCATTCTGAGAAGTAGCTACTATTGTACAGTTTTTGCAGTGAAAATAAAAAGGGCTTAGGAAAGTGGTAGTTATGGGGTTCCTTATGTATCTGATAGTGTTTTTATAGCCAGAGCTTTGTGTATAAAATGAGGCCTTAGAATTAATTTGCTACAGCATATGATCAGTAGTACCAGGAAAATAAACTTAGATAAAATTATTGTCAATGAATAGAACTGAGTCTTCAAAATTGTTCTGACCAGGGCTGACCTGTGAGGTGAGCCACAAATGCACATTTTTGGAAAGCTAGGTGTTATATCACTTCCATGTCATTCAAGCTATGATAGAAGTTCAGTATTCAGTATTCAGCTACTCACGCCATGGTTAGTGGAGCATGAATGAGTTAAATGTCTAGAGTATGGCAATCTCTTGGAGATCACTTGGTTAACAAAAATGATGACTCTGAAAGGCACATCCGGAATCTGAACTACACAAAGAAATTTGGCTTTGTGAATGATTCAAAGAGCTTCAGAACAGTAATGCTGACTGCAAGCGAGTTATATTAGCATTTGTTATTCTGAAGTTGCTGTGTTCCCATCTGAGTCATTGATCCTCACTGCTTTGTTCATTTACCTTGTCTCTTTGTGTTTTCCAAAAATCATTCCCATGAACAGTATTTCTTTTTTAATCATTTACTTTCTTCTTCCCTCTATTTATTTGTTTTTAAGTTTGGAGGCCAAGAGTCTGAATAAGAGGTGTCTGTGAGTCTGGGTTATTCTATTGCCTCAGTCTGCTTTGCATGTATTTACCCTCTCATTTCATGTTCAACTAGCCTTTTCAACATGTGTACAAGTCTCTAGATTCTCTTCTTACAAGTACACTATGCTTATGGTAATAGATAGACATTAGTAAAACCTCATTGAATTAAAACTGTTTGGTAAAACTCCTAACTTCCATCACAATGAGAATTCCAAGGTCATGCAGATTGGTCCATGAAATACAATATTTTAATATCCCACTAGAATGTTTAAAATAATATTGGTATTAATTCAATGAGAATTTCCTATAATGTATTTTGATCCTATTTACTCCTACACCCCTGGCATATTTATCCACTCCACTCATGTAGGCTAGGCTCAAAAGGGATGGCAAGGCTTTTCTTGGGAGTTGTAGTATGAGTGTTGTGAGTAATATGATCATTGTGTGCAAACACTCAAAACTTCAGCTTCCTCAATGTGGAAGCCTACAGTCTGCATTTGCTCACCTACAGAGACCTCCTGCCAAGACAAGCTCACCTCTCATCTGTTCCTGTGCCTAGTAAACATGCTGATGTTCCAGGTTGCCATGGTAGTGGTAGCAGTTTAAGACTCTCACCTGACTCCAGGCTCAT
>CAJQZJ010008773.1:6864244-6894247 GCA_907164525.1 Lophiomys imhausi
AGGTCCTACTTTACAATTAATGTCTGTCAGAGATACTGGGCCAAAAGTATGAAGATAGATGCTCCAATGTATTGAGAGAAATTGGGGACTGTCCAGTTTTGGAAGCTGCTGGCTCTGCGTTTCCTGTTTATTCCGATATATTTATCCTCCTCAGGTCTCTGATGTGGGTGAAGACTAGATAGTTATAGTCTCACAGTTAAAATTTAAGTTGTTTAGGAATTAAAATGATGTTCTAGGTCTAAGAAGATGTGTTTAAGTTGGTAATGCAGGTTAGGATGAAATCTGAGTTAGGTATAGAACTTTAAACTCATGGAGATGGATGATAATGGAATATTAATATATTTTCTGTGCTTTGACTTCTGTTTCTTCCCTTTCCTCCATTTCTATTATTTCTATTATTCATAGATTTGGTCTCTTCATAGTGTCCAAAATTTTCTGGATCTTTTTTGCCTAGATTATTTTACACTTAACATTTTCTTTTACTTAACTCTCTATTCCTTCTAGCTTGTTTTCAGTCTCTGAGATTATCTCTTCCCTCATATTCTATTGATGTGGCTTGCCTCTGAGGTTCCTGTTTTTAAATATTTTTATTTGCAGTTTTCCTTTAGTTTTTTTTTAATTGATTCTTTCTCCACTTTTATATCTTAAAATATTTTCCTCATTTCATTCCACTGTTTGTATTTTCATTTATTTTATTAATTTATTCATATCCTCATTAAGGACCTTGATCATATTCATATTAGTTATTTAAAAGTCCTTGTCTTGATCTTCCGATTATATTGCATTTCTCAGTGTCTACAGTGGCAGTGTTGGACTCTCTTGGAAACATCATTTCGGCTGTTGCTGAAAGTATTTTTGCACTGCTTCTAGGCAACTGTGTAGGGATTACTGTAATTCTAGGTGCTGATATTTGGTCTTATGCTTTTTGGTGGGTGTTTACTTCCTTGGTTTCTGTTTTATTCTCTGTTATAAGGAGAGTGAGGTTATCTATTATGACGTGCTTCTAAGATCTTGCCAGGTTGGCTGCTAGTGGTCCTTTGTGGTATGTATTTCTAGGTATTGAAGGCTAACACTAATGAATGGCAATGGACTGGGGGGGGTGCATGTGAAAGGGTTCAATGGAGTGAGGGAAGCTGTGTAGACCCTTAAAAATAAGAGCAGAGAGAAAAAAAAAGACACCACAACAGGTGGTTTGTGACAAGGCTGGGAATAAGATTGGGAAATTGGAATAGAGGAAGAATAGTGAAAATGGCCTATTTGATTGATTCTCTGATGGTAGTACCTGTGGGAACGGGCACCTGAAACAAAGGAAAAGGGTGGTAGAGGAAGGCTGATTCCCTGGCCTGTGTAAACTGTCTGTCTTCCAGTGAATGCATGCTGCAGTAGACTGCTGAGATAAGGGGATGGAGTAGGTGAGGAAGGCTGAGGAGATCTCTGGGATCAACTGTGGATGGGAGTAGAGAAGAAGGGAAGTCTGAAGTAGATGGTCTGTTACAAAGCTAAGCATGAGAATAGGGTAAATCTGATTTTTTAGATTCCACATATAAGTGGGATAATCCAGGCAAGGCAGTAATAATCGTTCTTGAGATTTGTTACATGTATCTTAATGATCACCTCTGTCTGTCTTTCTCTCTCTCTCTCTCTCTCTCTCTCTTGCTGTGTGTGTGTGTGCGCTATTGTTGGACATCAAATCAGGACTGTCAGTCTGTTCACAAATTTTTTTAAACCACTGTACTATTTTGAAGTTCACATAATTCTAGTTTTGAAATTTTAAGCATGTGCACATATATGTCTGTGTGAATATGAGCTACGTAAGTTTCCCCATGATTCCCACACAAGTCAGAGGTGTCGTGCCCTGAAGTTGGAGTCATAGGTGGTTGTGAGCAAGTTAATATGGGTTCTAAGAATGTGGAAGAGTCATATGTGGCATGAACCACTAATCCACTTCTCCAGGCCCCAACCCACACAATTCTTAAATGAGCAATTCGCAAGTATTTATTTAAATGCATTGCATAAGAACAGACATTTATTTTACTCGTAGACTTTAAATCTATGTTCCTCAAAACTGAAAATATTCATTGTGTTTGTCATGGTAATATTATCATCTAATTAAAAGTAATCATTGATTTAACTGTGATATTTTGTTCATGAATTATTGAGACATTCATTAATTTCAAAGCTTTTGGCAGTACTTTGAATTTGACCTAAAAGCCATCATAGAACTTATACTTTTTCCATTATCTGATATTTATTAAGACTACTATGCTGTGAATGTCAAGTTGATTGGCTTAAGAAATAGCTAGGGTATTATGAAGGTATCCTGTCCTTGCTCATTTGTGACTGTTCTCATTGCTGTGGCAAAACATTTGACAAAAGCAATTCTTTTGGCTCACAGTGATGGTCATGGCAGGTAATGATGGTGGGGAGAATGGCTCTAGTTATAGGGGCTGGAACTTTGAGCAGCTGCTCCCATTACATCTGCAGCCAATAACCCAAGGAATGTTGCTGTTCTACAATCTCCCTTATTTATTCAGTCCAGGAGTCCAACTCATAGCATGGTACCATGCACATCTTGGATGAGTCTTCCCACTTTATTTAATCCTACATTGAAATGTCTGCACAGATACAGCTAGGGCTAAGCCTCTTAAGTGACTTTAAATACAAATGAAGTAACCATGACTGAGTTATCTGAGTTTTTGTTGTAAGACTTTGACAGATACAGATAATCTAAAGATATTTATGGGCTATTGTTGGGGCTTGAAGGGTAGTTTAGTGGTTAAGAGCACCTGCTCTTCCATTTCCAGCCCTCACATGGTGGCTCTCAGTCAGCCATAGCTGCAGCTCTAGAGTATCCAATACTCTCTTCTATGGAGAACAATCAATTGTGAGCAAGCTACACAGACATTCATGATAGTAAAACATTCATATAAAATAAAATAAACAAATTTTTTAAAAAATTGAAAAGAAATGTGTGATAACTAGGTAGACTTTAAATCTAATGAAATTATCATGATAAAGTAGAAAACACAGGGAGAAGAGAAAACCACATGAACACAGAGCAGAGATTGAAGTAAGGCATCTGTGATCTTAGGAACCTGTGTGGTTTACCAGAAGTTTCCAGGAGAAAGGAATATTCTACAGAACATTTGAGAGCAGTGAAGCCTTGTTTCCTCTAGATCATAGACTTTGAGGCTGAAGAACTAACAGAATATGTTTTTGCCAGTATAAGACATTAAGTATGTGTTTGTTACTTATGGCACATGTAAGAAGTGAACGAAGACAGAACTTACCTATGCAGTAGAAAAGCAGCTTCTGAGAAACAGTGAGGGTCTGGCATTAGACAGTTTGGATGATCTTAATCTAACTAGAGCTTTAGATCATTGAAAGATTTTACTTAATGTAGTATTGCATATTTCTTCATCTTTGTCCTAGTGAATGACTCCATTGTAGCCACAATCAAAATCTTAAGATATTTATGAGGGTTTTTTCCTCATGAATCCTCATGAAAATGCAAGGAGTTTCATGTAGTTTCCCACTCATAGACCTGGAAAATGGAATTCAGCAGCCCCAAATCACTTAATAACAACACTGCATTTCTTCCTACTCTATACCTTGGCCCTAAGGGTTCTCAAATGGGAGTTCTTCATTCAAATTTAGTTTGGTGATGTTGAGAGAGTCTCTCTACATTACCTAGCTCTGGTTGCTCTGGAACTTGCTATATAGACTCTGCAGGCCTTAAATCCCAGGGATCTATCTGTTCCTGCATCCCAAGTGCAAGGATTATAGTTGTGCACCACCATGCCTAACTACATTCTCATTCTTATTTACCACCCCTCAAGTTTAATTGGAATATTTGTAATTTTTCTCCAAATTATTTATTTGTGAGAAGGTCCATTATTTACCTTCATTTATTAAGCCAGCGACAGAGCAGCAAACCTCAAAAATCAACTTCAGTAAGTAGATGTGCTTGCTGAAAAAGTGTATTTCTTATTTGATGTCAAATTGCTTGTTGCCATCAATAAAATGTTAGTACATGATTTCTGTTGCCATTTCCATGAAGATTTTAAGAAAGTCAATCTGGCAACCTTTGCTCATATTTTGTACTATCTAACATACAGACACAGTTTCAGTTCACTCCAAAAATATATCTTGAAACATCTAATCCCCTTAGATGAAACACTTGGCCCTTCGATAAAACAAATAAGCAGTAAAGAAACATGTAGAAATTTGAGGTCTCCAACAAATGTGAGTCTGTGATAGTGACTCTTCACCTGTCTTCTTAAGGATGTTGCTATTTCTAGGTCTTTTTGAACAACCGAACAACCGGTGAAATTTACCCTAGATAGAAACTCACAGAACTATTAGTATGGGCAGCGTAATTATTCACATTTGTGCATAAACAGACATATATCACCCAAACAACTGAAATAAAATTTATAATACTTAAGCACACCACATATCTTCTCACCAAAATCAAATAAAAATGATCATGAAATCTATTTAGCTTCCTGAAAAATTTCTTATACAAGATCAGGGTAATTATTATATTTTACCTCTTTTATTACTTGACCTTTCTTGGCCAATATTTTTACTTATTCCTTGTCTGTCTTTTGCCAATCTTTTTATGTCATATTACATCTGCTTAGGACTCTATAAATATTCCTCTACTAATGATATGAGTTGTGTGACAGCTAACAGCATACATTATTTACAGTCACTGTTTTTTAGAGTGGAACAAAAAACCATCAAGTGCAATGATTTACTCAGCAGTAGTACACAAAGTACTCTAGTCCTATTAAGGAAGAATAACTGTCATGATTATTTAATGGCATCTACAATGCCTCTTATTAGCTATTTATTGATATACAAATTCTTGAGATCTGCTACTTCTAATGTGTGTGAGAACAACTCATTTTTCAATCAAGCATAATTTTCAGGGCTAAGATATTGAAAGAAAACTTGTCTTCTCATCAGATTTATTGGATAGTATCATTTTCCAGATATCAACCTTATATGTAATCTGTATTAGTGTCAAAATAGGGCTTATATTTATAAATCTTACTTCTAACATGTCAATGTTTAGGAACAACAACAAAAATAGCACAAATTGGAAGGTTTCTCAGTGGTTAATTTACATACCTTATAAGCAAGAGGATCAGAGTTCAGAACCCTAGAATCATATAAATGGTGAGGGTGTGTGGTAGCTCAGCTGTAACTCCAAACTCAGAAGGTGGAGTGTGGATGTTCTGACAAACTGGCTAAGAAAGCTATTTATATTGGTGATCTCTGGCTTTGATTGAGAGACCTTAAACTCAGTGAACAAGGCAGAGGAGAAATGAAAGATTACAGGCATCAATTTCTGATCTACACACACACACACACACACACACACACACACACACACACGCACACGCGCGCACACACACACACTCACACCTCAATCAGACACATACATGTGAAAAGAATAAAAGATAGTCAGGAAAGATGTGTTGAGAGTATGGATTTATTGATTTATATATTGTTTTGGGAAAATCATTTGAAGGACTCAAGAACATGAGATTTGAAGTTTTTGGTAGTTTCTCTCCTGTATTTTCAGAGTAATAAGACTAATCATGATTTATAAAACAGAGTTTTTGTGAATATCTGTGCTATGGCTTGATTTTTCTCCTATGAAGAGTTTTGTTAAATTTGATGCCCAATGTAATAAGGGTGATCAGCATTGGTTCTCGATAGTGTTTACTTATGTGAAGTAGACTGGTTCTCACATGTGTGGGTTGTCATTGAGCAAGCTGGCAACTCCCCTTGGATTCTCTTGTACCTAAGCTTTTGCATATCCATCGCTTTCCACTTTAAGCACATATTGACATTGGCATGTTGTAATACAGCACTGCACTCTGGCCAGATGTGGTCACCCAAAGTAAATAATTCTGCTCCCTAAGACATAAGCCAATTTGAACATACTTTTTTTTTAATGCAGTGTCATCTCATTAAGCTCTTTACTCTATATGTGCCCTGCTCCTGTCATGCTTTCTTCATTCAGGGCCCGCCTTCTCCATTACCCTAACTCTGTAACCCTAATCACCAATGTAGTGAAAACAATTTGTAAAATAATGTTCCTTTCTCTTACAACAGTGCTCTGTGTCCTTAGGCTTCTCATTGGCCTTACTCCTTAAGCTGAAGGTGAAATCTTGTTTCTGTGAACAATACAACTGCCTTATTCGCTACACTGGCAAGTCCTCCTTGGGAATTTGTTTTAGTTGTGAAACAGTAAAGATGAGAGCTTGCTTTTAGACCAGAGTTCATGTTTTAGTTGCATATTGCATTTAATTAAAGTCAGATTCCTCCACTTCAATACTTCACTGAATCAGCAGAGTGCACAATAAATGTTGATTTTTCTTAATGTGAACAAGAAGCAAAAACATCAAATTCTCTAAAGATTAAGGGTTCTCAATCAACCCATTTTAAACACCAGAGAAGAAAAGTTTCCAGTTAGGAATCAAGTATATTCCATTAAGTGACTTTCTAACACATAGTATTCCATTACCTTCCATATATTTTTAAGATACAAATTTGACGTTGCCTAGAAATTCATATTTAGAGGAATATAATCCTTTTGGAAATAACCAAATTTTCATAAATGTGGGTATATATGGTACTTCACTTAAGTTTCTTTTTGTTTATTTGAATTCAGAATTCAGCAGATACACTGCAGCAAGGACTTACAACCTACTGCATCTTCTTAGCTTAAAGAAAAGTTAAGGAACTGGAAGTTTAAACCAAACTTTTTTTTTTAATAATTTATTTTTTATTTCTTCAAGTTACATCTCAATCACAATCCCCTCCCTACTCCCCCCTCAGCCCCACCATCCTCTTCCCTTCTTTTTTTTTTTTTTTAGTTTAAGGTATTTATTTTCCCCCCAACAGCTCTCCCTTTCAGTCCAAATAATGGTTCTTTTTCTTATAACTATAAATACAATACAAAACAACAGAAATAAATAGGCCACGATTATAAGAGTTATATGGCTTAGCATACATTCCCAATGTCCAGTCCATATGTATTTGGCACCTGACTTTAACATTCTACTATCTAACCATCTCCATGAGTTTAAAGTTCTATATCTAACTCAGCTTTCATACTAACTTGCCTCATAATTTTAAAAATATCTTCTTAGATCCAGAACACCCTCTTGATTCCTAAACAACTCAAAATTTAACTATGAGACTCTAGCTATCTATTCTTCAACCACCTCAGAGACCTGAGAGGGATAAATATATCTGATTATCAAACCAAACTTTTTGATCAAGGGGATACCAACTGGAAAGGAAGAAGTTTAAGTATCTCTATCTATTTGTAGATGATAGGGTAGTATGAATAAATGACCCCAAAAATTCTAAGATAGAACTCCTAAAGCTGATAAACACATTAAGCAATGTGGCTGGATACAAAATTAATTCTAAAAAAAATCAGTATCCCTTATTTACACACACACACAATAATAAATGGACTGAGAAAGAAATTAGGGAAATAACACCCTTCGCAATGGGCACAAATAATATAAACTACCTGGGGGTAACTCTAACTAAGCAATTGAAATACCTGTACAACAAGAACTTCAAGTCCTTAAAGAAGAAATTGAAGAGGTCATCAGAAGATGGGACGATCTCCCATGCTCATGCATAGGCAGAGCCAACATAATAAAAATGGCCAGCCTACCAAAAGCAATCTACAGATTCAATGCAATTCCTATCAAAATACCAACAAAATTCTTTACAGACCTTGAAAGAACAATTCTCAACTTCATATGAAAAAACTAAACACCCAGAAGAGCTAAATCATTCCTTTACAATAAAATAACATCTGGAGATATCACTGAAAAGTTTGACTTTGGACTCAGGCTTCTATCTTGAGCTGAACAGAAGTTTGTAAAATTCCAAAGCCCTGACCTGCCAGCGATCTTATCATTGCATTGTTTTACCACCACCTTCTGCACCACTGCTGTTGCTAGGAAATGACCTGCAATAAATTCTGGGAGTTAAGAAGCCCCCTGAGCAAATGACCACCAAGCCCCAGAGATAAGCAACTCCTTGAACAAACCAACAGGGCCAAAGTTCCTGATTCTCAAAGCAGGGGTTCTCCTTCAGGAATTTACACCAATGCCTAAGCTATTGTTGAAACCTACCCCCAAAACATATATAACCCTAAAACTTTGTGAGTTCATGGTCGCCTCTCCCATGGGTATAGACGACCCCACGCGCATCAGCCATGTGCGTCGGAACAATAAAAATTCTTGCTTTTTGCATCGATCTGATTTCTGTCTCTCTCATTGAGAGTCAGGTAAATAGGACTCTAGTACCTTGGGGCTGAGCCTTACATCAACATCTCTGATTTCAAGCTATACAACAGAGCAGTAGTAATAAAACAGCATGGTACTGACATACAAATAGACCTATTGATGAATGGAATTGAACTAAAGACCCAGAAATAAACCCACACCTACCGTCACTTAATTTTTGACAAATAAGCCAAAACCATACAATGCAAAAGGAAAGCATCTTCAACAAATGGTGCTGGTCTAACTGGATGTCTACATGTAGAAGATGCAAATAGATCTATATTTATCAACCTGCACAAAACTTATGTCCAAGTGGATCAAAGACCTCAACATAAAACCTAACTCATTAAATCTAATAGAAGAGAAAGTTGGAAAAGCCCTGAACTCATTGGCACAGGTGACAACTTCCTGAACAGAACACCAATAGCTCAGGCTATAAGACTAATAATCAATAAATGGGACCTCATGAAACTGAAAAGCTTCTGTAAGGCAAAGGTCATTGTCATCAAAACAAAATGGTGGCCTACAGATTGGGATAAGATCTTCACTAACCAACATCCGACAGAGGGCTAGTATCTAAAGTGTATATATATATATATATATATATATATATATATATATATATATATATATAAAGAACGCAAGAAATTAAACACCAACAAACCAAATAATCCAATCACAAAATGGGGAAGAGTGCTAAATCGAGAACTCACAAAAGAGGAATCTCTAATGGTCCAAAGGCACATGAAGAAATGCTCAACATCCTTAGTCATCAGGGAAATGCAACTCAAAATAATCTGAGATTTAATCTCACATTTGTCAGAAGGGCTAAGATAAAAACCACAAATGACAGCACATGGTGGTGAGGATGTGGAGAAGGGGGAATACTTCTCCATTGCTGGTGGGAGTGCAAACTTGTACAAAAACTTATCTTAGATAACTTAGAAAATTGGAAGCAGTTCTACCTCTGGAACCAGCCATACTGCTCCCTAGGATATATCCAAGAGATTCTCCACCAAACTCCCAAGACATTGCCTCATCTGTCTTCATAGCAGTGTTATTTATAATAACCAGAAACTGGAAATAACCCAGATGTCCTTCAACTGAAGGATGGGTTAAAAACAACAACAGCCCCCCCCCCCAAAAAAAAACTGTGGTACATTTACACAATGGAATACTACTCAGCTCTCAGAAACAAGGAAATTTTGCAATTTGTTACCAAATGGTTGGAACTATGGAAGCTCATCTTTAGTGAGCTAACTCAGATCCTGAAAAATACACATGGTATGTACTCACTTATAAGTGAATATTAACCATATAGCATAGGACAAACATCCTATAATGCACATACCCAAAACTAAAGGAACCGGAGGATAACTATCCTAAGAAAAACTCCACCCAGTAGCAAGTCATGGACCCTGTTGCCTGTTAGAGGAACAGATTACCCTAGCTGGGCTGTCTTATCAGGCCTTACTATAAGAAAATACTCTTAGCACTCATGTAACTGATGAACTGAGGGGTGTTGATAAGTAGGGGCTCCCCTCATCTGAGGATAAGAAGATGATGGAGTTGGGGAAGAGGGAGGGAGGATATGACCTGCAGGGGAGGAGGGAAGGGTCTTTGATTGAGATGTAATTTGAAAAAAATAAAGTAAAAAAAAAATCATACTTTGATACTCATACAAGTTAATACTGCATTCACCCTGAAAATGTGCCAGAGGAGGTAAAGAATTATGCATCTGGGTACAGTATATCCAACTGCAAGCAGGCCATTGGTGGTTTTATAATAGGGGAAATGTGGGAAGAATTAATCATTTACTAATGGTCATCTCTGCTTTATAAGTCACAAGATGGATTGAAGAAGAATAGACAGCTCTGTGGCTTGAAATGTTACAACTTAACTCTGTTTCTTTGCTGGTGGTAAAACAGGTGAAAAGATAGGATTTGGAGACTTTGCACTTATTCCTGTATGGAAGCTTCTGTAGCGAAAGAGAAAAGTGAATGTCACATGGCTTCGAAAATGCCCAGTGAGTCAAGCAGTAGATTAGGTACATTTTGATATGTAGGGTGCCCATTTCACTGTCCCTGAGGATTCTTAAAGATTCATGTCTCTATCTTCAAATATTACACTGTAGGTGGGAATGTAAGACGAAAAATAAAACAATCCACTTTCAAAGTAAGACAACAGGGTGAAAACATGAGACTCTTTGCTAAGAACGTCCTACTAAAGTGGATCAGATGATACAGATACACTTAGGTTGAAAATAAACATTTGCAAGGGGAGATTCAGAGTCTCTTTGAATATACAAGGGTCTCCTGTCAGCAAACTCTTTAGACCCATATGTGATTGTTGATATCTATTACAATGTAAAAATAATGTAGATCACCCTGTAGACAAATCTCTGAGTATGTCTGTAAAATGTTTTCAAGATTACTATAATTGTGGGGAGTAGAATCATCCTAACTTTCAGACTGAATAAAAAGGAGAAAATGAACTAAGAATGTTCAATAATCATGCCTTGCTTTCTGGATATGGACTCTGGGTGACCTGCTGCTGCCTTTTGTTCCTGTACCCTTCTCTTCCTTGTCACCATGGAATGCATCTCTGAGAATTACAAATTCAAGTTTATGTTTTCTTATTTAAGTTATTTTTGTCAATTATATGCTGTAACAATGAGAGGATTAGCTGAAGTACCATGGCAAGAAGGCTTTCTATAAAGAAGTGTGATTTCATTGAACATGGTTGTGGTGGGCCCATGAGTTTAGCCCTAACATACGAGTTTAGTCTGACTTTGTCACAGCCTCCAACTGTCTAATAGCAAAGTTTTGGTTAGTTGTCCCTGAATGTCTTGAGTTACTCTATTCACATCAATTAGAATGCCTTGCTACAAATTTTTGTAACTGATCAATATTATTTTCTACTTTCTTGGACCACAGTTAAGTTTCTTGTCAGTGGAGCTTTTCAACAGTAAAAGCCTGAAGCTTTCATCTGCTTTGTGTTTTAGTTCCTTTTGTCTTTATTAAGCTATTGAGATTCCCTGTTTCAAGATGGTGAGATTTTATGGTTACCAAGATAGACGTTGTTGATCTGCTTTTCTCCTTTTTACAATCCTGTGTCAAGTTTTGGCCAATATTATTGGCATGAAAGCAATATATACATTTCACATTCGTAGCCATAATACTCATTATATATTAAACCAAATTCTGTTTATATCTACTTTGTTTCTTCTTATAAGACTAACTTTAGAAGACACTGTTAAGGATATTCAACAACAGGAGCAAAGCCAGAAGCCTGGGTTAGCACTTTCTGTGGTTCTACCCCAAGAGCCTGGCTAACTAGTGATATCAAAAGTGCATTTTGTGCCAGAGAAAAGTGAACTTTCATATATAAGAAGGTAATGGGAGTTTTTATAGAGTTTTTGTGTGAATAGAAAACATTGCTTAATTTAGGTGTTATTCTATTTCATTCAAGCAGAGAAATTAGAATCATCCCCAGCACATAGTAAGTTCTTAATGATACTGCTTGCTGGTTTAGATATGAGTACTTCCACTATATCTACCAGATATACAATCCATTCGACTGAACTGCAATGAGAACTCATTGTATAACAAGTACAAGCAATGAAGAAAAATTCAGTAACATAGAAATCACCTTCATTCTTGAATTTTAAAATCTAAAGAACATAAAATAATAGTATTAATAAAACCTGCAATATTTGCAAAGACTCAAAGTATGTTACTAGTCTACAGGCTTTGGTGTATTAACTCTTTTCACATAAAGTTTTTGTATTCTAACATTTTGTGCATCCCATAATATTATCCTCATTTTTCTTGTGGAACGTGAAGAACAAACAGATTGAACACAATAGAGAATGCTGAGAACCTGGCAATTGGAAGCTACAGAATTGCAACTGAATCATTCTAATCTTGATGTACCTATGATTTTGTCTTTCATGTCATGAGGTCCACAGAACTATTTGAATTGTTGAGACTGTCCAAAGAATGTGAGGAAGATGCTTTGCTGAATATTGTCACTGAAATAAAATTTGACAAGTGAGTATAAGTTTACTAATTTGATAATAGAGTAAAAATACTCTAGAATGTAAAGGATCCAATTGATGTACTACTGAGTTGCGATTAGTGCAGTGAATTAATCGATTAGGGAGTACTGGGTTGTTAGTGTAAAAGCAATAAATGGGCAATAATCATTGGCTAGAAGAGTGAGAGATACAGCTTATGATCTACCTTAAAAATAGAACCAGGTTGGAAAGATGGCTTATCTGACTCAAGCACTTGCCCAACAAGTCTGGCAACCTATGAGATAACTCAGAAACAGAAAAAGATGGAAGAGAAATGATTCCAAAAAGTTTCCCTCTAGTCTCAAGGTGCAATGGCATAGGGACACACATACAGCACAAACACACACACGTAAAATAATGCAAAGAATGCAGGTATCTGTAAGGTTATTTGAAGTCTCTGTCCAGATATATCATTGAAATGATTGAGACATCTTTATCTGTTAAATATGTTGCTACATTTAGTATAAAACATGGACATTTGGTTTTTAGAGGTCAGATTTTATGAACTGGTAATGCATGGCTCTTGAATTCAGTGATTTTTTTTTAAACCGTTCTTCCTCTGGATTCATGGACTACTTTGTCTTCATTTATTTCTATATGCTGAAGCCAAAAGCTTCATCTGCAGTTCATGAGTTATGAAAAAATCTAAGTCACCACAGGTCTTGGCTTTCAAAAACTCATATTTCTGGGCTTACAAAATGTCTTACACAATGTACAAGTACATGCTGCTAATCTTGAGTGTGATGCTTAGAATCCATGTTGTAAAAGGTGAGAATTGATTCTTGTAGGTTGTCTTGTTACCTCTACATATGTCTTAATATGTACTCATATATATTTAGATAGATAGATAAATAAATATGATAAAAATGGTTTAAGATATTTTTTCTGTCTTCCAGGTTATTCACACTTGCCAAAAGTCGCCTTGAAATCCATGTATCTTCTCACATGGTAAAGCTACAAGCAGGAAAAATATTACCAAAACAATACTCATTTTACCTGTCTATAAATATATCTTTATTTGATCAAAATGTAGAGAAGCCAGGGTGTACTTTCAGCTACAATGTATGGCACACTGTACTGATTCATTAAACTTCTTGATCACTAAAGATCAAGATAGAACCCTCCATATATGACTTGTATGCACATCAGTTCGGCATAAGGCTTAGCTATGGCTAATAATTCAGAAATACATGACTGGGTGTGTCCAATGCAGAATGAAAAACAAGGCAAACAGCATATTGGAGAATTCAAAAGACAATGGAAGAAAAAGTGTTTCTACCACATGGGTAGACAACTCCTAACATCCCAGGTCTTGGTATTGTAGATCACTGGTAATCGGCATCAGTGTTCTTGGTACATCTGAAAGAAGGTTCTTTCTGAAAATATATAAGAAGGGCGTTTTGTAACACATATCCGTTTAATATTTCTCTGTTTAGTAAGCAGACATTTCCTTCTGATAGAGGTTTTTTTCTTTTTTCACATATCATATTTAATACCTAGGAGTTAATGATACTTTATGTACATATCTTATTTTTTACTAACACTGTCATTCCGTCATTGGATTTTGTTTTTTATTAAGTATTAATACATCTGTATTCAGGAAAAATTAAATTTACTTTCCAACCAAATTTCATGGGAAGGAAAAATTAAATAGTAGGGATTATGATTGGTATTGTGTTTGAGGGCATTTCATCCACATTAATACTATTATTGGGCCAACTTTTATTACAGAATATATCTTTACATCCAAAAGAGAAGCAGGACTGCCAAGATTAAAGTGAACAGAGAAATTTAATAATTCATTGTACTGTCAATTGTAGAGTGAAACCAGATCTTTAAAACTGTATGATGTTTTAGTTTTAAATTTTAAAGTTTTAGAAAACTCCATGTTGATATTGATCTGTAAATTAAAGGTTAGGTACTACCATGCTATAAAATTGCCCATTTTTTAAAGATGTTGTTTACTTCATTGTGTCCAAAATTGTATTTTCCATCATATTACATGTGAGAACTGTCACACAATATTAGAGTATAGTAAGGCAGAGATGACCAACATACTGGCTTACAAGTTAGAATAATTTGTAAGATTTTAAAAAGATTCTGGGTATATATCAATTAGAATAAAAATGCTCTAGAGAAGCCCCACTAAAGAAGAGAACTTTAAGTGTATTAAAACATACCTTTATACAAACATGACAAAGATAAACAAGGGATACAAGCATAATCTGGTAAACAAAAGGAAGGGTTGCTCTATCTAATATTAGCATTGTGTGTTTGATTAAATATTGTTATTATTGATGTTGTTAGAAGCAGTCATAGAAACAGGTTTGTGTTAAACACTGGAAAAACTCCTCTCTTTCCACTCTAAGGGCCTCTCTAACCTAACAATACTACTTAATTTTATTAATTTATTAAGTAGGAATATTGTATAAACATAATCATAAAATCTTTAAACAGATCAGTGTGATTAATGTTGGTAACAGGTCCATGATGTGGGAACCCCTGTTATCTTTGAACAGGATTGCATGAGAACTCTGAAACTTTTCAAACCAATGGAAACAGAACATTGCTACCACACACACACACATACATACACACACACACACACACACACACACACACACACACACACACACACACACACCTCTATTTACTGTTTTGTCCTTCTACTACATACTTTCCAGTAACAAGCCATCTGAAGGTTAGGCATCTCTGTAACAGTGCTGTTAAATGTTCATCACTAGTATAAGAATCCTTGAAACTATAACTGTCAACACCAAGGCCACTGCTCTAACAAACAACATCACCTTGGCCATATATGAAAAGATCAAAATAGGGTTATTTACATCTTACAATAGCCTGTCTGTTATCCCTTTCAAGGGGACTAAGAAGCGAATTTATGGTATTCTCTGAAATATAAGCTACAATAAAATGCATACATTTATTCAGACTCATATTTTTCAGTAATGTTAGCATAAAGCAGACTAGAACATCCATAGTTCTATATATTTATCTTTACAGATAAAGTTTCAATGCCACATAAAAAATAGATCAGAAGTGTAAAGAAATTATACTTTCTGTATTGTAATTCATGCACCAATATTTTACTGAAAAAAATTGACATGATTGCCTTCACAAACTACATATAATCAGGAATTACATTAATATTATGCAGGGAAAATAGGAATCCAGAATGCGAAGTACGAAAACCCATCTTTTGAGTTAGTCAGAGTTATCCCAAGACATTACAGACAATTGCTATTTCCCTTGGTTGTCTCATATCCTCCAGATGTAGAAGTTAAGTCCCTATTGCTGGAGACATCATGTACTTAAGAAACAAAGCCCACAGGACTCTGAGACACAACTGACTTGAGTGCCTCATTCCTGAGAATCATCTTTCATGACACCTAAAGGAAAGCAATCAAGAATCTTACTCAACTACCATGCCTATGAACCACAACATAAGCCATGATTTTATGAATATAATGTATTATTGAGCTTGTTGTTCATTTTCTTTCTCTGTTGCAAAATATCTGTGACAATAAACTGACCAAAAGAGATTTATTTTGATCTAGTTTTAGAGTTTTTATGCAGGGCTTGTCCACTACCTGTCTATCATATTTAAACACCAAGGTGCTAGGAGCATATGACGGAAACTGAACCTAGGAAGTGTCTTTTAAGTTCTGAGTGAAAAAAATTGCAACAAATTTATACTGACCACAGAAACTAGAATATGATGCATCATAGACAAAGTATATATACTAACATTTTCAAACTCCAAAAAGAGACTAAATTAAGGAAACTAAATTTTCAAGGTGTAATGAGAATAAATGTAATTACCAGATTCCTGAAAAGTTGGAATTCCTCAAAAGTAAGATTTCAACATTTCAACAAACCATTGAAAAATTAGTATAGAGTCTTTCAGAACATAGATAAAATACTTTTACAAACATCCCAATAAAAGATAGGCAATTGATTTTAAAATACATTTAAAATAAAAATATTTACATACCCCCATAAATCAGTAAATAAATATAAGGCAATGTATATGTGTGGTTTTTCATCAGTAAAATGCAAATTAAAACTTTAGTGTGATTATATACACCATCAAGACATTGACAAAAGTTAAACTTCTAAAAACAAATGTTCTAAAAGAAAATAAAGGATGTTGAGCATTGAATATTTTGTGCCTTACCTTACTCACGTTTTGTGTCTAAAGAAACCCATGGAATAAGAGTAGAAAATGTTTCTGGAGCTAGAATTGGAGGGATGCTGCAAAGAGAGGACTAGTAAATCAGAACATCAAAACATGGAACATGTTTGAAAAGAGGAAGACACCTGTCATTGCCTGACTTTAAGCACATAGTATGACCTTCTAGAAATAATCCTTGATCGCAGAGGAATGAGGTTAAAAGTTAGAGTGAATATAACAGGAAGTAATGTCAAATGAAAAGTGGATGACTGAACAAAGTTTTTAAAATCCCTCAATAATTAACATTTCCAAAACACAATAGCCAAAGAATAAATTCAACTGGGAAAAAACTATCTTGTAGGAGTGAAAAGTCAAGACTGCTTCAGGTGTGGGGAAATAACTAATAAAACTGGACTTATAGAGAAAAAGGCAATGTTGACAATGCTGGAGCCAGGCTTTAGAAAAGTCAGAGATACAGCAAAGCAAACACATGAAAAAGTTTTGTAGGTGCTTAAAGATCCAGAAGCATTGAAGACACAGGCACACACACACACACACACACACACACACACACACACACACACCACACACACACACACACACCACACCACACTACATGGATATCTCTATATTGTTTGATCTTGGTCCAAGATATGAACAAATTGATCTTATTTTGTAAGAATAGTGTTGGAAAGCAGAACAGAATACCAAAAATATTATGCAAGCATTGAAGACACAGGCACACACACACACACACACACACACACACACACACACACACACCACACACACACACACCACACCACACTACATGGATATCTCTATATTGTTTGATCTTGGTCCAAGATATGAACAAATTGATCTTATTTTTTAAGAATAGTGTTGGAAAGCAGAACAGAATACCAAAAATATTATGCAACAGATGTACCAGGAATTATAAAGGAAGCAGAAACATCAGAACTGAACAAAATGACAGCTACATGAAAATATGAATTCATAATTAGGAATCAAAAGTAGTTTAGTCACTTTAGGTAGCAATAAAATAATTCATGCTTTCTTGTGATTGTATATTTGAAAACAGTTATTTGCATGTGTGTGCACATATCTATTTACAAACTACCTATGTATATATAAAAACTGTATTTGTCTTTCTATGTAGTTATATCTATGTATGAATATATATATTTATGTGTCTTCTATAGTAGTTCAGTTATGTAATATATGCTTATATGCTTTTTTCTGTTGAATCATCATATTTGTATATCATGTTTGAATGCAGAAGAGATAAAACTATGTAAAGATATAAATACCCCCCCCAAAAAAGAGATCTAACCAGAGATGGGAGAAAATTGTGCTTACCAACAGAACAATATCTTTAAAGTTTTTTTAATGTTTTATTTATTACTTCATTATGTCTCCATTGCCACGCCCTCCCTCCACCCCTTCCTGGCCCTTCCCTCCCACACTCTACCCCCTCTCTCACCTTTCCCATATGTCCGGTGTGGGTTGTCTCTGAGTATCAGCCCTCCTCATTTCATTAGTCACATGAGGTCTAAGAGCATCCTCTTGCACAGGAGGAATACATGTCAGTTCCACTAGGGTGGGGTGTCCCACTGACAGGTAACCAAGTCCATGTTCCTTCTTTGTTGGGTCTATTGATTATAGGATGGTTATCCTATACTATAATGGCTAAAATTCAGTTATAAGTGCATATATTCCATATGTATCTTTCTGAGTCAGAGTTAGCTCACTCATGATGAGCTTCTCTAGTTCCATCCCTTTGGTTGCAAATTGGATGATTTCCTTGTTTCTGATAGCTGAGTAGTATTCCATAGTGTAAATGTACCACAGTTTTTTTCATCCATTCTTCAGTTGAAGGACATCTGGATTGTTTCCAGTTTCTAGTGAAATAATTTGGTATACTCCGAGAAGGCTATGCTTACCCCAAAGTTTTAATGAATATATAAAATTAAACAAAGCAAACTAGCTATATATAGGAGGATAAGGTATGTTAGGTATTTGTGAAACAACAGAAGCTTTCTTTATTAAAGAGTGTTACATATACCATTCTGGACACAAATACTACTATGAATTCATAAAAGATTTTACATATTGATCTCTTGAGGTTTTTGAAGAGGCCCTATCTATCTCTTATATTAGGATAAGCAAATGTTACTTGTCTCTTAGCAACTTCATTTCTGATTAGGTTAGAAAATAACTATAATAAACTGTCATAGTACCTAACAAAATGACAGGCTTGCATGACTATTAGTTTGCATTTCTTAATTATCCTAAACAGTTTATGACAATTAGTAGCAAAAGGCCGAAACTTCACATTTAATTTTTTTTCTTTACCCCGTAACCCTTCCATCCCACTTCTCTGGAGTGGAGTGTCTCTATAAAACAGTCTCTCACCCCAGTTCAGAGGTCATATGAGGGCCAAGAGCATCCTCATACACTGGGGGGTCTACGAGGCAGTACCACGAGTGAAAAGTGTCTCATTGCGAGGGAGAGAGAACTAAAAAACAAATAAACAGTCAAACAGATAAAAAAGAATAAAAAAATAAAAATAAAAAAATAAAAAATAAAAATACATCTGTAGAATGTGGTATTCAAAGATGTTTTCTTAACTTTAGATTTTTTTGATATCGAGACATGTCAACTCCTGACAGCACCCCCTATTCTACTCCAAGTAGAAGATGAGCATCGAAGAATCTCCAGTGGGAGATGATTGAATTAATGGCAAGCCTATCTCTTGGCAGGAAAACCCCTTGCTCTAGTTTTGGAAGCTTCAGGCCCTGCGCTTCCTATATAATCAGATATATTTATCCGTCTCAGGTCTCTGAGGTCATTCAAGAATAGATAGCTAGAGTCTCATAGTTAAATTTTGAGTTGTTTAGGAATCAAGAGGGTGTTCTGGATCTAAGAAGATGATTTTAAAATTGTGATGAAAGTTAGGATGAAAGTTGAGTTGGATATAGAACTTTAAACTCATGGAGATGGTTAGTTAGTAGAATGTTAAAGTCAGGTGCCAAATACGTATAGACTGGACATTGGGAATGTATGATAAGCCATATATCTCTCATAATTGTGGCTTAATTACCTCTGTTGTTTTGTATTTTATTTATTATTATAAGAGAAAGAGCCATTTGTTGGACTGAAAGGGGGAGCTGTTGGGGGGAAAAAGATATACCTTAAACTTAAAAAAAAAGGAAGGATATGGGTGGGTTGAGGCAGAAGAGGGTGGGAGAATGGGACTGGAGGGGGGAGTAGGGAGGGGATTGTGATTGAGATGTAACTTGAAGAAATAAAAAATAAATTAAAAAAAGATTGTACATATTGAAAATTATAGTTTCCTCATGAAAGTAATATGAAACCTTAAGCAAGGTGGAAAGCCACCTCAGTTTTCCTTTTTTGAGAAGGAAACTTTAAAAAAATACTCCTTTATAAAAGAAAGGAAGAAAAATTGGAAAAGAGAAAGGTGGTTGTCATTAGAAGAGTCTAACTGAAGATAATGCCATAGAAAAGGTGAAAAGCCATGAAGGCAGAGGAGAAAGATGGAGGACATAACCATAGGGTAAGTAAGAGTCAGAATCAATGAGGATGATTTTGAGTTATAATGAGTAGAATAAATCCAGAAAGGCCAATGGAATTTCATACTAGCAAAGGAGTAATTTGATTAACTGATAAGTTTAACTTTTATGAACAGAATGTTTGTTTGTGACCCTTTAAAATCTGTTTGATGAATTTAAACTCAATATGATAGACTATTCACTATTCATTATCCACTATGACCTTTGTAAGATAACTAAGTCATGACTTTGGAGACCCAAGGAAGGAATTGATACCCATAAAAGAAGAAACAGTAGAATTTGTACTTCTCCCTCTGTTTCTCATATCCAAAAAGAGAGCCTCAGCAGAACTAAATTCCTGGCAACTTTAACTTGATCTTCCCAGCCTTCAGAACTGCGAGAAGTCAAGCCTTAGGATTGTAGCCACCAGTTTATGGTGACTAGTTTTTAGCAATTTTTGATGATTAAATTGGGAAATGGTTTTGTTTTAAGAGAGTAGGAACATTCATATTGGTAACTCCAGAACAGAAGAACTTGAGATGGCATGAGAGAAAATCATGGGAATAAAATAAAGGAAAGCAAGTTCATAGCAGAATTGGAAGATTCTAGGGATCAGGTTCAGATGACAAAGATTTGAGGAGACCTAAAAAGTCAGAAGATAAGCATTCACTATGGAAATCAGAGAGTTGGGAAGATTAATGGTGATACTATTCTCTTAATAGAGAGAAATCCACATGACAAGAAACATTATTCATAAAACCAACCCAACACGATTTGTAAAAATATAGAGACAATGTGGACTTGATTCCTCAGTTTCTGATAAAAATATCAACTCTCACATGCCAGCTTCTTCCAACACCTAGAAATCCTAAGCCCCTTTAGTTAGTAGTATGTTAGAATTGACTCAGCTAATGTGAGAAAACTATGCAAATTCTTTCCCTACTCTACATTCAGGAAAAGAACAAAACAAACAAAACTGATATTGTCTGTAAATCCTAGGGTGGAATGATTTACAAACACTAGAGATTGGTTCCCCTCACAGTCCAGCATCTGGCTAAGATTCTGTTGCTCTCTGACTTTCTGAGCTGCTATGCACAACCTCCAATTTCATTAGCAGTTGGTTTCATCGTAGATTTCCTTTATGGTTCTCTGTTCTAGTGCCTGGCACACACTTTCCTTTCAGGAAGAAAGACTTGCTGGAGGAAAGGAGGAGAGATGAAGAGGAGAAAGGAGGCAGAAATGCAAGGGGAATGGATACAGATGATTCTGAAAAAGAGTTTGTTATGATTACCAAACCTTAGCAATTAACTTTTGTAGTAGATTTGACTGTTCAACTCATCCAGAAAACACGGTTGCAAGAATAATGAAAGCTGTCCTTACAGGAATGTAAAGGTAGGAGAATAGTATGGTCATTAGGAAGAAGAAAAGAGATTGTGATCAAAATTGATGGGTGTGAGCCAAGATGGGAAGAATACTTTAAATAAATAGAACCTAAGCATAAAGAAGTCTAAGTCAACCCATACATCCAATAACACAAAAGAATGAAAATAGACACATATTTATCACCTTGCACAAAACTTAAGTCCAAGTGGATCAAAGGCCTTAACATAAAGCCTGACACATTAAATCTAATAGAAGGGAAAGTGGGGAAAAGCCTCAAACTCATCAGCACAGGTGACAACTTCCTGAACAGAACACCAATAGCTCAGGCTATAAGACCAGCAATTAAAAAATGGGACCTCATGAAACTGAAAAGCTTATGTAAGGCAAAGGACAATGTCATTCGAACAAAACATCACCCTCAGATTGGGAAAAGATCTTTACCAACTCCATCTCCAACAGAGGCCCAATATCCAAAATTTATAAAGAACTCAAGAAATTATACACCAAGAAACCAAACAATCCAATCAAAAAAATTGGGAACAGAGATAAATCAATAATTCACAAAGGAAGAATCTCTAATGGGCGAAAGGCACTTGAAGAAATGCTCAACATCCTTAATCATCAGAGAAATGCAATTTAAGATGACTCTGAGAGTCCATCTCACACTTGTCAGAATGGCTAAGATCAAAAGCTCAAATGACAGCACATGCTGGCGAGGTTGTGGAAAAAGGGGAACACAGCTCCATTTCTGGTGGGAGTGCAAACTTGTACAACCACTATGGAAATCAGTGTGGCGATATCTTTGAAAACTTGGAATACCTCTACCCCAAGACCCAGCTATATCACTTCTGGGTATACATCCAAAGATTTCTCACCAAACCACAAGGACATCTCCTCATCTATGTTTATAGCAGTTTTATTTGTAATAGATAGAAACTGGAAACAACCCAGATGTCCCTCAAGAGAAGAATGGATTAAAAAAAAACTGTGGTACATTTAAACAATGGAATACTACTCAGCTATCAGAAACAAAGAAATCATGCAATTTCCAGCCAAATGGATGGAACTAGAAAAGCTCATACTGAGTGAGCTAACCAAGACCCAGAAAGATGCACATGGCATCTATTCACTTGTAATTGGATTTTAGCCATTTAGTACAGGGTAACTACTACAACCAACACACTAACAGGAACAGGAACATTAACCTTGTTACCTGTTAGTGGAACACTTTGCCACAGTGCAGCTGCCATGTATGCCCCCAGTAAAAGAGGAAACTCTTAGCTCTTATGTGACTAATGAACTGAATTGGGCTGAGATGTAGGGGCATCCCATACTGGAGGAGTAGGATAGGTGGTAAAAAGGGGAGAGAGTGGGAGAGTGGGTGAGTGGGCCTGGGATGGGTGGAGGAAGAGGGCTGTGATGGAAATGTAACTTGAAGTAATAAATAAACATTGAAAAAAACAGGCAGAATAGCTAGCTCTACAGAAGCACGTATTCTACCACTTTAAAAGCACTTTCTTGTGCTATGAGTGCATGTGCTCATGAGTTTATATAAGGTTCCATGTGCATGAAGGTGCCAGGAAGATCAGAAACGGGTATCAGAGGACCAGAAACTGGAGTTATGGGTGTTTTTGAGCCACTTGGTGTGGGTGCTTAATCAAACATAGTTTTTCTAAAAGAGCAGCAAGTTCTCTCAACCTATGAAGCATGTCTCAGTGTCCATCTTTGATGGTTTGCAAATAAGACATAGTGTTTTGAATGGACACATACTATTTCTCTCAGGAAAGCAAGTTGATAAGTGATGCTTGGCTATAACTCCTTCTGAGAGACAGTATTAAAACTTTCTCTCTGGACACACATGAAACTATAGTATGTGCTGCATTGTTTCTCTTCCCTCGAGGTGAGGTGTCCAGAACCTGTTAGGTATTGAGAAATCACTTATCAATATAGTAGGGCTTGGGGAAAGTTGTCTATGTTCAGATCTAGATCTGTCATATTTCTGTGAGGTTGAACCTGCTAATTATTATTTTCTTGATGGAGTGGAATTAAAACTACTTCATTCACTTAGCTATTTTAATAGTTAGATAAATGAATCTGTAGGTCTTTTAGCACAGTATGCGATATATACTAAGAACTCAATTAAATGATCACGAGAGAAAGGGAACCAAAAATACTGGTGCAAAAATGACTGGGTAAATTGAGACAGACTTAGGGGTCTCTTATCTGTGTGGTTTGCCTACATGTAATTCTGAAAGGAAATGTTTCCATTTCAGCATCTAAGACCATGTAGGTTTCCTATGAGCAATGAGCTAATTCAGTTCCTTGTTCTTTCCATTTCAGTATTATTAAATTTAGTTCAGTAATTCTGTTTCTATTAAAAGTTTTAAGAGTTAGTTATCCAGTTGTAATGAAATTTTCATGACATGACTCTATTCCTGGTAGGAAGTTTTACATCTAAGAAATAAGAATTTTTTGTATAGGGCATGTGGTTTTTCTTAACTTTACTTCCCTTATCCACCAACAAACTATTTTTTTATTAAATCTAAGAAAAACAAAGACACACTTTGCTTATTATTTTGTTCAATATTATCACATAAAAGCACCAGTGTTTAAAATAATTGTACAAATATAGAGTAATGGTTTCTGTTATCTGGAAATATTGTTAGTTTCCATCTCTGCATTCTGAACCAATTTAATTTTGCTGCTTTAATATTTAAAATCACAAAACTATACTATACAGAAGAGTTTTTATGTATTATTTCTTTTTGTATAATCTGAAGAATTTCTCTGAGACTTATCATTGAAATTCTAGGTTATTTATACTTTAATAGGTGACAGTACATTTATGGTATTAAGATATATATATTTTAATATAGTTATATAAAACACAAATAATATATATTTATAAAGAGATATAATAAGATATAAAACATTATATATAACATTATAAACATAACACACATGACATTTTATACATATATTTAACATTTAAAAATTCTCATTTCCTGTGTTTTCTAATCTTGTAGGACGCCCTGTCCACTCTAAACTCTAAAGCATCTGTGATTATGTCCCAGGTGGATAAGCTATGTTAACAAATAAGCCAGTTTTCAATTGTCTTGTGGACCCAACTCTTGCTATTCTATGAACTTATTCAATGTCTCTGGGACTCAAATGAGTTCTACAATTTTAAAGATGGCTGGTCTCTTTCTGCAGACAGTTTAGTTGACAGGTGACAGCATTGTCTCTGCTATGTAGCAGTGTTGAGAGGCTAAGTTGTTAATCACAAGATTCTAAGTTAAAATATGAATATGATACCATCAAGGGATTAATTTGTTGAAATATATTTACCATCGAAGGAATTCATACTGAGAAAGAACAAATAAAGAATAAAATCGAAATCTAACCTTCAGATACAAACATGAACTTGAATATAAATTTATCAGATAGGTGCACCTTCAATATAAGTAATTGTTACTGTCATAATTTGAATCATTATTACTGATTTGAGTTATGCATATGTGTTCACATCACCAGTGATTAGTTTCATATAATAGTTTAAAATGAGAATACTCTGGAGGCTATGAAATCAATGCCTTCTCTGAATGTGGTGGTTTGAACAATACATGACCCATGCCTTGGTGATGCTGTTTGAGGAGATGTTGGAATCTTTAGTAGGTGTAGCCTTGCTTCCTGTTCTCTCTCTCTCTCTCTCTCTCTCTCTCTCTCTCTCTCTCTGATTTCTGTGAGAGGATCCTGCTACCATTCAAGAGCTTTCTTTCCATGAGTACTTTACCCCTCTTGAATTATATTCTAAAATAAACTAGTCATTCAGTTCTTTGTTTGTTTGCTTTTTTGTTTGTGTTTTTTTTGTTTTGTTTTTTCTTGTCATGGTGTTTTACGACAGCAAAAGACACACAATGGATACACAAGGTAAATAATGCTGAAATAACTTGCTGCTTAGAAACTAGAACTAAAGAAGAAAGCCATCCATGTTATAATGGCAACAATCTATTTCCCAAATATCCCCATATTTTTTCATTGAAACAGATTTAATATTGTTTTATTTTGTTAATTTGAATAGTTTTGCTAATTTTAAATAAAATTAAATTTGTTTTCACTAGAAACTCAAGCTATATACCTTTTTTTTCTTTCTAGTAATTCATAGGAATTTTTATCCTTCCACTTTAAATGTTTATTTGTTACTTCAACTTAAGTCTCCATCATAGTCCCCTCTCTCCACCCCTCCTGGCCCCACCCTCCCACATTCTCCACCTTCTCCCAGAATTCATAATTCTTTTTTGTAAGTAATAAGGTCACAATTGTGAAAGTTATAAGTTATAACATATATTCTCAATGTCCAGTCCATACATATTTGGAAACTGATAGTAATATTCTATTATGTATCTATCTCTATGAGTTTAAAGTTCTATACCTAACTCAGTTTCCATCCTAACTTGCATTACCAACTAAAAAACATCTTCTTAGCCCTAGAACATACTTTTCATTCCTAAACAACTTAAAATTTAATTGTTAAACTACAACTATCTATTCTTCAACCACATCAGAGACCTGAGAAGGATAAATATATTTGCTTATACAGGAAGTGCAGGGTCAACAGCTTCCAAAACTAAGAAATGACAAACAACTAGCTGCCTGGACAGTACCCAATTTCTATGTAGAACATTGGAGCGTCTATCTTCAGCCTCTTGGCCCAGTATTTCTGACAGACATTAATTGTAAAGCAGGAATTATGAAGGACTTGTCTACCCTGTCTTGGCAGAGCTAGGCTCAAGCTATGATTCTTATTCAATATTTTATAGCTTTAAATACTATAACGGTGATTCTGGGGAAAAACTAAGGAAATATAGTTTGTGTTAATAAACTCTTGATTTAGCAGTCTAATAAACTCAATAATATGTCATAAAAATAAATTAATCTTTGATAGAAATCAACAGCATAATTATCTTGGTGGGCCCCTGGCTCCTGTATCACAAACTAGCCATTCCATAACACTTGAAGGAGTTTAACACTCCAGCAGCCAGGAGAGACTTTTCTGCTTAGGAACAGATTTTTGCATTTTTTTTTTTTAACAATACGGAAAAAAAAAAAAAAACTTTTAAAAAGAGTCTAATGCATTAGCATTTATTTAAGACATTTTTTCTTTCATTTCTTATTCCATTAACTTTCCTATCACTTTCTGATGTAGATGAAAATTACATGAAGCATGTGGAAGTTAATATGGAAATTCTCATCTATCTATCCAGTGTTCACTGCAATTTATTTCACTTAAAATGGCATTATGGATGAGAGTGATAGCGAAAGCCATTGGCTTATCTTTGAAGTTTATTCATAGTAAGAATAAAAATGGAATTGGGAAGATGGCTTACTGAACAAGCATGAGTTTGGATACCTAAAACTCTTATAAATACTGGTCTTGGCCATGTATTTATGGCCATGTGCCCAAGCCCCCTTTGAGCACAATGGGGCTTGCTGGTTACTAGTTCAGCTTCAGGTTCTAGGGAATAGTTCTAAGGAAAAATAGAAAAAGGGATCTGGCAAGATCCTTGACATCTTAGTTCAACTCCACATATCTGCATACACATCTACACAGAACTCCCCACCACACACACACACACACACACACACACACACACAAATGGACAAAAGAGAAAGAAAAGTAAACTGAAGTGCAAAAGTCTTAGAGGAGTTCAATGTATCCTGAAGTCTAAAAGAGAAAGCAATCAAGTAAATCAGAATACATAATGAGAATTAGTCCACATCTATGGGGGAATGACCACACCTAACAGCATTGAAGGGTTTTAATTTGTTTCATCCCTCTGGAGCCTGTATGTCAAGCATTGTGATAGGTGTGAGGTGAAGTATGCTTTAGATGGGGGGGGGCAGATTATTTCATTATACTTTAGTGGAAGCTGAGGTTAGGAACACTTAATCTACTTATTTAAAAATAGTGTGCATGCATCTGTGTGTGTCTGTGTGTGTGTGTGTGTGTGTGTGTGTGTGTGTGTGTGAGAGAGAGAGAGAGAGAGAGAGAGAGAGAGAGAGAGAGAGAGAGGGAGAGAGAGAAAGATACTTCGGTTCTTTTAAGTGTGGAATCAGAGCATTTGCAAGCAGTTTAACTTCTTTGTTTTCTATTTTATTCATAATAATTTGCTTTGGCCTATTATTTCTCTTATTACTCCAGCTAAGACTTTAAAAGCTATATTTAATAAAACTGAAGAGAATGGGCACCATTGTCTCATGCCAGATATTAGAAGAAATGATCTTGGGTTTTCCATATTTAGTATAATGATGGCTATAGGTTTGACAGATATGTATTTAATTATGTCAGATTGTATTTCATCTATTCCTAGTTTCTTCAAGATTTTCATTGTGTGGTTGTGATGAGCTCCATTCAATCCCTTTTCTTCTGTATCTATTGTAATAATCATATGATTTCTGTCATTAACTTCATTAATGTTACATACTATGTCTTGTTAATTTTGTATATATTGACCTTTGCATCTCTAGGATGAGATTGTGTTCATGATATATGTTTTTTATCATGGGATCTTGAACTGGATTGGCAAATATTTTGTTGTGAGATTGTGTGTCTGTGATTATCAAAGAGATTGGTTGTAGGAACTTTGTTGGTCTTTTTTTCCCTTTGGGTAGTAGTTATACTGCCTTCATGGAATGACTTTAGCAGTTTTCATTCTACTTTGGGGAACAGTTTAAAGAACAGGGCTGGTATAAGATGTTCCTCAAGAGTCTGATAGAATCCAGCAGCAAATCTATCTAGCATTGCTTTTATTTGTAAGGAGATGTAATTTCTACTTAAGCTGTTAATGAATATATATATATATTTCTTGTGCTATTAAAGTGCTATTCAAAAAGCATTGGCCTATACATAAACTTTGAAGTGTTTTCCATTAGCAGTGTCAGTGCTCCTGGTTTTAAAATAGAGTCTTTGATGTGTGTGTGTGTGTGTGTGTGTGTGTGTGTGTGTGTGTGTGGAAGGGGGTTTGTGCATGCACGCATAAGCCTGGGGATTGATCACAAGTAGATACCCAGTCTTTTCTGCATCATTGGTTGGAAATTCTGACTTTTCCAAGACCATGTTTTTGTCATCTTTGCCCATAAAATGTCTCTCTTGGTGCCAAGGCTATGTCCCTGTAATATAGCTGTAGTTGGACAATGTAGTGCCTCTACCTGCTTTCTTTTTTCAAGGACTGTTTTGATTTTTTTGTGATCTTTTGTGTTTTCATTGAAAATTAGGATTATTTTTTTAATTCTGAAAATTTTCATTGGAAGTTTGGCAAAGATTGTATTCAATCTATTGATGATGGCTTTTGGTAATACAATATTAACTCTGTTAATTCAAGAGCATTGAAGTCTGTTCATTTTTTTTTCTTTTTTTCATTTTCTTTTTTGAAAATATGTTTATTAATTCAAGTTACATCTAGAATACAGCCTCTTCCCTTCTCCCTCTCAGTTCCTCCCTCCCACCCTGTACCCCCTCTCCAACCTTTCCAATTCTCTGGTGTGGGGGACCTCACATATCAGCCCCCTCTCAGTTCATCAGTCACATTTTCTAGTGTTTCCTTGGCATTTCCTTTCCCAGTCTTGAAGTTTTCATAATCAACGTCTTTTATTTCCTTCAATAAGTTTATTCCTTGATTTAAGGCTAATCTGAATTGGATATTTTTCCTGATTTCTTTCTCAAGTTCACTGTTAATACATTTGAAGGCTGCTGATGTGTGTATTTTCATTATGTAAACTGTTATTTTACAAAAATAATTTATCATATCCAGAAGTCAACAAAAGCCAGAGCATCATGGAATACTTGGAAAACTTAGGTCACAACAAATTTGGAAATCTAGAATAAATTAATAAATGTACATAACATATCAAATGTAAAGTTTATGTCACAAACAAAAAGAACTCCTTAATCTCCACAATAGCAACAGCTTTGATGCTCCTGACTTCCTTCTCCCTGGTTCTAGCTGGTTCTGGGGACAGAGCCTTGGTCCAACTCAGCAGAAAAGTCTTGCAATGATTGGCAGACAGAGATGGGAACAATCTCTGAAAGTGCTCTACCCACAATATATCCCACAGCTGTTTGTCAATCCTTACTAATAAAAGCAGCATTTCATGTTCTCCACTTCACCTGTACCAATTGCCTGACTCAGGCATGGCATAGATGATTAGAAAGAACCACAAGGCATGAAAATTCTCCTTGCTCTCAAGTTATTTTTTTCATTAGGAAATTATGATTTCTTTTTTTTAGGAAGTATATCAAGTCACCAGTTTTGTGAGATTCAAGACAAGTAATTCTTCTCACAATTTCAGCTGTCATAAAAATATTTGTGAAATAGAAAATAACAAAGAATGAAGTCTTTAGTGAAACCGAGCTTTTAAATTATTATTTATTTAACTCTTATTTAT
>CAJQZJ010008773.1:6900028-7043526 GCA_907164525.1 Lophiomys imhausi
TACCCAGACAACCACACTACAGGTTTACCCAGACAACCACACTACAGGTATACCCAGACAACTACACTACAGATATACCCAGACAATCACATGACAGATATACTCAAACAACCATATGACAGGTATACCCAGACAACCACACGACAAGTATCCTATTTCCTTTTTTTAGCTAAGATGGTGAAAACATACCTTAAAAAGAGATATACTTTGGGAGTGGAGACATGGCTCTGCAGTTAACAGCACCGGCTGCTCTTCCAGAGGAGCCAGGTGTTATCCCAGCATCCACACAGAAGCTTATCTGCTCTCTTTAACTCCAGTTCCAGGGAATCTGCCTCCCTCTTATGACCTCTTGGCATGGTGCACAGACATGCAGGCAAAACACACAATACATGTAAAATTTCTACTAAGTATTTTTAAAGGAAAAAACCTTCATTAATTTGAGCTGCAAAACCTATATTTATACATGTAGGAAAATGAAATTAGATATCTATCTTTCACTCTGTACAAACCTGAAGCAACAAATAAATTTATTTATTAAAAAAAAAGAAACCCTGAGGGCCTACAAAATCATCAGAGTTGCCTTGTGAAAAAAAAAATCCCAAGGCCATTTCCAAGCTTAAAGATGTTCAAAATTAAAAACATCTGAAGATATGAAACTCACTGCAAAAAAGTGACTGAAATTTATATTCAGAATGCTCTAATTTTATAATGGTAGCATATAGAACACTCATATCTTTAGAAGTTAAATATGCAATCTAATAGTGTCATGAACTTGATGATTATGCAATACAAAAAGGTGTAAATTGTAGAAAAACAAAAGCTGGAAGGAGCATGGGTTAAGGAATCAAAATAGATCTATGGAGAAAATCATTTAATCTTTCTAATTAAAATTGAAGCTCACTTGACAGAAGGAAATTCACAGTTGATGGTTCAACTCTAGGCAACTCTTCTAGGCTAGGGAGGTCATAGACCCCAGGTGAGAGCCCACTGTAGAAAAAAATATAACTAATTAAATTATTTAACCAGTATTTATATTATCTCTAATTGATCTGTGGTGTAAATCCTTAACCTGCCATTATAAATGAATACACACAGACACCAGGTGAATTTCAACAAGCCTAGGCCTGGGTTGTGCAATCCTAGCCCATCTAAGCTAGCTCATAATTCTATTACCCAAATATAACCCCATATATACATACGTCCCTTTGGACTATTATTCTCCACGCTAAGCCGATGTTCCAGGCCACGTGAAAGGGTCTTCTTTAATCTACCCCATGGCATGTCCTCCTTGTTTACTCTTGGCTTCTCTCCAGTCTTTCTTCTTCCCAAAATGTTGTCTCTCTCTAAAAGCCACTAGTCCCACCAATCCCTGTCTTTGTCCAATCTCCAGGCCTCAGCATTTATTTAACCAGAGTCAATTAGGTAACAGACAGCAAACAGGACCAATTAACATTTAGAATGCTTAACACCACCCCATCAGCTCACTGCTTCCATTTTTTTCTAAACCAAAGTATTTTAACTGTGTTCTAAATGCTAATGCTTATATCCACAGAAAATCTTGGCTCTACCTACTCCTCAAAGCAGTTTCTTTTTGTAGGAGATGGAAGCTATCCCGGAGATCTATAAATGATCAAAACCTAAAGAATAAGTGACCTTGGGTTGCATTCCTACAGCTGGTTATGTGTATGATACAACCTTTTCACCTAAAATCACAGAAGATGGGTGAAGATTGTAAGAGCCAGGGGACCAGTGCACCAGCTGAGAGATAATATCTTCTAGACATGGTAGGGAAGCTAGAGAATAGTTACTTAAACAAGAATGACCAATGGTACCCTCAGTTGACATGCCAGTATTGATCAGGAAACTTTACAAGGTGTCATCCATAGATGAAAATTATAGGCAATCAAGGGCTGCTGAGGGAGGAAGAATCAGTTTTATCCATGGACAGAACACAAACCCCTAGAAACTTACTAGATGTGCTTAAGACATTCCAGTGAGTGACAGAATAGGGCTTTTTGCTTGTTTGTCTGTTTTGTTTTGTTTTCTCTACTACTTATTGAAAAATTATCCTGGATTTAAAAAATGTGTCTTGTGAGCAATTGTTAGGCACACATATATTCACATTTCTTATATGCTTTTCATAAGTTGCTTTTTTATTGTTATACAATGAATTACTTTTATCTGCTTATAGTTTTGATACATCTATTTGTTAAGTTCATTTGACCCCAAGTTTGGGTTTTATTAATTTTTTGTTTGTCTGTTTTGTTTTATTCTGTTATGTTCTCTGTCTAGATGATATGTCCATTTTTGACAGTCTCTTTGAAAGCCTTGACAATCTCTGGCATTACTTTGCTACTGTTCCCTCTCCCTTTAGCTCTATTGTGTATGTCTAGCATGTTTAGGATTTCAGTTACTTCCTATAAACATCTCAACATTAGGAGTTAATGTTACATTTGTTTCCGTTGTGAAAATCTTCACCAGGGGAACCTTCTTCAAAGCTTAGGGAGAGAAAAACATTGGGTTCACAACTGCTGTTTGAAATTTAAAACAATTGACTATCCCAGACATATTTTATCTATGCCTAACATATTTTCTTCTCTTAATAAAAAATTAATTTCTCCATATACAGGTGAAAGATACCAGAAGACAAAATAACTTCTAAGAAAGAAGTGGATCTAATTGGTTTTACAGAAATTTCTATTTCTTATTGTATTATGCCATTTCAATATTCTGTTAAAATGAAATATTTTTAAATAAGTTCTATCTCCATGAGAGGTTATTTTAACCTAGAGATTTATTGATCCTATTCTTTAAGGTGCCTAGTAGGTGATTATGAATGAAATATTGACATAACTGTGAAAATTAGTTTTAACAGCTGTTTTTCCATAAGGAACACATGCAAGTTCATTTAAGTTGTCAAATGTGCTAAGTTCGTAGATATCTGCTATGATTTCCTCCAATCAAGAAGAAACCAGTCAATAGATTTAAGCTGAATAAGATTTTTCATTATCTTGAAAGTCTAAGAAGCTGAAAAGCTTTTGTGTGAAAGGCAAATTTATTTAAACATCCAGGGGGAAGTACGTTAGCAACATATCATAGTAAATCCAAATTTCACTTAAAGCTGGACCTCTGATGATATATTGTTAAAAAGTACAGGTTATGATTTATAATAAAAACTTATCATGCAAAGACTAGGGCTAGTAGATTGATATTGATTCATTTAATAGATACAGCAAGCTTTTTTAAATCAGCTTTGCATCAAAGACCAATTCAATAAAGCCTTGTATTTGATATTACCTGCTAATAACCTGAAGTACTTTTTTTCTGTTTGGATTGAACTCTGATTGTTTCAATTTCTTCAGTCTAAGGGCACCTTACACTGGATAAAAGAAATATTGCTATCATGGGCTTTGTTTTTTTTTTGTTATTATTATTATTAATTTGTTTCTTTATAGACCAGTATCCTTTACAATGTGGAATGACTTGTTTGAAGGGCAGGAGATAAGAGTGGTATCTGCTCGTATCACAACCCAATAATACCATGCTTAAATAACTTTCCAATTTTTTACCTCATGCAATATTTTGATGAAAGATGTGGAATAATATTTTCTCAGATATCATGTCCACTTCCATCTCAGATATCATGTCCACCTCCATGCACAGGTTCTCACCTCTGCATGGATTATAAAATTAATTGTTTTATAGCACAAACACTAAAGGTCCTGAGCTTTGAAAAATAATTCTACTAGACTTTATGAAGAACAAATATTCTAAACTCAATTATTTGTGATATATAAGCCTATTGTTCTTACTACAAGTGACTTTTCCCAATCTTCCTTGCAGCGTACATTCTTCTCAATTTTTTTTATTCTTTCAGATGTTTTTCTCACATTTCCCTCCCAGTTTTTAAATAGCGTCTCATATTTTCCATCCTAGCTATGCACTTTGTGTGGCCAAGGATGACCTCGAATGTTGGTCCTCCTGCCTCTAGCTTCTAAATCGTAGGTGCAAACCATCAAATCTAGTTATGTAGAGCTTGAGATCTAACCTCGGGCTTTGAGAGTGCTAGACAAACATTTTTTTTCAGCAGATCTACCCCCCACCCCTGTTTCATTTATATTTATTTTATTTTGGTCATAAATTTTATTTTTATTTTATATGTATAGCTGATTAGCCTGTGTGTATATCTGTGCACCATGTGTTCCTACTGTTTGCTGGAATCAGAAGAGGCTGATGTTGGAGCTCTTGGAGCCTTAGTTACAGTTTGTAAACCACCACGTGGGTGCTGGTATTTGAATCCAAATCATCTTCAGAGCAGCCAGTGCTCTTAACCATGGAACCATCTCTCCATTCTAAAACTCTTTCTTAGGGTTCATCTCTAAACCATCATTTTGATCATTTTGGTGTTTCTTTCTCTTCAGTTCTTCAGACCCTTTGCTTTTCATCTAATATGATTTTTATAAACAAGGTGTTGTTTTGTCACCCTGTTTCTACCCAAAGTGACTTTGTTGGCATCATTCCACCAATATGTTAGTGCTTCAGGCCTCTAGGGATGTTTCTACTGCAGAAAAAATTAGACTGTCCAGCACTCTGGAGAGTAGCTTCACTTTGAAAGAATGAAAACCTAGGTGTTGTATAATAATGTTGTTTTTAATTTACCTTTTATTTTATGTACAGCTGACCAATACCCCAACCCACTATAAGGATAACAGATCTTCTATGTCACAAAAACTCTCCAAAATATGTCAATGAGCTTCATCTTAATTTAATTATGTTTTGACTTCAAATTCTACTTATTCTTCTTTATAGGACTAATGGACACTTACAAAGCTTAAGAACATAAAGTGTCTGTGCCAGCAGAAAAAAATCTAATTATAGTCAAGAAGAACGGAGATAATTACTCTTGTTTTAAGTTTCCTTTCTTGAATAAATCTTTTCTTGCAATATACTGGCACACCTTGCTTTGTTTGAGTGTTTTAGAACTGTAGGTTCAGAGATGTTTGATAAAGAGAAAGATAATTTTTGACTCTGTAACTTATTTCCAAACAAAATCATGTTTGAGAACTCAAAGGAATCCTAGTACATCAGGATACTGGGGTAATTGGCTACTAATAGAAATTGCTGTGAGAAAACATAGATGTTTATATTTCATTTGCTACTTTAAGGAATGACGAGTAAATTTGCATCAATTTATTTGAGTTGTGGTTGGAACAAGATAGTTGCTCTTTCTCCCCCATCTTGTTATTTGCTTAAAATTTTATCAAACAAATATTTTCTGAAGAGGGGAAATCTGTTTGTTTGGAACAATACAAAATTCAATATTGGAATGCTGTATTTTATTTGAACAGAAAAATACATTCAGTGAATATATTGCAAGTCATGACTACTTTTGGGGAAGGCAAAATATCTCTATAACTTTCTTTTTCTCATGTAAATAATTCTAAAATACTTGTGCTTACTAAGATCTACAAAGTACACAGTAATACTCTATTCTTCCTCCTTAATTGTACCTTGGATGTGAAGGTTATTTGCCCCAATTTACTCCTGCCACACATACATATATACTTCAAAATATTTTGTTTGGTTGCTAGGATACTAGTTTAAGACAATTCTCTCATGTTTTCTCTAGTTGTGGCCTTGAATATATTACTTTATCATTCTCTGTATCTATGCCAAAATTATTTTTCAGATTATATCATAATTCTATGAAACAATATGTCTGCAAATGATGTGAACTTTTTTTAAAGGGGGGGGGTGGTTCTTCTTTTCATCATAGTTTTTATTTTCCCCAAACAAGTAAAATAACTGGTATATAGTAATCTTATGACTATACCTATTATTATGAGTTTGAATCAATAAAATCATAATAGAGAACATTAGACAATTTTGAGTATTTGAACTGCCTAAGATACATAACACCACATAGTTTTGTAGGGAAGCATATCCATTTTAGTTTAAATGACTGCTAAATATTTTTAATTCCTAAAAACTTAGCTAAGATTTACACAACTACAACATCTTGTCTGCGACCCTGATGGGTAGTTCAGTTTATACTTGTGACCACTGAATAGCTCTCAGTAATAATTCCTATGACTACATTTTATTTTATTAGTAGGATGCTGACTGTGCCATCATGGACCATCTATAAAAATGACTAATAGCCCACAAACAAGGTATGAGGTTACCAACATTCTGATGCCATCAGGAATTCTAGTATCTAATGGATCTAAGCTGATAGAAATCCAGTGAACATTTCCAAGTTGGGTTATAGCATAATAGACATTTGCCCCACTTGCCAATCTCTTGAAAGCTTTATTAGTTAGGGTTACTATTGCTGTGATGAAATTCCATGACCAAAAGCAACTTGAGGAGGAAGGGTTTATTTGACTTAAATTTCCACATCACTGTTTATCATCTAAGAAAGTCAAATTTAAAACTCAAACAGGCAGGAACCTGGAGTCAGAAGCTGATAGAGAGGCCATGGAGGAACATTATTTACTGGTTTTCATTCCATTGTTAGCTCAACTTGCTTTTTGATTTTTATAGAACTCAGGACCACTAGATTAGAGTGGGAAGACCCACAGTGGACTGGGCCCTCCAAGATCAATCACTAATTAAGAAAATCCCATATAGGCTTGCCTACAGCCTGATCTTATGAAGACATGTTCTAAATCAAGGTTACCTTTGCTCAAATGAGTATACTTATAACAAGTTGTCATAAAACTATCTAGCACAGAAGCCACCTGTAGCTATTAATTATCAGGAATTAGCAAAAAAATGTTAAATAAAGGGCAAAGAATAAAAAGAATTATTAAGCTAACATCAATAGAGTTTGAGATGAAAAGAACTGAGACATAGCATGTAAGTACCAAATATTAGTTTTGTCTCTATCTGTAATCCTCAGTTAGATATTCATAGAACATAAAAAATGTTTTCCAAGCACTTGGTAAGGATATCTACTATTAGAATTACACATTATTAATAGATAAGAAGTTACATTCTTGGGCTTGAGATATTGCTTAAGGGCTGAAAGTGCTTGTTGTTAATGTAGAAGACCCAAGTTCAGTCAGCACCAACCACATCAGGTGGTCACAATCTGAAGTTTAGCTCCTCGAGATTTGTTCCCTTCTTCTGGCCTCCACAGGTGTCTGCATATATGTAGCAAACACACACACACACACACAACCACATAGTAAATATTATAATACAAGCAATTCATCAGGACATCAGTTATAGTACTGTGAAAAGAAAACAGAAGTTACATTCCGAGATTAAAAGCTCAAAGTTAACTATTACTTAAGTATTCAAACTTGTCTGAAATAGGTGACAAAATTAGGTGAGGCATATGCTACACTCCTCAGCAATATCATATTTCCTTGAAGATACAGATAGCTTTATGAACAAGGAAACTTTCCATTTGACCACAACAAAGAATTTAAGAGTAAGACTGAACAATTTGACAGATCACACTACCTAAGGATATTTGTCCAGATGCGTACAATTTATTGAAGCAGAGGAATCTTTAATAATAAATGATTAAAATAAATAAAATATTAAAAAGTAAATATTAACATTATCAGCACTCTCAACCTTTAAATATGCCTAATATTAATTGATTAAAGTTGGTTCCATATAAAAATAAGCTTTCTATTATAATATTTTAATAATGCAAAGCAAATGAGCTTGGAAAAAAGAATGATTCAAACTCATTCAATGTTCAGTCAAATATATTCCCAGTGGGCCAAGAAAGTCATGTACTCAAGTATCTAATTACAAATAATTTCAGCTTCACTTTATAAGTATCATTATTTTAACATAAAGACCAAAATAGTATATAAAAATAAAACAAATTTTTATAGGAAGGCAAATACAATAAGTGTCGAATATTGATACCAAACCTTCAAAATAATGAAATAAAATAAAAAAAAATTCTGGAATGTATATTTGGAAGGAAATGCACTGGAGAAAATGGAGAGGAAAAGAATGAAGTATCTTATAAAGTCAAGGTCCAGAAGCATTGCAACAACTTTAAATTGCTGCTGGTAAGATCCACAATATACTTCTTTTTTCAGTTTGATAATACAGACTCTCTCCTTGGCTACTGGCTCAGAACCAGTTCTGCTCATCACATAACACAAGCTTATATTTGGTTAATCTACAGTTAGCTAACAGTTTTTGCTAGTAAGGGTTTACAATGCATGTGATTGTGTTTGTACCATGGTTGGTAATTCTTAGCCTAAGTTGTGAATCTGAGTCTATCACTTCCTGAGTCTGTTTCCTTGGACAGATTTTTTTACATACTCTAATAGGAATGTAAAGAATGTCAAATGAACTGAAGTAAGGGTGGCCTGTCTGAATCCTGCACATAGTCCGTACATACATGCACACAGTTAGCACACACAAAATATTATTTGTTCCTGAGCAAAGTGCCTGATACAAGTTCAGGAGGGTACAATACACACATAATATTTAAGAGTTTTCTAGAGAATTCTACTCCCAAAACTGTTTTATCTTCAGCTTTAAAGCAAGCAGCACATAATAGAAAGAATGCAATCTCATAGAATGACTTTGGGCATGTCATGAGCCTCTCTGAGCTTGTCTGCTTCTGCTGCTGAAGCTTGGCTGCAGGGATATTACAAGTTATGCATCCAATGCATCAAAAATCTGTCAGTACAACAATTACTCAAATGCCTGTACAGAGATAGGGATAGTGTACCCTTAGAGGGACAGATGGGACAAATCACAAGGAAAAAAGAAAGAAAGGTAGAAAAAGAAAAGAAAAAGAAATAAAGGAAAAAGAAAAGGATTAATGTTAAGATATGATATAAAATACAAGAACTTTGCAAATATTCTTAGTGGTAGATGAGTTTTTGAAACAGAGATCAGAAATGCTATGAAAAAAAGCCTAGAAATTCTATTCAAGATAAAATTAAAAACTTAAATCTTAACACTATTCTCACATCAACAAAGATTTAAGTATGTGTCAGTTTTTGTTCTATAAGTGTGTCACAGTGGCAATTTCTTATTCATTGATTGAAAAAGTATTTTTCAAGCTATTTATGAAATTATAAAAAAAATTCCAAACTCTATCTCCTTTGTAAAAGTTTGTGGATAAAATGTGTCCCAATGTAGTGTAGCCAATGATTATGACATCTTCAATGATAGGATCTTGCCATGTAGTTACATTGGGGAACCAATACTAATAGGCTGTGTTGTTTCAAAAACATCTTAATTCCATGAAATTCCAAACCTTTCTTTTGCATCCATATCCTAGGAATTTTTTGAATATATGTAGTCTATCTAAAAGTATAGCCATACAAGTTTACAAAAGAAATTACCATAGTTATTTAGGTCTCTGCTCTACCATGATTTTCTTACTTCTATGTGTTGCCCTCTAAGATTCTGTAGTTTTGAAAGTCACCAGATCTCTTTCCTGATACTAACATAATTAATACTGATGCTTTTAATAGGAGTCATATGTACCGTTGTGAATGACAATATCTTGCAAAACTCACTTTTTTCAATGTTTCTTTCAAGGGTTAATTGCTATGCAGTTTATGCTTACTTTTGGTTATTTTAAACAAACTCCCTTAAAAGTTAGAAGTAACTTTTTCTACTGCATCTACTAAGAAGAGGAGTATCTTGGGAACCTAAGTGGGAAAAGAGAACTAATACAGTAAATGACAGGCTTAGTGCATGAAAGTGAGTCAGGAATGCACACACAAAGATAGCATCTTTCACTCCGTGCTCTCAGAAAGGGCATCCTGGATGTGACATTGATCTCTGCTGTGACTGACAAATCTTAACAATCTCACACTGAGCAACTAAAGAAACCTTTTCAAATTAAAACACATCCAGGATTTACCCACACTCTCTATGAAGAACCTTATTCTTTTTCCCTTTAGATTAAATTTGTTACCAATATTAGCATTTACTATAGAAGCCTCTGGGAAATCCTTAAAAAGAAATTTTCATTTATGAACAGTGATGGGAAAATGAACTTCAACTGCAATATGAAAAAAAAATTAGTTGGAGAACAGCCTTTCCAATTATGAAGCAGAGTTCCAGTTTATTAAGAAGAGTTTTTACTATATTTTAAGCATGAATGTAAAAGAAGAAAATACATGCTTAAGTACAGAAAAGTAACAGCAAGACATTGTGTGTGAGCTGTGAGGGACAAGAGAGGAAGAGTGGGAGATACAGAGCGAGTGAGAAAGGAAGAAGGGAAGAAGGGAGGGAGGGATTTGGTAGAAGAACTTTTACAAAACAGAAATTACGTATCGCTATATGTAGGTGGATCACAATGCCATTCCACAACTATCAAAATCCAATTTCCTAACACGTACAAAGTCCTTTTGAAAAATAAGAAAGAGAATGTGAACAGAGAGTATAAAATACATACAAAGAGAGTGGTAATAGAGTTACATAATCTGACCACACATGAACTAATGCAGCAAAGACCAAGAAGACTCTTTAAGATATTCTTTTCTGCTGATATTCAAGTGGATATTCAGTTGATGTTTTCATTAATAATTGATGAAATTAGAGACCTCCTTAGCCTACAATATTTCAGTTTTCAGGCATATCAGATAGAAACTAAACTTTTAACTTGAGTTTCTTGAAGGTAGAGGATCTCTTCATATTTAAACCAGAGTGATTATTTCTGAGTTACTTTACATATTGGGTATAAGGGAAGTGTACCCTTCATTCTTTTGCACATAGATTCTCATCATTTTGAGAATGTGTCTGTCATTTGTTACTCAATGGGCCTAAAATACTTTTGAACATAATCTTACTAATTATTTCTCTAATAAACTAGCAAGTTTATTTAATATTTTATAGTGTGTTATGTCTGAATACAGATTGATAAATTATATTATGAGTTGAAGTAATGGAACATTAACTCACATGTTTTGTTATTATTTTTAAATTGCTGGTGTATGTAGAATTTTTTCAGATTACATATGAATTTTAGGGTAGTTTCTCTTTTTTTTCTTTCTCTTTTTTTTAATAGTTATATATGCTATTGAGGATGGGCATTCATTTGGGCAGAATAGGTATCTGGAAACAGAAGACTGCAATTCATTTACAGAAGTGCACTTTCATTAATTCTTTTTTAACTACTTTTTTCAGTACTTTATTACTTTTCTGTACAAATGTTTCAATATTTTGGCTATCTTTATCCCTTACTGTTATTCATCAGGATGGAATTATAAGTAGACTTTATTTTCCAGCTTATTGTTTCAGATTTATAATTTAATATGTAGAAATTAAAGTAATTTTGGGACTGATTTCATAGCCTGAAACATTGATATATTTTGTAGTTAGAGATAAATTTGGTTTTTAAATAGTTTAAATATTAAATGAAAAACCTGTAGGTTTTAGTACACTTAAAATTATTTCCCAGGAAGCAAGCAGAATTTTTCTTCTTTCTTTCTGATTTGGAGGCTTATCATTCTTATCTAATATAATTCTAGAAACCGAGGCTTTTGGAATTATGTGACTACACAGATGCTTCTGTAAGAGAAGTTTTGATTTCTTTAAAAACTCTGTTGTGTTGTAGTAATATGTATTTTGTTTAGCTCCCAAGTGTGGGATTGGAAATGCTTTATCCACCTCTGAAAAACAAACTCTTGAGAGGGTACAGGATTTGTTAGATGAAAAACAGACTCATGAGAGAGCACATGATATTTATCTGCTGGAAACTGCCTCCTTCAGGGGGAATGGTTTTTGTCAGCTGGAAAACATCCTTGTGAGGACTCCAAGAGGGTGTAATTAAGACTCCCAAAATGGGGAGACTACTTTATGCTTAGCTCCGCTTCTCATTGCTTCACTATGCTTTGAGACACTCCTAGTAAACAGCATTTCATTTTCTCCCTGTCTTCTAGGTCTAACAATCATTATGCCCTCACTTCTGTGATGTTCCCTGACCATTACAGGATTTGGTATGAATGCACTATTTAGGGCTGAGCATATAACAATCACTTATTCTCAATACGCTGAGCTGCTGTTAGTATCTGTGTTAACTGTCATTCAAGAAATGTTTCCTCATTAAGTCTGAAATCTTAGCAGATATCTTCTTGGAATATAAGGATAGTTCAACCTATGACAATCAAACAGTTATATAAATCATAACATATTTAAACACAGAAAAACACACAGTAGTCTCTATGAATGCAAAAAAAATGAAATTGGCACTTGATGATCCAGGCAGAAATGGAAGAAATTTTGGATGAATATTAAATTAAAACATTGTTTATGCATATTAATTAGTCAAAGAAAAAGTAAAATATTTTTAAGATTGTCCAAATAGCCAAAAAAGTATTAAAGGAAAAAAATCTTAGTAGTCCAAGATTCATAAAAAAGCAAAAGCAAAGGTGTCAGTAGTCGATTTTGTTCCCCCAAATACTAAAACATAAGTTGGTATGTGTATGTGTTTCCTAACAAAAAACCCATGTTGATAGCAATGGTAAAGCAAGTGGCATTCCTGTTAATAATGCCCAGTCCATTGACTCTTACAATTTAATCAAAATGTCTGTTAAAATTTGAGATAAGCATAAGCAATTATTCATATGCTTTAAATGATAAAATTGGCTTTATGTTCGCTTTATATGATACTTACTAAAGTGTTGGTGTTTCATTTTTGAAAATTTGCTTTGAAAAAATGCTTTTGTATATAAACAAAAATTTGAACAAATATGAATAAAGAGATGTCTTCACAAACAGAACTCCAAATTACAATAAGAAAGTGTTGTGTTATTAAATATAACAGGATATAAGAATGTTGCTTAACACTGTTCATCAAGTAATTGCAAGAGAAGATCAAATAACAAATATTGTGTAGCAGTAGTTCACAACATTCCTAATGCTGTAATCCTTTAATACAGTTCCTCATGCTGTGGTGACCTCAACCACAAAGTTATATTCAATGATATTTAATAACTGTATTCTCCTACTGTTATCAATTATAATGTAAATATATCATAATTTCATATAGAGGATATCAGATATGTGACCAAGGGGCCATGACCCACAGGTTGAGAATCACTGTTCTATATACATTCTTGTCAACTTTATTTTGTAAAGTAAACTATTTTGTAAAATGAAATGTAGTGTGGAGGATACAGATAATGATTATGAAACACCACTTACCTTCACTGTAATGCAGGTAAGCAATTCTTAATACATAATCATGGAAAAGATAAAAAGATACAAGCTTCATAGATATCTGTCCATGGATGGGGCTCAAATTAATAAAACACTGCTACATAGTATTTGTATATCTACATGAATATCCTTTCATCACTTGGCAAAACATTTACTGTACTTTCTTCCAGTGGCTACATTTATTGGAAAATATGAAGAATACAAAATTGAAGTGTCCAGAATATGTATTATATATACTTAATAATTCTTGTAGTACTTTTCCTATTTTAATTACTTTCTTTAGTATGAAAGACTTTAAATATTTCCTCCCTATTTCTTTCTAAGAAAACACTGGCTTCATTCATTTCAGTTTTTACCATTGCTTTGGTGTGTGTGTTTGTGTGTGTGTAGTAATTTTTAGTTATTCAAATTATGTGGTTTCTTTTCTCCTAATGCACAGATCCATACAGTCTCTATTCCAGACTCTATAGTTTCATACTAGTCAAGGGATTACATTGGAGAGTTCTTCATAGAACATAGTCATATGAAGCGTCATTTATTCTAGGTTACTAATGTAAGTGAAGTAGACATTTACACACCTGTTAACTAAAAATGGTTAGGCTACTCTAGGATTTGCTCCAGTACTAATATCGAAGAGGACAGACCTAATGTTAGGCTGTGGTTATGTTGTTAATGGGTTCCATATTAAGACAGGTAACTGACTTAGGTCACAGAGTTGGAGGTTCTGTGACATGACACAAGCACGTGCCCAGCTCTGGCAGAAGTTTTATGATACATGGCTTCCCAATGCTGGGGAGGCCTGGAAAAGAGGTCCTATGGAGATAAGAAGCAAGCAAGTCAAAGGCAACTGTAGTAGCATTATAACTCATTCACAGAGGAGCTACCCTGACTGTTGAGATCAGTTTTCATCCAACTGATGGATGTACTGACCTTAATCTGACTCCCAGCCAGTGTTCTCTGGGTCTGAAAGTTTCTGTGACTTATGGCCATACCACAGGAAATCCCTAGAACATAACCCAGTCATGCCTCTGTTAACATAGCAGGACCCCATTTCTCCTGCCTCTCATCATGGGATGAAGTGATATCAAAATGTATGAGAAGGAATCTTACCAAGATGAATCATCTGCTTTATTGTTAATAATATGGTTGAAAGGACTGTTTCCAGAAGGATAACAACATTCTTACATGAAATTAAAGTTCTTCAGGTAGGAGATGATGTATAATACATAATAATTAACCCTAGAGTTTCCTTGTGAGATCTGAATTCTTCCTTAATGAGAGAGTAATATGAGCCAAAGATTTCATATTAATTCTCAAACCCTCATCTTATGTATTAGAAATAAAGGAGTAATGTGTCATGTTTGTATTTCCTTGAGGAAAGTTGAGAAAACACTTGTAGTAGGGTAATAATCTAAGAATTCAAGGATCTATCATTCACAAACTTTTGGGAAGAAACCAAAAGCAAATTTCTGATTCTTGATTAGTACATTTGATTTTTATAAATCAGAGTCATTAAAAAGATATCATTACAATTTTAATAATATCTTAGTAACCAAAACATGCCTAAAACTAACAAGACATTCATTCGCTTTTAGATCCGTAAAACATACAATTAACATATGTGAGATACTTGTTATCTCACAGTGAGAAATCAATTCTAAAGTTTGCTCTCATTAGTTGCTGCAATCCATAATTGGCTTGGGCCCTAAAATTTGTCTCAAACATCTGCAAAGGTAATAAAACAATTACAGAATCCATCTGGAACCAGGACATAATTGGAAGCACAAAACTGAAAAGAAAATCCTTCTTTCTTGTACAACTGATAATTCAATAGGTAATACGTCACAGAACATGATAAACGTTGCTACTATTTAGGGTGACGAAGAGTTCTATTTAGAGGTACCGCTGGTTACTTCATCTCATTCTTGATGGTTTTAGGGTGATCCATTCCTATCACAGCCTGTGCACCTGTCTGCACTGCTTACCTGAGTCACAACGTAGGAGCCCTGAACTCATTTATCACAGAAACTATCCTGTTCAAGTATTTGCATGGATACAGACAAAATTATTAAACATAGGCAAATTCCTCATACCTTTAGGACACTGAACTGACTTGATAAATATGGAACATTTTGTTATTACCGCAGCCCAGTAAGTCTTATGGATTACTGGAATATTGATTACAATGCTGAGTTCGTTACTATGGAAGATAACAAAACAAAGGAAAACTAAAACCAAAATGCAGAATGTGGTCCTAATAATTCTAGAACATTCTAAACTTTCAAAAATTGTTTCTACACATGGGTAGATGGAAATCTGGGGATATGGTATTTAAAACTTTGTAATTTTTGTTGTATGAAAATAAACAAAAGAACATTCCTGGGAACTGAACACCCAAGTCTACTCACACCAGATAGGGAACCCACAACAAACCAAAGTATGGATACTACCACCAAAGTCCAATTTGGTGAACCAATGTGTTTTATTAAGATTACTTACAGGAATACAGGTGAGAGGAGTTACAGTAGCAAAAATGACTCAAAGACAGCTGCATCACCAAAGCCCACCCCAGCATGAGTGACAGAACACAAACTTAGGAACCTGGAGCACACTGGGAGCTTGCAGACATCTTAACAGGTTGGAAAGTGTCTTTTCTAGGTGCCTGAGTTGGTGTAATCCTCTTTCAGGCAAGTAAACAGGTTTCTGCTTCTTCCAGGCCACTAATGTGACTTCAGAGTCTTCTTTGAAGGTTAATTCTGCTGCATCCCAGAGAAACTCTATTCATTTATTGCTTACTGTGGCAAAGAGGGGCCTAGTGAACCTGCTTAGTTTTAGGGACTTCCTGAAACTATCTTGAATTATGTTTACTTTCCTGCTTGAATAGCTTCCTGCAGGATAGAATGTTTTGATCTCTTCATAACACACAATTTTAAATTCTAATTATGCAACACACTCAGTGGATGCTAGATAAGGTGGGAGATTGTATGACTTTTCCAGAATTCTTTTTCTGTAGAAAATTTTACTGAAAACATGAGTTTGGTTAGAACTCAATGTTGAAATTTATAAAAGCACTTAAAAGACTGGTATTAATACTCTATAAAGTATACATTTATTGCTGTAATATTTCATTCTTATTAAAATTCAATGATGTATATCTAAGCCACTGAATGAAATTTTTCTCACTCATTTATTGACTTTTTTCCTTAAATATTGTAATTCACCATAAAAATGTTATAATAATGGAGTATAACCATTGTCAATTTAAAACAAATGAAAAAGACATTTTCCCTCTTTACTTCGTAATATATATAAAATTTCTGGTAGCAGATGGGGTTTTGTTTTTTGCTATATGTTCATTACAATAATACTGCTTACTAATTTTTATATCTCTTTGGACCCACGTGTAAGGGGATTGGATTAATATAAATCAGATTTAGTGAATATCTAGGGGCTTCTGATACAGTCTCTTAATACAGGGCAGTAAGATCAACTTGGCTGTGGGCAATTGACATAGCAGCATATGGACTAAAAACAAGGTTTATGATCTGGCATTGTTTTTAGCTGCTAATAGCCTTATGACGTGGGCAAAGCCCAGACTAGACTGAAGCAAAGTGAAACAAGGAGAGACCCTATTTAAGGACAAAGTGGGTGGAGCTAGAGAGTTCCCACACTAGAGACCAGGAGATGCAAGGCAGCTTGTATCATCTGATGGAGGAAATGCTGGTGGACTGAAAAGCTGATCGCAAACAGAGCTGAAAAATTATGGCCAGCTCTCCCTGAGGCAGAAGGAAGTTGTTGAGCAGAAAAGGCCTCAGCAAAGCAGCAAAAGGCCAAGGACTAAATTCTGTGGCACAGCTTTTGCCTAGAGGGGTTTGATCAGTTCAATCTGTAGCCTGAATGGAACCGTGGCTAGCCTTAAATACCGAGGCAAAGCAGCTTAGTGACTAATACAAACTGAATAAGTTGGCTTACAGACAGCTGAGGCCTTCAAGAGGGAAGAAAGCCTGAAGCCTAATTTAAGATGAAGCTGCCATAACTAATTTACCCTAAAGGACCTACATTTGAGGTATTCATGAAGAAAGACTGTGGACTAAGTGCCTTAAAGGATCTACTCCAGAGGTGTTCCTGGCAACTGAGAACCTTGCCCCAGAGAATGTATCCTTCTAAAAGGTTAGGATTAGTTGTTAGAATATAGTTGTTATAGGTATTAAGCTATTAATATAGGTTTAGTTGTTATGTTACTGGGATTATAGTCATTCTTAGGGCTAGTAGTTAGATAATTGTTTATATTTGTTGTAAGCGCATATAGTTATTAAAAAATACTTATTGGATAATTAAAAAAGATTTATCTTCGGGCCAGAGAGACGGTTCAGTGGTTAAGAGCACTGACTGCTCTTCCAAAGGACCCGGGTTCAAATCCCAGCACCCATATGGTGATTGGTAACTGTCTGCAATGGCCAGACTTGGTGGCACATGCCTTTAATCCCAGCAGAGGCAGGCGGATCTCTGTGAGTTCAAGGCCATCCTTGTCTACAGAGTGAGTCCAGTATAGCCAGGGCTGTTACACAGAAACCCTGTCTTGAAAATCCTAAAATAAAATAATATAAAAAAAATTCATCTTCACCCAAGTTTCTGTAATCATGAAAATAGAAATCACATGTAATTTAGTTCAATCTAAATCCAGTAATATCTAAAACGAAATGTAAATGTTTATGGGAAAAATTAAACATACAAACTCCTATTTATTGTTTGACCCTTTGACTTAATGACCTGCTGTTGTCATTTAATTTGTACTTAAGAAGTAATTCTAAATAAAGGGCATATCCCCCAAATCTTAAAGTGCTCTTTTCTTGATAATTTATTATTAAATATCAAAAACAGAAGAACTTGAAAAAATTATGTGGTGGAAAGCCATGCAACCTCTAAATAAATTACACTTTTAATATGATGCTACATCTGTTCATTTCATATCTGCCTATAAATCTCTTTTTTTTCTAACTTTAGATTCACTTTACTTTCTCACACGTATATTCAAATATTTACACAATTTTAATTTTGTTAAAATGTTGAAAAATTTTTAAGTAGTTTCAAATGAAGCAAATTTATAATTTTTCAAATGTTAAGATTATTTTGCTAATACTATTATTTAAATTTTTATACTAAATCATAAAGGACATTGAATAATAATTTTTCTTATCAAGACCACTTTTCTCATAATTTGTGATGGATTATGCTATCTTCATTAGGCAAGTGGGAAGACCATTTCTTATTTTTTTTGGAAAACTTTGGTGTAATATAAATGTTACTATTTATAAAATATTTAGTAGTTGTCACCTGTATATATTTCAATTTTTTACTGAGAAGTACAAAACAATACATGTTATTAATATTTTCCTTGTTTCTCTTTTTACTTTATCTTTAGTTTTTATTAATAAGTTTATAATGTGCTTATATACATATCATTTGTATTTGTTTTAATACTTTTGGCTAAATGGATTTGACTAAATAATATTCACTTGGCATTTTCATCAAATTAGAGGCAATTTTTTCCACTTATTTCAAGGTCTTTCTAATATCTTTATTTCTCAACAATATACAGAGTCCCCAATCAGTTTTCTTTAGGTTTCACAATATTACATCATAATTTTTTAGGTAACTTTTTACTATCTATTACCTTATGCATTGATGCATTATATGGCAGTCTTGAACATTTTTCAATTATGTTGGAAGATCTATTGTGTGCATCAATGTGTCCATGAGTATGATCACACTTATGGGAGGTCAGAAGACAACTGGCCAGCATTCATTCTCTTCTTCAGCAATGTGGGTCACTGGGATAAAGGCAGTTTGTCAGACTTAGTTCTAAGTGCCTTTACCTACTGATACATTAGCCTTTTGTTTGTTTCTGTGTTTGCTATTGTCTATTTTGCTTTGCTTTGTATTTTCTCATTTTTTGCTATTTCATACCTTTTATTTTTAATAACATTTTGTTACTTGATTTGTTGCTTTATGAAATTATGCAATTTTGTTTGTCAAGAATTCAATTAATTTGCTCTATATTTTTCATGAGTTTCCCTATTTGTTCATTTATTATTGTCATACTTTCTTTAAAGCCTCAGAACTAATTCAATAACTGCTTTAAAAGTATTTCTTCTGTTTATATTGGGTTGTCTCTCTAACCAACTAGATTATTTTCTTTCATTAACTATTATATTCTCACGTCATCCCATCTGTAGTAGTCTTCACAGCATTGCACTCATTCGGTTTAGAATATTTTTGGGAACCTGAATTCATTATCTTCTTTTGAGCTTTAAGCATAATTTGGCTGCATGGAATTAATAGCAGCTACTATGGTCCTTTATTGCTGTTTACTTTTTTCATTTCTTTTTTCCTATTTTACGATAATGACTCTACTTCATTCATTAATTTTGTATCTTTCTACTGATTATAGGCACAGTCTTAACCTCTTTATTGGACATTCTGTAGTGTTAACTAAATGTGATGATTGCAGAAGTATTTTTACTTTGGTTTGTCCACAACACCAATGTCTTCCAACCCTACCCAATCTCTGGTATGTTTCTCATAATCTCATAATACTACTAGTCCTACTGCTGTCTTATTTCTCAAGCTGCTAGTAGAGATCTAGGTCAATGATTCCCAGGGCATCACAGTGATACCTTCTGTCCCTGATTCTTCCTGGCTTTCTCTTCTAGGCATTATACTAATTATCTAAGGAGCTATCTCAGGAGTATGAACTCTGTCTTGGCTTCATCTGGTCATTACTACAACAATCTATTTCAATTACTCCTGCCATTCTTTTCAGTACACAAGCTTCCTTGCTGCTCATTCAGACAATAGTTCACCCCCCTTCACTTTGTTTCCTTGTCTCTAGTCCCTTCACTCCCTGAAGACCAGCCCTGTCTGAGCTCTTATATAAAAGTAAGTTGGATGGGAAATAATTAAAATAGATCTACCATTTCCATGTTCATTTTTACTTATTTTTTTGAATTTGAATTACATTCAAAATATTTTTCTTGAAGCTGACCAGGACTATATATCTCAGTGTTTAAGTTTGAATATCTCTTCTCCCCAGTACCAACCATCATTAACAGCTTTGGTATTAAAATGAATACCTCAGGGTTCTAGGTTCTCCTCTATGATAGTTAACTTTTAAAAAAATAAAATAAAATCCATCTACTCAATAGTTTTAAATACATTACTACACACACACACACACACACACACACACACACACACACACACACATTTTAGGGAAGGACTTTCGCTAGGCATGGGCTCTTCCACAGGGGCATTTCATTGTCAGGACACCATGTGTCTTACATTTCTAGGAATGTAAATTTGAGCACAGTGAAATGCCTCTGCTCAAACATATTTTAATGAGATGTGAGTACTTTGACTTCATGATTAGTTCATCATAAGACAAAAGCTTTGTTTCTTAGAAATGAAGGAACTGTGTCCTTAATGCCACCTACAAGCCTGATGCAAGTCTCTCACTACAATCTGGCATTTTTAAAGGATTTCAATCAAAATGAAGACTACTTTAAAGCTTTAGTTTTTCTATTACATTAAAATAATATAAATATTTATTATTCACACATTGGAAAGATCCCTTTTCTTTTCTTGTCCAGTAGGAGGGGTGGACAGCATCCTTTTTGTTTGACTCTTCATCCAGTAAAGGATTCCAAATCACCCTCCTGAAGCAACCTACCTAGTCACCAAACCCTTTCACATTTACAAGACTCCAATTATAAGGACTCATGTTTTTAAGGATACATTTGCTTGTACATGGTAATTAGGTAAGATGAGATGGAATGAGATAATTCATTCATAAAACAAATACTATAACTACACAATCAATATGGTCTAAGTTTACAGAATCTCACTCTATTTCAACAAACTACTGTGAAAAATAGAAAGTAGATACATTAAGTAATAGTTATACATAGAGCATATTAGAAATTTTGATATATTATCTCACTTAAGCAGCACAATAACCTAGAAGTAGGATTGGGAACACGCTTTATTTGTGAATAAAACAACGAAGCTCGGTGTGATCAAGTGACTCACTAAAGGTCAGTTAATTAGCTACCCAGTGCTATTTTGATTAAGACATTTGAATTAATCTCTTTCTACATAGCTGAGGAATCAAGTCACTTCACAGACTTTAAGAGTTTGATCAATAATTCAGGGAAGTAATAAATGAAAGGGTCAGTTTTTATGGATGTATGAAAGTGCTTCTCTAAACACTACCAAAAGTCATGTGACAGTGTCAACCTAACCCATCTTATGTGATTATTCCTCTAAATAAATTATTCGGACTAGTAATTACATGTCTACATGCCTCAAATAAAAGAAGTGATAACCACATTTATTCCTGTGCATCTCAGTAAGCACATTAATACACATTTAATGTAGTAAACAAATACACGTTTACCATGAACAGGTGAAGCCATTAGCAGACTCCATTCAAGTACAGAGAAAGTGAAAATTGATTTGTCCTTTTCAGAAAACTTTTACAGTTGGTTTGTCCTTCAAACATCTTGTTAAAGGGTGAACACATTCTGAGAGACAGCTTACACTAACTTTTACAGCTGAGGGAGGAGTGAGAGTGAGGCTCTGAGGTTGTTATCAATGAACAGCAGACATTTGCTGCTGAACTGGAGTTGGTAATTTTAGTTCCAGGAATAAAGTAATCTTTGAAACAAAAATGAATCCAGTGTTCCTAGCTACCCTGGCAGAATCCCTGCACATCGCATAACTAATTGGGTATGAAAATCAGCTCTACTCTGATAACTTGGGAGGGAGAAACCACTTCTTGAAATCATTTGTGTTGTTTGGATCACTTATCTTCTGTAGATAACCCAGGGAAGAGGGAATCAGTCTTCAAACTTTTGTAGTTTTTTTTTAAAGTTTTTCAAAATACAAAATGAATTGAATATATTAGTTTTTAGCAGGTAGAAAAATATCTTAAGTCAATATTTTTCCTCAAATCATGAATCTATGGAACATTAGCAATAACTGACAGACTGTTATCATTGATAGAGTTGAGAGTGAGAAGGAATTCCCCAGTTTGCAGGAAGACAGAACTGAATTAAAATTATTGGCAGCTACTGAAAAATATGCACACTTTGGAATAATTATGTTTTCTCTGAAAACCAAAAACAAATACAAAATACCATAAGTAAATTGAAACAGCAACTATGAAATCATATTGAATCCAATAAACCATCAGTCTTTTGAAAACAATTTTAAGGACCTTAGAACAAAAATGCATGTGAACATATTCTGGAACTCTTCAACTATTTTCATTACTTTTGCAGGTCATTGTCATGTTCATTGGGAGCAAAAACATGCTCTGAACTTCTGATTAATTTAAATATGTAGCAATGAATCTATTTTTATGATGTATATAACCTGGGGCCACACATCCAAGAACAGTACATCTACTGAATGTACAGAAGTATTCCTATATGAAGAGCTTAGGTACTCCAGTTTTTACTCTGGTAACTAATAGGTTTTTTTTTTTTAGGTCTTCTCAAGGTCAAGAAGATTACCCATATTCTGAGTTCAGAAACAAGCTTTTCTCTCTATAAGTAACTGGCTTCTGTCAATCAAAGAAGTCCTTTAGGAACCTACTCAATATTTCCCTCTTACTTTCTTTGTAGATTTTCAGTCTTGAATGTGAATAAAACACATAGTCACCCTGAATTAACCATTTTTCCCCTCATGCATTAACAGAAATCTCCAGTTCAAATGTGAAATCCCTACATTATCAAGAACGTAGAGATGCTGGGGTTTGGTTTGGAAAACATTAGAATCAAATCCACAGTGAGATTTTTTGGTTAAAAGTAAGACAGAAATAACAGCGATATGCCCTGAATTAATTATGTACATTAGCATGTGATCAGAGAGCATCTCATTACTTTGTATTTCTATGAAGAAACTTGATAAACACTGAAGACCCTTGGGTATATGTTGTTATGCCTTTACTGTTTCTGGTTGCTATTGTGCTTAGCTATCAATAATGTAAAGAACATTTTCTTTCTCTGTGAAATATGAAAAACTATATAACAAGCAGTCCCTTCTCCCCCAAGAGGCAGAAAAAGAAGACAGCAGGTGAGATAAAATGCCAGAAGCATATTGATACTCTCCTTTGGATTATAAAACAGCTTTATTTATCTCAATACAGGGGAAGAAAAGACTGATAATGCACAATTCCTCACTTGTCATGCATTTTGTCAAAGTGGCAATCTCAGGTTGCAGGTGAAAACCTGATGCTAATTTTCATTACCTCTGTCATATGCCTTTGGAGAAATCTTTCATTCTCCCACTCCATGAGCATTTATATCATTTCAACAGCAGATACCAGGGGAAATACAAGATTAAGCAAGCAAGAATGCTACAGAGAAGTCACCAAGAAATGAACCATTTTTATAATACATTGAAGCAATATTTTATCTTCTTTTTTCCTATTATGATTATGATTATTATTATTATTATTTATATTTGTTAAAATTTTATCATTTCTATACATTGCAAAGATTCATTGAACAAACAAAGCAAAAACAATAAACCAGAAGACATAAGAAATTTTCAATAATGTGCTTCTGATTTGATACATATATCATCTAGTAGAGTCCCTGTCAATTTCTTTCCTCTGACCAATACTACCTTCATGAAGTCAATTCAACCAATAGTGTAAATGAAATGTTATAGTATCAAAGTGCCTGCAGCTAATGATAAAAAATCAAATCTGCCAGTTGATGTATAATAGAAGAATACTGTGGGATGCTGGAGAGTATATGGTCATGTAAGGGTGACCAGAATTTCAATACCAAACATGCAGGTCTTCTCAATTGTTATGAAAGTTATATTTGAAATTAACCCAAATAGCCTGTCTTATAATTGTAGACAAACTATTTTAAAAACTTTAAATATTCTATTGATCAAGCAAAAAGATGTTCTTGACATGAATTAGGTGCAAGGCCATTGGTTTGTGAACCCACGAACCAGAAGCCTCCTTGAAAATAGTTAAAAACTTTTTTTGAGGGGGGAAACTTTTCTTTTCTTATAACTCCTACCAGAGATACATGTGGATTTGAAGGTGGAAAGTTGCTTCTAGAAATAGATTAAAACATGATGTAATAAGATATAATATGGTTTACTTTACAAGAGGTCAGTTAGTATTTGTCTTAAACTTCCTTATGTTATATAAATAATAGGTTTACTAGCTTTTTGAAATGCTGGCAATCAAACCCAGAGCCTTGGGAATGCAGGGCAAGTGATATGTTATTGAATTGTATCTCTGTGTGGACAGTACTTTTCAAATTCCATTTTTTATATTTATGAATCTATCATTTGCCTTGCTCTGTTCTTCATTTTCTTGATCAGATATAAATCACTGCTTCCTGTTTTCTGTAGTACTTAGCAATAACTAAAGTCACTCATACTGCCAAGAAGTAAATGTACTTGCTGATTTGATTGTTTGAATGAATGAACGAATGAATGAATGAGTGAATGAATGAAGCAGCCTCAGCTACCATAGCTCTTGGAGGTTTGTTTGAAAAGAATGAGGAAAAGACAAAGTGAGTAACACTTCCTTAACACTGGCTGAAATGTGGATAGAATTTAAATAACATTCTTATGGCTTTCTGAGAAAGAGTTAGATTAAAATAGTAATCATACTAAACAAAATTCTAAGAGAAAGTTGTGTGCAACTAAAAGCTAGTAGTTCATAATCGTAGAAAACAAGAATAAAGTGGCAACCTTGATGCAGAAATGCTCTGAGAAGACAAGGGACAAGGCAAGCCCTAACTTTTCCCATGAACACATACAATCTCACAACATCCATACTCACTTTACATATGAGGAAACAGTTCTCTATCAGTGTTTACATGCTTTTTACCTTTGATCAAAATATGTCTACAGAGTAGTAAATGTGCTTTCAGAATCACACCTTTAAGGTGTGTGTGCATGTGTATGTACATGTGTATGTCTCTATGTGAGTGTGTGTATGTGTCCATGTGTTTGTTAGTGTGTGTGTCTGTGTGTATGTGTGGTATATATGTGTGTATTTGTGTGTCTGTGTGCATTGTGTGCATGTGAGTGTGCCTTTTTTTGTGTCTGTGTGTTTGTGTTGTATGTGTGTGTCTATGTTTGTGAGGGTGTGACTGTGATGTGTGTGCATGCGTGTATGTCCATGTGCATGTAATTGTGGTGTGTGTGTGTGTGTGTGTGTGTGTGTGTGTGTGTGTATGTGTGTGTGTGTATTAGGTAAGCTGGCTATATTTAACTGTGCTGTGTGACAAATGACCTTTCCAATTAATGGCTTCATTGCAAGAGTCAGCCACTAGTTGTGTGGTTGATTCTATATTTCCTGTGTGAATTCCCACACGTCTCAGCTAGTTGGATTAAGGAAGTTCTGTGCTGTCTATGTGCTTTACAGTGTCATGGCCTACTAGCTGGTGGCCTCGGTTCTCCACCTGGTCCTCTATCTCTGCAACACTTGCCTGGCTACACTGTGCTCTGTGTCTTGACAGTGACCAGGAGTGTGTGAAGGAAGGAGCTCTAGTTCTCTTTAGATGTAGTATCAGACGTTGCATGATATCACTTCAGCCAAAGTCTGCTAGCTGATAAAAGTCATAAACCAGAATATTTGCATAGTTGAATAGTTGGATATATTCTTCCATTAATGAACTAGCAAAGTATTGAACCAAGAAAAGGATTGACTTTCACTGAAATTCAAAAATAAATGTATTTTTTTAAGTATTAGTCCTCAGTAAATAGATACCATATTGGGTTTGTCCATTGATTTTCACTTTGCATCCCTGCCTGTCCTTCTCCTGATCATTTTCTTGCAGTAGCTAGAGAGTCTTGTTTATTTTTCTTTGTAAGAAATCTTTGCTTCTTCCAAATATCTCCAGTCATCTTCAGAGCTGCCTTACTTGGAATTCTAGGTAAGAACAGAGCATTGATTCACAGTGAGCCTGCATTCTCTGCAGCAGAAAAAACAAAACAAACACTACTTCCTGCAAGTAATTACTTTAGGAAACAAACCCAAATGCAGCAGGATCAAGCCTCATTTCATTCACTTCAACAAATTCAGGAATCCAAGTCCAATCACTTTGCTACTACAGCCATAGGCACAGGCCTCAAACAAAGAAAAGACATGTTATTGTCAAAGCAATCCTCATTGCAGCAGAACTACTCTTAAACTTAGAAAATCACCAAGTTACCTTCTCTGATCTTGGCAAATTTTCAGTTAGAAAGAGGTTTCTAAATAATTTCCCAGTGTCCATATAGTCATTGAGTAAGTAAAGTCCCTCTATGCACTGGCTCACAAAACCTGACATTTGCATTTCTATCCTATTCCTATGGTGCTGTTTTTAAGCTTTGTTCTCAGGCAGTTCAGGGTATGAGCAGAGACAAACCATCTAGTAAGGTCTTGGTTGTAGAAAGAAAATGCACAAAAGCCTCTTTTTTTCTTTCGCTCATCTTCAATTTAAGGTCAAAATTTGGGATAAGAACCATTAGGATATCTTGAGAAGATGGGACTGGAAATATAGCTAATATACTGAAATAAATATCTACTTAAAATTAATATACACTATTTTAAGAACACTAAGACTTATGAGTGAAAAACTAAAATATAGAAAATAGAAATAAGCAAAATTATCAATCATATGTTAAAATAATAGCTTTGGGGTCAAGTTTTGTAGGAAGTTAGGAATAGGGAGAACAATTTATATTTTCCACTGTAGCTCCATAAGTCTATTTTAACCATGCCAGATAGGACTTTGATATAAGAAGTTAATAAGTACACCTTAAAATGAGACTAAAATTATTTTTAAAAACTATATTATAGAGAATTCATTGCTGATTAATATCTACTTCAACACTTGCTTTCTAAAAGAGACCCCATAATAGCAATACTATGGGGAAGTCAATATTTACAGTTACACAGTTTTCAAATGAATAAAGTAAGATTCAAAGAAGGATTTAGTCAGTTAATGGAACAAAGAGAAAAGACGTTTTACTATGAACATACTGCCTGAAAATTTGAAGCCAATTCAAAATATAAGGTAATTCAAAAAGTAAGTCCTGCAGAAGTGAGCTATTGAGTCATAATTCGTATGCTGAATTAGACAGCACTGAGACATGGACCTAACATAGTAAGGGTGATAAACATTTCATTTATTTTTGCTAAAAAAAAAAAAAAAGATTACTGTAACTAACAAACTGTAAACTAGGTTCAGTGTGTGATGCTGATTTTTTTTCTTCTTTTCTTTTTTGTTTTTGTTTTGTTTCATTTTATTTTTCTCAGTAAGTGAGGTCAGAGTCAAAGAGTAAGGAAGACACTGGCAGATGAAACGATGTTTATAGATAAATAGGAGGAACTGACCCCGCAGTCATGACTACTCTACCATCATTGATCTCTGCTCTTAGAATGGAGGAGAAAAGAGAGGAAGGTATCTGCTCTTTCTTGTGCTCTTCTGGATGTTTTGATTTCTGTGAGTTATAACATTTCTTGGAGATGTCTTTAGTGATGACTGAACGCCTTCTCCTTGGAGACCAACTCAGAATGTGTTTGTGTTACTGTTCTCCTTTTGTACTTTCTCTTTTTCTGCCTGCCCATGTTTTTCTGTTTCTATTTCTATGTCAAATTTCATCAAAAATGGTCACCTTGTAACATCTAACATATATAGAATTGTATATAAAGTCACAACAGACCATGTATAATTATGAAAATTACACAAGCAAGATCAGACAGAACTAATATAAGACTCCAAAAGCTCAAATGTCCTGATACAGGCCCCTTGAGGCTGGGGAACGCATACAGAAAATGAAACTAAGAAATTGCACTGTCAGATGCAAGTTGTTGCTCCTTTTTGTTTTAATAAATATTCTTAGCATCCAATAATTGGAACAAACACTCAGAATTAAAGAAAACTAGTAGAAAACTTGGTAAGCCTTTGGTTAACTGCAATAGTTTCTAACTAGAGAAATCAGTGGTAAACTTATTAGGTATCTATTTAAAACAGGACAGCAATGATTTCCTCTCATAAGCTAGTCTCAAATAAAATTACTGTTTTTCTTCTATCCCCACCCATGGTGTTATGACATAGTGATTAGTAATAACTAACAAAGTGTTGAAGATATTGCCACAGAATAAGATTCTTGATGGAAATATCAGAAATATGTAAGTAGAATACAAGCAATCTCGCTCTCTATTAACAGAACTAAATAACAATCCTATGGGGTTACATTCTGAGTTGTGTGAACTTGTTTCAAATGCCACACAAAGCCATGTACGACCTGCACAATGCACATATGTATTGGAATGCAGTGGTTGACAACAAGGGTGAACTACAGACATGGCCTTGGACTTAAAACTAACTCAGTCTTCACAAGACTGCCCGTTAAGCATTTTCTTTGTGTACCACTGTAGTGCAAAGTGCTGGGAGCAGAATGGAGGAGCAAAGAAACCTTTACTCTAAGTCCATTTTACTTCAGTGAAATGCATTTTGTGTTTCAAATATGCCACAACTAGGGACATTTTGTGGACACAATTCTGTGGCATCAAGTTCAGTGACAGTAGTTTGTAACTCTAACTACCATTTACAGGATGTTTTCATCTTCCAAAGCACAAACCACGTACTCATTAAACATCCCTCCTAACCTTCTCCTAAGACTCTGGTTATCCTTACACGATTTTCTGCCTCTATGAATTTACTTTATATAAGCAAAATCATATGATCCCTGACCTTTCGAATTTCATCTGATTTACTTTCAAAGTTTATTTCTCTTATAATATTTTCAGGGTTTACCCACAGTTGAGCATGTACTGAAATTGCTTGTCATTTTAAGGCCAAATAGTCTTTTATGGTATGCATACAGTACGTTGTGCCATACATTCATCTTTTAGCCACTGTGAAAATGTTACTGGAATTATTGGTGTGAAAGCATTTAATTGAGATCCTATTTTCAATTATTTTCGATATATTACTACTTTCATAGGCCTTAGCATTTCATAGAAAGTATAGAGTGGAAACATGTCAATGTGTGGAATTGGTACTATTACTAGAACACGCATTCCCCATGATTTAGAAAAAGAAATAGCCACAGAGAAGAAGTACAGTAAGAATTTTAACAGAAATAAAATGAATGGTATAGTAAAGCTCCTAAACTATGAAGGTACCTAGCCCATAAAGGACAAGGAGTCTCAGAATAAAGGGCAGTCTAGGAAGCATCTGATGCAAAGGAAGAACAGGAGATTGATTGTACAGGTATTCAGAGAAAATACTAAGTTTCCTAACAGTCACCAAATACACATGTGACGCAATTATCACTGCCATTCAGCTCTGCAGTTCATGCGATGCAGTCACAATGTTTACTGTGATCACCTAGCTAAAATAATACTGCATAAGCTAGAACTCTTAATTTGAGGTCACTAACATGTTTCTTTTCCCTCGATAGCACCGTTGTTCACTTTGGATATTCCTGGGCATAGGAGTGAATGTGTCTAGTGAATTAAATGCTCCATTCTTGACGTTACAAGTGTGGCCTATGGTAGTTGACTTGAAATGGCAACATTGAAGGAATGGACCAATTAGCATACGAGTCAATTCTTTCTTTCTTTTATGATATGGAGTAACAAATTTCATTTTCTAAATTGAAATCACTCTTCTGTGTGGGTAAAATAAGATGTCTACAAAGCATATTTAACTTCCAGGTCTTGGTAAGTGGAAAAAAAATGCACTAACTCTATCTGTACTTATAACTAGCTTAAGAGAAAAGTCATATCAGACAGTTTTGAAAATGTCTGTGAACTGAAGATATGTTGGAGCTGTAGCATTTGGCTTGGAACTAGTGAGACATAATCATCTCCCTCAAGGTTCTCATTTCATACTCATTCTGTGGGGTTAGTGATCAACCCATATCAGGTTGGAAGGACTGCAAACGTCATTGTGATTGTGAGTGCTCTTAGCTACCATTAGGCTTGAGGAATAAAGGCAGTTTTCAGAGTTCACTGAGTTGGTGTTGACTTTCTAATTTATTTGTTCCTAAATTTTACTTTTCTATTTACAAGAGGAATTTGCTAAGGTATAAAACACAGTTTCTTTTAGGCTGGCCAGGACTCTGGTTCATCATTCTCTCAGCTCCAGGGGAAAAGTTCAAGCTGTTGTGTTGAGATGCAATGGAAAATAGCTCTGGATGTTAGGGTAATGAAAGGATGGGAAAGGGATTTACATCCTTTGATATGTTAATATACCTAACTGGAACATCATTACTGAGTAGCTTTTATTCTTGCATCCTATTTGGACCTCTCACTATAGCTGGTATATTGGCAGTCAGTGGTTCTCATATTCATGTGTGTATACCTGGTGTTCCCATTCAGAGTTCAGCGTTGACAGCTCAACTTCCAGGAGCAAGGGAGAGAAACAGACAGACAGAAAAACAGAGAGTCAGATAGACAGACAGAAAGAGAGAATGTGTCTGTGTGTTCCTATGCTATGTCATAGCTTATATGGAGGAGATCTGAGAAAAATGTGTTAGTTCGTTTCCCCCACCAAGTGAATTTCAATGATGGAATTCAAATTGTCAGATCCCTTTACCCATTGATTCAATGAGGCCACTCTATTCAATACTTGTAAAAAAAATTACATCTTTTTTGTTTTGTATTTATTGATTTATTTTAATTTTTAAGAATGCCATGAATAAGAACCATATTTACATCATTTCTACCACTCTGCCTGTCTCCTCCAACTTCTCTTGTGGGCCACTCACTCCATCTCAAATTCATAACCTCTTCTTTAATTATTATTGGTGTGTGTGTGTATTACCAGTTTATTCCCCACAGATAACCACCAGGGTTGGTGCTGATGAAAAGCTGACATGAGACATAGCCCACATGCATTAGTTCTGTCTTGTTCTGGTTTGCAGGCCTGAGTCATGCTTCATTGCACCATTTTCTGCCATCTGAAATTCAATTTTCAATTTAACACCATGGTGTCTGCCAAATACAGTCCCTCCCATAGTTTCAGTTGCATGGTAAAAATGTGGAGAAATATGTATGGAAACCTCACTCATAAAATATGGTGGCATTAAGCCATCAGAAAGAAGGAAAATCACATTCCATAAATTTTAAGTTTAATCTATATGTAAATTTAGCCAACATTTTTTTAAGGAACAATATTTCATGAGTATTGATGTTTGTACTGCCTGGCGATATTTTCTTTACTTTAAGTAATGACAGAAATACAAACCACAATCTTGTATTTTACAAAAACAGGTACTTAGTTTTCTGAAGAGATACAGACCAGAGATCAATCTGTTTTGAGACACATGCACCCACTGAAAGCTTCCCTGGCCTAAAAAAGAACAGTGTTGCAGAGTACAACGCTACCAAATTTCACTAGTTTATACTACTTGTATTTCAGAAAATTTAAAAGAATTTTCCAAATGTATACTTTTTTTAAAGTATGTAAAAATAAAAAAATCAATAAACAAAAGTGCAAAATAGAACCAACCATTAACAATTGAATTATGGATAATGTCCAGACATACAGTTATATGCCAAGAACCATGGAAAAAGTTCCTTTTAGTCCTTGTCGTGTAACAATCCAGCACACTGATTATGATGGGTGAATGCCCTCATGAATATCTGACAAACATCTCCCTGGAAAGTCTTATTCAGAAAAGCTATTTTAAAAATAACTCTAACTACTATAAGAAAATTTCAGTACTTCTTTAATAAAACATATTAGATACTTTTTCTGACAAAATTCTAAACTACTAACTTCTAGTGATTAGATTCTTTTTGTTTCATGGCTGGTTAATTGCACAGTCCTGGTGTTTCTCTGTTTGGTGGAAAAAAATGGGCAGAATTGACTTATTCATATAGTTATTGTCCTTGAACTCACTAGCATTGCTCTCATTTGGATCTATTGGTGAGTAACATAAATGCATTCACTTCATACCCTTTGTACCCACTGACTGGCCAAATGCCCGCCAGAGAAATAATCTTTGCTATGTAAGGAAGACTACACATCTTGTTGGCCTCTAAACCCCTTCAAAGCACTGTGCACAAGAGTTTGACTAATGCAGTCATTTTCAAGCCTGGTGATAACTTGGTACCACCAGAACGTGGCAACTTCATTTAAATGATTAGATCTCCAAAGGATTTCGATTTAATAGTTTCCTAAATCCAGGATTATGATGGAGAGGGGTAAAAGGACCTGTGCACACAGAGAAAGCACCAGAGAAGCCAGGAAAATTAAATACACAGCTTACCTCTTTACTGGGTGATGTGTGAAGCTGCCCCTCATCCTGGAATGCCAGGAATGATGTAGTTTTACAATCTGGTGGTCCTCTGCTGTCTAATGGGACAGGATCTCCCTGTATTTCGCAGAATTTACTTCGACTCTTTCTCCCTAGATCTTGAGTACTGGTTTTACACCATAAAACCCATTCTTATAAGTGATGTCATTTGTACTTGACAACATTCCAAGTGACTTCTATGTTATCTTAAGCCTAGGCCAATCCTGACTCCCACAGGCATTTTGTTTACCTCAGTACAGCTCCGTAGACCCTAAATCTTGAGCAGCATCTCTGAGTCAACTGTACCCATTCTTGTGAAAGTAGCCAGACGTATTTTGTAAAGAATATTATTGTACACTTGTCTTTAATCATTGTGCACATGGAACTGAGTTAATGAATACCCTGTTTTCCCCCAAAATTGTGCTGTGCTTAAATATGGCTAAAATAAAATGATCTGGGCCAGACTCTAGATGTCCTGGTCCAGCACCAGTTACAATAAAATAGGACTGAGCTGAGTTTCACTCTTACCTCACCCTGAATGTTTTTTTTCCTGAGTGTTATAAAGCCTGCAGGGGAATCACCACATTACTATTCCCAGAAATACTGATTCCTAATTAATTATCTACCTACAATCCAAAACACAACCAAACCCACATACGAGTTGTTTTGTAGATTGATTTTTGCATCCAAATCATAACATTTTTCAGAAAAGTCCATGGACCTGTGTGGTATGAGTTTTTGTTTCTTAAAAAAAAAATAGTTATATGAATGTTTCTGTTATAATCCCAGGTGTGGGATATGGAGCTGTTTTAATTTGTCCACAGCTGTTAACTATAATTTTCTTATGCTCTAGCAAGGGCAAGATTTAGCTAGCTACAGAAAATTTAATTCTGAAGACTCTGGAAAGGGGTATAAACACCAGAGCCCAGAGACATATGGGGGGCTACTCTGAAAGTTTGAGACATATGGGGGGGCTACTCTGAAAGTTTGAGACATATGGAGGAGCTGGTCTGAAGGTTTGAGACCTATGGGGTGGGGGGGGGGGGCTGCTCTGAAGGTTTGCTCTGCTGCCATGTTGGCTGTTGCTGGTTTGCTGACCTTCAGGGTCCCTTGACCACTGACTTTGGTATTGCCCCAAAGAACCCAATGACCCTATTCAACAGGAAACAGCTCTAAGAGACCTATGTCCCTTTCCCCTCTAACATTCTTTCTTTCCTACGTAGTGTTAAGGGGTTGGAAGGAATAAGGTTTGGAAGGGAGGTAGAGGTTTAGCAACTGTAAAATAAAATAGAGTGGTAAAACAAAATTAAAAGCCACCTATTAGGGATCTGTATTTTAAATGACTTCTTAGAAATTATAATGACTACAATAAACTTTTCTTGGAAACGGATATTTACTGAATGCTACTAAGGCTTCTGAAAGCTTCATTTAAACTAGCTTGGTTGGTTTACATTCCTGTTATCTATTTTACAAGACAGATATTATCCCCATTTACAAAACAAAACAAAATGAACAAACAAACAAACCAGGAAAACACAGAGGCCTAAAGGCTTTGACTCATGAAAGTGTCAGAGCTAATTAAAGTTAAAACAAAGCATCCAATGAACAATTCCTCCCTATATATCACATAGATGATTTTAGAGATTGTGGTGTCAGCAGCCATGCAGAAACTCTGATATAATAATCCTAAGAAACATTTGAGAATGTTTCTGAACTGTAATAATTGAAATTGTTCTCTGCATTTTTTTAATTTGGTATAGGAAATTTTATTCTTATAAATTTTGGGAAATATGGGAATCTCAACAATATCTTAAAATTTGTAGCTAATATTCTGCACAAGTAGAAGACTGTGTTTATACTTGTTAACTTCCTTTTCTCAGCCTTATTCCATCAGCATGTGGCACCAACTGTCTCATTGTCTAAACTTGTAGTTGCTTTACAAAAGTGGCCTTTATAATCCCACTGCATGTTTACCAAATATAATGTATTAAAGTAACACAAAGCAAAAGCAAACCAACACAAAACCAATCTCCCCAACCAAAAAAGCAAGCAAGCAAGCAACAACAACAACAAAAAGGCATCCCACAGAAGTGAATGTGGATCTGGTAACATATATGATTACTGGATTCTTGACATTTTCAAATTACAGTTACCCTAAAATTATTAAAATCTCCTCTTCTGAATGCCTACTGAAAATGTGGGAAATAAATCTTTGTTGGTGGTCATCACATTTGGTCTCCTCATTTTCTGGTATTTTTGGTTTCTGGTTAACATGCCCCATACATAGTCTATATGCAACATTCTTTTCTGAAACTTACATCCTCAGTATAGAAATCTATGCAAAATGCCACATCTGTACATTTAAAATGCTTTCCTTTAAGTCATAATACAACTTGTCCTCCTGTAGAAACAAAAAAACATTGCCCAAAAGTTTGTGTCTATCTCCAGCCATGAAGAATGATGATTCCTTCCAAACAGTTCAAACAAGTCTGAAAACTTGCACATTTCTCTCATGTGTATCTTTCCTTCATCACCAGCATTTCCTGACACTGTTAAGCAAACCACCTCAATCTTCGCTATACTTTCTCAGGCTCAGCTCTTCATATGAATGCAGGGATCTTTCCTCTTGCATGTTTCTCATTCCTTCTAAGCCATTATCCACCTGGAAGGAAATGGGGGAAGTATCTCAGACGGTTGACTGTCTGCCAAATCTCTTGAATGTGCCCTTAGTACCTCAAGAATTACAGTTCAGAGCAGTTCCTTTCCTTCTCCATTCCAGACTTGTTAGGTCTTCTTATTTCTCTCAAGCCCTCATATTCTCTTATTTCACATTTACCCACCAGGTAACTCTGGCAGAAATAGTCTTCTCAGGAGAACACTATATAAATTACATAGGGATTCCAACCTGCAGTGCCTTGACTATCAAATGATAATCAAAGATTTATTTAAATCAAAGTACTTAAAACTAAAAAATATTATATAACAGCAAAGTTTATTTTCCCTACATGTCTTATAATTACCTTCATGCTAAAACATGATAGCATATTTCTTTCTACCATGCATAACCTCTGACTTACACTATTTCACTAAGATTCAGGGGAATCTCAAGGTTAATGCATCCTTTAAAGAATTTGTTTATCTCATTGCCAAAATGTATTAAAATAAGTCATTACATGTCTCATTATGGGCACTCTCCCTGGAGATTTTAATTATCATGTAGGTAGTACTATCCTTTACAATGCTTCATCTTTTTCAAGTGTAGATGTCAGATGGCTATAATTTTCAAAATTACTACTTTGTTCTTCAACCAATATAATGAATTAGTAAAAACAATTAGTGGAATTTACACACCTTTAAAGGCTCTGACAGGGGAAAATAAATAATATTCCAAATAAATGAACAAGGCAAGATGTGTTAATTACAATCAAATTCACAATAGATGAGTTCATTGCCTGGTACTCCAAAAATTAATTTAACTTTTACAATGATGTCTAAGGTGAAAAAATAGTCAGGTTATTGTTGATGTTAGGTCAATATGATACAAACAAATGCATTTCAAAATACTGATTTATTGAAGTACCGAATAGATTGTAAAGGCCTGTCATTTCTAACTCAACTGGAAGGAAAGCTGTTGAAGTTTCGTGTCTAAGTGAGAAGACGTGATGCACTGGTTTCATTATGCATGACTATGTCCTTCAGAAGTCCATGTGCAGGAAATCAGATACTCAACCAGCAATGATGAAGAGTGGTGGAATCATTCAGATTTGTAGAACTCAAGAAAAGTGAGTAGGTCATTTATAACATCGCCTTCAGATAGTATTGATACACTTGTTTGCTACAAGATCATCCTCTTAGAACAGGTCATCATTAAACATGAGCATGGCTGACCCTGAAGCCTTTCGTTGCCCTTACCTACATTTGCTTCCTTTTATATATTTTTCATTCATGATAAGGATCTTACCAGAATTAAAACCATAGGAACACCTGACCTGGGACATTCAGATGCAAGATTTTAAGCTATATTAAACTTGTTTCAGTATAAAAATACCGAGAGTCAGGTATTTTTCTATAATACCAGGAAAAAGACTAAAACAAAAGAAGTAATGTTATAGAGGAAATACCACTAGAAATGAAGTCCCAGCAATACAGATTGTAATTTTAATGTTAATTATTCATATTGTTTAGTATTCTTAAATTTAATAACATATCCATATGGTATTTAATTACTAGAGTACAGGCATATCAGAAATAAGAATTAAAGATCTATTACAATACAATGACAAAATTTGGAGAAGACATTTTCACATAGTCATAATAATCACATATACCCTTATCCTTCATCATAGAGACTCTTCCTGAGGAATGGTTCTAGGGTAAGCACATTACTTTCATCTATTCTCATTATGAACATTTTAGTTAGTCAAAACTATGCTTCAGGAACAGAAAACTCATGGATAAATAATATGGACAGAAGAGAAGCATTCTTAGCTACAAGTACGGATCTCATTCACCAACTCAGCAGGGCCAAATGACAGAGACTGACAAACTCAACCTGGAACCTGTCTCTACATTCATGGACTACAGATGAGACCTCCCAATTTCTATGATGGCCAGGAGCACCATACTTGAATATCCTGTGGAGTGACGAATTTGAACTCAAAACACAGCAGTAGGAACCGAGAATCTCCATTATTAATAAGGTGTAGGTAAATCTAGTGTTTTGTCCCAGGTGATTCTCATATGCATAGTGGGAATATGAAGGGTGCTTATAGTCATTTGTGTACAAAATAAATATCAGTGGGACTTTTCTAATATTAGGGTAATGTTAGTGAAGCTCCTAAATGCAGTACAATGGCTAAAAATGGCTCACATGGAGACTTAAATGAGGTAAGAGTTATTCTTCATAAGCAGGCATGGAACTGTGTATGGTTACATGACCAAAGGCCTACATTGTGGTCCTATGTCCACTCACTGAAGCCTTCATCATGTATGAAAGGCTAACTCTGAAGCTGGCAATTTTATGGGGAGTTACTGCTTCTTGGGCCATCCTGGTGTGTTGTACCACTGGGTATGACAATAGCCCTTCCCTTATTGCTTAAAAACTTAAAATCTCATTTTTAAGTATATCAACGGAGGTCACCAGTGTCAACATATCTTCTTATTAAAATGTTCATAAACACTGCATGATGTTTAATATTAAATATAGAATTATCTATAGAAGATAAACTGAAAGCCTTACTAATCTTTTAAATTATTTTGTCTTATTTATTAATTAACTGTGTCTTAGGAACTTCTCTAGCATAGGCCCTGAATATATAGATTATTGTGATAAAGTCTCTCATTGCTATTTAAGAGAAGGTACAGGTGGGGGTGGACATGAGCTTCAGCAGAGTAATGAAGACCATGAAATATATTAATCCATGTCTAACACTTTAAGCTTCTCTTTTCAAGTCTGTAGATAACCTTTGTATATGAGTATAAACATAGATAATGGATGGTGGTTCATATCCATTCAGCTAAGTGGTAATCTTAGGTTCTTCCCAGAGCTAAGAACTCTTCAGCTATGAGTTTAGGAGCAAACTTAAAGTACTAAGCATGGATTTCACATTGTGGATCAGGTTCCATAGGTGATCAAGCTAAAATGAGGCCATTCAATAGCTATAAATGCCCTAAAGCTATATGAGCAGTATCTAAAAGGGAATTTTTTAAGATAGATATACAGACACAAATGGTATGTATTTTCATTCATATGGAAGCCAAAATGTTGACCCCATTGTAGTATGGAACAGAATGGTGATCCATAAAAGTCAATAAGGGCCAAGGTAGTAAGAATAAATGAATATTGACTAAAAGATACCAAAATACAGTTAAATGATTAGTTTCTGCAGCTCTAAACCAAAGATAATTAAATTTTATAAAATTTCATTCTATATTTTATTTAATAAAATGAAAAAGAGAGAAATCCAAAGATCCCCAACGTATAAGAAGATGGAAAAGTAATCTTGCTGGTTGGGTTGTTATAGATCATGTACATGTGTAAAATTTTTACATTTTAAACATAAATATGCAGAAATGTTTGCATCAATTTAAATAGGGAATCTTAAAAAAAAAGACATAGAAGGAGGATGCCAAGTGAATATGAAGAAAAATTTAAAACAGATGGGTCCTTCGTAGCCCTTCCAAGGAACCCTGACTGTCAAAAACATTGCAAGCTAATCTCTCTAGAACTGTGCGATGGATTTCAGCTCCTTAATCTACCCAGATAGTGGTACTTATTGCCGTAACCCTGGGAAGGCGGCATCATTTCCAATTGCTAATGGACCCATTAGGGAAATACGGTGTGGGCTAAGAATGATATCTATATGACCAAAATGACATTTTTCTTCTACAAAACTGGTGAAACGTGAAGGAAAAAAAAAAAAACTTCCTGAATAATAGCTGGCAATAAAAGTGGTCACCATTAAAATGGTGGATATAAATGAAAAAAAAGGTCTCATGTAGGAAGGAACCTGTCCCAAGGAGACAGGAGCATAGAGATCACTCTGCACCCTAGTTTAGCTACTGGAGGCCAGGGAACTACACAGATTTTTATAAATGAGTGAAGCCAGCAGTTAAAACCTGAGGTAGCACAAACAGAAAAGTGTCCCTTTTATTTATTTATTTGTTTGTTTGTTTGTTTGTTTGTTTATTTATTTATTTATTTATTTATTTATTTGTTGCTTCAGGTTACATCTCCATCATAGTGTCTTCTTTCCACCCCTCCCAGCCCTGCCCTCCCATCCTCTACCCCCTAACCCTTCCATCCCACTCCTCTGGAGTGGAGTGTCCCTACATAACAGTCCCCCACCCCAGTTCAGCAGTCATATGAGGGCCAAGAGCCTCCTCATACACTGGGGGCCTACAAGGCAGTACCACCAGGGAAAAGTGACTCAATGAAGGGAGAGAAAGTAAAACAAACAAACAAACAAAAAAAGTCTATGTCCTTGCTCCCTTTGGTGCATTGGTTGTAGTATAGATATCCTGTACTATATGACTAAAATCCGACTATAAGGGAATAGATGCCATGTGCATCCTTGTGAGTCTGGGTTAGTTCACTCAGGATGAGCTTTTCTGATTCCATCCATTTCACTGCAAATTGCAAAATTTCATTGTTTCTGGCAGCTGAGTAGTATTCCAGTGTGTAGATGTAACATAGTTTTTTAATCCATTCTTCAGTTGAGGGACATCTGGGTTGCTTCCAGTTTTTAGCTATTACAAATAAGGCTGCTATGAACACAGATGAGGCAACTTCCTTGTGATTCGGTGAGGAGTCATTTGGATGTATACCCAGAAGTGGTATGACTGGGTTCTGAGGCAGAGCTATTCCAAGTTTTCTAAGATATCCCCTGATTGACCTCCAAAGCAGTTGCACAAGCCTGCACTCCCACCAGCAATGGAGGAGGGTTCCCCTTTCTCCACACCCTTGCCAGCATGTGCTATCATTTGAGCTTTTGATCTTAGCCATTCTGACAGGTGTGAGATGGATCTTAGAGTTGTCTTGAGTTGTATTTCTCTGATGATTAAGGATGTTGAGCATTTCTTCAAGTGTCTCTCAGCCTTTATGAATTCCTCCTTTGTGAATTCTGTTTAGCTCTTTTCTCTTTTTTTAATTGAATTATTTGGTTTCTTAACATTTAATTTCTTGAGTTCTTTCTAAATTTTGGATACTAGCCCTTTGTCAGATGTGGAGTTGGTGAAGATTTTTTTCCCAATCTTTAGGCTGCCATTTTGTTCAAATGACGGTGTCTTTTGCCTTACAGAAGCTTTTTAGCTTCATGAGGTCCCATTTATTGATTGTTGATCTCAGGTCCTGAGCTGTTGGTGTTCTGTTCAAGAAGTTGTCACCTGTGCCAATGATTTCGAGGGTTTTTCCCACTTTCTCTTCTAGTAGATTTATGTTAAGGTCTTTGATCCACTTGGACTTAAGTTTTGTACACGGTGATAGGTATGGGTCTAATTTCATTCTTTTACAAGTGGACATCCAGTTGGACCAGCACCATTTGTTGAAGATGCTGTCCTTTTTCCATTATGCGGTTTTGGCTTCTTTGTCAAAAATTAGGTGACCATAGGTGTGTGGGTTCATTTCTGAGTCTTCAATTCGATTCTATTGATCCACTGGTCTGTTTCTTTATACCAGTACCATGCTGGTTTTATTACTATTGCTCTGTAGTAGCTTGAATTCTGGGATGGTGATACTTCCAGATACCCTGATTCCTAAACCACACAAAGACCCAACAAAGAAAGAGAACTTCAGACCAATCTCCCTCATGAACATAGATGCAAAAATACTTAACAAAATACTAGCAAACCGAATCCATGAACACATCAAAAGTATCATACACCATGATCAAGTAGGTTTCATCCCAGGAAATGCAGGGATGGTTCAACATACAAAACTCCATCAACGTAATTCACCACATAAACAAGATAAAAGAAAAAAAACCTACATGATTATCTCACTAGATGCAGAAAACGTATTTGACAAAATCCAACACCCCTTCATGCTAAAATTATGGAGAGAACAGGCATAAAGGACCATATCTGGAAATAATAAAGGTAATATACAGCAAGCCAGTAGCCAACATCAAATTAAATGGAGAGAAACTTGAATCATTTCCCTAAACTCAGGGACAAGACAAGGATGCCCACTTTCACCATATCTCTTTAATATAGTACTTGAAGTTTTTGCTAGAGCAATAAGACAAATAAAGGAGATCATGGGGATATAAATTGGAAACGTAGAAATCAAATTATCCCTATTTGAAGACGATATGATAGTACACATAAGCAACCCCGAAAATTCCACCAGAGAACTCTTACAGCTGATAAACACCTTCAGCAAGGTGGCTGGATACAATTTTATTTCAAAAAAATCAGAAGCCCTTCTTTATACAACAAACAAATGGGCTGAGAAAGAAATCAGGGAAACAACTCCCTTCACAGTAGCCACAAACAATATAAAATACCTGGGGGTAACTCTAACCAAGCAAGTAAAGGACCTGTACAACAAGAACTTCAAGCCCTTGAAGAAAGAAATTGAAGTGGCCATCAGAAGATGGAAAGATCTCCCATGCTCTTGGATAGGTAGGATCAACATAATAAAAATGGCCATCCTACCAAAAGCAATATAGAGATTCAATGCAATTTCTATCAAAATACCAACACAATTCTTTATCGACCTGGAAAAAGCTATTCTCAATTTCATATGGAACAACAAAAAACCTAGAATAGCTAAATCAATCCTGTACAGAGCAGTGTTTTAATCTTCACTTGATAATTAAAATAACAGAAAACTGCCCCTGTCTCAAATCTATTAGAACCTTACAATCAAGTTTTTAATGGAAGTTCAATAGCTGAGTGCTCCTTTCCTTTATGAAAATAAATTGTTGAAAATTCACTTAGGTTGAGAATTGTTAGCCACTCATGTAACTGGAGTCTACTAAAGCTGAGTTCTTAAAAGAGAAGTGCTAAGTGCATGGCATGAGGCCAGTCAGTTCAGACAAGGTTAAGGTGGGGGAGTATGACAAAATCCATGGTTTCTGTGGCTAGCAAGCTCAGAGAGGTTAGCCTGCAAATGAATGACTGGTGGATAAAGCACTTTCCAGTTGTTTATTAGGGTTCTGTACCTACAGCTTCCCAGTGGATGAAGATAATGACCATAAGCCTAGGACAGAACTGCATATGCAGGGCAGGGATCCTGGATGAGCATTTTGAAGTCATAAGAGAGTCAGGTAATTCTCTCTATCCCTAACCAAAACACTAGGGTTGGCAAAGTCCTCATAAGAGGAGATTACAACACCACATTAGAGAAGACCAAACCTACACCTTTATCTCAGCTGAACTTCTTTTTGAGTGCCATGAACTTAAAGAAGCAATGTAGCAAGTATAATTTTTTTAATTAATTATATTTTTTCATTTATTAATATTAACAATTCGTGGAATGCTGTAGGCAGAGAATCACATAGATATTAACTTGCCTATATTTTTATCAGATGCATGACAGAGTGTTTTCCTAGTTAATGTTTTATATTGAGGCACAAATTGCAAAGTTCAATGTGTGTAGACATATTGTATGTAAAGTAATCCATATTTTTTTCTGAAATCATTTTGACACTTCATCCATTTAGTCTTTAAGGGTAAAGTATGAAAAAATGTATACTTTTTGGAGATACTATTATGTTTAAATGATTTTTATTTGATAAGAAATTTGATTAATTTACTATTATTTGAAAATTCAGCTTAATCCTCATTTTCATAAAATAAAGAAAAGAGCTAACAGCCTTTGGGAAATTTGATGAACAGAGGCCAGGGTTACTAAATCAAATTCTATGGCTAAATTTCCTTTCCTCCACCTGCTTTTTTTATAATTTATTTTTTATTTCTTCAACTTATATCTCAAACACAATCCCCTCCCTACCTCCCCTCCAGTCCCACACTCCCACTCTTTTCCCCCTCAATCCCCCATCCTGTTCCTTTTTTTAAGTTTAAGGTATATCTTTTCCTCCCAACAACTCACCCTTTCAGTCCAACAAATGGTTCTTTCTCTTATAACAATAAATACAATACAAAACAACAGAAATAAATAGGCCACAATTATGAGTTCTTTTTTTAATCAGCAAAGATGTGGTTTTCCTGTATATTATTTAACTTGATTATAATAAAACATACCAAAGTAAATTCAATTTTAACAGGAATATCTTTCAAAAAATATCAACAGCTTGCATTTTAGTATAGAATTTTATACTGGTAAACTTCTTGGAAAAGACAGGATGGCAGGAGCATTTTGTTGAAAAAGTGTCAATAAAATCTTTTATCTGTGTATGAGTATGGATAAAGACTGAAATGTACAATCCTGCACTCAAGGTACAGTTTGTCTTTTTTTTAACCAATGGGATATTATTTTGCTTTTGTACCAAGACATGATCTAATGTGATAACTTTATTATGGCTGAGAACAAAAGGCATATGTGTGTTTCACAGCCCATTAAAACCGGCAATATAGTAAGTAGCCTATATTAAAATAATTAAAGGAAGAAGTTCCAAGTGTCTTCCTGATAACTTGTAATTCCATTTATTGTTCTGTGGTAGGGAACATACAGACTTCATGAAATGATGTATTCTGTTGTTCTCAGTCTAGGGAGACATTGGATATTTACTCTGTTTTTATACTGTGTCTTTATGTGCTTTAATTTACAACTCAGTGCAGCTAAATGAATCCAAAGTGGATGTAGTTACTGTTTGGGAAGCCACTCCAGTCACACAGCATTAAGGAAATACCTACATTTCCCACTAGAGTGAATTGTTGTTTCCAAATATTCACTGTTCTTCCCTTTGGTAGTATTACAGTTTTCAACTTTATTGACATCATAATTAGACCTCTCCTTTCCCAAACATAACATGAGATTGATAACCATGTGAGTTGTTAAAGATTAATCAATGGTGATCTTGTATTGCTCTGTGTTTGGCTTCTTCCTTATGATACACATCTCACCCTCTTTTATTTTTTCTTTTCTTTTTTTTTTTTACTTTGTTTATTATTTCAAGTTAAATCTCCATCACAGCCCCCTCCTTTCACCCTTCTCAGTCCTACCATCCTACTCTGTACCCCTCTTCCACCTATACTACTTCTCCTATGTGTGGTGCGCCCACATCTCAGCCCCTCAGTTCATCAGTCATGTGAGGGCTAAGATCTTCCCCTTGAACTGGGGGCCTACATGGCAGCTCCACTAGGGGAAAGTATTCCACTAACAGGTAACAAAGTCTATGTTCCTGTTCCTTTCAGTCTGTTGGTTGTAGGACAGTTATCCTCTACTAAATGGCTAAAATCCAGTTATAAGTGAATACATGCCATGTGCATCTTTCTGGGTCTGGGTTAGCTCATTAAGCAGATTTGGAAATAATCCAGATGTCCCTCAACTGAAGAATGGCTAAAAACAAACAAATAAATAAATAAACTATTGTACATTTACACATTGGAACACTACTCTGCTATCAGAAATAAGAAATCATGAAATTTGCTGCCAAATGGATGGAACATCTCACCCCCTTAAGGGGTCATTTCTTTAAACTTTATTGTTGTTTTAATATAGCAAGTAATATTAAATCTTGCATAATTTTCTTTCTTTCCATTCTCGTATTGGCTGGTTTGTTGGTTAGTTTATTTTTTATTTTTTTGCTTTTTTCCTCTGGTTTATTTACCCTATGGACATCCAGTAAAAACTCACCATATCCCAGTTATTGTGATTGATAATTTCTCTGGTGGGGCTTTTTTCGCCAACCCTACTCAGATACTTATTTACGTACATATGGCTTTGCTGGACTCAAAGCTATATAACTAATACAATTACTTGTAAATGTTGTTTTTATTTCCTCAGAAGAGGGAATGAGATGTGAACCATACCTAAGAATTACAAATACATGGCTTGGGTTGAGTCTAGAGTGTTGCTATCTCACTAACCCAAGCTTTATGAAAACATAGCTTCATAGCTTAAGCTGAACACAGACTATTTCTATCTAACTATTTCTAGGCCTAAGACTGGAAGCTTCAAGTCTCCATACAACCTAGCTTTCTGCAATCTAGACATCTTGAAGATTTCAGTTTACAGCTTCCATCTGCTAACATAGGCCTGGAATGTTTTTAGCCTCTGAGACATACTGTTGAATAAGCTCACCTTTTCTAGTTCCTTCTGAACTCTGGCTGGCTGGTTCAAATTGGCTGTTCTGGCTCAGACCCCTCTCCAAGCTGTCTGATTCAATATGTCTTCTCTTGACTTCTGACTGAATTGCATTGTTTAGAAAAACTGCCTCTGAACTCCACAAAATGAACTGGATTGACTGAATGAACTCAACTAATCTCAACTGCACTCAACTGAAATGCACTGGACTCAACTTCACTCTCTCTCTCCCTGTACTGCTCTTGAGTAGCCTTTCTTTCTTGTCTGTTCTCTTGAGAGTTGGGAATATCCTATCTCTGATTCATTCTGTCAAATCCTTCTCTGATTAGTTACTTTATCTGCCCTTCAATTTGATATTGCTGTTTAGGATTAAAGGTGTATACTAAAGTCATGTCTGTATTCCAGTCAGAGGAATTCAAGCTGTGTACTAAGGGTTTGTCTGTGTTCCAACAGGATCACACAGATATAGATCTTTGAATGTGTTTGTGTTGCAGTGTAGTCATGTTGCTGGATTAAAATTCCTTTACAATTACTTCTATGTCATCCGTAATCTTCAAAAGTGTCTCTACCTTCTTCTGTGTGAAAAGTATAAACATGTACACACCATTGCCCATTCCTAAAGCCATTTAATTTTTGATTCATCTACGAATAATGGATACAATGTTATATTTTAATTGTGCTTCAGTGTACTTTCTCTCCATATACTATCTGATTGTTGTATACCCTTGTCTTCTGGTCTTTTAACTTTTTTGAATGCTATTTCAATACATTTGTCCTTTTTTCTCACCATTTTGTTTGCATCCTTCATTTTGATTTGTAGAAGTTCTCTATAAATTCTGGATAGTTATCTTTTGTCAGTTTTATGCACTGCACATAACTTCTCCAAGTCTGTTGTTCATCTTTCTAGCATGTTTACATCTTTGGGTAACAGATGTTTTAAATTCAGTGCATTCACTTTCACTATTCATTTGACTGTGTCCTCTCCTGTTCCCTATAATAAAGAGATCTCTCAAACATCAGATTGTCAGAATGAGTTGCATTTTATCACCAACATTTAAAAGTTTCACTTTACACAATTAGCATATTGTGCTCAAAACATGGTATTGCGAGTAAAATCTTCTTTTTCCTGATAGATCCTTCTGTCTTATGTCCTCACTCAATCATAACTTGTTTTGACAATGCTCAGTTCTCACTTCCTGTGTGACATGATCCCTAAAATCTCATCTCTGACTGATTTCCCATTACATATATATATCCTTATATATGTTATATATTTATATATGTTATATATGTATATATTTTTATATATGTTATATATTTTTAATATATGTTATATATATATTTTTATGTTATATATATGTTTTTATATATGTATATATAATTTCACCTATTTTTTTCTCCCATATTTAAAGTTCTGAGGACAGAGACAATGACAGAGACTGTTGAGAATATCTCTTTTAAACAACAGATCACATGACCTATTTAGAAAGTGAGGCAGCTGCACAAAATTGCCCATTATTGACGTGACAAACATTATTCCAGTGTCACAACATTTTCTGAATTTTTGTTTATAAATAAAGCAGAAATTTGGGGTTTGATCTAATGTGATATTTAAAGTTAGCAACTTTTTAAAATGGTCAAGTGAATAAACATGGAAATTTAATATATATGCTAAGACAGTGTTTATCAACTATTTTTCCACTACAACTTCCTCAAGGGCATATAGCTTTACTAATAACTTTGTCATGGAATTAAATGAAAATGATGTTGACTTTCTATGATACTAGTGATTATTTTTAGAAACAACCACAACCTTAGTTCCATTCAACAAATTCCCCTATAGTATTAGTTACATTTTTTAATAACTTGTAAAAACTACATAAGGAATAATGTGCACAATTTAAGTGCATGCTCTACTATAGTAGGAAAGACGCTGTAGCAAGAGTGACTTCAGTTGTGTCAGCAAGAGCACGAACAGGCTCATAGTCTGTTAGGGAGAGAAAGATGAGTGGCAGTGCTCAACTCAATGCCTCTCTTTTAATCAGTTCAGCATCCCTGACACACATCCCAATCTCTCCTTTTCATTTCATCCTTTTTATAATGTCACTGTCATTCAGGTTGGAATTCCCAACTCAGTTAAACCTCTCTGGAAGCACATTTGTGCATATAGCTGGAGATGTGGTTTCTTGGTGATTCTAAGTCTAACCAAGTTGGCAATGAAGACTAACTAGCATAGACTATGTACCCAGTAGTATTTCTTGCTCTTTTTGGTACAAATGTTCTAGTAACTTGTAAATTTTGGTATACAATATTGAATTTTTATTTTTCTTCTCAGTTATATCAAGAATTCTTTAAGCACAGGAGTCTTGCTCTGATTCACAAAAGACTTACCACAAGTTCAGGGTGGCCCTGTAGATATGCCCAGTAAATGACTAACAATTGGAGACACCATAATTACACCCACGTTCTTAGAAAACTATACAATCATATTGTGTACTTTTTGAGAACTTATCCAAGTACTCCAAGCTAAAGAGTGTCAGGAAGAGGCTTTTGCTAAAGTCAAAGCTGAACCACTGTGTTTGTACTATACAGAAATGATGGACTCTTTTCAACTTGTATCTTTATCCAGAATGGTAATAAGAAGTTTTGTTCCTAAGAGAAGCAACAAAAGTCCTTGAAAGCTGAAAAGATGGCTCCTGGCTGCTAGCTGAGTCCAGTCCCCCTACATGAATTTTTAAGATGTGACCACCACAGGCTATTTCAGTAGTGGTCCCTAAGCTTCAGTCTTCACCTCATATAGAGCCCTTGGAATGGGATAAAGCTTACTACCTGCTCTGGAGCAGAAATGATAAAGTTAGACTTACACCCTGTATTCCTAGGATCTTGCTTTTCTGTTCAATTTTCTGAGATGTGAAGTAGGATTACACATGATATCAACATGAAGCTCAGTCTCACAAATGGTAGAAAGTACATGCTTTGAGTCCATCAAATGCATATTTGACTTTCAAGCTTGCAACTTAGTGGCTGGATGAACTGAATTCATAACATACTATGACCCGTCTGAGTACTAGTAATTCTTATTCAGTTGATCATCAGAAGATTAGATGAGATCATGTTCAAGTACTCTGTGATATGATGTACTTAATTAGTGGTTATAAGGAAATTTTCTATATTATAAAATACCAAACATAAATTATTTATCAATTATATTATTATGGGTTGTTTTGCTGTAGTGCCTAAATCTCTGTAAATATTCAAATGCTAAGAATACTATTTATATACTAAGTAATTTCAAGGCAACCATGAGAGAAAAGTGTTTGGAGAATCACTATTCCCAGTAAAATGTGTATAATTCTTCTTTGGAAGAATTCTTATAACAATGCCGGTATAAGAATCAAGTTGTGCAAGGTGATAAGTATGGGTCTACTTTCATTTTTTATATGTCAACATCCAGTTAGACCAGCACCATTTGTTGAAGATGCTGTCCTTTTCCATTGTACGGTTTTGACTTCTTTGTCAAAAATTAAGTGACCATAGTAATGTGGGATCATTTCTGAGTCTTCAGTTCGATCCATTGATCCATTTGTCTGTTTGTATACCACTACCATGCTGTTTTTATTACTATTGCTCTGTAGTACAGCTTGAAATCTGGAATGGGGATACCTCCACATTTTGTTGTTGTTGTTATTTTATAGGATTGAGTTAGCTATTCTGGTTTTTTTTTGTTATTCCATATGAAGTTGAGAATTGTTTTTTCCATGTCTACAAATAATTGTGTTGGTATTTTGATAGGAATTGCATTGAATCTGTATATTGCTTTTGGCAGGATCACCTTGTACAAAACTTACATCCAAGTGCATCAAAGACCTCAACATAAAGCCCAACACACTAAATCTAATAGAAGATAAAGTGGGGAAAAGCCTCAAATTCATTCGCACAGGTGACAACTTCTTTAGCAGAACACCAATAGCTCAGGCTCTAAGACCAACAATCAATAAATGGGACCTCATGAAACTGAAAAGCTTCTGTAAGGCAAAGGACACTGTCATTCCAACAAAATGGCAACCTACAGATTGGGAAAAGATCTTTACCAACCCCACCTCCAATAGAGGGCTAGTAACCATAATTTTTAAAGAACTAAAGAAATTAAACACCAAGAAGCCAAATAATCCAATCAAAAAAAATGGGGAACAGAGCTAAACTGAGATTTCACAAAGGAGGAATCTCTAATAGCAGAGAGACATGTGAAGAAATGCTCAGCATCCTTAATTATCAGAAAAATGCAACTCAAGATGACTCTGAGATTCCATCTCACACCTGTCAGAATGGCTAAGATCAAAAACTCAAAAGGCAGCACATGCTGGTGAGGCTGTGGAGAAAGGAGAGCACTCTTCCATTGCTGGTGGGAGTGCAAAATTTTTTACAATCACTATGGAAATCAGTCTGGCAATATCTTAGAAAACTTGGAATAACCCTACCTCAAGATCCAACCATACCACTTCTGGGTATCCACCCAAAGGATTCCTCACCAGTCCATAAGGACATATCATCATCTGTGTTCATAGCAGCCTTATTTGCAATAGCTAGAACTGGAAACAACCCAGATGTCCCTCAATTGATGAATGTTTTTTTTTTTAATGTGGTACATTTACGTAATGGATTACTACTCAGCTATCAGAAACAAGGAAAATTTATCCCAGACTCAGAAAGATGCACATGGTATCTACTCACTTATAATTAGATTTTAGACATATAGTACAGGATAACTATCCTACAATGAACATACAAAAAGGATCAGGAACATACAATTTGTTACCTATTCATGGGACCATTTTCCCTAGTGGTGCTACTATGTAGGCTCCCAGTGCAAGAGGAAGCTCTTAGTTCTCATATGACCATTGAACTGAGAGGGGCTGATATGTAGGGACACTCCACATTGGAGAACTGTGATGGGGGGGAGAGAGAGGGGAGGGTGGTAGGGTCGAACCAGGAGGGCTGGAAAGAGGGCACTTTGATGGAGATATAACTTGAAGTAATAAATAAGCATTTAAAAAAAGCGAATCAAGTTGATTGGTTAGAGATGTTTTATAATATTCAAACGGGCTATAGAAAGCACTCTGGGGCCACTCTAGAGACCTACACACAAAAAGACCCATAAATTACAAAAGCAGAATTACTGTATAGTTAGCCTCTCCTCTCCCTATGTGCTGTGTTTCCATCTCAGCGATTCTTCTCCTTTGCATGTTTCAGCAAATCCATAGAGATATGATTTACAAAACTTGAAGCTTTGTCCCAATTTCACATATCATTCATGGTCTTTCTCCATACACAGACTAGGTTTATTCACATGCCCTCAGGAATGCAGTAAGATATGTCTACATATGTTTGCTATTCTGTGTACCAACATCTAATTCCCTTTGGGCATGAATCTGGACCTCTTTTCTGTGAGATCTGAGTGTATTTAACAAGCCTGACCATCAAATTCTGTGATGAGTCTGTGTTTAAATTGTGTCTGTTTCTGGAGGATGCAGCTTCAAGGAACGGCATTGCTTATCTTGTGCTCATTCTGGGGTGTTTGCATCCATATCAATTTGTGTTATTATGTTTTAAAAGACAGTCAGAATAAGTTTAATTTGAGCATCTATGTACCCAGTTGTATAAACAGGCCTATGGCCAATGTATTATGGAAATTATAAATTATTTCACTTTAAACTTAGGATATCTTGGTCCTTAACTTGGTTTTGAGAGGAGAGCTCATTACCAGTGACCAGTCACAAGGGTCAGTGTAGTGTATTTAATGCTCTCACTGGGAATTTACTGTGAAGCTTTTCATCAGTAATAACATTAGAACTTTGCAACTATTATAGAATTCTGCAACCTGCTTTCCTTAAAGCTGGCATTAATTATAGTGGAGGGGAAGGAAGATTAGTTTGAGTACTTCATTGGATGGGAAAAAAAATTATTCTCCCCTTTCCTAGAGAGCAGGGAGGGAGTATTCTAAGAGACTGGAGCTAAAAGATGGTAATCCAAAAATTAACCAATAAAAGCAGCTAAACAGGATATCCCCAAACCTTTTTTTATTCCAGGAGACACTTTTCTCTTTTTATGAGTACATCTGTCTAATTAAGCAGATGTAGTGCTGCCTTAATCTTGATATAAACACTTCAGAGCTCTGTGGGTGCTTGGCAAACCTGAAGAAGATTTATTAGAATAATAAACAACCTCTTTTATTTTTAAATGCATGTTTTATGGGTTTTATAGAACAAAGCACACAGAAACAACTAACCAGGGCTCACAGGGGATCATAGAGACTGAACCTACTCTTGGGGCATATGTGTAGGTCTGTCCTAGGTCCTCTGAATACATGTTATGGTTGTGTAACTTGGTGATCTTGTGGGACCTGGGCTGTTTCTGAGTCTTTTGTGTGTTTTGGGGACTCTTTTCCTCTTACTAGGTAGCCTCATCTACCTGAGGAGCTTTTAAAATAGGAACGAATTGGTATGTCTCAGAGATAGTAGATGTTCTTTTTAAAACAATATTTGTACTTATTTGAGGATCTCATACAATGCCGTTTGCTCATACCCATTCAACCTCTTTCCATCCTCTCCCATAACTACTCTCTCCTCTTCCCTGCAACAGATGATGTTAGCTGTTTTAATATTTTTGAGAGAAGGTAGAAGATAAAGGAAGGAGAAATTGAGAAGCAAGCAAGGGAGGAATTGATGGAAGATAGGACAGAATAAAGGGAAAGAGGAAGTGGAAAAGGAAGTATTAAAGGAAAAAAAGGAAGGAAGAATGAGAGGAAGGTGAGAGGGAAGAAGGGCTGGATGAAGCACAATATAATTTAAATGTTCTTTTAAGTACCCTGAACAATTATTTTGAAGATATTTCAAGGAAATTTCAAACCTTAACTAAAAATGTTGTTTATTTTTTTTAATAAATACTGCTTGCAATTTGTTATGCCTGTGATATGGTGGAGATTATGTAATCTTTCCTTTATTTTTTTCAAGTTTCATTGAGATATGATCAGTAAGAAACAAACAAACAAAAAATCACTATAAAATTATGACATACAAAGTGTTGCTAGTAGATGAATTTTAATCCAGCAACAGGACTACTCTAGCAAAGGATCACATTGAAAGAGCTAAGTCTGTGTGATCCTGGTAGAACAGACACTCTCTTAGTATACACCTTTACCCTCCTGGCTGGAGTACACACCCTTAACCTCTGTTTGGAATATCAACTAAACATACCTATAATCCTTCTGGCTGGAATAGAGACATGCCTTTAGTACATACTTTGAGAGACAGAGAGAATGACAAGTCAGAGAAAGATTTGACAGAAGGAGTCAGAGATAGGATATACCCAACTCTGAAGAGGACAGACAGGAAGGAGAGGCTATTTAAAAGCAGTGCATAGAGAGAGAGTTAGTTCCATGCAGTTCAGTTGAGTTCAGTTGAGTTTGTGCAGTTCCATTTAGTTCCATGCTGTTCATAAAGTCAGTGAAGTCACTGCAGTTCAGTTTGTGGAGCTCAGAGGCAGTTTTTCCAAGCAGAGCAATTCACTGAGATGCCAAGGGAAGCAAATTTGAATCAGTCAGCTTGCAGGGGAGTTTAAGCCAGAACAGCTGAGTTCAACCGGAGTTCAGAAAGATCTAGAAAGGGAGGGTGAGTTTACTCAGCAGTAAGTCTCCTAGGCTGAAAACATTCTAGGCCTCACTTAGCAGATGAAAGCTGGAAAGTGAAGTCCTCAGGATCCAGGCTTGTAGAAGATTACATTGTATGAGTTTAGAAGCTTCCAGGCCTGGGCCTAAGCATGGTTAGAACAGAGACGGATTTGCTCTGGCCTCAGCCCAAGCCATGTCTTTGTAAAGCTTGGGTACAACTTTCTTCTCATCCCTTCATCTGAGGAAATAAAAACATTTATAATTTCTATCCATACCATCTATGAAATAGTTATTACACCAAAGCTCACTAACGTGTCAGTCACTTACATCTTGCCTTCCACCATTTATATTTTCACTTAACTGAATTTCAGATATTTTCAACATATTCCAACATACTGCACACCATCATTGAGTATAGTAATCAGACTGTACATCAGACATTCAAAACTGTCATGAAAAATTACTTATAATCATCACTTTGAACCTTTGATCAGCATCCCCCTCTTATATTAACTTCTGAATCCACATTCTACTCTCTATCTTGCGAACATTGCATTTCTAGATTTCACATTAATGATGTCATGCTTTGATTATCATCCCCACTATCAATGACTTCCCCTTTTAACAATATCATAACAAGTGATAATATTTCTTGCATTTGTTTTTGAATGAATATTACAGAATATAATACTGTAATAATATATGCACATATCATTAATTTGACCATCTGTCAATCAGTAAAGGAAATTTTTCTGGATCTTGGTCACTGTGAATAATGCTATGAAAAACAAGGAAGTGTAAACATCTTTCGTTTCCTTTGAACACAGAGATTTGGGGCACCTGGTTCTTAGTGTGTTCTACTTTTACTAATGCCTTATTTTGAGGAACTTCTATGGTGATTTCCGGAGTGACTGTACCAATCCTATGAAGGTCAGTGGTGTACTTGATTTTTTTCTCCATTTTCTTATTCTTTAATGGATAATATTGTTTATCCACTCAATGATTATAACCATTCTACTAGGTATCACATTATTACAGAATGATTTTTAAAGAATAATTTTGATTTTCTAATTTTTTTCTCTTAAATTCAGTACTATTTTAGCTCATTATTAATAGGCCTGATACTCAATACTATGCCTTCACTATCTTCTACTGTCCAAGCAATTGGATCAGGATGAAACAAATAAGCAAAGTTAATTTTCTTTATTTGCCAGTCTGACAGGAAATAATGTTTTTTTAACCAAATAAGTAGGAATCAAAACAGTGAATATTATGTGATAGAAGTTAGAGCAAGCACAACTTTGAGAAAAATTTTACTATGATTTTCCAGATAAATTATTGTTTGAATAGTTTTCAATATGAGCTATATTTTTAAAGACCCCAGCTAATTTCAAGATAATAAAGAAACTAGGAACTGAAAAGACAGTTTGACACTTTTAATTTTCTAGAGGACCCAAGTTCAGTTTCATACACCCATGTTAGGCAGCCTACAAGTGCATGTTGATTACAGCTAATTGAGAATCTCTGCTCTTTTGTTGGTCTCCACAGATACCAACATGTGTATACATATACATAAATACACAAACATAAATACATACCCAGAGAGAGAGAGAGAGCCATAGAGAGAGATCTTAACATCTTTTTTCATTCTTTAAGGCAAAAGAAGAAGTTTAGAGTTCATTTTATGTCATATTCATACTTACTCTTTCACTACCTCTTACTTTCCAGTGTCCTAGAACAATCAAACTCCTTCTAAAGACAAATCCCAAACCTCAAGCTAATGTCAAATTCTGGGGCTCAGAAACATTGAAGCCAATAGCCATATTTTAAAATGTGTTCTTTCCATTTCAGGAATAACTTTATGTTCTGAATGTTAGGAAAGAAGCTATGTGATAAGTGGCTGACAAATAAAAGATGCAATATTAATTAAATCAGACTAGGTAGGAAAACCCTTGGGTCATCAGTGACAATGAGAGAATGTACAAACATGGAGACATACATTTGCAATTTCAAGCATTTTGGAGATGTAGGCAGGGAGGTCTTGAACAACATTATGAGAGCTTATCTGCAGTGAATAACTACATAAACCTATAAATTAAAAATGAAAGACCATGAGGAAATGCTAAGAATTTAACAGACTAACACAAAAATATCACTTTCTAAAGACTGTAAAAGACAGTCTTTGGTACCTGCAGGACTGCCTGACAAGAAAAGGTCTTAAATCACAGTATGTCTACTGTCTGCTTAGTAACCTGACCACAAATACTGAACTCAAACTCCTGGTCTTTCAGGAAAGTCATTTTAGAATATACTAGCATTTATTTTTTTAGTGGATTCTGTAATTAAACCTCTGGGCATATCTGTGTTTCATTGTTTGTATTTCTTTAACATATACCTTAAAGTGCAGGCACACATTGATACACAGACAGACATGAGTCGTTTGCTTTGTTCCTTTAATGGAATGCCATCTTCAGCCTCACACTGAATGCTACAGATGAAATGAAGAGCAGTTGCAGGTATCTAAGAAGTCCAGCGCACACTCAAGAGTAGCTACTCCAGAAATTCAATGTAATTCCTACCTGGAAGTAGGGTTTCCTTATGGTGTTTGTTGCTGGTGGTGTCTGTAGTTTTTCTAATCCTATCTCAAATGCATTGAATTTCTTCTAGTTGAGTGTTAGCGTCATAGTGTCTGGTAGACTTGGGAAGAATGAGTGCCTCAAGTTTGAGGTCAGCAAGTGCTATAGAGTGATTATCAGCAAGCTTGGATACAATATAAAACCTTCAAAACAAGATGTTACCATTTCGTCCTATTTTCCTAATCTACTGTTGTTAAAATCAGGCTGGAATTAGTACCCCTGGGATCTCCATTCATCTCAGTATCCAGTCTTCATAGCTACTTCTCCAAAGTCTGATTTGATGTTCCTGACCTTAGCTTTATAGAAGTATAGAGACTCACTCAAGGATGATAATTATTAACAAATATAGAAATTCATATTTCCCCCCCGACCCCTAAGTTCATCCATGATCCTAGCTCATTTAAATATCAATAACCTGGACTCAGGGGTAGCAAATGACTTATTTTTTAAATATAATTCACTCTAATTATTTTTACTTTATTTAATTCCTATGTCTCCTATCCAACCCTCGTTACTTCCAACCCCCATCCCACCCCAAACCCTAGGTGGGAGAGAAAGAAGGTTAAAAGGAAAAAGGTAGGAGTTCTCTTTGGGCTACTTCCTGCTGATTAGGGTAATTGGGTTCTTTGGGGGTAATACCAGTATCAATAGAAGTCCAGCAAACCAGCAGACAGCAGCAGGAAGAAAAAGCACCAATTTGGGGGGAGCCAGCAGTTGGGGGAGCAGCAACCTCTTTCTTCTCTGTAGCCCTTTCTCTTCTTTGTAGAGCCCCTTTTCTCCTACCTTTTTGTAGAGCCCTGTAACAAGAGGCTTTTTATTATTTTTGTACTATATTATACACTCTAATTTTACTATACTTAATTCTTTACCTCTTCCAACCACCCAACATTATGCAGGAGAGAAAGGTTAAAGGTGAAAGGGGGCATAGTTCTATGCTTTGCACTGTATAGTATAGTGCAAAAATAAACAAAAGCTACTGTGTTACAAGTGGTGCCCAGACCTAAGGCAAGGCATAATGGTAATTTTGTATCTAATGCTGTGGAGGAGATGGCAGGATTTGAGGAGTGAACAGTGGATTTCAGGACATCAACGAAGGCTTATGATGGCTGCTGCCAATGGAGTCTCTCCTACTTTGTGCAGAGAATGAATTTTTTATATGTTGTTGTTTTTCTTCCTGTATGATATTTCAAAAAAGATGGGAAGAATACTTGGACAATTTGAAAAGTTACAAATGGATAAATGGAGGGGTATGATAAAAGGATTGCAGAAATGGCTATGCAACTACAAAGTTTGCCAACTAGTTGAAGGCTTAGACAGCAAAAAAGTGCTGGAAAGAGGAGAACACACAGATTTAAATCTGGTAAAAGAGAAAACAGCCTGTTCAGAGAGAATGAGTCAATCTCAAAATAGCTCCACCCCCAGAGGAGTGGCCTGGCTTTAAGGCATTACACCATTGGCTTTCCCAGCAGTCACTAAAAGTCTCAGATATCAAAACACTCACTGTTTTAATTGTGGTAAGTTTGGCCATTTACAAAGCAATTGTAAGGCTAACAGCCTTAGAGACCAACCAAACTGTCCAGCATGGTAAGAAATATGATATTTTTCAGGCCAGATCTCAAAATGGTTTGCACATTAACTCTAGGAAATATAGTAATAGCAATAAGTCATTTCTAGTGGCAGAAAGTCGAGATTTTCTGGAATTTGCAAACTCTTTGGGAGAGGTCAGCACTGGACAAATGAATACATGTTAAAGAGGGACATACAAGGTAATCTTTTGCAGTCAGGAAAAAACTTTGGGGTTCTACCTATAGGCCCCACAGCAAAATATGCAATCATTTCAGACAAGAGTATCTGAGAGTTATTACCAAGATAGAGCACACAAGAGGTACCAGGTTATAAAAAGTAACAAGACTACTGATACAAAAAACAATTAATTCATTGAAAATGTCTTTGTTACTCATTTTTTTTTATTTCTTCAAGTTACATCTAAATCACAATCCCCTCCCTACTCCCCCCTCCAGTCCCACCCTTCCACCCTCCTCCCCCTCAACCCCCCATCCTCTACCTTTTTTTTTTAGTTTAAGGTATATCTTTCCCCCCCAACAGCTCCCCCTTTCAGTCCAACAAATGGTTCTTTCTCTTATAACAATAAATACAATACAAAACAACAGAAATAAATAGGCCACAATTATGAGAGTTATATGGCTTAGCGTATATTCCCAATGTCCAGTCCATATGTATTTGGCACCTGACTTTAACATTCTACTATCTAACCATCTCCATGAGTTTAAAGTTCTATATCTAACTCAGCTTTCATACTAACTTGCCTCACAATTTTAAAAATATCTTCTTAGATCCAGAACACTCACTTGATACCTAAACAACTCAAAATTTAACTATGAGACTCTAGCTTGTTACTCATTTAAAAATGCAGTTTTTAGTCCTAGTTCACTTGAAAGTTACTATTGAAAACAGTGTAGGATTTAAGAATGTATAGTTTTGTTAGATATTAGTTTAGTTAGTTGCAGAAATATGGTGGATTTAGTCTCTTGTATATGTTTTGTAGTTAAATAATACATAGACAGAAGTAAGTAATTTTTGTCTATGTAGGAAGACAAACAGATGATAAACAGTTTTCAAAAACCTCAGAAACCTACAAAAAAAAGCATTTAAAATGTTTTAATAAGAAAAGGTTTTTCTGAAAGATAGACATCCGCTCCTGGCAGCATCCACAATCTACTTGATAAAAGATGATGACCATTAAAGAAACAAATGTGGCAAGACAGTCACTGGACAAAAAAATTCCTGATAGCAGGATGTCTGTCCAACCTGTGAACAAGCAGGACACTGAAATGTCGACTGACCAATGTTATAGAGATAAGGTAGGCTGGTCCTTTAATATTTCTGCTTCACAGAAAAGTTTGTCTGATGTTCTGGACTGGTAGCCTGAAGACTGGATGCCCCAATGACACAGAGAAAGCGTGGGTGACTGTTCAGGTAGCCAGCAACCTCTGTCATTACTATAGTTGTGGAAGTTGCTTGCTTTTTACTTCCTACATACTTAGGTAATAATTTAATTATTAATAATTAATAATAGAGAGGTTGCTGCTCTCCTGGCTGCTGGTGCACCCCAAACTGCTGCTTGTTTTTTCTACTGCTGTCTCCTGGTTTGCTGGACCTCTACTGAGGCTGGAATTATCCCCAAGGAACCCAAGGACCCTAATCAGCAGGAAGTAGCTCAAAGAGAACTCCATCTTTTTTTCCTTCTAACCTTTCTCTCCCACCTAGTGTTGGAGTGTTGGAAGGAACAAGGGGTGGACAGAAGGCATAAGGTATTAAGGATAGTTATATAAATTAGAGTGTATAGTTAATATAATACAAATACAATAAAAGCCTCTTGTTACAGAGCCCCTTCTCCTCGGGGTGTGCTCTTTTTATCCATTTCTCCAGTCCTCTGAGTTAAACATGCTCAGCTGGTTAAGTCACGCCCCTGCTAGCTCAGGAGACATTTAATCCTTTGCACCTGTGTCCTTAACTGAAGCAGCCTCACATCTGGGATTAAACAAAAACATTCTCATAATTGGTTATTTTAATAAACTCATACCATACTCATGTGTAATAGGTAGTACAGATGCAAATCCTAACCAGGCAGTGTAATGTAAACGTCATGGCCTAAATGAGTCACTTTTCATGATCGAGAATAAAGCTCTAAAGTTTTTCTGACTTAGCTAGTGAAGTCTACTGATTTTCACACCCCTCCACATTTCAAACTAGAATTATCTAAGTGTTGTTGGCATTTCGGGAGGAAAATTTCCAAGGAAAGTAATCTGGGTACTCACAGTAATGTCTCCATAGATGTCCAAGCAGTGACTTTATTGGCAGTTTCAAAGCAACATTTTGGACATGCCCCAAAGCAAGTAATTCTGTAAAGTGAGATTCAAAACCGGATCAAATGGATGAGGCAGCTACATGTTGATTTCGCTGTGACAAGCCTGTGTGAAGAAAGCATCAAGAAAACAGCACAGCTTACATTTATTTCTGGCAACCGTGAGCTTTGTAAGAAGTGCCAGTTATTTTCTGGAAGGTGCTAGCAGTTGGGAGATTCTTCTTCAAAAGAAGTTTTAATTTCTTTCCTGCTTAGGATAAACTACTTCTCTCAGCCTGACCTGGAGTCAAAGAATACCTGGAATTATAGTTTCCAGAGTCTGTTATCATGGCAGTGAACTTTCTAGGGGCACTAGTAATTTTATCTTCATATTTACAAATAACTAGAGTAAGGAATTCAGCAGTATACTTAGCGTTGCCTTTAGACATGTGGTAAACTGGCTGCCATCAAATCCATTTATCTCATAGGAACATGAACTTGAAGAAAATTTACATTATATTTTCAATTCTGTCCCATTGCTCCAACACCAACACTATTAATCCTTAAGGTAGCTTTTGCTGCATCCATTAATTAACCTTTAGAAGATTAAACCCCTCTAAGGATAGTTTTCAATTAAAATATGAATCAAATCAGTTGTATCAATGGAAAATTTTAGCTCATGTTATAAATATACTGTTTTTCTCATTTACTTCCTCCACCTTCATTCTTTACAGCCTGTTCCATAAACACTTTCTCTTCCACCTTCCTTGAAGAACCCTTCTGCTTCTGAACTCCTCTATCTGCTATTATCCTGAAGAATCTTGTTTTAGAATGCTCAATTTCACAAACTAAAGTTTTCATGAGCACCTATGGAATTTATGTAACTTGGGGAAGCCTATTTCATTGAGAAAGAAGGTAGAACAAGTAATTCCATGTAATTTTATAAGATGAAGATGTGTTTCTAAAACCTAGTACTTTGATGGCTCTCATCATTTATGATCATACATCACCTAGGTAGTCTTAATAGAAAACTAGAGTAATAAAAATATAAACTTTAGCAGTAGATGCTTTATACCAGTGACTGTCAACCTTCCTAATTGTTGCAACCCTTTAATACAATTCTTCACATTGTGGTGAGCCCAAACATAAAACTATTTTTCTTGCTACCTTATACCTGTAATTTTGCTATATAATGTAAATGTCTGTATTTTTTGTTGTGTCAGGAAACACCTGTGAAAGGGTGATTTGACTCCCAAAAGTGGTCATGACCTACAGGTTAAGAACCACTGCCTTAGACTAAGCTCTTATTACTTTCATACCTAAATACCATGCATAATTGCTCATTGTTCTTCAAAATTCAAGTTTTTCATATCTGAATTGAGGCATATTAGTGCAACATAACTGATAGAGTTTTTAGGAGGAGATACATTGTCTACCATATAATTGAGACCAAAACATGTCTACTATTTATGTGTAGTTTGATAAATCATATCATCCTCTCTCTGTCTCTATATCTCAGTGCCTCTATCTCCCTCTGTTTTTATCTGTATCACTGTCTCTCTGCACTGTCTCTCTTTCTCTCTCTCTCTCTCTCTCTGTCACACACACACACACACACACACACACACACACACACACACACACACATTAGAACAGTCTAGGGATGGTATCCTCAAACCTGGACTTGAGGTAGCACCATTGACTTCATGCCACTAGCCCCTTACCAACATCAGAGGTGTGATAATTATAAAGACAATCATTTCCATCTTCCATGGAAGAATAGAGAAATCTATTTTTTCAGTAATGCTTAATCTCCAAATTCTGTTACAGAAAAAGAATGTTAGAAAACTGGTGAGCCATTTGGTTTTCAAACTCTACAACGTTTGCTGAAGAATTCTTGGAGAATTAGTATAATTTTACCCCACATTCTGCTTTAGATGATGTCAGATAACAAGTGTTTAATGACATATTTACATCCTAAACAAATATACAAAACCATAAATACCAATTTAGAGAATACAGATTTACAGAATTAGAACTTTCTTGCAAATAATAGAGATAATTTTAAATGTAAATATATTATCTTTGAACTCTTTCATGACCCAAAAATTGATAGTATTGTTGTTGTATTTGTGAGAGAATTATATTAATTTTGTTCATTCTTGTCTTTTACAGAGTTTTCTCTAGCGTATAGAATAAGAAGAGTCACTGTGATGGCTCAGTGCTCAAAAGGCACTTGCCACTCAAGCATGTAAATCTGTGTTTAATGCGTGTGGGAGCACAGAACAGACTCCAAAACATGGTCTTCTGATCTCTACTTGTGTTCTGAGGCACAAACACATAGTAGATAGCATAATAAATATAATATAATATGTGTGTGTACATGTGTGTGTACGTGTGTGTGTATGTGTATGTGTACATGTGTGTACATGTGTGTGTACGTGTGTGTTCGTGTGTGTGTGTGTGTGTGTGTGTTTGGGTGTGTATGTTAAGAAAATGATCAGTGTTTGGATAATGGTTCTAAATAGAAGGACCATTTTAGATAAGTAGAAAGAATTGTAAAGAATGGTGTATAAGTTACATCCTTAGACATTCATGTATGATTCACAATGAGAATTGTGTTCAGACAGAACAAGCATTATGTGTTTTTTCACATAACAATAAAGGTGACCTGTTATAAGAGTTTGTCAAAATATTCTGAGCAGACAAAAGTTTTGTTCACAATTAAGGAGTGTATTAATTTTTTAAAGAACAGCTATACTGTTATATTTATTCCAACTTTATTCATAACAGCCAAAATAATACATGAGCAGATAGATGGATAAGAAAGTGTAACATAAATGTATGATGGAAGTATTTTCTGCCAGAAAAATAAATAAATATCATTATTAGTGACAATATGGCAATATTTGGAAGATTTCCCATTAAAAGAAGTAATCCAGACACTAAAAAAAGAAAAAAATCTACATATTCTCTGTGTAAAGAAATGATAAATGAATAAGATGATGAATATGCTAATTATCTGAATTTTGTCATTATGCAATGAATTTATGAAACTAAACATCACATTATACCCTATTGATATGCAAACCTTTTTATGTGCCAGTCAAAACTAAAGGGGATGCTAGTGTATAGAAAGAAGCAGTCCTTGCCTTCTTCCTAATTTGTAACCACTTTTAAAATCTACTCCTCAAGTTGCTAGCAACTCAGCCAAAAAAGTCTGGATACTCTTGTCTGCAAGTATAGCAGAATATCATTAATAGTGTCAGAGGTGGGCTTGCTCTCATAGCATGGATCCTAAGGTGGGTGAGTCATTGGTTGGCCCTTACCTTAATTTCTGCTCCATCTTTTACCCCTGCACATCTTATAGGCAGGACAAATTGTGAATCTAAGTTTTTTTAGCTGGATTGGGTCCAATCCTTCCATTGGAAGTCTTGCCTGGTTACAGGAGATGGCCAATTCAGTATCCATATCTCTAATTGCTATGAGTCTTAGCTAGGGTCACCCTCATAGATTCCTGGGAGACTCCTTTGTCCTAGGTTTCTAGCTTATACCAGAGATAACAGTTGTTAGAGAAGCTTCACCAAGAAACTGATGGAAACTGATACAGAGACCAACAATCAATCATTAAATGGAGCTTGGGGAATAAGAGGCAAGTAGGATTGAAGGGGCTGGAAGGGGGTCAAGGACGCTACAAGGAAATCTACAGAATCAACTAACCTGGGCTCATAGGGGCCCACAAAGACTAAACTGTCAAAAAAAATTAAACATGCATGGGACAGATCTAGGTCCTCTGAACATATATAATAGTGGTGTAACTGAGTCTTCACATTGGACTCTTAGATTAGGAGAAGGGGTGAAGGGGCTGTCTCTGACTACATTGCATGCCGTTAGATCCCTTTTTCTTAACTGAGCTCCCTGGTCTAGCCTCAATAGGAAAAGATATACCTAGTCTTAAAGTCTTAATGAAACTTGATATGCTAAGGCTGGTTGATATCTATGGGAGGAGGCCTCCCTTTTCTGAGGAGACTGAAAGGAAAGACTTGGGGGAGAGGAGGGAGGGGAACTGTAATGAGAATATAAAATAAATGAATATTTTAGTTAATGAAAAAACGTCTGGATGTTAGAACCTCTGCTACTAATCTACTAACTACCAGAATAAATCCTTCCTCAGTGGATGACCTCCGTCAAGGGACAAATTAGATCATTTATCAGGAAACGGGCCAATCATGTCCTTTTGGGAAGATGTGAAGTTGTATAATATGATAGCTTAATTTAGAAAACAGAGAGGCACAAAGGAAAAATACTTAGTTAAGTCTTCCTCATGACAGGAAGTTCAGAAAAGTTCTCAGTGCTTATAAATGTTGTGACCCATGTGATTCAGTAATGGTCCACAGAATACAATCATCAAAAACGTATACTTCAGGCTCAGAAAAAGAATTATAAAGTGACTTAGATCTCTTCACTTATTTCATCTAAACAATTACTATAGTAATCGTGTCTATGTCCTATGAAAAACCATTGAAACTGTCCCCTCCCCCTCAACATTATGTGCTCAGAACTCTAGGTGCAAACGAGAAAGAGAACAGTGTCTTCCCCTCCTCAATTCCTTTTCTTTCTCCTTTTCTCAGAGACTTACTGGGCATACAAGAGAAGGAAAGTGATTAAGAATAGCAGAGAAATATTCTTTCATCTTCATGAGAAGCTGATAAAAAGAAAGAACAAATTAATATTTTCTTTTTGGCATGTTTAAAAAGTACAGTATTTGACTGACATTTGGGTCTTTCATACACCATTTTGAATTTTACCATAAGTCCAGCAGGAGAGTAGTTGAAGCTTAATACCCCTGTGCATTGATAATGATGAAAACCCTTATACAAAAGTCTACTTATTTCCACACAGTAATTTCAAAGTTGCACTCATTATTCCCACTTAGTGCTGAATGCCCACCAAAGATACATGAGTTTAAACTTACAGAATTCACAATAAGAGCAGAATATAGTTTTCTTTTGTATCAGAGTGGTGACAGTTGCTTACAGAACACCATGGGATCATTTATTTTAATAGAATTTCATTTTCACTTTCAGTTTGCACTACCTGAGGAGCTTAGAAAACAAGTGTTGTGTAAGCAAATTTCAGCTGTAAACATCGATCCATTATGTCCAATTTTGATTGGAAAAATTCTCTCTCCTCTTGTATTTCTTAGTCTTCTGTTGGACATTCTTGTGTGCTTGAGTCATGATGCACTGTCAGCATGCATAATGCCTGACTCCGGTATTTCTCTATCCTATGTCACCAATAAGTTAAAAAAAAGAATTGAAGGATGAGACATTTCATGCTTCTTTGTGAAATGTAGACACACCATAAACCCATTTCATGAAAACCCATTTTATGGCTAGTGATCAATGCGATTTAGTGCCTTTTCTAATAGACCTCTTTCCAAATTGTGGATCAACCGCTTGCCAGGTTCAAGACATCGAGCAACTGACCCTAATTCATCAGAATAGTTTCCACATTTGTAACTAATGGTGTCATCTAAGTATTCATCAAAGTAATGATTAAAAAACTGGAGATCTAGGTAAAGTCTTAGCAGCTTATTCCCCAACTTTCATCTTAGATAGTAGGCAGACATATTGGCAGGTAGTACATATGCCCTTTAAGATTAATCTCAGCCTTGAAAGTGTATCAAATACACTGTGTTTTTTGTGCCAAGTTTAATTAAGTGAAGAATATAGATATGCTGTAAATGCATCAGAGACTTATTTAAAAAAAATGAAGGTATCTATCTAGAAGTCAATTATTTTAACTATTATGGGGATAAGCTGAAATAGTCCATAATCAAAATATTTAAATAGAAAATAAAAGTCATGCCGGGCATGGTGACTCCTGCCTTTAATCACAGCACTTGGGAGGCAAAGGCAGGCAGATCTCTGTGAATTCAAGGCCAACCTGGTCTACAAAGTGAGTCCAGGACAGTCAAGGATACACAGAGAAACCCTGTCTCAAAAAAACCTAAAAAAAAAAAAAAAAGAAAGAAAGAAAAAGAAAAGAAAAAGAAAACTCTTAAAAATTATGGGAAAATAATTTACTAAACTTTGTTTTGATCTATGCACACATTTAATTTTTTTCTAGAAAGAGACCAATTTCACTCTTACATTGAGTATGTATTTAAAAAAACTCTAAGAATATATTTGGTAGTAATCTTTAGTCAGATGTGAGTAACAAGGAAGAGCTTCAATTCCTTTGGGAAAGGCCTGATGAACTATTAACAAACTATGAAGCTACTAGAAATCACACCTGTGAACATTTTTGATAGACAAGAAAAAGGGAAGCAATATAATAGCTCCTGGAAAACAGTTCAAAATCCAAGGAGCCTACCAGGAGCAGTTGAGAAGATTGTGTGAAAACAGTAAATGGAAACAGATTCAGTTCTTCTTCTAGAACTCTTTTGCAAATATCATTCATCTTCTTTAGCCCTAAGTGTACCATTGCCTGGTAAATACCAAAGGCCTTGCCATTCAAGGCATTAGTAGTATTAACAAATAATATATAAGCCAGAGGTGGTGGTGGCATTTGCCTTTAATCCCAGTCTTCAGGAGACAGAAGAAGGTAGATCTCTGTTAGTGTGAGGCCAGCCTGGTCTACAAAGTCAGTTCCAGAATACCCAAGGCTATACTGAGAAACTGTTTCTCAAAAAAAACCAAAATAATAATAATAATAATAATAATAATAATAATAACAATAACAATGTTAATAAATTTATGAATAACTAGAAGTTTCCAAGTCAATCAATCATAGTTTTAGGCCTCTATAATTACAAAAGAAGCCAGTGAGGCTTAGTTGCATGATTTGTGGTTTGCACAATATAGAACTTGCTGTGGAAATTTACTAGGCAAATTTAATTAGAAAATTTTTAATCTACAAGAACATGAAGAATAATATAGTCAAATTTTACATGAGCATATAATAATATTAGTGTGCAATTATGTGATGATTGTCTATTGTTGTACAGCACACTATCAAACATGTTGATTATTTTCTAATAATATTTGTAAGACAATAGTAATAATTTAAGGCAGCTTTTCTGGAGTATTCTAGTAAAGGACTCCTCAGACACCTTAATCAGCTTCTAACTAAGATTGTAGGCATCTTAGGTATATGCAAGCAAGGATGTTCTTCCAAGCCAATGTACATGACTCAATTTAAGAAATCATTCCTCACAAGAATTTAAGATATAGTTCTTCACAGCTGTTACATTAAAGGCTTCACTTTCTTATTGACTGACCACCAGACAATTATTACCTAAATACATGGTTTATTTGTATGAATAATGATTTTTGCACTTTATCTTTGAAACTGTGTAAACTATGAGTTTGTTTTAAAAATCGTTCCTAAAACCGTTTTTCTATAAGCTTCCTTGATCAAGTCAACAGAAGCATCCCTAAGATACCAGACATTTGACTCAGGAACTATGTGCAATTGGAAACAAGGCTGTGTACCTTTATACTACTTAACTGAGTGCTTTCAGGGTAGAATGGAATAACATTGTGTACTTTTATATATAGGAAGGAGTTAATCTTGCCCCATTTGAGTGAATATCCCAAGTTATTCACTGTGTATTATTAAGTACCCTACACTTCTTCCAAATATTAAGATGTCTGTTCTACACAAAGGATTGAGGATTGGTTCTCCTAAAAGTTAGGTGACTTAACCCTTGTCCACGTAATTACATGAATGCAGGAGCACTCACAGTCAACTTTAACTTCTAATAGTATTCATTCTCACTTCTTTATCATTGTTTGTCTTTTGTCTTTTATATAATGTATATAGAATAAAAATAACCTCCTGAGAAAGAAACAAAAATCTTAAAAAAAAAAAAACTTCTAGGCATTTTAACTAATTCTGCAACCAGCTCATCTAAGTAGGAAGCCAAGGATCTCTCTGCTGTCTACTGCATTGATCCTGATTGAGACAGAAGGACACAACTAGATCTCATGAGAGGAATAACATGTTGAGTCACAGGCAACATTTTATGTGGTCCCTTCAAGGGTTGTAACTGTACTCCCCTAATGCCCTTTCATTTCTTACTCTCAGCAGTTTGGGGTGAGAGGGGATTAATTACAGAGTGCCATGACTCCTGCTTGCTGACAGAACGTTGCTCATAAACCATAGGCTGGGGATATATATCCCTGTAAAACATAAAATGAAAGACCATTCATCCCCTGAAAAAGATGAAAGGGAAGCATTGCCTTACTTGAGCTGAGAAATGTGCAGACTATTAAATTGCAATTTCTTTCTCCATCAATGGAAGAAATCTTGAAATGGCAAGATTACCTCATCTTCAGGACAACTTGCAGGTGCATGTATGGACTCAGCTGTACACATGCAAAGCACAAACACATATTTAGACTAATGGATAAATATACACTCAGACACATATTCTAGGATAGAAACACACCACACACAAACATGCGCACATATACTTTCCACATCCCAAGACTGAAGAGCAAAGGGATCATGTTCTATAACATGTCTGGTCCTAAAATGTCCACTATTAATCAAAGTCTCATTTCACCAACCTTTATATGGATTATTTGTAAAATATTTACCAAGGTTTCTTTCCTTTCAGAGAATAGTTTTTCTTTGTTTGTATATTCATAAACTAGGAATTACACCACTCATTTCATAAGACTGTTGTTCAAGTTACCTTAAAAGTGATGAACTGCAAAATCCACTAGCAGAGATGTCGAAGGCCAATGAGTAGTGACAGAATATTTGACTCTTTATGTGAGTTTGTAGGAATGAAACTCACAGAGAGCTAATGGCGGGAAAGCAAGAGAAAAATGGGGGTTACTTTCAATAGTGGAGGGTGGAGGCCACATGCTTGATCCCATGAGTTTGTCTGAGTCACTGAGTGATAAAAATGAGTGGTCTGTGTGTAGTCTAGACTAAACAAAACTGAGAATACACTTATGACTGAGCCCCTTTCAGTCTTCTAATGGTTTATTGTAAAAAATGGAGGGAAGAACATGAGAAGTATTGGAATAATTAAGATATTTTAAGGACATGTTTACTTTTTTGTGATTTCATGGCTTAGAATGTCACAGACTATTCTTTTTCAGTAGTACTGGGGTGTAACTTTCTAATAAGCTTTATACACTTAAGGTGTATATTTTTGTGTTTATACATGTATATACATGAAATGATCAACACACTTAGTTTAGCATATCCATTGCTTTCCATGGTGAGTCTCTACTGAGCACACTTAAAATCCTCTTAACCAATTTCAGGTGTGTAATTCACGGTTGCTAATTATGCTTGTCATGCTTAATGTTAAGTCCCCAGACCTGCGAACTTCATGTAATCCTGAAAATAATGTCTTCTCACTCTCCCATCCTAAGCCCATGGTAAATACCACTCCCCATTATCAGCTCTCTCCTTTATAAACATCATATAAAGGGTATGTGGTAGTTGTTTTTCCAACTCTGATTTATTTCACTCAATATTATACACTTCATATTTATACATACTATAATTAATAAATTCTTTCCATTATAAGACTGAAAAAATACTATACTGCATAAGCATACTACCTAATTTTTTATTCATTTATCTATTGGTGAAAACTTCGGCTCATTTACCTTAGTGAGTGTACGTAATTCCAAAATGTATATAGGAATGCAGACATCTCTTAAAAATACAGGAGTTCCTTTTCTTCAGATATGGCTCAGAAGTTTGGCTGACAGATTGCAGAGAAGAGCAGATTTTATATTTTCTGAAACCTTCATTATACTCCCCATAATTTATGTACTAATTTACATTCCTACCAACAGGAGGAAACATTCTTCTCTTCCACACCCTAGATAACATTTACATTCTTTTACATGTATAAGATCCATACAAAAAGATTTAAGAACTTATCTCTAAACTTCTGAGTTGCATTTTTCTGATGATGCTGAAATCTTTTTCATATATTTATTGTCCACTTATATGTCTTATTTGGAGAAATATCTACACAGGTTTGTTGACCATTTCAAAGTGGTGTTATTTGCTATAAATTTGTGTCACTGAGTTTTACTATTTACTTATATAATTTGAATATTACCTTCTTACCAAATAGATAAATTTCCAATCTTGAATCATTCTACAAGTTGCTTTTTCTCAGTGTTGTTTCCATTGCTGCATAGAAGCTGTTCAGCTTCATTCAGTAGGACTTAAATTTCTGCTTTTCATTTTTTTTTCAGGGTATCATATAAAAAAATAAATCAATGTCTAGAACAACTTAAGGAACTTTGCCCTGTATATTGTCCTTACAATTTAGAAGTCAAATTTAGATTTTATTGCATTTGGGTTTTGTGTTTCATTGTCTTTCTTATGTATATGTAGACCTACTTATATCCACTTCATTTAATAGGCTGTCCTCATGCTTTTGTGTATTATTGGATCTTTTGTTTGAAGAACAGTTTTCCATAATTATGGATTTATTTTTAGTCTCTATGTTCTCCATCACTTAATATGTCTGTTATTACATCAGGACCACCCTGCTATCCAGTATATTTTAAATCAAGAAATATTGAGTAAAGATAAAAACCATTGATTTAACTAATAAAAATTAACAAATAATTAAGACATAGAGAGCAAGAATTGGGGGGGAAAGTATTGTGCTAAAATTCAAAATAAAGCAGTTGAGTCTCTATTTTTGAGAAACTCATGATTTTACTCAAGTCACAGCCATTCCTTCAAAATCAAATCATACAAAAGTTCAATTATTGATTAGATAGTTATTAAGCTTCTTTTAGTCCCAGGTGTTTTCCTAATTCTAGAAAAAATAGATATGGAATATTTCATAAGGGTTGAACTCAAAATGAAATAAACACAGGTCTAGAAAACATTAAAGTATCTGAGTAAACCATTAGATCAAACAGCCCCATTTATCCTCTGATTATTACATGTGGATTTATTCTACAGAGCGCTTTCAATAATACTTGGGCTAATACCAGCACTGTTAGTTATTAGGCACATGATTTCCTAGTGTATGGAGAAAAGGAGGGAAGAAAATACAGAAGGATGGAGTAAGGAAGAAAGGAAAGAGAAAACTAAAGGGGTAAAAATAAGACAGGAGGGAAAGAAGACACAAAAGACACCAGGAGATGGCTGAGGGTCCCTTTGGGGATTAACAGACTGAATGCTACGATGATCTGGAGAAACAGTAAATGAAAGACAATGAACTAATCCTGTTCTTTTATCAATATGTAACACATGATATATATGATATAGATACATATAATGCTTATAGCATAAGCATTATATGTATCTATATCATATATAATATGTATCTATATCATATATAAGCATAGTAACATAATGCTTATCATAAGCATTATATTAGTTTGATACATGTATATATGCAAATCCTGGTAAATATAGTTTTAATTTCTTTCAACCGTTGAAATTTTATCATTCTTTCTAGTAGGAACCTTCAAATTCTACTGTTGTAGTTCTTTGCAAACCTACAATAAATCAATGTGAGCACGAGTTAATTGAATGTACATGAAGTATTGAATGTCCTATACAACATTGGAACTCACTCCATTCTTTTTGTTGTTGTTAGTGGTTATCTTTTTGTTTTATTTATGGTCCAGGGAATTGAACACAGGACCTGGTGTGTTACAGGCATTTTTCATTGAGCTATGTCACCAGTTTGCTTTTCATCTTCCATCTGGGGAAATAATTTCACCATCTGGCCCAAGATAATCTATAATACTTGCTGACATTCAGATGGACCTTGGACTTCTGCTCTTCCTGATTTGGCCCACTGAGTAGGTGGGATTGCAGGCTTGAGCCATCAGGCATACCTCTTTTTTCTTCCTATGTCTACCCACTATCTTTCCCTTATCCTTCTTCTCCTCATCATTACCTTTGAATGATGACTATTTTCTGGACTATGTCTTGGAAAGCAACAGGTTTTAGTTTTCATATATCAATGTTAACACAGTGTATTTGTCTTTGCATGACTGGCTTATTATATTTAGTGGCATGTCCTTCGGGTATGAGGATACATTTTAGGAAGCTCTCTATATAATTAAAATGTCCAGATCATTAGAAAATATTATTTCAAGTAATCGGAATAATATTAATATAATGTAAGTAATACCATGTCTTATGTGGGCATTAAGTAAGAAAGATGTTTGTGAACCTAAACTATGAATGAATATGAATAGTTAGGAAGATATGAATTTTTTAAGTCTGGATAATTACAAGTAAAATGTTTCTTGCATTATTTCCAACTGTTTCTTGTATTGTTAGAACAGTTAACAATAAATGTCTTAAATAACAGTAGAAATCTGTATATGAGACAAAGCTTTAACATATGTTGTCTTCTAAGAAAAAGTTTTAAAAAGAGGGAAAAGTTCATCATGTTTGTTTGTTTCAACATTTAAAAATGTGTGCATGATTTTGTAGAACATTGACTTTGAACTCAATATTTTGATACAATGGAATAAATCCCATATAGATACAGCTAACATTTGAACACTCGGTGAGAAGACTCACCTTTACCACCTAAAGCCTACAATCTAAGGGATTTCCTGCCTATTAGAGTTGCTTTTTGTATATCTTAATACCATGTCTCAGAGTTGTAAATGTTATAATGAATAAAGGATCACCACCATGCTCAGCATGGATCTTCCAAAGCCTTGCAGATTATGATAACCATGGAACTAGACTATATGTATATTCTGCATCTTGACAACTGTCCTGAGTTCTAGCCTTTCCAGTGTTCATGAGACAGTGGTTCAAGAATTACAGAAATAATCATTAACCCAGTGAATGAGGAAGTGATGTGAGATGCCTGGAAAATCCCAAGAGTCTTTATCATGCTTCCTGAAGGGAAAAATAGACTATGTAATAATTAAATTAATTAAACTCTATTATAATGACCAGATATCATCAGAGCAATAACAATGAGGTAAACTACTAGAAAGAAATGAGAAAGCTTGTGGGTTGCTAGCACATTCATCAAGAAAGAAAATTGTTTTCATCTTTAAAAATATAATGTTTCTGGAAAACAGGAGACATAGCAATAATATATAAGCAATCCCACTTTGGGAGGTTTAACCTAGTAAAAAGTATAACATTAAAATAAACAAAAAATAGTATGAAATGAAGAGTTTGGCCAGATTTTTGTTTGTTTGTTTGTTTGCTATTTAAAAAAAAAAAAAACAGTTTACAGGGCTAGCTACATAGACCACTACAGTCAAACATTTTGAAAGTACACATTCATGGTTAAGGTTAAGTTATCCCTGACAAAGGGATAACTAGGTCATTAACTTTACCATGCCCAGTGTCTGGAGTTTACCAATGTAGATCTGTAGGGTCAAACTCATTTTATTCATTCAGACTCTGCCCTGCTTTGGTTTTCATGCTGTGTTCTTAAATTCAAACTCTTTAGCAACTTATTATCTCACCAACTTCTAAAATTTCATATGATACATTGTTACTGTCTATCCATATGAAACCAAAGGAACTCCTACAATCTCCCATAGTCCTAACTGGTTGGCATCAAATAAAATAATCCAGACATGTTTTCTTTTTGTTGATTACATTTAAAAAGCATGACTCCTAGGTTCGTGGTAAATATACTTTAGTACTGTCAATCTGCCAAAAGGCTGAGAATATTTACATTTGAAAGGGGTAGAGATGTGAGTTAGAGTTGCAGTTTTTCTAAAACAAATCATCTTTAACAATAGATATCAGGAACCTAGATTCAGGACCTATATGTCTACTTTTATTCAAACTGAAGGTAATATTAATGTGATTTTGCTCATAAGAGAATATTGTGAATGGAAAGCTGGCACCTAATAGTTCAGGGAACCAGTAGAAATCCATATTCCTGAATTGTTATATATCATTGCAATCATATAGCATTTTATATTTTGTTTCCAGGACAGCTATGGTAAGATGCCTTTGGTGTGGTCAGTCCTTATCAATTGCATCAAAGCCTGTCAAAGGCATGTAGAGCAGATTATGGAAAACTGACCAAAGCTTGTGAGCAAGAAATACGCTATGAATGCTCTCAGATTGGTGAGGAAGAAAACAGGCATGGGAGAGAGTTGTGAAAGTGAAGAACTTTAGCCAGTTCCAGGAGGGAACCATGACATAGTAAACAGTTGAGGAATGTCTCTTTATAAGGGAGGAAATCAGACCTTCTTTACCCTCACTTGACGAGTCAAAGTAATTGAATTCCATCCACTCAACAAAGAGAATGCTATGGTCTTAGATGAACATAATCTTTTCCATCCAAGGACAAGTTCTGGGATGACTCGGATTGTGAAATGTCGGTTACCACCACTCCTAGCAAATAAATGAATGAGGGTGCTGGTGTCTGAAAACTACAGAATCAGAATTCCACATCAGCGTGTCCAATCCAACATGGCAGTCCAAATGGCACTTCTAGAAAGACTCATCCTGGTTATCAAAAAGAAGCTATCCCTTTCAGACTCACATTATCTTAATTAGTGATTAAGCTTTAAGTTGTCACATTTCATCACCAGAAACCACCACATCTGTGCAAATGTTGCTTATTTTCCTCCCTCTGGAATGAAAGTTTTCTATACATGTGGACTTGTCTGACATATACACATACACACACAAAGAAAGAAAGGAAGGAAGGAAGAAAATGTAATAATTAAAATTAGTTCAAATGTCTCACATGGCAATATTTGTTAAATTTAAGAACATTGATGTTTTTGTGTTGTTAAGAGAAGAATATGTGGAGGAATTTTTATGTTGTCTCAAAGGAAATTTCTCTTTGGAAAACTCTATAGTGATGGTACCTTCCTGTCAGACACTCTTATCCTCAGACGCAGACATTTGTATGATTTTTTTCCTTCAGCATTCACTAATAAAAAAAAAAAATTACAGGCATTTAACTAATCATCTGTAACTCTCTTTTGCATAGATTAGTGACTGAAAGACAATAAATTATTGACTTTTAACTTTTCCATTGGAGTCAGTTGAAGTGCGTGTGAAGCACCTCCACAGAAGATCTAATCAGTCTTTTAGGCTCAGGCCAGGTCTCATGTAATCCAAAACAATACCTCTGAGGATCGGCTAGTCATCCCTTAGATGAATGGTTTCTAAATCCATTCAGTGTCCTGCCTAGCTTGTCTAGATTAAAATTAGGGTGCTCTCGGGTCTTACCCAAGTTTGATTGATTTCTTTTTCCTTTAATAAGTAAAATAGGAAATCATTGAAAATACTGAGCCATATTCTTTTCTTATCCCCATTGGTCCTTGTCCAGTATTTGCCAGCATCTTATACTGTTGGATTTCAGCAAATGTTGCAAATGAGATGCTAGCTACTTTCATGTCTGCAAGTTGATAGCAAATCTAAATGAAGGTAATAATTTTTCTGTGACTAAAGTCGGACCTCACATTCTTTAGCTTGTTTCTTCCTGTTTTCTCTGTGGAAATTACCCTTTGGAAATTCTCCCCATTTTGGAATTTGATTATTATTTTTTGGTATATTGTACTGATTTTCAAGATATAAAACATACCTTAATGTTGAGAACATCAGAATTGATAAACAACCTTAGAGAATGTGTGTGTAAGACAAGAACATGGATGTGTGAAAGTGAGGTAGAAATAAAACAGAAGAATAAAGACTAGGAAGTAGGAATTTCTAGCTAAATTACTAATATTTTACATATTTAATGCAAATAGCCTCATTCAACAACTACAGAAATACTTCACACAATTCAGTAGTCCATAAAAATCTACCATTTCCAGCTGTGTGTCCCCATAATTACCACAGAAACTATTTTTCCCAAGCCCATCCTCTTTTTATATGTGCCACCCAGCCATCCTCTTTTTATATGTACCACTTCAAACTATGTGACAAGAATTGTGTTTAATTCTGGCAATAAGTGATCCTTACAGCAGATATAATTCTGAAATTTTGGAATTTCATTGCAACATGGAAGATAGACATTAACCACAAAATTGAGCTTTAATTCAATAGAATGGAGACTGATGCTTCTAGTCATCTCTAGACACATATTGTCTTAGAACAGTACCTATCCATCATTCATTGTACATCTATGTCATGTCCTGTATTTTTGATGATGGCCTACTGAATTTACTTAACTTCTACAGCAAATGACCATTAGCTTGCCCATTCTACATACTGGGGTACTATAGTTCTCAGCATTGATCTTCTTGTTATATATAACAGACACAGTTGTCACGTCCCTCTCGACCAGCAAGAACGACGCAACTCGCAAAAGCTCTTTTCAAGCAGTTTATTCAGGTCCCTCGAAAACAGTCTTCCTAATGAATCCGGGCAGACCCAACCCACAGGCTAAATACTATATGAACAGCCAATCAAGTAAAGCCACGTGGTGCTATCTTACAGGCCCACATATGCGGAAGCAAGCCAGATCAGCGGTCTTAACCAAATATGGACTTGTTTACCACCGAGAGCGCTCACCATCGGGCTGGTGGAAGGCGGAAACCAGCGCAATCTTTAGGGCGCGGCACATCGCAGCTCTCTACACACAGTTCACACTGTTCTGTTGCCCAGTGAACATGAGGAAGCTCAGAGGAAGAGGGAGCTATCTCAATGTTCTGCTACCTGCACTGAAGAAAGGAACACTTTACTTTCAGATCTCTGTTCTGCACTTGTAACTATGTCAAAGATTGTTGAATAGTCAGAGGATTCCAAAGGTGGAGTCACAGGCCTAGGATCACACCTGATAAAGTAAAAATGCCTTCCATCCTGTTTGCCTCTGGAGTGTACTCAGAAAGGGTGATTCCATTAGTATTCTAAATTGTAACATGAACATGAGTCAACTTGGCACACTAATACTCTTCAACTGTGCAGGACAGAGTCAACATTACCTTCAGGCAAATGAGGAAATACATACAGCTATACTTCTCTATTTACTCTTTCCTACTCGAGTATTCTTGCCTCACTTAGTCCTTTGCCTTTGTAAAATAACTCCTCCTTTTTAAATTTTTATTTTATTTTATCTTTAGGTTTTTCGAGACAGAGTTTCTCTATGTAACAGCCCTGGCTGTCCTGAACTTACTCTGTAGTCTAGGCTGGTCTTGAACTCACAGAGATCCGCCTGCCTCTGCCTCTGGAGTTCTGGGATTAAAGCAGTGGGCCAGCACGCCCAGAAAAATCACTCCTCTTTGCCAAAGCATAAGCCATTGTAAAGCAACATAGAGCTCTTAGTCTGTAACCCCCCCCCCCGTGATTGTCAACTCCAGAGCACTGAGTTAAACTGCATCCATTTATTTGCGGCTTAAAGGGTGCTACTGAATATTTCTGTATATTTGTATGGTCTACATTTTTATTTCACTTTACATCTGGTGAAACATAAATCAAGCTCTTGGTGTTTTTGTAGTGGCTTCTACAAAGCATACTCATTTCATACACTATGAGGCTAAAACTAAGATACTTAACTTCTTTCCCAGCACACACTAGTTAAAACTGTATGATAAAAATCAGAAGATGGAGGGAAAAGAAGAATGAGTACTTACAGATGTGAAGACAAAATAATTACTATCAGATATAACATACTGTAGAGAAAGTAGGACCAAGTGAGTTGAAAGAGGCAAAAAAAAAAAATCCAGAGGGATATGTCATTATATTTTTTGCCAAGCAGAAGGCATATAGGACAGTCCTGGTTAACGTCATATGTGTATTGAGTTTTTTACACTTGAGAATGGAGAGATGGGCAGAATGACAGAAATTATGACCCTGATGGAGCCTTTGGGGCCAGATTTGAGAAGGTGGCAAATGGAGTGTTTAGCTTGGGTACAAATTTCAGTGATGTTTTCACAGGAGACATATGTTTAAAAGAAAAGAGGATTCTAAATAATGAAGAGCTTGAACAGCATGCCAAAACATGCCTCCCAGTTTAAAATTATATCTGCAAGCAATGGAAAAACACAGGAGTCCTTTATATAGAAGATCAACATAATCAGAAATATTTGAGAAAATTCAACTGCTTTATCTTAGAAGTTAAAATGAAGGAGGGCTCTTACAGACAGAAAAATTAATTACAATGCTATTCTAGTTGGACATTCAGAAGGAACAAAGGTCTGACTTGGGAAAGTAGGTGTGAAGACACAGGAAAGAGTTCATGAGGATGATGTAGAGGACAATCCAGAAATGGTTAGGCTGAGGGAAAGGAGAAGGCAGAAAAGATAAATGAAAGGTCAGCCATCTCTAATGTGGTCACTAAGAGAGGCAAAGACTCAGTGCTAACTATTTGAAAAACACTGTAGTAAGCGCATGATAAATGCTATGCCTTCCTGAACATATATAACAGCAGCCTTTTGAATTTAGTAGCAGCTGTGAAGGGAGACACAACTATGTGGCACATATTATGGTTACAGTAACCAAAGTAACAAAAAGTAGAATAATTTATTCATGTACACATAGGAAGAGGCACAGCAGGGTTATGAATCTATGAGTTGTGTGTTTTCCAGTCTGCTTACTGTTGAGTCTTTGCTACAGTACTGAACTTGACAGTGAACACAAGACTTCCGTGAGCATGCTGAGATTAACATCTTCAATTATTCCCAACTGGCTTATGGTGGGCTTTGTGTTTGCTTTTATGTCCTATCAGTAAATACCATCATGAAACACAAACCACATAACTGGATAATGAAAAGGATACCTTGAAGTCACCTCAACATTTGGCTATATTCTGCCCATCACAGGCCCAGTAGAAACTACAACCCAAATAAATATTGTCTTCAGTAACATATTTGTCATAGCTTTGGTCACAGAGTTGTTAAAATGACTAGTATTCCAAGAAACATTAAAAGGTTATTGGGGGGGCAAGAGTCGAATGAGTGGTACACGGTGAGAAAAACTAAGACAAAAACAAAACTCTCATTGATAAAATGGTAACTCTGTACCAAGCACTGTACAGCACACTTAAGATAATTCATTTAATTTTCATCATGTCTGAGTATACTATCAATTAGGTACTATTACACCTAGTCCATTTTCAAGGGTATATAAAGAGTTCAACATGACAGTAACTTCTTACTAGGGTTTGGTTTGGTTATTTATTTTTACTTTATATTTACTATAATGTGGTAACTTTGTAAATACTGCTTCCAATCAACACTTTTAAAAATGAAGTCTAGTGTCTAGTCTTAAAGTCCTGAGTTTAGTGTCTGGAGAAATATCTCAGTGAGTAAGAGCCCATGCAACTTTTGCAGAGCAGTAGAGTTCTGTTCTTAGTACCCATATTAGCTGGCTCCCTAATAGCCTGTGACACCCACTCCCAGAGAATCCATGCTTCTTCAGAAACCTGAACTCATGTTACCATAGACACCCATACACAGACATACAAAGTTATGCATAATTTGAGAGTAAAACAAAATCTTAACAACCCAAGTTAGTTTCCATGAGACTAAAACTCTCTAAATTTCTTAGGTTTGACTTAAAGAGTATTTAAGGATCTGCTGACCTTGGTTAAGGCAACTTCATTGGCCAATTCAACAGAAAGATTCTCAGGGGTGTCTATATTAGCCACAGTTACCAGTTGTTGAGAGTATCTTAACAGGATGAAAGGAGAAGAAATATAATTTGGGTTTATAATACATATACCTGAATATCAAATAGTATTATAAATTCATTTTGAAATCTCATCAGAAAATCTTAAAGATTGTCAAGACATCTAGATAGGAAGCAAATGTTGAGCAGTAGATTAGCCTGATAGAGCCTCCATGGTATTCTATAAAAGTGAAGATATACCATAGGGTGATTGAAGGTCTTAGAAGAAAAAATCATCACAAGAAATAATTTTCATGTAAAATACAAGAATTCTTAAGCATTCACCCAACAACTTTTATTTATTTAACTCTTTGGAAAACAGAATAAAATCATTGTTGAAATGGGATATAGGATCCATGATGGAGTCTGTCATCAGGACCCATACAAGACCAGTACTCCTTGGTGGTAGAATTCTGCTTTCTTTTTGTCCATTGGGAACTCAATTGAACATTTTGCCCTTTTCTTTAAAAAAAAAATCATTATAGGACTATTCTTCTTTAATCAAAATCAGTTTGAAGCAATTTTGTTATTATTTGCAAGAAGGGAATTATTGCTGAGGAAAAGTTACAACTGTTACAACTGATGAAAGACACATTGTAAATACAGCTTTTTAAAGCCTATATAAGGTAAAACAGAGACACACACTCAGAAAATTGGCTTCTAAATTGGATACCAGAAAGGAAAACAGAATCTATTTCTAGCTAATAACATTCAACACCTCCCTGTCACAGATTAGGTAGCAACTTCATCTCCTGTTTAGAGGAATTTTCCAAGGTGGAACATATGATATGGCAAATCCAAACTCTCTGCTACCTCCCATTGGAGAGAGCCAAGGGAACTGAATTGTTTTTCTTCCCATTTTAATAAATGCTCTTCGATTTGTTCAAATGTTTGAGATTTTTTGGAGAGGGAATTGAGGGGATGAAGGTATTCTTAATCCTGATTAAGTGATATTAACAAGGACATATGTCAAGTTAAGATATGTATGAATTTTACATTCACTTTGGTGTACTTTATTTGTACTTCCAGGTATCCTATTCTTGTGGATAAATGATGGATTTCCATAAAACTTCCTATATATAAGTTTATACACATATATCACAGTTTTATACATGACATATCACCCAGCATTTTTATTAGCAGCATTATTGTCACATAAGTTATATATTAGTGAGGAAATAAGAATGATATTTTGATAAAATGTTGTTTTCCCCAAAAAATGATAGATGTGTAAGTAAAGGGTCTATTAATTAGCTGAATTGTACATTCCTTTTTGATGAATATTAGTAGAGTTGATTTCTTTGGTTTGTAAATACTTTTGTTATGTATGTAGTATCATTTTCTTTCTTTTTTTTTTTTTGGTTTTTCGAGACAGGGTTTCTCTGAATATCTCTGGCTGTCCTGGACTCGCTTTGTAGACCAGGCTGGCCTCGAACTCACAAAGATCCGCCTGCCTCTGCCTCCCAAGTGCTGGGATTAAAGCCGTGCGCCACCACCGCCCGGCTTAGTATCATTTTCTTAAGTAAGTACTCAGGGTTAGGTACTCAGTTTCTTAAGTATGTAGAGTTTTTGTTTGTTTATTCATTACTTCAAGTTACATCTCCATCACAGTGCCTGCTTTCCACCCCTCCCAGTTCCACCCTGCCACTCTCCCCTCCCTCTCCCTCCCATCCCACTCCTCCAATGTGGAGTGTCCCTAAGTATCAGCCCCTCTCAGTTCAACAGTCATATGAAGGCTAAGAGCTTCCTCTTGCACTGCGAGCCTACATGGTAGCACACCTAGGGCAAATTGTTCTACTAATAGGTAACAAAGCCAAGAGCCTCCTCATACACTGGCTTTGTTACCTATTAATGGAACAATTGGGTGGGAGGGCAGGATTGGGAAGGGTCGAAAGAGGACACTATGATGGAGATGTAACCTGAAGCAATAAATAAATAAAGAAATAAAAATAAAATTTAAAAAAATAGGTAACAAAGCCTATGTTCCTGATCCTTTTGGTGTGTTCGTTGTAGGATAGTTATGATGTACTATATGGCTAAAATCCAATTATAAGTGAGTAAATGCCATATTCATCTTTCTGAGTCTGGGTTAGCTCACTCAGGAGGACCTTTTCTAGTTCCATCAATTTGGCTGTGAATTGCATGATTTCGTTGTTTCGAATAGCTGAGTAGTATGCCATTGTGTAAATGTACCACAATTGTTTTATCTGGGTTGTTTCTAGTTTCTAGCTATTACAAATAAGGCTACTATGAACATAGATGAAGGTATCTCCTTGTGGTTTGGTGGGGAATTGTTTTGGAAGATACTGAGAAATGGTATGGCTGGGTTTGAGGTAGAGCTATTCCAAGTTTTCTAAGATACTGCCGGATTGATTTCCATAGTGGTTGTACAAGTTTGCACTTCCACCAGCAAACAAGGAGTGTTCCCCTTTCTTCACGACCTGGCAAGCATGTGCTGTCATTTGACTTTTTATTTCATTTATTTTTTAATGTTTATTTATTTCTTCAAATTGCACCTCCATCACAGTGCCCTCTTTCCAAACCCCCCCAGTCTCACCATCCCCCTTCCCTCCTATCCAACTCCTCCAGAGTGGGGTGTCCCTACATATCAGTCCCCTACCCCAATTGAGATGTCATATGAGGGCTAAGAGCTTCCTCATATCTTAGCCATTCTGACCAGTGTGAAATGGAATCTCAGAGTTATCTTGAGTTGCATTTCTCTGATGATTAAGGATGTTGAGTATTTCTTCAAATGTCTCACTGCCATTAGAGTATCCTCCTTTGTGAATTCTCGGTTTAGCTCTGTTCCCCATTTTTTTATTGATTACTTGGTTTCTTGGCATTTAATTTCTTGAGTTATTTGTAAATTATGGATATTAGCCCTCTGTCAGAAGTGGGGTTGGTTAAGATCTTTTCCCAATCTGTAGGTTGCCCTTTTGTTTGAATGAGTGTCCGTTGCCTTATAGAAGCTTTTCGGTTTCATGAGGTCCCATTTATTGATTGTTGTTTGTAGAGCCTGAGTTATTGGTGTTATGTTCAGGTGGTTGTCACATGTGCCAATGAGTTTGAGGCTTTTCTCTACTCTCTCTTCTATTAGATTTACTGTGCCTGGCAACATGTTAAGGTCTTTGATCCATTTTGATTTAAGTTTTGTGCAAAGTGATAGGTATGGCCTAATTTCATTCTTTTACATGTAGACATCCAGTTAGACCAGCATCATTTGTTGAAGATGTTGTCCTTTTTCCATTGTATGGTTTTAGTTTCTTTGTCAAAAATTAACTGACCATTGATGTGTGAGTTCACTGTTGGGTCTTCAATTTGATTCCATTGATCCACTGGTCTGTTTCTATATCAATACCATGCTGTTTTTTTATTACTATTGCTCTGTAGTATAGCTTGAAATCCTGGATGGTGATACATCTAGATGTTTTTTTTTTTTATTGTACAGGATTGATTTAGCTATTCTGAGTTTTTTGTTATTCCATATGAATTTGAGAATTGTTTTTTCCAGGTCTATAATGAATTGTGGTGGTATTTTGATAGGGATTCCATTGAATCTTTATATTGCTTTTGGCAGGATGGCCATTTTTATTATGTTGATCCTACCTATCCATGAGCACAGGAGACCTTTCCATCTTCTGATGGCCTCTTCAATTTCTTTCTTCAAGGACTTGAAGTTTGTGTCATACAGGTCTTTCACTTGTTTGGTTAGAGTTACCCTCAGGTATTTTATATTGTTTGTGGCTATTGTGAAGGGTGTTGTTTCCCTAATTTCTCTCTCAGCCTATTTATTTATTTATTTATTTATTTATTTATTTATTTATTTATTTATTTTGTATAAAGAAGGGCTTCTGATTTTTTTGAATTAATTTTGTATCCAGCCACATGGCTGAAGGTGTTCATCAGTTTTAGGAGTTCTCTGATGGAATTTTTGGGGTCACTTATGTATAGTATCATATCGTCTGAAAATAGGGATAATTTGCCTTCTTTGTCTCTAATTTGTATCCTCCTTGATCTCCTTTAGCTGTCTTATTGCTATAGCAAGAACTTCAAGTACTATATTGAAGAGACATGGCAAAAGTGGGCCTCCTTGCCTTGTCCCTGAGTTTACAGTAATAAGTTTCTTTCCATTTAATTTGATGCTGGTTACTAGCTTGCTGTATATTGCCTTTATTATTTTTATGTATGGTCCTTGTATGCCCGTTCTCTCCAGGAATTTTAGCATGAAGGGGTGTTGGATTTTGCCAAATGATTTTTCAGCATCTAGCAAGATGATCATATTTTTTTTTCTTTCAGCTTGTTTATATGGTGAATTGTGTTGATGGATTTTCCTATGCTGAACCATCCCTGCATTCCTGGGATGAAGCCTACTTCTCACCCACAATATTCAAGAAATCAAGGACTCAATGAAAAAATGGAACTTAAGAATTATAGGCATATAGGAAAGCGAAGACTCCTGACTCCAAGGTGCAGGAAACATTTTCAACAAAATCATAGAAGAAAATTTCCCAAACCTAAAGAAAGAGATGCCAATAAAATTCCAAGAGGCATACATGACACCAAACAGATTAGATCAGAAAAGAAATTCCTTTCACCACATAATAATTGAAACTCCAAATGTACAGAACAAAGAAAAAATATTAAAAGCTGTACAAGAAAAGGTTAAGTAACATATAATGGCAGACCCCTCAGAATTACACTTGACTTCTCCTCAGAAACTTTATAAGCCAGAAGGGGCAAGGCAGATGTCTTAAAAGCCCTAGGAGAACATAAGTTTGCCTGGCCAGACTACTACACCCAGGAAAACTCTGTATCAGCATAGATGGAGAAAACAAATATTCCATGACAAAACCAAATTTAAACAGTATCTACCTACAAATCCAGCATTACAGTGGATCCTATAAATAAAAATGCAACCCAAAAGGTACACCCAAGAAAACCAATGAAGCCATACACGTCACTGCAGCTAAACAAAAAGGAATGCACAACCAACACTACATCAAAATAACAGGAAATAACAACCTTTGGTCATTAATATCCACCAACATCAATGGACTCAACTCACCAATAAAAAGACACAGACTTACAGAATGAATCCATAAACAAGACCCATCATTTTGATGCATACAAGAAACACATCTCACTAACAAAGACAGAAGCTACCTCAGAGTAAAGGGCTGGGAAAAGGTTTTCCAAGCAAATGGGATCAGGAAGCAAGCTATAGTAGCTATTCTTAATATCAAATAAAATATACTTTCAACTGAAGTTAATCAAAAAAGACAGGGAAGGGCACTACATACTCATTAAAGGAAAATTTCATCAAGATGACATCTCAAAACTGAATATCTATGCCCTAAATACAAGGGCACCCACATTTGTAAAAGATTATCTTCTAAAGCTTAAACCTCACATTGATACCCACACATTAGTAGTGGGAGACTTTAACACCCCACTTATAACAATGAACAGGTCCTCGAGACAGAAACCAGACAGAGAAATAATGAGCATAACAGAGATCATGAACCAAATGGACCTAACATATGTCTACAGAACTTTTCACCCAAACACAAAGAATACGCCTTCTTTTCACCACTGCATGGACCCTCCTCCAAAATCGACCATATAGTCGGACACAAAACAAGCCTTAACAGACACAAGAAAATTGAAATAACCTCTTTTATCTAATCAGACCACCATGAAATAAAGCTGGATTTCAACAACAACCACAGAAATAACAGAAAGCCTACATATTCATGGAAACTGAACAACTCGACTGGATGACTACTGGGTCAGGGAAGAAATTAAGAAGGAAATCAAAGACTTATTAAAACCCAACAAAAATGAAGGCACAACATACCCAAACCTATGGGACATGATGAAAGCTGTGCTATGAGGAAAGTTCATAGCACTCAGTGCCTTTAAAAAGAAAATTGTGACAGCTCATATTAGCAAATTAACAGCAGAACAGGAAGAAGTGGAAAAAAGAAGCAAACACTTCCAATAGGAGCAGAAGGCAGGAGATCATCAAACTTAGGGATGAAATTAACAACTTAGAAACAAAAAGCACAATACAAAGAATCAATGAAACCAAGAGTTGGTTCTTTGAGAAAATCAACAAAAAAGACAAACCCTTAGCCAAATTAACCAAAAACAGAGGGGAAAAAAACCTAAATCACAAAATCAGAAATTAAAAAGGAGAAAAAACAACAGACATCGAGGAAATCCAGAGAATCTTTAGGTCCTACTTTAAAAATCTATACTCCATCAAATTTAAAACCTAAGTGAACTGGACAATTTTCTTGATAGATTCCACCTACCAAAAGTTAAATCATGATCAGGTTAACAGATTAACCAGTCCTATAACCCCCTAAGGACATAGAAACAGTCATTAGAATTTCCCAACAAAAAAAAGCCCAGGGCCAGATGGTTTCAGAGCAGAATTCTACCAGACATTCAAAGAAGCACTAATCCCAATACTCTTCACACTCTTCCACAAAATAGAATCAGAAGGAACACTGCCAAACTCATTCTATGAGGCCACAGTCACCCTGATTTCTGAACCACACAAAGATCCAACAAGAAATAGAATTTCAGACCAATTTCCCTCATGAACATAGACACAAAATTACTTAATAAAATACTAGCAAATCAAATCCAAGAACACATCAAAAGTATCATACACCATGATCAAGTATATCAATTTTGACCCCATTTATATCCAGTATATTGCAAGTGTTCAAAAGCAAATACCACATTTTCTTCATCAGTGGGTTTAAGCATATACTTTGAAAATCAAACACTCTTAAACATTTGTCCTCATCTGTAATTGCAGAAAGCCAAAACAGATCTGAGGGAGGATGGGGTAGAGGAGGAGGGATTAGATTAGTTTACACCATGGCTTCCCTATGTACTTGACATTGAAGTTCGGAAATAACAATGACCACAGCTTTGCTTGTGCTTCAGAGAACAAAAATCATGTCCTTGCTTAATTTTATTGCCACAGAGAAGTCATATGTTTAATTATTCAGCATTATCTTTACTTGGCAACATTGGACATTTCTTCTCATCATTAGCAGTTCTCACTTATATATGCTTATGTTATTACCCCATGGAGTCATAGGGAAGAATTCCAAGGGAAGGAAGGAAATGTAGTGTATCTTTATACCCACAAGACATGCCATTCTTTTCTATTCATATTTCTCTGTGGTAATCATTGTCTTCCTTGCCATAAAATACAGCATATATGAAACTCGAGTTCTTGATCTGGAAGAAACTGAAAATTCTGAGTTTGATTGTGACTGTTGGTATGATATATTTCCCAACAGAACCAGAGATGAGTCTTGTGCGTTCATGACATCCGGGTCATCTAGACAGTCTCTGAAATGAAACTGCTCACAGCCTACTGCTTAAAGATATTTCCTGGAAGTAGACAGCCCCATAAAGTCACACTGAATAGAAACTAGTTTCTCCTGAATTTGTTTCTAATCTTTATCATATATACAAAGCAGTATTAATTATTACCCACCATGAAAGGAAGTGGTTGTACTTGAGAGCCAGGCAGCTTTGTGTCATTCATATAGAATATGGTAGGAGCAGAATTTACTAGGGTCAAGGACTTTGTCACAACAGAACTGTGTTCTACCATCTGGTCAGTAAATCTAACTTCTGGGAAGGAAATCAACACCGGATCTCAGACAAAGTAGATAGTTTATACATACCTTTAGTTTTCAAATCTATTGAAATGGCAAAAGTATCTTTCTAGAGTTAGATGCAGAAGAAGCTGACTCTGCTCAGAACGATAAGCCACTATTATCTCACCCCTGAGTTATGCAATGCTTATTCCTCTTGACAGAGACATTCTTCCTTCTTTTACAATTCACAGAGGGCATAAACACCCATGGTGCAATCCCAATGCTTTCTAACTTTCATCCTTGTAAACACCACCATAGTCCATAGGTTGCTATGGAAAAGCTTGTCTTATTTGTCTACATTTTCAACAAAAACAGTATGACTTTGGAGACTTTTCTATTTGGAAGGTAGACAAAGGTTATTTGGAGCCAGGTGTAGTACTCAAACTGGGTGACGGAAGACAACAAAATTCTTAGTAACTGTAACACCGCAGTTCATTTTCTTGTGTTCTCTATAAACTTCTATTAAAAATATAAATGCCAGATATTAACTGCCTCTAACCCTTGGGACTATAAAAGATAGTGACAATGGAATAACATTAACTTGTCTCTGAATGGCACATAAACCCCAGTAAAACTTAAAATGCAAAACATGCAATGAGTACTGTTAATTGTTGTATTTAAACTCTCCTTGACCATTCCTATAATTGCAATTTTTAAAACCTCTCTCACTGCCCCATACCACTTATGTGCAACATAATTAAGCACAATCTTAATTTAGTAGAAAGGGGCCCCAGGGATAACATTTTATCTCTTCAAACTGCAAATGTGAAAAAAGGCCCTGTCTCAGAAGCATTTGCCCTTGTGATATTTAAAGAACTGAGAAGCCCTCAAGAACAGTTCACAGTGCTCCTTGGAAGACAAACAAACAAACAAAAAACAGTAATAACCTCATTTAATGGAGGGGATTGTTTAACAGGTAGATATTTTTTACTTTCCTGAAGCTCGGACTTCTTGTGATGTACATAGTCAGCATGCAGCCTTCACTTCTTCCATGAATCCACAATAAGTAAGATTTTTTTTGTAATTTAGTATCTTTGAATTAAAAATATGCTTCTCATAAAAAGTGGATTATACCAGTTATAGCGCTACTACATGAAAACTTTCTATAGAAGTTTCTAGAAAAGGATTGAAGATGCTGGCATTATTAATAAAGCATGTTAGAGTCAATGGAATATCAGTGAATATAGGTAATATTTAATGAGCATTTTTTTCATAGTCTCAAGTGCCGAGAATCATTTGGCAAATCAATGCTTTGTAACTAACAACCATAAAATGTCAGTATGGAACATGTATCATCTTTCATGATTCTGAAGGTAACTGATAAATTCCACAGATCCAGACAGTACAGTTGTCCCATTTTAGCTGTACAGCCATGATCACATAAGTGCTTGTAATATTCTTGGCTGTGCTCCCTTCATGTTTGGAAATGTTCTGACTCTAAAGTAGTTGAATGAAGTACCATTCCTAAATATATGATAAAATATAGAAAAGTCAGCCAACATTTGCCCTTGTGGTAGAAATCCAAAAGAAAGTTAATTTTTACAAGAAATTTGTTGGGTGCAGTGATACATGCCTCTAATCTCAGCAATGGGGAGCCAGAGCAGGTTGATCTCTCTCTGAGTGTGGTTAGCTTAGTCTACAGAGCTACTTCTAGGACAGACAGCATGACTATAGAATGAGACCCTATCTCAACAATAGCAACTGAAAGAAGAAAAAGAAATTATCAAGCTTTGAATGAATAATGCCTATCTATTTGTCCAAACAAGTCAAATGCCTAAGACCAGAAATGAACAAAACATGGAGATTTAGTTCTTAGGGTTCTTTATGTTTCATTGCAATAACCAGCTGTAGCTAGACATCTTTCCCCTTGTCATCTTTAATTGTAATGAACTATGTGAGTAGTGTCTTGATATTCTGATTAACCATTCTTTAAGAAACTCAAGATGTTGCAATTGGTACAAAATCTCTCCCTTTGTTCATATAGATGTTTTATACCAACACCCCAAAATTTTCTCAAGAGTCTTAAAACTTACTACCTGATAAGCAACACAAAAGCCAAAGTCCTGGCCATGCTTAGTGAATACAAGGCTAACAATTTGTTTCCCACTTTGAATCTTTTTGGTAAAGGATGAATGAATAATCCTTGATTATTATTCTTATTATTGTTGCATAATTTTTTATAAGCAAGAGGTGGTAATGCTGAGGCATTTTTTTTTGTTTGTTTTGTTTTTCTTCTCTTTTCTTTTCCAAAATTCTACACAGGGATTCTCTGTGTAGTCCTGGCTGTATTGGAACTTGCTGTGCCTATCAGACTGGCCTCAAAAGTCAGAGATCCACCTGCCTCTGCCTCCTAAGTGCTGGGATATATGGCAAGCTTCCCCACCACCCAGCAACGGGCAGCTCTTTAATTGCTAAATTCCCATATATAACTTGAAGGACAGAGACAAAGTTGTACTAAAGTTTGGGTGTGAAATATCATCATATAGTCAAGTCTTTAACTCCAGCTGCTGAAACCAAACATCTAGAAATTATTACATCATAAAGATTCTAATCAAATATATTGACTGGTTGATGCATTGAGAAAACTTTCCAAAGAAGAACCTAGTTGAAGGAAGGACATAGAAAGGATAATTTTCTTGAAGGTTAAATTTTTAGTCCATTTTTGTTCCTGCTGAAGCTGCCTTAAAATGAAAATTACTATTCCCCATGCCCCCTCCAGATCATGATCACAGGCCACATGACCTCAGAACCAGAGAAACTAATAACCAAAATAAATATTTTTGATCATTTACTGTGGGCCCAATGTTTGGTGCTGCAGGCAAAAGCACTGATCATACTTGCCTGACAAGCTGAGTTTGATCCTCACAACCTATGAATGGTAGAAGACAGGAACTGATCCATTAAGTTGATCACTTACCTCCATAAACATGCCATGGCATGTGCCAACAAACACACACATAATTAAAATTTAAAAATTCTCTTAAATATTCTATAATACAGTCAAAGAGCAACAAGTAGTAAGCCCAAGAAATAAGGTCTAAAGAGCTATATTTCATTTTGAACATTAGGTTAATGAACAATTTACTTAGAAAATTTCTAAATTATCTGTAGGAAAATGTGTAAGAATCTTCATTTAATGTCCCACTTTGATTCTGATTTGTTTCATTGACATCTTACAACATTGTGATTTCCCTGTGATCTCCAATCACCATTGAGTCATCTCACCTGATTGTCTATCTCTGACTTCAACAGAGATTCAGACAGGCAGGGGAAAAAAAAAAAAGAGTCATATAAGGTACACTTGAATGCTTGTCTGCTTAAACTTAAGATAAGCTATGATTCTAGGATTCCATTTCCTGAACAGGTGGGAAAGGAAGAGAGTTGGGATATAAAAGACAAGTGTCTAAGTCCCAAAGGGAAGATTTCTGGTGTTGTGGAAGGTGTAATATCATTGCTTCTGATAGGTTGAATTCAATGCTGAGATCTGGTTACTGCCCCTTCTGGGACATTCTCTTGATGGGTTAGTAATAGTCGCTTATAGCCAATTAGCTAGGCAGAAAGAGTATAAGAAGGCAGGACTTCCTGAGATCAGACAGGAACCCTGAGCACACACAGAGAATCTCTCTCTTTCCTCCAGGACACAGAAAGAGACAGACATCTTGAGAACACTGGAAGGTAATCACAGGCACATGGTGGTTTGGGATTGGGTGATCTGGGTTAACTTAGAGTAGCTAATTGAGAGTCTACCCAGCTAAGGGTTAAGCATTAAAACATTAAAAGGTCTTGGTGTATTTAATTATTGGGGAAAAGACTGTAGTGGATTCTAGGACCTCAGTCCAAGCAGTCCTGGGCCGTCAGACTTCCAGACTCCGCGACTCCCCGACTCCCCTCAAACACAGGCAAAGCTCCTGCCAGGCTGCTGGTTATTCTACTGGCCTAATATAACAACTTATATTAATTAACAGAGTTTAGGTTACAGGTGTAGGCCACCGTTGGTCCTGGGGTTCTTTCCCCAGGATAAATCAGACAACTGTTTATTGCGAGCCAGGCCGACTGCTTCTCTGCCAAGCCGCCGGCTACTTTGCCAGCCTAATCTTAGTTTATACTTACTAATAACAATAATAATTAATTAATTTGCAGTTTCATTCTGGATTTATTGTTTAAAGTGGGCAAAAAATAAATAGTAAATTTCTCTTCTAAAATACTCAAGGAAAGTCCTGCTTTAAAATATAATGTTGTAAAAAGGTTTATTTATAACTGAAGAAAATTAGAGAAGTGAGAAAATGTAAATCTAAAGTATCTAAAGCTGTTAGTGTATCAACACTGATGTATGACACTGATATGACACATCCCTTCAAGTTTCCCAGATTCAGGTACAAATGTAACCTGAGAATCATCAGAATGCCAGACCTCTATTTTCCTGATTAATTTTAGCTTCAGCCATGAGGCTCATGTGGGCCTGAGTGTCACACTGATGTTTGTTGCATAGTATAAGGTAAACAAAGACTTCTGTTGAGGCAAATTCTCACTTAAAGAGAGCATTTATTGCTGTACTTACCCTGCTTAATTAGTCCCCATCACTTATTGCTATTGAACTCAAATGATCACATTCTTTCCCCACCCCCATTCTCCTAAAAAGAAGGAGTCATTTTTACCCAATGACTGACTTTATTTTTTAAAACTTCTCTCGATTTTGGTTCCCATCTTTTTGCCTGAGTCTGTTTTTCTGACACCCCCCCGCCCCATGAACCTCTGATTGTGACTCACAGTGACAAAGATCTAACCCAAAACACTGAGCAAAAGTTCCTGGAAGGAATCTGTGTTTGCAGAATCTTATTGACTTGATTAGGATGTCAGCACAATGGAGAGACTGGGATGGTGCAGGTACAGAGCCTAATTACCTTCTCCTGAGCTTAGTTCCAAACCAGGCCCACAGTGAACAGTCATTCCTTGCCCTCTCTGTGAGGGTTAGGGTTAGTGAAGGCAAGAAATTTATCTTTTGAAAACCAATAAAATTTAGTCTAATAGCTTAGCAGGCAACCAGCTTCTACCAGTTAATTCTGACATTTGCAAGAGAAAAACCAATTCCATAATTTTGGACCAAATTTAAAGCAAACCTTATTAAATATGAAATACTTATCAAGAGATGGACTTTGGTCAGGATCACTTTCTGACATTTCCCAGCTGAAAATGATCCTGAGCCACATGTTGGGTTTATAACGACAAATCTATAGCCTATCTAACTTTCTCATGAGGCTTTGTTATTTTTCAAGAATTACAACTCCCAGCATTCTATAAAGTTACCTGGTCCTTGGGTAGGTGGGGCTTACAGATTAATTTTGGGTACCACACCACCAATCCAAAAGCTAAGAGTATCTGTCAGATATCATCTTAGGCCTGTAGAAAAGCTCCCCCATGCCTTTCGTTCAGATCTACCCACCGATGTATTTATGACTCTCTCTGTTCTGTAAAACTATTAAAATGTCAGGATGCTGCTTCCATGTTGGAAAATAAAATTTGGTGTAATCTAAGTCTTAGCAAAGATTTAGCCCTGGGTAATAGTCACATAGAGTGTCTTCACAATAAACTAAGTCTAATTCCTTTCAATATGAGATCTTTAGCTTTTATGTCATATCCACTTACCTGTTCTGGTCACCTTCAGATCATTTAGGCTAGTTCTCGTCAGTGCTTAAATAATGTCCTGAATGGAGTTTAGACATAACCCTTTGCAACTAACTGGGTCCTAGGAAGAACACTTAGTTTTTCTGAGGAGATTCCTAGACCATAATATGAGTTGATGAGATAATTGTGCTTTCTTTTTCCATGAGAGAACTGAATATATTATAAAATATTTGGCTTTTAACTTCTTTGATGTTTTAATAAATGAAGAAAACCAATCTGATAAATACAATAAACCACTAATGATGGATCCCTCTCTCCCCTTCCTCCCTCCCTCCCTCTTTCCTTCCTTTCTTCCTTTTATCTTTCCACTATTCTTTGTTACTTCCTTCATTACAAGTTCTTACTAGGTAGACTATACTTGCCCTTGAGCTCCCACCTGCCTCAGCCTCTGGATTGCTGGACTTTCAGGTATATGTCTCCCTGCCTATTTTTTCCTTGAGCTCTATTTACATATTTGGTAGGGAGACAAAACTTCCACAAAGAGAGGTTCCAACTTAGCTGTAGCTTCTACTCTGCTAAAGGTCAGAGATGTATATTACTACCTCACTACACACAAAATCTGTCAGCCTCACAATTATTATCATCAAGTTAGGAAGTGAATAATTATACGATTAATTAAGTAAATTAAAAGGCAATAGTGTCATGATACAGTCATTTTGACAATACTTACAAGTAACTTTCAGTTCATGGGAAAAGACAATTTTCTGCTCAGAAGGAGACTCAAATGCAGATCTACATGGATTATGAATTTCTAAAAACTACTCCTACCTACACATTGTGTATATGGAAACATAGCAACAGAAAAGTTAACAATATCATTTTATTCATTTTTTCCATTTTTAATTTATTATTTCATATATTACATACTGTTCTGCCCTGTTCTTGAGACCCCAGAGACCATTCAGGAGCCAACTCTGATGTAAATACATGAGGGTTGTTTATTCAAGATCAGAGCTTGGACTCTCAACACACACTGACACAGCAGTTTGAGTTGAGAGCCCCCAGACCCAAAAGAACAAAGTTTATATAGAGACTCAGACAAAGAAGCAGGTTCTTTACCCTATGATTGGATGACATTTGGGTAGCTAGTCATGTCCATTTCTGATTGGCTCATTGTTACTGACTAACCAGCTGCAGTCAGCTTGACCATCAGAAAGTTTGTTTAGACCTTTTGTGTGCTTTCTCAGAGTGAGCTGTCTGGGGATGACAAGGGAACAACCCTGGAATACAATGTTCGGTACTTTTTGTTGTTGTTCTGGAACTGGAGGTCAGCTCTGAGTCAAACTTAATACAAAATGGAATCTTTTTTTCAATATGGATTTAGTCAGGCTCCACTATCCCAAACATAGTTCTCCTTCCCGTTCCTACTCCCAGCCCCTGCCCTCCACCTCCTACCTCTTGCAAGTCCACTCCTCCTTCATTTCCCTTAAGAAAAGGGCAAGCTTCCCAGGTATATTTGTTCCCACCAGTTCTTGGGACCCCAAAAGAGAATCCAGGAATCAACTCAGATGTAAATGTATGAGAGTTGTTTATTTAGGCTCTGAAATTGGACTCTAAATGTTCACTGAGGCAGCAGTTTGGGTTGAGAGCCTGAACCCAGAAATGACAGGGTTTATATAGAGACTAAGGCAAAGAAACAGATTTTTCTTTTTTTCATCACATGATTAGATGACATTTAGGTAACTAGTTATGTCCATTTCTGATTGGCTCATTGTTACTGACTAACCAGTTGTGATCATATGACCAGCACTAAGTTTGTTTAGACATTTTGGGTGCTTTCTCAGAGTGAGGTTTCCAGGTATGACCAAGGAACACCTCTGGAATTCAAGGTCAGGTATATTTTGCTATTTTTTCTGGAACTGGAGGTCAGCTCTGAGGCAAACATAATACAAAATGGAATCTTTTATCAAGATTGACTGAGTCAGGCTTCATATATTAACCAAACAGAGCATATCAAGTGGCAATAAGACAAGGCACAACCCTTTATATTAAGGAATGATAAGAAAACTCAGTTGGAGGAAAAGGATCCCAAATGCAGGCCAAAGGGTGAGAGACAGCCCCCATTCAAACTATTTCCCACTATTAGGAGTCCCACAAAATGACCAAGCTAACCAACCATAATAAATATGCAGAGGACCTCTATCAGATCCATACAGGATACCTGATTGATGGTTCAATCTCTCTGAGCCCCTAATAGCCCTGCTTGGTTGATTCTGTCAGGTTTTTTGTGATGTCTTTGATCCCTTTGACTCTTACAATTCTTTTTTAAAAAAAAAACATTTATTTGTTTCTTCAAGTTACATCTCAATCACAGTCCCCTCCCTCCCCCTCCCAGTCCCATCCTCCTACCCTCTTCACCTCACCTTTATATCTGCTTTTTTTAAATTTAAGGTGTATCTTTAAAAAGGTAACTAAACATAAAAATATAATAGAAATAAAATATAAAATTTTCAAATGATAATTTACTAAAAGCATACTTGCCTTACTGGCATGAAATAAAAAATGGTCTTAATTTTAGGTTATAATGTTAGACTGCAGGTTGCCATATAGCTTACACGCTCTTGGATATGAGTTTATAAGTTTTTTTTCCTATATATAAAGGATATTTCTTGTTGTTTAGTATGAAAATGCAGTTAAGAGGTTTAAAATGTAAATAAATTAAGGGTTACTATAGTTCAACCTAGTTTTCTAAATCTCTAAGGGTTGAAGTAATTTGGAACTAAGATAAAATATTTGAGAAGGGTGGTGTTAGCCCATGCCTTTAATTCTGGCAGAGACAGGTGGATCACTATAGAGTTATTTGTCTTTTAAATTCTTGAGTTACAATCAACAGGGTGTGATTGTTTACACCTTTAATCCCAACACAGTGGAGACAGAAGCATGCAGATTTCTGAGTTCAAGGCCAGCCTGATGCAGAGCAAACTCTAAATAGAGAAAAATTTAGATCCAGGGGTGGTGGTGCACATCCTTAATCCCAACCATTGGGAGGCACATGCCTTTGATCCCAACACTTGGGAGGCAGAAGCAGGCACATAGGATTTACAATGATTTAAGTTTAAAAGCTGCTTGCTAAAGGCATGCTGAATTTAAAGTGAATTGTCCTTTGGGATCTCAAAATATATACCCTTAGAGGTATGTTTAGTTCCAAAATATCATATTTTTATTTAATTAAATATTTTTAATCTCAGTTTGCTCTACGAAAAATATTGCCTGCCAAAAAGTAGCACCCCAGGATTAGGATTAGGGCAGGGCTCTGTTCTTATCTTTCCAGGAGATTAACAGCATCCATCTAAGGAGTCCAGGGACAACTGGACAACTGAAACTTCTGAAGAAAAGGGACATCAAAGAGGACAAGTAGCCCAGATGATCTAGCCCATCAAACTGTCTCCATAGCAGTATCCTCAAAAACCTACAACCAGACCAACTCAAAATAGCTAACCACAGACTGTTCCATCCAGGACTTCAGTAAAGCCCTGAACATTCTCCCCCAAAGTTCAGCTTCTGCCTACAAACATCTTAGGACATTTAAATATCTGAGCCTCCTACAATTCTTTACCCTCTTCTTTCTCAGAATTTCCTAAGCTCTGCCTAGTGTTTGGCTGTGGGTCTCTAGGTCTATTCCTGTAAGTCGCCAAATGAAGCCTTTCTGATGACAATTATCAGAAAGGTCTGTTCCCATAAGTTGCCAAATGAAGCCTTTCTGATAACAATTATCAGAAAGGTTCTGGTCTGAGTCATATTTTGCCTCCTTTTTTTTGGGGGGGGGGCTTTTTTTTTTTAATCCTAGGTCTCTGCACTATTCAGCCTGTGGTTCCTGGCCTGCCATGTAGTATCAGGCATGGGCTCTCTCATGGCAGGAGTCTTAAATTGGACCAGTCATTTGTTGGCCACTCCCACAAGTTCTGAGCCACCTTTACCCCAGCACATTTTGCAGGAAGAGCCAATTGTAGGTTGAAGGTTTTCCAGCTGGGTTGGGGTCTGGAATTATCGACTGGAGGATTTTTTTTTTCTTTTTATTCTTTACATGCATTGCATACTGACTGCAGATTCCTCTACCTCCACTCCTCAAAGTCCTATCCCATCTCCCCTCTCCTTTAGATCTACAATTCCTCAGTTTCCCTTAAAACAAAACAAAACAAACAAACAAACAAAAACAGGGATCCCACATAGGGCAGGGATATCTTCCAAACATGGCATAACAAATGAAATAAGACTAGACATAAACCCTCATATCAAGGCTGACCCGGGCAACCTAATAGGAGGAAAGGGTCTCAAATGCAGCTTAAAGAGTCGGAGATATCCCCTACTTCTGCAGTTAGAGGGTGCTACCAAGACATCAAGGTACACGATCATAACATGTATGCAGAGGACTTAACTCAGTCCCATACAGGGTCCATGATTGTGACATCAGGCATAAGCATCATGCCTCCATTAGTCCTGATTAGTCGATTCTGTACATCCTGTTCTCATGGTGTCCTCGGACCCTCTTCTATTTAAAACAAATAATTATTATATAAATGACATTTGTATTATTTAAATGAATTTAAGGTCTCTCTTTTTTTTTTCCTAACGTGTGATACATTGTAGCTTCTTTTCTTTTCAGGACAAGAGAAAAATTCAAAGTGATGAACCACTTTCAATTGACATAGTTTATTTTAACGTTAAGGAGAGTGTTTATCCACTCAGGGTTCTAAGACTCACGCACACTCATATTGTATACAGACACTAACAATAAGTAACCCGTTGTTCTTGCCTGAAGATCATCAGGGGTTTACAACTGGTGCTGTAAAGACTCTCAAGCGTGTTCAGAAAAACCTGAGGTGGACTCAGTCCTGTTTCGTGATTTGATTAAGATTGGAATCCCAAAGGGCAGACCGAGAAAAGGCACAAAGTGAAAATCCTGACAACTTTCAGACAAAGAAAAAAAAAAAAAAGGAGACAAATTGTGCTGTCAATTTTATAACATTCTTCACCTTAGATAATTAAAGTTATTGTTGACCCCATAAATTAGACAGAAACCTGTGGATAAAAATTATAAGAAGTATTGAATTCAGCCCAGGAAGTAATGGTTCTAACATAATTTTCTAATACTCAACCCCTAAGGAAAGTGTTTTTGGCCATGGTGGTTTCCAGTCTCCAGCATTAAAATCTTTGTGTGGGGTGCTGGTCAGGTAGGAATAGATGTCTGCACTACCTAAAGACTCTGTTAGATGAGTCAGAGGCTCTATATCCAGCAGCTGAAAACTGAGGTTCTAGAGTTAGAAAGCTGAGTTTTTATTTGAATGAGGAAGAAAAATAGACATGACTACACCATGACACAGCTGAGATACCTGATGCTTAAAGAGACACTGCGAGTGTTCAGTGTCACAGGACTGGACACTGAAGGACTTGTGCACTTCCAAACTGACAGTAGAAGCATTGTAACTCATGGACATGGTGTATGTGTAAAGTTAATGGCAATTTTGCTTCATATTTTAGCCTTTGTGAGAATTTATATTCACAGGGAGCATCTAAATGATTCACCTGCTCCCATAATTTGGCAAAAGGCTCCCAGCTGAGCCCACAAACATAACTTATACTTTCTTCTTTGAGGAAAGTCTTAGCTCTTTCAGATAGCTTAGGCAGTCCTAGGTGATGTCATACATGTATATTGTTGGATCTGAAATCATTGCAGGGAGCTTACAATTGGAAGGGTAAGACTGCAAAGTTTGGTGGAGGTACTCTTAAGTTATCCAAATAAGAAGATTAGCTCATTATATTGCAGGAGGGACTGCCTGCCTGCCATGGGAGCCTCAAAAACTTCTATGTCCAGACCTATATGTCATCTGAGGTCAATGTGGTTGCTCCTTGCAAAAGCATCCTGGGGCTGCTCTTGGTTTGTACAAGTTTGACACTGAGTACTGAGTTCTTAATCTTTCTGTATTTTTTTACCTTTGGTCACACAGAAAAATAAGTGAGAAAGGGGAGAGAGAAAAGAGAAATTGGGAGTGTGAGGTGTGAGAATATTGCCCCCTACCCCACTCACATCAGAAGAACTATAGTGTCCACAGTATATATACATTTTACTGAGAAGCCCAAACTTGAAAAATTGAGATTTTTTCTGAGTAAGGGTTAGGTATAAATAAAAAGTTATTCTGGTTACTGTTTATTTGCAAGTACTATGAGACATGTACCCCATTAGAGCACTGGCATGTATTTTGCTTTATGCAAAGATCTCAAAGATCTTTAGAGATTGCTTGTATTATTGGACTTCTTTTAAGATAATTAGACACAGGTGTTGTCCTCTTATACATTATTCACCATCCACAGCAACGGCAACATGACTATAGGGAGTATCTCACCTAAAGTCACACAGTTGACCAATGGAAGAACGAGAACATGATGCCTGAACACTGACTCCATCCTTGCTTCCATGTCTTATATCACAGTTTAACTGATCAAATCAAGAAAAGTTCTTGAGACAACATGGAGATTGATGCTGTTTCTTTTTTTCTTCTTGTCTTGCATTAGAAAACACAATGGTCTTCTAAAAGAGAACAGCAAAATAAAGTATAATATTATAAAATAAAAGCTAGAACATCAGACAGAATAGGACAAAACAAACAAATAAACAAGAAAAAGAGCCCAACAAAAGACTCGAAGCACAGATAGATGCAGAAACACAATCATTTGCACACTCAGGAACCCCATAAAAAACACTAACCTTGGAGCCATAAAACATATACAAAGGACCTGGAGGGTAAGAAGAAGATCACACACCCCCCCACACACACACACCAGAGATTCTATTAAATTCATTTTCTGGTGGCCATTAACTGCTGGGCATGAAGCCGACGCTTAATAGTTTGTTTCCCTACGAGGTTCCCTTGGAGAAAACTAATTTTTCATTTGCAAGTGGCTGTCATTGGAGATAGCCTCTGGGTTAGGGATGGGGCCATATGTCCATTTCTCCTTTCAGCTGTAGGACCTCATTTGGTACAGAGCCATGTGAGCCCTGTGGATGCTGCCTCTGTCTCAGTCTCTGTGAGTTCATATGCGAATTGATCCTGTTGATTTTGAGGATCTTGTTTCTGTGGTTTCTTCCATACCTTCTGGTTCTTAGGCCCTTTTCTCCTGTATTTACTTTTATTTTCTGCAGGAGGAAGTTTCTCTGATGTTTGAGCAAGACACTGACCTATGAGTATAGCAGAATGTCATTAGGAGTCATTATATTGATACATTTCCTTTCTTTCTTTTTTTGGTTCTTCTAGACAAGATTTCTCTGTGTGTTGCCCTGGCTGTTCTGGAATTCACTCTGGAGAGTTGTATACTAGACTGGCCTCAAATTTACAGAAAACTGCCTACCTATGCCTCTCAAATGCTGGGATTAAAAGCATGCACCACCATGCCTGGTCTGATATCTTATTAGTAAAACAGTAGTATTTAGTTTTACCCTAGGTCCCTGGGTTGTCTATTCTCTGATTTTGACCCCCCTCCAAGGAGTGTTGGGTATGGGTTACATCTCAAAGAGTGGACCTTCAGTCAAATTAGATATTAGCCAGTACTATTTCAACTTGAGCCATAGTCACTCTGACCTTAATGGAATGCAGTTAAAGAAAAAAAAAATCTTTAAATGGCTTAGCCTTTAATAATTAATTCATTGGTGCTTATAAAGTAGATAAGCCTGACTCTGCTATAACGAGCTGTTTCACTTTCCCTCATATAATTTTACTGATATCTGCAATCACTTTACACAAAGTAATGTCCTTCAGGAAACATTTTAGCTTATTTAAGATTTGGCTTCCATGTTACCTCAAGTTGAGAAAACCGAAATTCATAATAAAAACAAATTGGTGTAGGCACATCAACACATAAAAAGTACAAGAGTACTTTTATTAATCACAATTGTTCTGTAGGTAAAAAAGCAGGAGAAAACTCGTACCTCACATGCAGTCAGTATTGTAGGTAGATAGTCATTAACATTTTAAGAGTTTGAGAAATGTCTTATGCATGGTTTTCAAAACTGATTTCAGTGTTCAGTGATCTGGTTAGCACTCTATCTGAGGCATTCTCTGATTGGATAATAAAAGTTGCTGAGCTGATGGCCAATTAGCTGAGCAGAAAGGGTACAAGAAGGTGGGACTTTCTGGGAGGAAGAAAGGAATCCTGGAAAAATGCAGAGCAAGTTCTCTTTTTGCCAGGAGGCTTGGAAGAGGACTGATGTGTCTGAGAACTCTGGGAGATACAGCAAGCCACATGGCTGATTGGGATTGGTGGTTGGCTTAACTTAGATGAGCTGGTTTAGAGTCTGCCTAGCTAAGGCCTAAGCGTTGAATATGGTAAAAGGTCTTAGTGTATTTAATTATTGGGGAAAGGGGGATGCCCTTGGTCTTAGGACTTAGCATCCAGTCAGGTCTCCAGCTAAGGCAAGCCAGGCCTGCCGAGCCTGCAGGCCTCCAGGCTACATCAGCCTAATACAACAGTTTATTATTATTATTATTATTATTATTATTATTATTATTATTAGAGTTAGTTGTTAGGTAATAGGTGTTGATAGTTATTAATAAACATGTTTGTTAACAAAGTTTCAGTTTTAAGTTACCAGTTTCACAAGGACAGTTTCAATAAATATTTGAAACTAGCAGCCAGAGGACAAATGTAGCTTCAAGATGTTGTACAAATGGGTCTGTATTGATAAATGCTTCTTTTTAACCAACACCTACTTCTTCATTAATAATGGAATTCATTGGGCATACACAGGTGCAAGTTTCTGGAACAACCTCACTACAAATGCTGAAATGAATGAGATGCTTTCTAAGACTGTGCTTCTGTTTATTGATGAAAGAAACACCCTTGAGGATACCTAAATGGCACTGATACTGTCTATAATGTATTACCACATTCATCCTTGCAACTAGTCAATTCAACCAAAAGTCCCACTTCACACTCTTATAAGCAAATTTCTTAGCCTTTTCTACTAGCCATATTCATAATTCTAATATGTACATATGATTAATAAATATTAATGTGATACTTTAATATAATCACCAACAATCAGCTACACAGCCTACAAACAGTTATATAAGACAGTGTACTTCCATATCACCTCAAAGTCCCTCACACCACGTCCCACCTCAAATCTCATGTCAATACCTGAGATCTTAAATCAAAGATACATTCAAATGAGACAGAATATAAGAGAAGAAAATCAGCAATGAACGGACAGCCTTTATTTGTATTAATTTATTAATGCTCAGTTATATAAATGCACCAAAACTTATCAGAATCACACAGAGTGTTTTGAGTGATTCCTATATTTTATATTTTAATACCTAAAAGAAAATTCACCTTGACATGAGTAATTATGGGCATCTTACAATCTTACAAATAAACCACTGAAGGGTACCTCAGATAATTCACATCATAGCAGACTTGGAGGATAAACTGACTAAACAGTTTTGGTTGGAGATCCAGTTATTCAGCAACTCCCTTACATACTCTTATTTAATGCTTATAGCAATATTGGCTAATAAGCTCTTCTTAGCAAATAATCCAGGCTACTAGAGGTATGGTGCAGTGATCTAGAGTACCAGCTTACTTGTGTGTTGTTCTGAACTGGGAGTGAGTTTACAGTTAGCCACAGTGTCTTCCCCAAACTTGGAGACAGCTCCACTGAAAGCAATGGTACCTGTGATTCTGACTCATATCTTCTCTCTTAAGGGGACTCTAAGACACAGAACCTTTTGCTTATAATGACCTGTAGAGGATTGCATGGGGTTTGTATTTCATAGCCAGTATGTATACTGTGGGAACCATGTGGATACTACAGTTAACATACAGACAACAATCTTATAACCAAAACTTCATGTATGGTGATATCAATGAATTTATTAAAGACACCCCAAGGGCTAAAGAGATAGCTCACAGGTTAAGAACCCCTGTTCCTCTTGCAGAGGGACTGGGCTGTTTCCTTATCACTAATATGATCCCAAACAACAATTTGTAATTCCAGGTGCAGGGTTTTTTTAATGCCCTTTTTGGCATGCAGGGAAAAATCCATCCATAAAAATAAAAGGGAAAATAAATCTCAAAATATTGAGAAGACCCCAAATATTTTACTTGTGACTTTCCTTCCTGTGAGGACAACGAGAAGATGGATGTGAATGAGTTAGGTGTCTGGGCTTCCTCAGATGCATATATGACCATACTTTGTTCTTATGTGTACCTTGAAAGTGGGCTTTGTCGCTGAAATTTGAAAGTATCCTCACAATTCTTTTCTTGTGTTTTGCTGAGCAGAAATAGGAACTGAACAGCCCTAGGTTTTCTCATTGGCTACTGGTGAACATTTAAGTACAGCTTTTCAAGGTGAGATAGGAAATGAAGAACCAAATTTTTCTGTAGGACACCCTGGAGCAGCTGGCACAGAAGTTTGACTTCCCACAAACTGTGCTATTCTGGCTGAGGAATTAGGCCAAAATCATCAGGAATTTGGCTCAGGAGCAACCAAAGTAGCCAGTTGCCTGATATGAAGTCTTGGTTGAATTACCTTAAAAGAAATGTGCCTGTGCCCATGTTGTATTTCTGGCTATACAACCAGAAAAGAGGGAACAGAGTAAAGGCAACAAGAAAAAAAGCAAAACCACAAAATAAAAAACCAACAAACACAAGTACAAAACCAAAAAAAAAAAAAAATAACAACTCCTCAACCACATATCCTTGCTGTATGAAATACCGACAGCAGTGTTCATTAGTGAAGGTATGTGAGTTCTACGTAGCTTATGAAATGGATAAACTAGGTTAACGTCTTGAGAGAGAATGATGAAAAAGAGGTCATGCATTGATTTTCTTGCTCATTCCACGAGCTCTCCCAAACATCACATTCAACTGACTTCTGAGTTCACTCAGAATCTCCAAAAGAAGCACACATACAAGTGAAATTATAATGGAAGTTAGATTTAGTGAATATCCTGGGGCTTCTGAAGGGACAGTCTCTTAAAAGGGGAATGAAGATCAGCTTGGCCTCTGTGGTCCCCTGGCATGGCAGCATATGGACTGAAAAAGGGTTACTGGCTTGACATTGCTTTCAGCTGCTATGAAGTGGGTAGAACACAGATTAGGCTGAAGCCAAGTCATATTGGAAGAGACAAGTCTCTATTTCAGAATGTGAGACAGGGCCCAGGGTGCATATGTAAAGAGGGCTGTAGGGAGCAGCATGTTTCATCTGGGGGAGCCAAAACAGGCTGACTGATGAGAGTGGACCTCAGACTGAGCTGGAAAAATATGGTCAGCTCTGGTGCTGTGGGAGAACAGCCTTAGCCCTGAGGTGGGAAGAAGTGATTGAGAAGAGAAGATCCCAGTAAGGCTTCAAAGCTGAGGACTAAACACTGTGGCAGCATCTACCCTGTGGGGTTCATCTAGCTCAACTGGGTGCCTTAATAGAACCACGGCTTGCTGCCCCAGCCCCAAGGACTGTGGCAGAGCAGGTGAGTGGATAAGACAAACTGACCAACTTGTCCTACAGACAGCTAAGGCACCAAGAGAGAAGAAGTCATCAAGCCTCATTTAAGGTGAAGCTGCTGTGGCAATGCAATAGCCAATTACCCTAAGGTAAGGACCTATGCTTGAGGTACTCCTTAATAAAGACTGTGGACCAAATATCCTAGAAGACCTACAATTGAAGATCTGCCCCAGAGGCTGTATCTTTCTAAAGGGTTAGGGTTAGTTGTTAGGTTGTAGGAGTTAATAGTTATTAATAAATATATTTGTTAACAACATTTTCGTTTGGTCTACTAGTTGATATTTAAATTGAAATATTGCTATGAGACTCAGTTTCTACCATGTTAGAATTACCCTATTGTTGTGGTGATTAAATCTAGCTATATGATAATATTTGACAATGTCTTTATGATAATTGTTCTGGAAGATGTGATCTTTCCTATCTGCACTTAACACTTACCTTTGTTGTGATTCGGAGAAACCACCTGTCTGTCTTGTTGCAATGTTCCTTAACCTATACCACACACTATTGGAAAGACATAATCATTTTTAAGTTCAAGAAAGCAAAGGGAGTCAAAAAGATAATCACATTCTATTAACATTTAAGTTACTGTGTGCATCAATGAGTGATGAGTGCTCTGTACTATATCATCATCATCATCATAATTATTATTATTATTTTGTTTTTTAAGACAGAGTATCTCTGTATAATAGAGCCCTGGCTGTCCTGGACTTGCTCTGTAGATCAGACTGGCCTCGAACTCACAGAGATCCCCTGCCTCTACCTCCTGAATGCTGAGATTAAAAATGTGTGCCACCACACATGGATTGTCTCCAGGTTGTGATTGGGCAGATATGCACGGGATCTGGGATCAGATTTATTGCTATGGGATACTTATGATTTGAGGTCCAGCACCAATGCTGTACTAAGTCTTCCAGGCTGATTCCTGTCCTAGGGGAATTCTCCTATGATTGGTGTTCCCAACACATATGCTGCAAATTCCCCTGACTACTAGCTTTCACTTACCTAGAATTAAAGAGGGCACAAATGGTCTCTACTTCCTTCCTTATCCCATTCTCTGCCACAATAAAAAACTAACCACAATTGATCTTATCAATGTAGTATACCAGGCTCCCTACATATATGTAGACACGTATCTCATTTAGAGTAAAGGTTATCAGTACCATCTAAACTCATGTTTTGAGGTCTAATGAGCAAGCTATAAACCATATTAGATTAAGCACATTGCTCTCATGGACAGGCACGTGACATGCAGAAGGTCTGCTAGAGCACAGGAGTCCTTTGGCCAATCACTCTGTTGATTCCATTGTGATGCCTTTGGTGCAGGAGCAACGGTTTCCACCTCAGAATAAGCCAGATTCAGCTGTGTGACAAAATACACTAACGAACAAGACCCTGAGCATATCCAAGTATCAGCAGAGTGGTGCTTTCTGAGCAGCAGCTGATCTTCTTCTAACAACTGCATATAAATCACACTGCCAAATCAGCACTTCTTCCGTATCATCTCCTGTGAAATACAGCTAATGATGATATGTGGCTTTCATATCTTGCAGGCCTATGATGAGAATATAACCAGAACAGTATAACAAAGCCCTTCAAAAGCAAAACATTTTGAAAAGAGAAAAGGCACCTTACAATTTAAGGTGGAATAAAGCGTTTAGATTTGGAGAAATGTTTTATGTATACCCGAAAGATCAGGCAGGGTTTGTTCAGAGCACTTTAGTCCTTCTGTCCCCACCCACACCTTAAATCTGGACCTGTCTTTTCATTACACAACTTGTACAGTAAGATGCCAACCTTTTGATTATCAAATCCATTTAGCCAGAACAGAGCTGAGGGACTCAAGACTGTCCATTGGATTAGTTACTGCTGCATTGCAAGATAATCTTCGCTCCATTTTCCCAACAGAAGGACAAATACCTCCTCTATTCCTTCTTGAGGTATAGGATACAATATTAAAATACACACAGAGACAGGTCACATAATTTATAATGCTGAATTTTGAGATGCAAAGAGAAATATCAGTCTAGGCTGCCTGGCTGAGCATATATTTGACAATTTACACAATAAAAGAAAGACCTTTTGCTAAAAATGGTCTATGAGAAACTATCTCACATAAAAATCAGTGACAATGTCGAAGGTGAGATTTGGTCTGCAAATAAGGCTTTTATTTATTTATTTATTTTTAAAATAAAGATAACACTTTTTTCTTGGTAATTTCTCATGGGTATATAAAATATTGAAATACTAACACTTATGGAAACTGATGTTGTCAGTTTCGGATCCTTCATAACTTTCCTTACTTTGGGTTCTGTTCTGCCTACCACGTACCATGGTCACTGTAAAACTTTTCTCGTAAAATACAACAACAACAAAAAAGATCTGCCTACTGTTGAGTCAGCTAAGTACTACCATTGCCATGAACCTGAGTACCCATCTCATTAAGAAGGTTCCTGTAATTCCTAACACTTAGATGATTTGCATCCTATATTAAATTGGCATTGGTTTTTAATCCTTTTGATCATTTTATACAGACACAGAGATCACCATTAGGAACAGAGTAATGTTGAGACAATATATTCAGAATTAAAAGTTAATGAGATAATGTTTATAAGATTGTCTCCATTGTCCTTGGCAGAGGTAACACTCCATAATTTTGGGATGATTAATGTCATAAATAAGACACTTCCTGTATTTCTGTGCCCAATTCTGTGGTTTTGAGAGTCCTTTTTAGGAGAGATGTAAAACATTCCCAGAATCAACACCTAATTATTTTTCTACAAGGTCTTAGTTAATGTCAAAAAGATATCTGATTGCCAACAAGCACTCAACACCAAATGAATTAATATACCTTTATATCGTACAGCAAATACAAGCAACCAAATAAAAGAAATAGCTTTTAGGTACTTCAGAACACATTGCATACATGATCAATAGGAAAGATCTAATCATGTGAAGTACAGGGGCTGTTCATCATCAAATCAAGAGCATTGAGCAATGTAGTTTTGATTCCCTAGAACTTTACTTTTGGGTCAAAGACATTACTTTTTTGGTTAACACCTGGGAAGGACTTTAAATAGCTATTGACTTATATCATTGGAAGGCAGAGAGCAGACATCGCCCCATTTTTAAAACTGACGTTAAAGTACTATGACATTCAAACATATATCTCTCAGTCTCCACAGAAATGCTATTTACAATTTAAATGTCAGGAGTGAACATTAAAGCTTGCCACATAATTAATGAGAATTCCTTAAGAATCAATTACCAAATGCTGATAATCATTTTAGAACACCATGGAAAGATAACAACACACACACACACACACACACACACACACACACACACACACTTCTTCATTTATATGGCAATAAAATGTTTTGGTGCACCTGTATGTTTTAGTAGGATCAGAACAGTCATGATAATAAAAAGGAAAATTGAAGTTTGCTAAAGAAAGCCATTTCTATTAACAGCAAAAATTCAAGTAAAAAGATCTTATTCAAATGATCACTCAATCCAATTTTCATGGCCAATGTTGAAATAAAATCTTTCACATTTAATTCTGAAATGTATTAACCCTCATGATTAGGATTTAAAGTGAGCATATGACCTCATAATCAGTGGGTGGGATGGTTCAAGTGTTGACTCTAAGTCTCTAATGATGAAGAGGACAATGTGAGACAATGTAACTATTAATGGAGGCAAGAAAAGAAATATGGCAGGAGCATGCCAACATACTTTTTTACAGGAAAACAAGGATTCCACTGGCTGGATATGTCTGCTTCTGCACTCCTCTGAAATCCATCCAAGATTAACATTGTTATGGCAGATGTAAAAGGCTCCGATTTCATGTCTATATTTAAGTCAAAAGGAAAGCACAGATTTTAGAGTCTACTTAAGGCAGATTCCAAATCATGCTCTCTCTATGATGCTCATATAAACTTGGTCAAGTAAATGACCTTCTCTGAAAGTCACTTTCTTGCTTTATGCAACTAAAATCATAATGCCAACTTCAAAAAGTGTTGTGTAAATTATAAAAGTGAGTATGAGGGATTTTTCCAAAAACTGGTCCAATTGAACTATCATTGTTGTTTGGTTGTGTATTAGCTCTAAATCTAATAGAGTGCAAACATGGGCAACCACTCAACTTGACAGTAATTAAAATAATCATAATAACATGATTTTTTATTAAATTATTTAAACAGTATGTGAATATATAAGTATATTATTTAAGTAATATGTATATATAGTAAGTAGTAAATACATATTATTACATAATATAATTCATGTAATACTAGTAATTGTCTCTGGCTAGTACTGCTTTGTACAATATTGTCAATACTGCAAGACTGAAATAGGTAAATGACATTCAGCATAAAACACCTGAAGAGTATATGATAAATCTTACTATCTATGTGATAAAAATTTTTGAAGGATTAACTATGAAGTACTAATCAGCATTATAGAAGTTCATGGAATAAAAAATAAACACGCAGCATGAAACCCTAAATAATGTGGTGTAAAATTTGACACTAGTACACAGCATGCATGAAATGAGAAGCACAGAGAAGAAATGTACTCTTAAAAATTATCTGTCTTCAGAATTTTTTATGTCATGAGACACCCCTATTTGGTTCAGGTCTAGTAAAACTCCATCAAGAAGCTCATGATCATATGACAAAGCTGACAAATATTAGAGTTTAGATTTAAATAATGGCTTTCAAGTTTTGGGAACTCTGCTGTTCCATGCAACTCAGACATAGATACATGCACAGAGAGAAGTAGACAAAGACAGGAGGGGTATATTGAGCACTGAAAAAACTTACATATTCAAACAACTACCCCATGAACATAAGCAAAGGTGAAGCAGAGCCAGAGGGAAGCAAAACCACCCAGAGTTAGATGGGTCTTCTATAATTACCATCAATGCACATGCCTACTGCAGCTAAGATAACCATTATATTTTTCAGCTATAGCTTTCAGCTTGAGTCCAGACAGGCCAAAACTGTGTGTGCTGCTGCGTTCCACATCTTGCTGGAGAAAAAAAATCTCAGAGAGGGACATTTAGATTCTGTAATTATACTTTAAGTTTGGAAGTTGAGGATCTGGCTTTTTTAATGACTGAGAGGAGGAGCTACACAACAGTCTTATGCCGGGGGAATTAGGTACTGAGGGCCACTGAGCCAGTTCACAGATGAGGAAATTCTACTTCATACAATTAGAACAGCTTGTCAAGGTTATAACAGGCCATGAGCAATTTCCAGTCCACTTTTCACTGCATAAAGCTGTCTTCTCCCAAGAAGTTGCCTCTTAATTGTCATACTCCTTTACAAAAATCATTAATGTAAACTTTCCCTCTTTCCTGAGACTTAAACAGATAAATGTGTCTGAGTAATACATTAGTGCTGTTTTTACTTCATTTATATATACATTTAAGAAGTGTGTGTGTGTGTGTGTGGTGTGTGTGTGTGTGTGTGTGATGCATAGTGGGCTTTAAGAAGTAGACTATAAAAGAGAGAGCTCACCAGTTAATAAACCTGATGGTGAAACTTTAAGTCACTTTAATTTCCTAACTATGGTCACTAACTAGCCTTAGCAGACCTACTGGATGTCATCCATCTAAAATGTGACACCTTGTGTTTATTGGACACACAAGCACTGACACACACACACTCACATACCTACACACATGCACACATGCACACACACATTCACACAGTTAAGCAAACAGAAACCCAACAAAACAGCTCAAGCTTTTCTTTCAGGAGTGATTTTTTGCATCTCATTAAGCCCCAAATATTTCAAAACAAATTAAGACATTATTTGCATCTTAATATGTCATTACATAGTTTTAGTCCAAAAGTCCACTGTTTTGTGATATCTTCATATTCAATGTGCATTAAAAGGGAATTTTCAAGTTAATGGTGAAAAATTATATGTTCATTTTTTTCTCTTTTTTGATATGTTTATTTATTAATTCAAGTTACATCTCAATCACAGCCACATCCTTCTTCCCCTCCTGGTCTCTTCTTCCTACCCTGTACCCCCTCTCACATCTAGCTTACTCCTCCAGGGTGGTGGCCCCCACATATCAGTCCCCCTCAGTTCATCAGTTACTTGAGGGCTAAGAGCTTCCTCTTGTTCTGGGGCCAAACATGGCAGCTGTACTAAGGTAAAGTGTCCCACTAAGAGGTAACAAATCCATGAGTGAGACTGCACCACTCCTACTTGTTAAGGGATCTGTATGAGGACCAAGTTGCCTATCCTCTCTGTTTTTATTGGGGGATCTAGGTCAAGACCAAGCTTTTTATTTTCTTGTTATTTTGTTAGTGCTTCAGTCATTGTAAGCTTCTAGGGGCCTAGGTTAAATGGTTCTGTTGATCTTCATGTGTTGATCTTGACCCCTCCTGGTCTCTCTATTCTTCCTCCTTTGGGTCCATGGGTTGTAGATAGTTATCTTGTACTATATGGCTAACATCCACTTATAAATGAATAAATGCCATGCGTATCATTCTGGATCTGGGTAAGCTAACTCAGGATGAACTTTTCTAGTTCCATCCATTTGGCAGTAAATTGCATGATTTCCTTGTTTCTGATAGCTAAGTAGTATTCCATTGTGTAATTGTATCACAGTTTTTCCTTCATTATTCAGTTGAAGGGCATCTGAGTTGTTTCCACTTTCTAGCTACTACAAATAAAGCTGCTATTAACATTTTGAGCTGATGTCCTTGTGGTTTGATGAAGAATCTTTTGGCTATATGCCCAGGAGTAGTATGACTGAGTCTTGAGGAAGAGCTATTTCAAATTTTATGAGATATTGCCAGACTGATTTCCATAGTAGTTGTACAAGTTTGTACTCCCACTAGCAATAGAGGAGTGTTCCCCTTTCTGCACAACCTTGCAAGTGTATGATGTCATTTGAGTTTTTTATCTTAGCAATTCTGACAAGAATGAGATGGAATCTCAGAGCCTTTTTTAGAGTTGCCTTTCTCTGGTGACTAAGGATATTGAGCATTGGCACAGGTGACAACTTCCTAAACAGAATACCAATAGCTCAGACTCTATGATCAACAATCAATAAATGGGACCTTATGGAATTGAAAAGCTTCTGTAAAACAAAGGACACTGTCACTAGAGCAATTGGCAGCCTACAGATTAGGAAAAGATCTTCACAAACCCCACATCTGACAGAGGGCTAATACCCAAATTTTAAAAGAACTCAGGAAATTAGATAACAATAATCCAATAAAAAGTGGGGTATAGAGCTAAACTGAGAATTCACAAAAGGGGAATTTCTAATGTCTGAGAGACACATGAATAATTGGTCAATATGTTCACATTTTTAAAGTGGGTTTTGTGTGTAAGATGTGATTGCTAAGGCAGGGAGTGAAGACCTCCAGGAAATAGACAGCATTTATTAAGTGACTGTATTTATTTCAATTATTTGTGCATAAGAGAGAAAGCAAAACCCAACTCCCAGACACAGTATGATAACTCTTAGGACATGACTATCAATATTTACTGCTATTATCAGCCTCTGCCTTAACAACACCAATTTTATATATCAACAGAATATACACTGGGTAAACATTTGTCTTAAAATGTTCACAACATTTATTTCAAAAGGCATCAATTAGCCTAAACAAAGTGCCACGTCTTAGAATAGACTTCTAGCAATTATATTTCATATTAAGGGAACAACAGCTGCTGGACTGTCTACTGTGTGTACACCCCAAAATGCCTCCTGACGTTCTATTAATCTACACTCACTCATTTATAAATTTAGTTTTTATACACCCTCAGTTACAATATTCCTACTGCCTGTTCTTCTGAAGGGTAGAGAATTTCTGCACGTTTTTGTATGATCTTTACTGTTGTTTTAATATTTGTGCCAATGAAAGTTTCCAGGCTCACATTTCATTGTGGGCATTGCCAAAATCCCCAACTATTGTCCCTTCTGGCTTCTCCGTGTTAGGAGAAACCCAACACACATTCCCTTTCCCAGCTTGGGCCTCCATAATAGATCCATAGACTTCTCCACAAGAAGGGCCAACTCTTCTTTCAGCTCTTCACTAGAGATGAGACACAGGATGGATAGGGGTTTGTTTTCACTTAAATAATGATGTTGCTATGACTGCAGCTTATTGAAGATCACCAAACAGGAAAACCTTGGCTCTGGACCTCTGAATACACACACACACATACACACACACACACACACACACACACACACACACACACTCACACCACATACATGCACACATCACACACATGGGTTCTTCCTGAAGCTTGAGTATCTGAGGCCAGGACCACACCAGTGACATAGATCGTACATTGCAGATCTGATGCCCTCTAACTGAATCTATAACTATACCTTTTTAGCTTCAAGCTATCCAGAAACTGGGGGTGGGGAGAGTAAAGGGAAATCCCTTGAGGGGATGCCAGAGTCTTCCCCAAACTGATCCTTTCACTACCACACCCTAGAGACCTACTTCAAAATGTCATATTCTTTTTGTAGTCTTCATTATCCCAAAGCAACAGAAGCAAGAAGGAAAATTTGCCCAAGTGAAAGTTTTTCAGGATTAAAGTGTCCAGATGGTGGTATTCCAGGATAGAGTTACTTCTTGGATGTAATAGAATTCCTGGTGAAATTAAGCAAAGTCTTTATTATGCAAACCTTAGGAGACAGACACATTCTTCCACTACTTTCAGACCACTTCAAACACTCAGCATCCCTGACCCACTGACAACACCTCTTCTGTAGTCACAGGCCATTGTGGTCCATTCCAGAAAGCAGTCTTCTGTGTCTGTGGAGATTTCTTTCTCACCTCTAGCATGCTATCCTACTGGGGCAGCTGTCCATGGGTCCTCAGAGGCTTCTACTCATCCCAGAGAGGAAGTGCAAGAGCCCTCTCCACAGCCACTGATGGGAAAAGCTCACTCTACAAAGGCCTGGGGTGAGCTAAGGGATGAACAGTTCCAGACAACCAGAGCACACAACACACTGAAGAGTTTTGTGCCTGCAGGAGCTCCCTCATCCTGACTGAACAGCAACCCTTGGGGGGGGGCAACTAACTTCTCTCATCAGAGAAGAGCTGAGAGAGCCTGTAGGAAGCCTAGCACCAGCTAGCACCCACTTTTCCACTGGCTGCAGGTGTCTTTCTGGAGGGTCCATCACGTGGACTGCAGATGGAAACTCAGCTGGTCCAGAAGATCCTCGTGCCCATGGAGAACTTACGAACAAACTCTGCTCCTGCTATCCTACGTGAGCTGTACATCTCAGGGATGTGATCTTGACTTTCACACCTTGCCTTTTTGTGGAAACTTCAATGTGTCCCACAGAGCAAAGCAGGCATTCCTCCCATTTCACTGTGTCTCTACGAGGCTCCTTGATTTGACATTAGAACAGACCCAGCAGGCTTATGGACACATGATTCCAATCAGGTATGTTTAGGCGACTGGTAGCCCCACTAATCTCCATGCTGAGCCGTTGTGACACTCATTCTTACTGAAAGCAGATTTGCACATTCCCATCTGAAAAGAAAAATCACAATACTACTCTCTATGATCTAATAACTATGGCTTATTTTTTAACTTTACAAGTTTTACAGGTGAAAACAAAGACACTTTTTTACTGTGCCTCAGACCATTTTGAATTTTACACACCACTGTAGTCTCTGGGTTTTAGTAAAAAATCCAGACTCTGGAGAAAACTGTAATCTATTGCAGACACATATTTGCTTTTTTGTAATACATTAATAACTAAGTGCTTAACAGCTGTGCTATATGGCCTTTCTCCCCCCTGAACACAACTGCGAGGTCTTCTAAAATCACTTTTCACAAGGGCTGTCATACTTCTACTGACATGGTACCAATTGCTAATAATGCCCATAATATATCGCTTACATTCTAAAAGGAACAGACAACAGATCAGGAACACTGTGCAAAAAAAAGGGTCCAAAAGCTTTGAGTTTTCAATCAGCCTATTCTGCATTGTAGCATATTAGTAATATAATGCACTAGCTAATTATGGTCTATATTTGATGGTTTTCTGTCCCAATTAAATTCCAATCCAGGTTATTAAAGTCCAGAAGAGCTTTCTATTTCTCCTTTTGTGAATTTTAGAGATCTGTGGACACCTTAATGTCTTTTCTGCAAAGTTTACTAATGCTTTTCCAGCTAGGGTAAGTGTTTGAAAATTGTTCTATGGAGAAAATTTAGATTAAAATATCAATGTGGAAGTAAACCTACTGATGTTAGTTCTCAATAAGAGAAAAAATTTAAAGAAAATATGTCAAAGAAAGAGAGAAAATAATATATTGTATTTCATTAATTGAATTGTCTCTTTTGTTCACATTTAAAACATACAAAGAAAAGAACGACAATAATATAGAGAAAATGCAAATAATATAGTTGTTGAAAATTTTCCTCTCAGAATACTAAAGAACCTAATAATGGAAAGAGAGCCAAATTAAACATTGACTTAGAATCTGAATATATACATTTGGCCAAAAATATGCAAATCAGTAAGACCATAACATTCGTCCTCTGCATTATTCAACATTAAGTATTAAAAGTGATTATTAGATATGCAATGAAAATTGTTCAAGTACTTACTAAAATAAAATTTTTAAAGCAAGTTATAGCAAATACTGTTGAAGATGTGGAGTATCTAGGAATCCTGACATGCCTGGCTGTTGGGAATATACTTTGGAAGACACTTTGTCAGTTGCTTTAAAGCGTAACTGCAAGTTTATCTTATCTCATAAGAATTCTTCCAGACATCCACTGCTGAGTAATAAAATTATGTTCATATGAAAGCTTGGGTACCAGTGCCTCTAACTTCATCCCTTATAGCATCTGATTGTTGGAAAGTATACAGATGTTAAGTGATGAATGGGCAAACAAAATATAACAAATCCATACAGTACACAAATAGGCAACAGTAATATACATGAAATAATGGTTAAACTCAATAGTACAGGAATTAGAAATTCTTCCAAATATTAAACAAACTGAGGTTGTCACATATAAGAGCAGAAGACTAACTGCAACATGGGTAGACATAAGCATGGTATCCCTGACTGAAGATATCAGGAGAAAAGGGAAAATATAGTATTTGTTGTTGTTGTTGTGAAAATTACAGCGGAAACTGGAGCCATGATTGTCTAGAGGTAGGGGTGGTAATTTACAGCAAACAGTAAATGTTCAAAACAAATAGTCACATTCAAAAACTGGAGTGTGGCAACGGTTGCACAATTCTATTAGTTTACTGAATTATTTAACATTGACAGATTATTAACTTTATTATAAGAAAATACTATTTAATAACTCTTAAAATTTTCTGATTGTCTCACAGAATTCTGAAAAGAATGGAATTTAAATATGACAGAATTATATAATTTTGGAATTTTTTTCACAATATTAAGAAATGATTCATCTGTGGGGTTGTTATATGTACTTGCAAATTAGAATTAAACATATAAGTAATACAAATTTTTTAAAAAGTGAAAATCTTGAGCATTGTGTATACCATGCACAATAAATTAAAGAAAATGATTTTAACACCATCAGTCAGTTGCTAATGTAAAATAAAAAGAATAATAGGATAGTAGTCTTAGTTCACTCTTAAAAATTAGAAAAATCAAACACACATAACACTTATCATGAACAGAAGATGCTTATTACTGAAAAGTACAGCCAAAGTAAGTCTGTATATTGTGAGGAGAAGAAGATATTAAGTCTCACTTAGCAAAATGTTTTGGAGTATTAGAAAGGTTGTTTGTGTGCCTAATACATAATACATCAGTGACATTTACAACGGTTTTTCCAACATAAATATAGCCTTTGAGTAATTGTCATTATTTACCAGAAATACATTTCTTCAAAACTATAAGCAATTTTGGAAATTCTATTTACATTTTCTTAACTCATTTGACAGGTTCAAATGATAAACAGATGATAGAAGATGCATCTGTGTATCACAGAGTGAGAGTCCACTTCACTTAGAGATAAAATGAAAGAAATATTAAATATGACTTTGTTCCACATGTTGGTGTAATCTATCTCACTGGTCTATGCATATGCTGAAAACATATATTGGTTTTTATCTCTATATACTACTTTCTGAATTACTTCATGTGTCTCAAAAATAACCTGGCATAACCAAGCTACAAAATAGAATTTTAAAATGCACATATATGTGTGTGCATATGTATGTATATATCTTAGTTTTATATAATAGATAAGAGTTCTTATATATGTATATGTTGTTCAGAGATTATCATACTAACTACAGGGAGATTTAAATGAAATGCACATGATAACTTACTAAAGTATTTACAGATAATTTTACTAGAGTTCAAAATATTCATTTTCAAAACAATGTCTTAAAATACACCAATATCATTCCAGAATAGTCTTGAAATAAAATAATACATTTTGGTCCTAGCATTCCATCCATTAGCTTTTACATTTTTCTCAACCAATTCTTTTAGTTCTGTAACACATTTGCTCAGGCTATAAAGACCGTGACATAATAAATTCACAAAAAACTTTGAATGGCACAAATGGGAGGAATGAATCACAGAGGCCAAATTGTTCACTGCAGCTTTGTTGGCATCACCTCTTAGTGAAAGGGATCAAGAAAAGCTGAAATCTTTCCAAACGTTTTTCTAAAGAACAATGACAGGTTGTGTCAACAGAAAGTGTTAGTTATTCTCCTCTAGTTCCAGAGTCCTTAACCAGAGATGAATGGGGTCCATTGAAAGCTAATTTGTTGGACTGGGACAATCATATTCCAATGACTATGTCCATATGGTTTAAATAGTGGTCATTCCAGAGTCAGGAGATAACCAATGATTCCTTTCCTTGGTACAAGCCTTAAGTTTGAACAGCTCTACCTGGAGCAGAACACAGGACTCAAAGCTGACTCAGTATCCAACTCTCAATATTGTTGCAGATTTGAAGATTTTTAACTTCTAATTTGAGATTGACTTGTGAGTTAGGCAACCCAGACCCAGAAAGAAAATCATGAAATGTACTCACTTATAAGTGGATATTATCTGCTGAGTAATCACACTACAATGCACATATCTAGAAAAAGTTACATAAAGACAAGAGGTCTAGGAAAGAAACATGGATCTCCCTGAGAAGGGAAAATAGAAAACATTTTCTGGGTGAGCTGGGGGCCGGTGTGGTTGGGAACAGGAAGTATCAGATGGAAAAGGTAGAGAGGGAGGGAGTAAGGGGAAAGACTACTGAAATATGTGGAAATTTAGAGGGTGATGTGGAAGGTTAGTGCAGTGGGAACTTCCTGAATCCTATGAGAATGATGGTATCTAGCAAGGATTCCTAGTGTTGAAGGATACTGAGCCTGAACCAGCCATCTATAACCAGGCTAGGCTTCAAGGGGTGGGAATGAGACATCAACTTAACCACAAAGTCTATGACTAACAAGGTGTCCTGCCTACAAGATGCACTGGTATAATTGTGGCTCAGAGCTTGTGGGAGTGGCCAAGCAATGACCAGTCTAAACTGAGGCCCACACCAAAAGAGAGAGCCAATGCAAGACACTGAATAGATAGCCAGGATCTGGAGCTGGATAACTGAGACTGAGGGTAGTACCAAATATGACAATTTGTTTTTAAATCTCAATTAAATGATTTCTAGTGATATTGTGCTATACTCATAGATTGGTACCTAGTACAATCTTAATCAGAGAGGCTTCCTCCAGCAACTGATAGGAGCAGATACAGAGACCCACATTAGATGGAGTTCAGGAAACTCTGCAGAAGAAGGAGACCAAAGGATTGTAGGAGCCGGAGCGGTTGTGGACACCAGGAGAACAAGGCCCATAGAACCAACTAAGCAGGGCTTATAAGGACTCACAGAGACTGAAGCTGCAACAATGGAACTTCAGGGTCTGACTTCATCAGGTCCTCTGCATACATACTGTGCTTTTTTATCTCAGGGTTTTTGTTGGACTCCTAGAAATGGAGTGGATGTGTCTCTGACTCTTTTGCCTGGTCATGAGACCTTTTTACCTTCTATTGGGTTGCCTCATCTAGACTTGATATAAAGGTATATGCCTCATCTTACTGAATATTTTTATGCCAAGTTTGGTTGATATCACTGTAGGGGGCCGGGACTGCTCCTTTCTGAAGGAAACACAACAGGGGAGGAACAGTGGATCTGGGGCAGGGGCCTGGGAGGAGAGGAAGAAGGAGTGACTGCAGTCAAAATGTGTTGTATGAGAGAAGAACAAATAAAATTTAAAAATAGAGATTGTTTGTGACATGAAATACAATTTTCAGTTACCAACATGTGAATTAAAAGTCATGGACCTTGGGAGATTTCATTCAAAGAAAGAAATGGGATTTCATTAAATTTAAGGAATTTAAATTCCTAAAAATAATTTTAGGGACTAGTGAGAGATGTAGATAATACATGCTTTAATTATGACATGAACCATGCTTAATCAATAGGCTTGTTTCATATGTTGCATCTTAAGCAATTTGCTTCAAATCCAGGCTAATGAGCCAGAGCTTAGCTAACAGCAAGTCTATATATGGATGAGTGCCAGATTTTCCAGGCAACATCAGCTGTGAGTTTAATTTTTCAATCCATTTGTAATGATATGGAGTAATTTGGCAATGACAGTTAGGTATAATGAATGAAGACTTTGGCCTTTCATTCCAGTTCCTGTTGAAGCTTTACCTCTGCCACATATTAGTAGAGTTACATGGGATATATTACACATTGAATAGGCCTCTGATGGCAATTCTGAATGATTTTTAATATTGATGTAATGCAATTCTATAGAGCTATCAATAATATTATTATCTAAATAGAAAGTGAATTCCTGCTTCTTTCCACTTCTTATAAAGTGAGCATGACAAATTATAAACGCTCTCCAAACCTTTGTGATACGTACAATGTACATCACACACACACACACACACACACACACACACACACACACACACACACTAAACAAATTCAGACTGTCAAAAATGAAGTTAACTGTAAATAGGGTAAGAAGGAAATTAAATTTTTGTGGTTTGATCTACTTACTAATAAAAATAATTTCTTAGATAGCAATCTGTCAAAAAAATAACCTTGTACATTGAGCTTAATTTAAATTTGTGCCAAAGGGCTCCTATTCTTGATTTTATATAATGCTTAAAATTTAATTGGATGTTCAAATTTACCTAAAACTGAAGGCAAATATCTGAAAACAACAAGGAAAAGTAGAAGAACCAATAAGTAATAGTTCAATCTAAAGGTCTTGTCACTGAAGATGGCACATATTATGAGTAACATCACACTTTAGTTCTAATTTATTTTTTGAAATTAAACATTTTGTAAAGTCACACAGCTTGCTTGGCTTAGCTAACATGTTTATATTTAAAACACTTTGAATGTTTATATATAGTAGACATTTCAATCAATTTGCAAGTCTGCAGATTAGGTCTACAGAATTTTAATTTCCTGAAGTCTTTTTCAACCCTCATGTCTAAGATTAAATACCTTAAGATAATAAGCTCAAACAGTTGATTTTGTTGACATTGTACATCTATAGCTTCCATATAAGAAGTGAAAGGCATATTTAATTTTATGTTATGTCACTTTAGAAACATTTGTTTATAAATACTTTGACTACCATATTAAGTTCTTTCAATTGTTAATAACATTCATATTTTTCAAATATTTATAAGGTATATATTGGCAATAATCACAGCCTTTAGTATTGTTAGCATTGTGAGGAGTTTTAAATTATTTTTGTTCTTAAAACTTTCAGCTTCCTTTTTTCTACTGCTGCTTATGGCTTAGTTGCTGCTACCTCAAAGAAGAAATTGAGACAGTGTGGTGAAGGAGATGGTAATGACAGATATATTACCTATCTATGCTTTTCATTTTAGATGGTCTTCCATGCTGACTGCAACATTAAGTCTGCCTCTTCTCTACTTCTCTCTAATGGGAATCATTCTGGTTATAATACTAACAGGTACCAGATCAAGCCAGCAGTGTGATTAGAGTGCTAAGGCTCCCTACTTCATGGAATATCCTTTTAAAGGAGAAAACAAGTAGCTGTGATATCTATTTTGAAAAAAAAACCATATTACATTATTTCAGTAAGTCTACCATTTGATAGTACCAAAGATTATGTGAATTTGACAAAATAAATTTATTATGCCAGAATTCTGAAGACAAACAACCAGAGTTTAAGGTGGTGAATGGGATGATACTTCTATCTCCATTGAGTTATTAACTTGACAGAAATAAATTAAGAGGGGAAGGTTTCTGTTGGTTCATGATTTCAGAGGCTTCATTTCATGCCTTCACGTCATGGGAGGACCATGTATCAGAGAAGTCTCTTCACACTGCGCAGACAGGAAGTAAAATGAGACAGAACAGAACTGAGACCAAGTATAGTCTTCAATATCACAACCATAGTGACATACTTTAACTAACTAGGCTTCAGTCCCTACAGGTTTCAAGATCTTCCCTAATAAGAAGTCTCCTCATCTATGTTCATAGCAGCCTTATTTGTAATAGCTAGAAACTGGAAACAACCCAGATGTCCCTCAACTGAAGAATGGATTAAAAAACTGTGGTACATCTATACAATGGAATATTACTCAGCTATAAGAAACAATGAAATCATGCAATTTGCAACCAAATGGATGGATCTAGAGAAGCTCATCCTGAGTGAGCTAACCCAGACTCAGAAGGATGCACATGGCATCTATTCACTTATAGTAGGATTTTAGCTATATCGTACAGGATATCTGTACTACAACCAACACACCAAAAGGAACATGGACATAAACTTTTTTTTCATTTCTTTTCTTTTTCCTTTTCCTTTTTTTCTCTTTCTTTTTCCTCTCTTTTTTTGTTGTTGTTCTTTGTTTTTGTGGGTTTGTGTGTCTGTTGGTCTTTTTTTTAGTTTTCCCCCCATAGCAAGGAGACACCTTTCACTGGCAGTACTGCCTCGTAGGCCACCGGTGTATGAAGAGGCTCTCGGCCCTCATATGACTCCTGATCTGTGGTGAGAGACTGTTAGGCAGGGACACTCCACCCCAGAGGATCAAGACGGAAGGGTCAGGGGGTAGAACATGGGAGGGTGGGGCTGGGAAGCGGGAAAAGAGGACAATATGTTAAGGATGTAACCTGTAGCAACAAACAAATAAATTTATTAATTAAAAAAAAGCAGGTAACAACGTTAAAACACTGTAAATAAAATAAAGGATACAGCAGTTCAACCTGGTTTTATAAACCTCCAAGTGTCGAAAAAACATAGAGCTAAGGTAAAATACAGGAGAAATGTGGTGTTAACCCATGCCTTTAACTTCAGCAGAGACGGGAGGAGCACCATAGAGTTAGTGGACTTATAAAATCTAGAGTTACACGGAAAAGGGTGGTGAGGGTACACACCCTTAATCCCATCATTCAAGAAGAGTACACCCTTAACCCCAACACACTAGAGACAGAAACAGGCAGATCTCAGAGCTCAAGGTCAGCCTGATACAAAACAAACTCTAAATAAAGAAAAACTTCGATCCAGGAGTGGTGGAACACATCTTTAATCCCTTCAGATGGGAACCACAGGTCTCGGATCCCAATAATTAGAATGCAGAGACACACACATAGGATTTGGAAGGACCTAAGTTTAAAAGCTACTTACAAAAGGCTCACTCAATACAAACAAATTGTCCTTCGAGATCTCAAAATATATACAGTAAAGCTGGTTTAGCTCCAAAATAACAAAATAATTTCTTCTTTAAACCAGATTGAAAGATAACACTTTATATATTGTCAAAAAACCAAATTTGCTTCAGGAGAAATATTACCTACCCCCCCCAAAAAAAAGAGGGTGATTGTTCCTGAGTGAGGATTAGGGCAGGGCTCTGTTCTTATCTTTCCAGGAGAATCAAAGCATCCATTCAAGGAACCCAGAGACAACTGGACAACGGAAACCTCAGCAGAAATCAAAATCAGACACCAAAAGAAGACGAGTGACCCAGATGATTCAGCCTGACTGACTCCCTCAATAGCTGTCTCCATCAAAAGCCTACAACCACAACAACTCAATATCCCTAAGACTGTTCAGCTCTACACAATGCCCCAGCTAGAACCTCAGTAAAGCCTAGAAGTTCAGCTTCTGCCTACAAACTCCTTAGGACATCTAAACAGCTGAGAACAGAAGGACTGAATATAAAAGGATTGTATTAACATTTTTAACCATTTTTCCATTCTGGTTCGGGCCCCAAACAGGTTTACTACGACCCAAATCAGCAGGAAGTAATTTTAAGAGACTCCTGTCCCATACCCAGAGGGTGGGGAGGGTGTTTCTCCGCCCCCCCCCCCTTTTTTGGTTATTTGAAGGACAACTGAAAACTCTGTTATTTAGGGGAAGAGATTACAAGTTGTTAAATGGTCCTGTTTAATGGGTTTTGGAGGTTAGACCCAGGGTATTCCTTCTTTCCCTTTTCTGTATCCTTCTTTATCTCCTATGTAGGAATGCACGGACTTGAGAAAAATTGAGACATAGACATAGCACAGGAAGGACCAAGAAGAAGGGTCAGATTATTGAATATGCCCTTATACCTTTGTATATTGATACAAAATTAGTTGTATATTTGGCTAAAGTGGTATTGACCATTGTTTATTGTGCAAAAATAAGATTGTATTGGTCTACGTCAGTATTGATATTTGTATATTGATACAAAATTAAGATTATAGTTGGCCACAATGGTATTGACCCTTGTATATGGATGCAATATTAAGATTGTATTGGGCCAAATAGGCATTGATCTTTGTATATTAATACAAAATTAAGAGTATATTTAGCCACATTTGAATAGATCTTTGTATATTGATACAAAATTAAAGGTAACGCTTCCTAATGGTATCGTACCTAGAGATACTTAAAAATGAAATGTGAAGCTCTGGCCTCTTGATACCAACCATCTTAAACTGTTTAGGATAGTTAAGAAAAACAAACTCCTAGTCATGCATGCATGTCCCCTTGTTAGCTACTATGACAGTCTATCACAGATATTCTCTAAGCTACTCAGTAATCAAGTTGTTAAGAGACAAGCAACATTTGCTTATCTAAATACAAGAGATAGATAGGGCATCTTCAAAAACCCCAAGAGATCTGCAGAATATGGCATTCAAAGATGTGGTCCTAAATTAAGATTTTTTTTTTGATATCGTGACATATCAGCTCCTGACAGCACCCCCTATTCTACTCCAAGTAGAAGATAAGCATCGAAGAATCTCCAGTGTGAGATGGTTGAATTAATGGCAACCCTATCTCTTGGCATGTAAAAACTCCTTGCTTCAACTGCAGACAGACTGCTGTCCAAAAAGGACAAAACTTGGTAGCAGGGAAGTCGACAGCCTAGCTCTGCCAAGACAGAGTAGGTTAGTCCTTCATAATCCCTGCTCTACAATAAATGTCTGTCAGAGAAACAGGACCAAAAGGCTGAAGACTGATGCTGGAATGTATGGAGAGAAAATGGGAACTGTCCAGGTAGTCACTGGTTTGTCATTTCTTAGTATTGGAAGCTGCAGGCACTGCACTTCCTATATAATCAGATATATTTATCCTTCTCAACTCTCTGAGGTGGTTGAAGAATAGACAGCTTGAGTCTCATAGCTAAATTTTGAGTTGTTTAGGAATCAAGAGGGCGTTCTAGATCTAAGAAGATGGTTATAATAGTGATGCAAGTTAGTATGAAAACTAAGTCAGTTATAGAACTTTAAACTCATGGAGATGGTTAGAAGGTAGAAGGTTAAAGTCAGGGGCCAAATATGTATGAACTGGACATTGGGAAGGTATACTGGGCCATTTAACTCTCATAAATGTGGCATATTTAATTCTGCTGTTTTGTATAGAATTTACTGTTGTAAGAGAAAGAACCATTTGTTGGATTGAAAAGGGAAGCTGTTGGGGAGGAAGAGGGTGGAAGGGTGGGACAGGAAGGGGGAATAGGGAAGGGTTTGTGACTGAGATGTAACTTGAAGAAAAAAAATTAAAGTACTTATATAAAATTAAAAAAAAAATCAAGATCTTCCCTAACAAAGCTACCATCTAGGGACCAGATGGTCAGCACATGACTGAAAATGAACATTTTTAGTTATCCAATATATATTTTTGATAACTATATTCACTTATAAACACTTACTTACTTAACTACTAACCCTATTAATGACTACGGCCCCTATTACCTAACCCCTGAATCTATTGATAAGTATAACAACTATTTTCATAGCCTTTTAGAAGGATACAGTCTCTGGGGCAGGTCCTCAGGCATCAGGAACACAGTCTCTGTGGTAGACTCTTTAATGCACTTAGTTAGCATTTCTTCCTGAATATCTCAGACGTATATCCATCAGGGTAAATTGGCTATGGCGGCTTCACCTTAAATAAGGCTTGATTGAGACTTTCTTCTCTCTGGGAGACCTCAGCCATCTGTAGGCCAACTTATTTCCTTTGTATCAGCCACTCTGCTGCTCTACCTTAGTTTTTAAAGCTAGCCACAGTTCTGTTCAGGCCACTGTTTGGATGGGGCAAACCCCTCTAGGCAAAAGCTAAGCCACAGGGTTTAGTCCTTGGCCTTTTGCTGGTTTGCTGAGGCTTTCTCTGCTCACCAGTTTCTTTCTGCCTCAGGGAAATCTGGCTGTCAGTTCATCATAACTTTCTCCATCAGACCATATAAGGTACTTTCTAGCGTGAGGACTCTCTAGCATTAGAGGTCTCTGGCATGGGGACCCGGGCTCCATCCTTCTGTCCTTAAATAGGATCTCTCCTTGTTCTCCCTGGCTTCAGCTTAATGTGGGCTCTGCCCACTAAGCAGTTGAAAACCATACCAGGACGTAAACCTTGTTTTTAGTCCATAGAGACTCTCCTTGTTTCACCTGACTTCATCCTTGTTTTTAGTTCATAAACGGATAAGCTAATTGCCCAGAGCCAAGTTCATATTCATGCCCCAGATTAAGAGACTGTATCAGAAACCTCTAGATATTTACTAAATCTAATTTATATTAATCTAACTCCCTTACAATATGACTATAAAAGACATTTCATATTCATATCATAATACTGGGTGTCTTCTGAGGCATCTTTCTTAGGTATGTGGATCATCTTTTCTCCAGTTTTCACATGATTCTTTGTCCATATAAATTTGTGTTCTGATTCCCTGTGAGAACAAGCTAGACACAAGTGAGGACAAAACAAGTCAGAAAATGAGAAGGAACAAGATTATAACAGATTGCTAGAGGTAGCAATTCAATGAGAAACTGAGAGAAGCCAGATTAAATCAGCTATCTTGGAGAGGAGTTTGAACCAGAACAGCTAAATTGAATCAGTCAACCAGAGTTCAGAAAGAACAAGAAAGGGTTAGCCTATTCAACAGTAAGTCACAGAAGCTGAAAATATCCTAGGCCTAGATTAGATTGTACAGAGGTTAGAAGCTTCCAGGATTAGGCCTACTTTAGCAGACAGAATCAGTAAGCTTCCTAGATGACAATTATCTCAGAAGAATGAAAATTATTTTTACATTGGGGTAACTCTAACTAAGCAAGTGAAAGATAAAAAAAGCTATTTGTAAATGCTGCCCAAACACATACATAAATACACACAGAATAAACAGATAAGTGAGTAATTTTAATACATTTATTTATTAATTCAAGTTACATCTCAATCACAGCCCCCTCTCTCCCCCTCTCCCAGTCTCATCCTCCCACACTCTACCCCCTCTCCCACCTATCCTAATCCTCTGGTGTAGCAGGACCCACATATCAGCCCCCTTGTGTTCATCAGTCACATGAGGGCTAAGAGCTTCCTCTTGTTCTGGGGCCCAACTTGGCAGTTTCACTAGGGTAAAGTTTTTTTAAAGATTAAAAATTGTAAAAAATGTACACTTTTAATCCCAGCACTCAGGAGGCAGAGGCAGGTGGATCTCTGTGAGTTCAAGGCCAGCCTGGTCTACAAAGTGTTTCCAGGACAGTCAAGGATACACAGAGAAACCCTGTCTTTAAAAACCTTAAAAAACTGTAAAAAATGGGGAACAGGTCTAAATAGAGAATTCCCCAAAAAGGAATCTAAAATGGCTGAGAGACACTTGAAGAAATGTTCAAAAACCTGAACTGTCAGAGAAATGCAACTCAAGGTGACTCTGAGACTCCATCTCACTCCTGTCAAAATGGCTAAGATCAAAAACTCAAAAGACAGCATATGCTTGCAAGACTGCAGAGAAAAGGGAACACTCCCACATTGCTGGTGGGAGTGCAGACTTGTACAACCACTGTAGAAATCAGTCTGGCGATATCTTAGAAAACTTGGAATAGCTCTACCTCAAGACCCAGCCATACCACTCCTGGGCATATATCCAAACGTTCCCTCACCAATCCACAAGGAAATCTCCTCAACTGTGTTCATTGTAGCTTTATTTGTAATATCTAGAAACTGGAAATAGCCTAGATGTCCCTCAATTGAAAAATGGATTAAAAAACCGAGGTATTTATACAATGGAATACTACTCAGCTATCAGAAACAAGGAAATCATTCAATCTTAAACCAGAACCATGAACTAGAAAAGTTCATCATGAGTGAGCTAACTCAGACTCAGAAAGATACACATGGCATATATTCACTTATAACTGGATTTTTTCCATTATAGTATAGGATAACCACCCTACAATCAATATACCCAAAAATCAGGAACAGGGACTTGGTTACCTGTCAGCGGAACACCCCACACTAGTGGAACTGCCATGCATGCCTTATGCACAAGAGGAAGCTCTTAGACCTCATGTAACTAACAAACTGAGGGGGGCTGATACACAGAGACACCCCACAACAGAGGCATGGGAAGGGTGGAAGAGGAGGTAGAGGGTGGAAGGGAGGAAGGGGGTGGAAATGGAGAAAAACTAAGTAATAAATAAACGATTTAAAGTGAAAACAAAAAAAGTAACTGTAAAACTAAAGATAATGTGCTTAATAAAGGAAGGAAGGAAAGAAGGAAGGAAGGTTAGAAAAGCTATGGGACTTTCAAGGAAGAAATCAACTAACTAAGTCCCTCACTTGAAGAGTAGTAAACATTAAATTCTTAATTACAAAGATATAACAAAAATATGAACCTTGAATCTTAGGTTCTCTATGAATTCAGTAGGAGCACAAAAGAATTGTTTGAAATATGGAGAATGACAGATAGGTGAGTTAGCTCACACTCCTAAAGTATAGTTGCTTCTTTTTAATGAGAAAGAGGAAACTAGATTAGTCAGAGGTACACTCTGAAAACTTTTGGTATTTAGAGACTAGTAATAACATAGTGGTAGCTTAACTATAATAGCCATAGTTAATTCAAGGATATTACATGTGTGAGCATGCATATCTTAACATCTAATGTTATTGATCATATAAAATGTTTCCAAGACTGAAATAAGTGCCTAATGTTTTAGTGAGGGAAGGCTAACATTAAAACGCTGTAGATGGTAAGCAAGCAACCATTCTTTCTTTAAAATATATTTACTACCTGAGCATATCTTGGACTTTGAAGGCATCACAGTAGCAAAATTGCACTTATTTTCCTGGAAATACACTCCTCCTGAACAGTATCATGATGTGGAGCTAGGGTCACTGTATTTAAAAACTGACAGCCCCTATCCTGAACATGTATGTTTAGATGGGATCTCTGGACTCTGGCTGAAAAAGCTGAGCAGCCTCTGGGGTTTTCATCACATGTTCATGAGCAGTCCCTAGTGTAGTACCTGATGCTCAAGATACATTGAATTAGAGGTTAACCAGGCTCTGAAGGAGAAGCCTTAGCAGATTTACCTACACCGAAAGTATGCATCCCAAGTGGAGAATGTATTTTGAGACTGTCAAGACAAGGATGCCCTCATATACTCTATCTAGTTTAGGTGTGACATTATATATTATTTTTATCTTGAAATATATATGAAGATTATGTATGTGGGCTAATATTTAATTGAACAAATTACCCCCAAATAAAAAATACTTCCATTAAGGCAAATTACATTTTAGAGGTTCATATTAATTCTAACATTCAGATGTTATGAATAATCCCAAGTCTCCCAGCTGGAAGAAAAAAATCAGTCTTATAAATATTTATTTGTCCTTTTTAATTTCAAAAATATAGATAGAAATTCCTCAGAAGCTTTATAAATGAGCTTTGATATTAGAAAAGACCAATCAATTATTTAGTAGTACTACAAGAAGTCAAGTAAGTAGATTTATTATTAATTTATACCTAACACATATTTTGATAAGTGTATGTACAGTTGTTCAGCATGGAAGAATGCTTATATAAAAAGATATCATTCAGATCCTTGCAGCATGTTGATTTAAATAATGCTGGGTTGAACCCTTAATTTTATTTCCTGTATAAAGAAACATCCAATTAGTCTTAGATGATGATAGCATTTAGTTGAGAAGAAAAGACAATGTGGAGGTAACTATAATACAGGAAATAACTGTGTGTTTAAAAGGAAAATGTTCAGTATTTGTTCAACATTCTTGGACTCATAAAATACTGAGCATCCACATAAATCTGGAAAGAGACTTAGAAGGAGACATGAGTAAAGCCGGAGCATCCAAAAACACAGGGGAAGAGAGCAGCAACATAAGAAAATTGCAACTAATGGAGATGTGTCATGCAGTAGGATTCCAAATTCATTAGCTTATACCTTCAATAAAGGAAAAACTGGTTCTCAGTAATACCTTCCTTTCTTTCAAAAGAGCCACCAAGCTGATGTGCAACTGCTCATCATTATGAGTGGTATCATTGCAGAATAAAACTGCTGAAGCATCATCAAACTCCATTTTCCACCAGCTAGTAAGAATCCTTACTAGCCTAGGTGTACCACACTCCTCTAAAAAACATGAATAACAACTGCTGAATGTGTTCTAATTTGGAGGGTACATGATTATTGTTCAGCTTTATCTCAGAAGAAATTATAAATATACCCCAGAGAAAGTTTAGAATTATAAGTATTGTGGTAGTTTGAATGAAGATAACCCCAATCACAAGGAGTACCACTATTGGGAGGTATGGCATTGTAAGAGTACATGTGGTCTTGTTGCAGGAAGTGTGTCACTAGGTGTTGGCCTTGGGGTTTTAGAAGCTCTGGCTTCGCCAGGCATGTTGGTGCATGCCTTTAATCCCAGCACTCAGGAGGCAGAGGCAGGTGCATCTCTGTGAGTTCAAGGCCAACCTGGTCTACAAAGTGACTCCAGGGCATCCAAGGATTCACAGAGAAACCCTATCTCGAAAACCAAAAAAAAAAAAAAAAAAAATGTTTAGAAGCTCTGGCTAAGTCTAGGTGCTCTCTCTTCCTGCTGCTTGTGGATCCAGATGTAAAATTTCCAGCACCATGTCTCCTGCATGCTGCCATGATTCCTGTCATAATGACAATGGACTAAACCTCTGAACTGTAAGACAGCTGCAATTAAATGTTTTCCTTATAAGAGTTACTGTGGTCATAGTGTCTCTTCACATCAAAAGAGACCTAAGTGACACAAGAGAAGTATAGTATGTTTTATCTTTTTGAGACCTACATGCTCCTCTTCACACTGTAAAGTGCAGAAATAACAGACATGCCCACACAGATGGTAAAATATTCTTTTAGGAAACAGGCACTACATTAACCTGAAAATCTTGAGGAAAAGGTGGGGGGAGGTGACCAACTATCAGTATCTAAATGAAAGAGATTTCAGCAGAGTCAAAGCTTGGGGTGTTCCATAGCTGAGAATCTTTTTCGATAATTCCCTTCTAGGAGTGGCTCTTAAATATCCTCCAAGTCTATGTCTCCTATTCCTTCTGTAGTCCTTTTTTAATGTGTATTTATTACTTCAGGTTACATTGCCATCACAGTGCCCTCTTTCCACCCCTCCTAGTCCTATCCTCCCACCCTCTACCCCCTATCACTTCCACCCCACTCCTCTGGAGTGGAGTGTCCCTACATATCAGTCCCCCACCCCAGTTCCACAGTCATATGAGGGCCAAAAGCCTCCTCATACACTGGAGGCCTACAAGGCAGCACCTCTAGGAAAAAGTGTCTCATTGACAGGTAACAAAGTCTATGTTCCTGTTCCCTTTGGTGCATTGGTTGTAGTATAGTTATCCTTTACTATATGGCTAAAATCCAATTATAAATGAATAGATGCCATGTGCATCCTTCTGAATCTGGGTTAGCTCACTCTCAAGATGAGCTTCTCTAGTTCCATTCATTTGCCTGCAAATTGCATGATTTCATTTTTTTCTGATGGCTGAGTAGTAATCCATTGTGTAGCTGTACCAACGATTTTGTTTTTGGTTTTTTTGTTTTTGGTTTTGTTTTTTTCTTTTTTTGTTTTGTTTTGTTTTGCTTTGTTTTTTTTTTTTATCTATTCCACGGTTGAGGGACATCTGGGTTGTTTCCAGTTTCTAGCTATTACAAATAAAGCTGCTATGAATATAGATGAGGAAACATTCTTGTGGTTTGGTAAGGAATCATTTGGATGTATACCCAGAAGTGGTATGACTGGGTCCCGAGGAGGCAGAGCTATTCCAAGTTTTCTAAGATATTGCCAGACTGATTTCCATAGTGATTGCACAAGCTTGCACTCCCACCATCAATGGAGGAGTGATCCCCTTTCTGCACAACATCCCCAGCATTTATTGTCATTTGAGTTTTTAATCTTAGCCATTCTGACAGGTATGATATGAAATCTCAGAGTCATCTTGAGTTGCATTTCTCTGATGAGTAAGGATGCTGAGCATTTCTTCACGTGTTTCTCAGTCATTAGGGTTTCCTCCTGTGTGAATTCTCTATTGAAACCCAAAACATAGTAGTCACTTGCTTTGATAGCTAGTACATATCCTTCAGCATAGCAAAATTCTTTTTGTTCCTTGGAAAACTAAAACTGATAACTTTTTTCAGGCACCTTTTTTCCATTTCTCTCAAAGCAGTACGAGTCAGATATGTTCCATAAAGTATTTCTTTTCAGTGGTTGAGGATTGTTGGAACATGCTTATTTGATGTCTATGATATTTCTTCAGAAGTCTGAGTGTTATTTCCCAGTTCGCATGACATCATAAAGGCAGAATCAAGACTGAAATTCAGACTGATTTATTATCAAGCCACAGTTAGCTCATACTTTCAGGCCCAGTCCAGTCCTCTGTTGTTTATCTTCCTACTGAAATGCAGGCAATGGCAATATGCACTTCTTATTTATTCACTAGGGTATTTGAGTTAGATTTCATGTCCCAAATCTAACTTGTTTTTCTGACCTTAATCGATTTCCATTCTTTAGGGAAGAGAGGTTAAGTTGGCATTTTTCCAACTTACTGCTTAATATAATTTGAAAGAAAATATTTGTATCTGTATCTATGTCATGTTTAATGAATCAATGTTTTTATATAATCAGGGCTGATGTTTATGAAACAAAAGCTTGTTATAAGTTTCATAACAAACAAGACAAACAAATATTTTATATCTATCATCCCTTTAAGACTAGGAAATTTAAGATTCTAAACAAAAACAACAAAAAATTCAATGTCAAAAATAATGCATTGACAATAATAAAATATCAATAGAAGATATTGTCCTGATGCCCAAAAATTTTGTTCATCATATCATTTTTAATTTATTATTAATTTAATGCAGAGGGGAGACTGTGCTACTCTCTACAGTTCACAAATACATGTCTTATTCCTGAAAGAAGAATCTGACTGTGCAGTGTAAATGTCGCTATTGTTTAAATGCCAGCATTTGTTTATATATTTGAAGTTTCAACAGATAAATAGATGCCAGGGAATTAACTTACTCCAAGTAGTGAAGGACACAATGAGGAGAGGAGGTGGAAGAAAGACTTTCATCTTTTGATACATGTGATATTTAGGAAAGTACATCAATCATTATCTTTTTATTTGAACTCATTGCATTTCTCATGCTGGGCCACTATTCTTCCAAATAGTTGTATAGACCTATAATCAAGGTCTGGGTTTAGCATTCAAATTTGGCCATGATTTATCATTAATAAAAGTCTCTACCTCTGTCTTTTTAAAAAAAATTTCCTACCACAAGCAAATGAATTGGTAAAGTAGGAAGTGTTTCAATCTTATAGAGTTGTTTTCAGATATGAAAATAACACAAGTATCAAGGACCTACAATATGTCACGCCTTGTTCTAGGACAAAACTACACAAAGAACTAAAGGCAAGTGAGGAGATCTGGGAGCAGCAGAGGTGGTCTTCCTTAGCTAGCAGCACATAAATTGGTGGTCCAGTGCCAAATCGCCAGTCCAAAAAACATACCTACAAGTAACAATATATGGGTTGTATTTATAAGGTTATATCTAAGTAACATATACGCATGCACACATATATACATGAAATATGTATATACACAACATATACATATGTGTATATGCAATTATAATTAATGAAAAAGAAGTCTTGAATTTAAGAAGAGTGAGGAAGTATATATGGGAGGGTTTGGAAAGAGAAAATGAAGAAGTATTATAATTATATTATAATTTTAAAAATTGAGTAAATAAAACAAATAATATTGCTGTTGTGATATAGTTTATGTTCTGGCCAGGAATTATCAGATAGTAAACAATGAACTGATATTATAATTCACAATAATGCTTCAGTGAAATCGTGCTCTTGGGAAGTGAAAGGAAAGTGATAACCATGATAGGCTTCTGTGAGGAGGTGAATTTTAAGCTGAGGCACAAGCAATGAAAAGAGTAAAGGGGAGTAAGAAAAGCATTTCATGAAGTAGTCAAAAGGATTGCAGAGACAGATTTTCAATCTACTGACAAAAGAAAGGGTCGGAAAATAGAGAGTGAAGACCTAGGAGAAGTATACTACACAATAGTAGATCTTCAAGATCAAATATGTATGGATCATCCCATATCTGACAGAGGGCTAATATTCAAAATATATAAATAACTAAAGAAATTAAACACCAACAAGCCTAATAATCAATCAAAAAATGGTTTACAGAACTAAACCAATAATTCACAAAAGAGGGTTTTTTTATGGCCTAGAGGCACTTGAAGAAATGCTCAACATCATTCATCATCAGGGAAATGCAAATCTAAATGATTCTGAGATCCCATTCCACACCTGTCAGAAGGGCTAGGATCAAAACCTCAAGTGATAACACATGTTGGCGAGGATGTGGAGAAAGAAGAACACTCTCCCATTGCTGGTGGGAACACAGCCACTGTGGAAATCAGTCTGGCGATATCTTAGAAAATTTGAAATAGCTCTACCTCAAGAGCCAGCTGTACCACTTCTGGGTATACATACAAATGATTCCTCACCAAACCACAAGGACATCTCCTCATCTATGTTCATAGCAGCTTTATTCATAATAGCCAGAAACTGGAAACAACACAGATGCCCTTCAACAGAAAAATGGATAAAAAAAACATGGTACATTTACACAGTGGAATACTACGCAGCTATCAGCTATCAAAAACAAGGAAATCTTGCAATTTACAACCAAATGAATAGAACTAGAAAAGCTCATCCTGAGTGAGCTATCCCAGACCCAGAAAAATACACATCTTATATACTCACTTATAATTGTATACTAGTCATATAGCACAGAACAACCATACTACAATCCACAGACCCAAACAGACAAGAACCTAGCATACCTATCCAATTAAAAACTCTGCCCAGCAGCGAGTTATGGACCTTGTTATCTGTTAGTGGATCACCTTACCATAGCTGGACTGACTTATTAGGTGCCAGTACAAGAAAAAGCTCTTAGCCCTCATGTGACTGATAAACTGAGGGGGTTGATAAGTACTAGCTCCTGTCATCTGAGGAGAAGGAGAAGACAGTGTTGTGGAAGGGGGGGGGCCTGGAAGGGAGGAAGGGAGACTTCAATTGATATGTAACTGGAAAAAGTAAATTAATAAAAAATTGTATGAGTCATCATATTATGAAGAAGATAAATCCTACAGGAAACAAATAAAAATTGGTAGTGTGCTTAAGCCAGAGGGAGGGAAAACTAGGATTTGCAAGGAATTGAATCATTATAAAAATGTTTGAAAGTGTGATAATTTAAAATTCTGGTTGACCTACTTTTCATGGCCATTTTGAACCTGGTCATCTAAACTGCACCACTTTGAAACAAGATCCCTGATTTTGAAGAACACACTACTTAGAATATTACAACTAGTAAAGAGTTGTTCAATTTCCATGTGTGTGTAGGCTTTCTGTTGATTCTGTTGCCATTGAAGTCCAGCTTTATTCCATGGTGGTCTGATAAGATACAAGGGGTTATTTCAATTTTCTTGTATCTGTTGAGGCTATCTTTGTGTCCGACTATATGGTCTATTTTTGAGAAGGCTCCATATGGTGCTGAGAAGAAGGTGTATTCTTTTGTGTTTGGGTGAAACGTTCTGTAGATATCTGTTAGGTCCATTTGGTTCAAGAGCTCTGTTAGGCTCATCATTTCTCTGTTTGGTTTCTCTCTTGATGAGCTGTCCATTGTTGTGAGTGGGGTGTTGAAGTCTCCCACTACTAATGTGTGGGGATCGATGTGCGATTTAAGTTTTAGGAGAGTTTCTTTTACAAATGTAGGTGCCTTAAATCAACCAATATATTATAAAAATATGTTAACTTTAGAGTGGAAACCTGCAATGGTTTTAAGATGGGGACGTGGTTATGCCTATGTGTTTACAGGGAATGAAAAAATGTGGTTACCAATAAAACTTATAAATATTGGATCTGACAAGGGAGAACCTCCCATTAGCTGAAATATGAATGTCTTCGCATGGCAAGAGTATTTTATTAACTGTATGGCTTTCACTTTATTCCAATCTTTATCCAGGATGGACAGAGTTTATGGTGTTCATAATATTCCAATCTTTTATCCAGGATGGATAGAGTTTATGCCTTAAAATGGACTTACAAAGTTGTTCTATGCCTTCCACTTGCTCAAATTTAGAGTATAAATTTATTTTCAGAGCCAAGGCCTGAATGACAATAACAACAAGACAAATGGGCCAGAAGATTCAACCTAACATACTGCTTCAATTACTGTTTTCTTAAAAACTTTGCATGCAAATCATTTTTTAAAAGCACTAGTCCAAAAAATGATTGATCCTACAAAAACTGAACAACAAAAGCTATAGGTAACTTTCCCAGGAATTGGCCATATCTCATTTTTTGAAGGGTACCTGAAAAAATTTACACTCCGTTCCCAAAAGATGGGATGGAAGTTTTTTTTTTTTTATTTTCGTGTGTGTGTGTTATGTTATGTGTTGTGATTGTTTGTTGTTGTCTAAGATGAATGGATATATATTATGTGTTGTGAATTGGATTCAGGGATTTTCTTCTTTCCTTCACTCTATTTTTTGTCTCTTTTATTATTAAAAACTTAAGATTATTTTGTTATATTAATAGAAATTTAAGATGTTTTGTTATAATAAATATTGATAGAAAGTTACGATTATTATGTTTTATATACACTTAAAGATAAATTTTAGTTGCAAATTTTCAAGATTTCTTTTGAAAAATAAAAAATTGTTTTTCTTCTATTTTCCAAAAGACAATTTGCCCTAAGAAAGATACTACATGCCATCTTTTTATGGCATGAATGGAGACTTACAAATGTCTTTCTTCTGTTCAAAGAACAGGAAATATTCCTTCATTGATTTGTGCATCCTGCACATCCAGTGCATTTTGGTAACTGGAGAACTATATGTTACTTGTGAGAAATTATGTATTTTCAGAACAATGGGACCTGAGTCCAAAGAACACAAGAAAGTAACCCAAATGATCCAGCCTCATAGACTGCCTCAATAGCTGTTTCCTCCAAAATCTGCATCCAGAACAACTTTAAACAGCTTGCTGAGATGGCCCAGCCTCAAAGACTGTTCCAGACGGGACATCAATAAACTCCTGAACTTTCCTACTAAAGTCCAGCTTCGAACTACAAATTGCTCAGAACATTCAAATAGCTGAGCACATAGAGACTAGACAACAAATGTTACAATTTACTTGCTTAACCTTTTTTTTTTTCATTTTATTTGGGCCCCTAAACAGGTTTTCTGCATCCCAATTCAGCAGGAAAAAGTTTTAAGAGAACAATGTCCCATTCCCAAAAAGTGGGGTGGATGATTCTTTGCTTATTTGATGGGTTATAGATGTCATTTGGGGGAATGGTTACAAAACATTATATGGTCTTGTTAAGCAAGATATAGGAGATTAGATTCAAGGACTTTTCTATTTATTTTTCTTTTCTCTATCCTTCTTTCTCTCTTATATAGGGGGAAAAGACTTGAAAAGAAAAAGAGGGGAATATATGTATAAAATATAGAAATGATAAGATATAAGGAGAGATTAATGAATCTGCTCTGAAACTCAAAATTATTATTATTCTCAAATAAGGTTATCTTTCAATACATTGGTATAGAATTTTGTATATTGATACAAAAATAAGGTTAATTTTGATTCATTAGTATAGAATTTATATTTTAAGGTATTGTGCCTATACAACTCATTTAAAAATACAGGTTTACTTCCGATCCTTTCATGGGTTGGTATTGCAATCTATTTAGGAGACTGGATAATACAAGTTGACTGGCCAGTCAAGCTTCTGGTCATGTCAAATGCTAGTCTTAATTTATCACAAAACAGACTTAATAGGTTAAACAGATAGTAAGTGGTTAAAATATTCAGTTTGTTCAAAGATAGAAGATAGATGATAGATAGATTTATAAATAAAATAGATGTCTTCAAAACCCTTAAAGGCATACAGAAAATGGCACTTAAAGATGTTTTTATTATTTTAAGAATTGTTTGACTTAAGACAGTCAGTTCCTGACAGTTCACATTTGACTTGGAAGAAGAAAATGAGCATCAAAAAGAAATCTCCCATCAGGAGATAATTCCTCAAAAAGAAATCTCCCATCAGGAGATAATTACTATCTGGGCAAAAATGCCCCTGCTCTCTCAACAGACTATATGTAGTCCAAAGATCAACTAGAACATAAATGCAGGTAAGTCGACATCCTGATTCTGCAGAGACAGAATTGGAAAATCCTTATTTCCTGCTGTACAATTTAGTCTGTGAAAAATGCTTGGCCAGAAGGCTGAAGATGATGCTCCAACAATATCAAGAGATATTTGGGACTGTCTAGGCAATAAGCTGTCATATTTCTTTTTGGAAGCTGCTCTCTTATGCTTCCTACACACTCAAATAATAGCTTTATCCCTTCTTATGTCTTTGATGGGGTTGAAGACATAATAGTTATAAAATTTCAATTGAACTTGAGATTTTTAGGATTTAAAAGGATATTTTCAAATCTAATTAAAATCTTTAGGTTTATAAATATAGGATATGGTAGAAATTACTTAGGTTCAGAATTTTAGACACACCAAAATAGATTTTTTTTTCTTCTTCAAGATTGCATGATACAAATAGGCTAAGTATTATGTGTATAACTTTTTTATATGGTTTTCTTGATACTTTTATTTGTTCTTTTCATTTTTACTATATGAGTTAAAAAAATTAGCCTTTTTTGAAGACAAAAGGAGGGAACTGTTGGTGTAGTGTTAAGCATTCTAAATGTTAATTGGTCCTGTTTGCTGTCTGTTACTTACATTGACTCTGATAGGTTAAATAAAATGCCGAGGCCTGAGATTGGGCAAACACAAAAAAGGTGGGACTTCCTGAGATTATAACAGGAAGCCTGCACTTTAGATAGAGGATTTAAAGAAAGAGGAAGCACACCATGGGTTAGAGAAAAGAACCTCATTCCACATGGCCAGGAACATCGGCATATCGTGGAGAATGGCAGTCCAAAGGGATGTATGTATATATGGGGTCATATTTGGGTAATAGAATTGTGAGCTACCTTAGATGGGCCAGGATTTCACAACTCAGGTCAAGGCTTGTTAAAATTCACGTGGTGTCTGTGTGTATTCATTTATAATGTCTGGGTAAGAATTAACAGCTGCCGAATCAATTAAATATAACCTAAATACTGGTTAAACAATTTAATTTAATTATTCCTAAAAATGACACTCACATAATTTAATTATTTTTTATAGGGCATAGATGTTCAATATTGAGAGTCCTCTTGATGAATGTTTCCTTTTACGAGTATGTAATGCCCTTCTCTGTCTTTTTTATAACTTCAGTTGGAAGTCTATTTTGCTTGACATTAGGATGGCTACTCCAGCTTGCTTCCTGGGTCCATTTGCTTGGAAAACCTTTTCCCAGCCCTTTCCTCTCAGATAGTGTCTATCTTTGTTACTAAGATGTGTTTCTTGTAAGCAGCAAAATGATGGGTCTTTTTAATGGATCCAATCTGCAAGCCTGTGTCTTTTTACTGGGTCAGGGAAGAAATAAGGAAGGAAATCAAATACTTCTTAAAAACCAATGAAAATGAAGGCACAATATACCCAAACCTATGGGACACAATGAAAGCTGTGCTACGAGGAAAGTTCATAGCACTAAGTGCTTTCAAAAAGAAAATTGTGAGAGCACATATTAGCAAATTAACAGCCAAACTGGATGAATTGGAAAAAAAAAAAGAAGCAAACACTCCCAAGCGGAGCAGAAGGCAGGAAATCATTACACATATGGCTGAAATCAACAACTTAGAAACAAAAAGAACGATACAAAGAATCAATTAAACCAAAAGTTGGTTCCCTCGAGAAAATCAACAAAATAGAAAAACACTTAGCCAAATTAATTAAAAGACAGAGGGGAAAAAACCCAAATCACAAAATCAGAAATGAAAAGGGAGAAATAACAACACACATTGATGAAATCCAGAGAATATTTAGGTCCTACTTTAAAAATCTATACTCCACCAAATATGAAAACTTAAGAGAAATGGACAATTTTCTTGATAGATTCCACCTACTGAAGCTAAATCAAGATCAGATAAACAGATTAAACAGCCCTATAACTCCTAAGGAAATAGAAACAGTCATTAATAATCTCCCAACCAAAAAAGGCCAGGGCCAGATGGTTTCAGCACAGAATTCTATCAGACATTAAAAGAAGATCTACTACCAATACTCTTCAAACTCATTCACAAAATAGAATCAGAAAGAACACTGCCAAACTCATTCTATGAGGCCACAGTCACCCTGATTCCTAAACCACACAAAGACTCAACAAAGAAACAGAACTTCAGACCAATCTCCCTCATGGACATAGATCCAAAAATACTTAAGAAAATACTGACAAACTGAATCCAAGAACACATCAAAAGTATCATACACCATGATCAAGTAGGCTTCATCCCAGGAATGCAGGGATGATGCAACATACAAGAATCCGTCAACGTAATTCACCACATAAACAAGATGAAAGAAAAAAACCATATGATTATCTTGCTAGATGCTGAAAAAGCATTTGACAAAATCCAGTACCCCTTCATGCTAAAAGTTCTGGAGAGAACAGCATACAAGGACCATATCTGGAAATAATAAAGGCAATATAAAGCAAGCCAGTAGCCAACATCAAATTAAATGGAGAGAAACTTGAAGCATTTCCTCTAAACTCAGGGACAAGACAAGGATGCCCACTTTCACCATATCTCTTCAATATAGTAATTGAAGTTCTTGCTAGAGTAATAAGACAACTAAAGGACATCAAGGGGATAAACATCAGAAACGAAGAAGTCAAATTATCCCTATTTGCAGATGATATGATAGTATACATAAGCGACCCCAAAAATTCCACCAGAGAACTCTTACAGCTGATAAACACCTTCAGCAAGGTGGCTGGATACAAAATTAATTCAAAAAAGTCAGAAGCCCTTCTTTATACAAAAAATAAATGGGCTGAGAAAGAAATCAAGGAAACAATTCCCTTCACAATAGTCAAACAATATAAAATACCTGGGGGTAACTCTAACCAAGCAAGTAAAGGACCTGTACAACAAGAACTTCAAGCCCTTGAAGAAAGAAATTGAAGAGGCCATCAGAAGATGGAAAGATCTCCCATGCTCTTGGATAGGTAGGATCAACATAATAAAAATGGCCATCCTACCAAAAGCAATATACAGATTCAATGTAATTCCTACCAAAGTACTAACACAATTCTTTATAGACCTGGAAAAAGCTATTCTCAATTTCATATAGAACAGCAAAAAACCTAGAATAGCTAAATCAATACTGTACAATAAAAAAAAACATCTGGAGGTATCACCATCCCAGATTTCAAACTGTACTACAGAGCAATAGTAATAAAAACAGCATGCTACTCATATAGAAACAGACCAGTGGATCAATGAAATCGAACTGAAGACCCAGAAATGAACCCACACACCTATGGTCACCTAATCTTTGACAAAGAAGCCAAAACTGCACAATGGAAAAAGGACAGCATCTTCAACAAATGGTTCTGGTCCAACTGGATGTCCATTCGTAAAAGATTAAAATTAGCCCCATACTTTTCACCTTGTACAAAACTTATGTCCAAGTGGATCAAAGACCTTAACATAAGCCCAGTCACACTTAATCTACTAGATTAAAACCCTCAAAATCATTGGCACAGGAGACAACTTCCTGAACAGAACACCAACAGCTCATGACCTGAGACCAACAGTCAATAAATGGGACCTCATGAAACTGAAAAGCTTCTGTAAGGCAAAAGACACTGTCATTCGAACAAAACGGCAGCTTACAGATTGGGAAAAAATCCTCACCAACCCCACATCTGACAAAGGGCTAATATCGAAAATTTACAAAGTACTCAAGAAAATAAATGCCAAGAAAACAAATAATCCAATTAGAAAATGGGGAAAAGAGCTAAACAGAAAATTCACAAAGGAGGAATTCCTAAAGGCTGAGAGAAACATGAAGAAATGCTCAGCATCCTTAATCATCAGAGAAATGCAACTTAAGACCACTCTGAGATTCCATCTCACACCTGTCAGAATGGCTAAGATCAAAAGATCAAATGACAGCACATGCTGGCCAGGGTGTGGAGAAAGGGGAACCCTCCTCCATTGCTGGTGGGAGTGCAGGCTTGTGCAACCACTATGGACTTCAGTCTGGCGATATCTTAGAAAACTTGCAATAGCTCTGCCTGGAGACCCAGCCATACCACTTCTGTGTATACATCCAAATGACTCCTCAAAAAAATCACAAGGATGTTTCCTCATCTATGTTCATAGCAGCTTTATTTGTAATAGTTAGAAACTGGGAACAACCCATATGTCCCTCAACTGAAGAATGAATTAAAAAACTATGGTACATCTACACAATGGAATACTACTCAGCTATCAGAAACAAGGAAATTATGTAATTTGCAGCCAAATGGATGGAACTATAAAAGCTCATTCTGAGTGAGCTAACCCAGATTCAGAAGGATGCACATGGCATCTGTTCACTTATAGTTGGATTTTAACTACATAGTACAGGATATCTATACTACAACCAATGCACCAAAGGGAGTAGGAACATAGACTTTTTCTTCCTGTCAATGAGACACTTTGCCCTAGTGTTGCTGCCTTGTAGGCCCCCAGTGTATGCGGAGGCTCTTGGTCCTCATATGACTGCTGAACTGGGGTGGGGGATTGTTATGTAGGGACACTCCACTCCAGAGGAGTGGGATGGAAGGATTAGGGGGTAGAGGGTGGGAGGGCAGGACTGGGTAGATTGGAAGAAGACACTATGATGAAGATGTAACCTGAAGCAATAAATAAATTAATTAAAAAGAAGTATATTACAACTAAACAACTTTCAATAAACACAGAGATTCATGGAGTATTTTATACCAGATCAGATGAAATGGTGCTGGTTTCTCAGAAGAGGTGACCTTTAGGTGAGTCTGAAGGACCAAAATGCTGTGACAAGCAGTGAAAAGTGCTAGTTGGTTAGAATAGGGGAGAAATTGGGAGGGATAAAATTTTAGTTGGTGTATTTGACCAATGTACATTATAGGCATGAATACCTCAGGAGCAAACATTTTAAAGAGATGTTAGTTAATTTTACAATCAAAGAGAAATAGAGAGTTACTGAATAGCTGGGGGTGGTGGTGTATACCTTTAATCCCCACACTTGGGAGGCAGTTCTCTGTGAGTTTGAGGCTAGCCTGGTCTACAAAGCAAGCCCAGGAAACCAGGAAAATACCCAGAGAAACCTCTTTCGATAAACCAACCAAAACCAAACCAAACAAACAAAACAGTAAATGTGATAGAACAGTCAGTCCTTTGATTAGCTTATGTTATATTTGATGAATAATGATGATGGATTAGTCTCCTCATGATTATGTGACATTATGTAAGCGGTCTTTGTAGCTGACTAACTGGGAAATCATTTAGTAGAGGGATGTGCTGCTGATGACTGAGAGAGAGCCAATAGCCTCATGTGACTGAGAACCAAGGCTGTGGTTCTCAACTTTCCTAATGCAGCAAGTCTTTAATACAGTTCTTCGTGTTGCTTTGATCCCCAACTAGAAAAATTATTTCACTGCTACTTTATAACTTTAATATTGTCACTGTTATCAATTGTAATTTAAATATCTGATACTCCGGATATCTGATATGTGCCTCTCAAAAAGCTCTTGTCCCATAGATTGAGAACTACAGCGATTATAGAATTATTCCAGTAAGAAAAACAGTATCTTGGTGATGAAACTGTGGTGCAAGGAACATTTGCCATAAGGTTGACCACAGACAAGTATACTGGTTGTGGTTTATAACTGACTCTCTAATAAACATCTTGATCTTATCTTTGACATTCCTTTCATTGAGGACCCATTTAACCTAGACTTTGAATGCTAATGTGTAGAAAGTGCAACATAACTAAATTTAACTTTTAAATTTGTGATAGTTTGTCATACAACCCTAGAACACTAACAGGACTGAAATAAGTACTCAGTATAGTTATTTCATATTTTGAAGAAACTATTAGATGCTAAGTAGCATTGTAAGTATATAGGGTAGGATGTAAATATTATTCTCACCCCAGGGACAAAAGAGGCTTCTTTAAGAAGCAAGCTTCTTGATTAAAATGAGTAGTTTCCCCTATCAAAACACTATCATTTGTCCTAAGCTAGAAAACAGAGGCAAACATCAGCTTAGTCAGGTGAATTAATGCTTTGGATTGGAGACTGTCCAACCACATCTGCAAGTATAGATTTTACTTAGTGTAACAATTCACATGCCAATATCCTCCAAAAATACCCCCATGGACAGAAACAATATGACGTTAGCTCAGAAGTAATCTATCATCTATGTAAATATCCCTTAAGTCAATAAAGTTAAAACTTATGAATCATACACACATAAACCCCCTTCCTTTTCTTAAAACATTATAGGTAAGCTATACATCTTTAAAATGTTTTTTACATAATTGCCAAGATTTGGAGAGCTTGCTCAATGTTTAAGAACACTTACTGCTTTTACAGAGGACCTAAATTTGGTTCTGAGCACCCACATGGCAGTTCACATTATGTTATTGCAGTTCCAGAGAATTTGTTGTCTCTTTCTAGCTATGCAGGTACCAGACACACATGTGCAGCACATATAAAATTGCAAGTAGATATTTCTGCTGGCTGGTTTTGTGTGTCAACTTGACACAAACTCAAACCACCAAAAGAAGAAGAAGAAGAAGAAGAAGAAGAAGAAGAAGAAGAAGAAGAA
>CAJQZJ010008773.1:7043536-7104767 GCA_907164525.1 Lophiomys imhausi
AAGAAGAAGAAGAAGAAGAAGAAGAAGAAGAAGAAGAAGAAGAAGAAAAAGATCCTTAGTTGACAAAATGCCTCCAAGAGATCCAGCTGTAGGGCATTTTCTCAATTAATGATCATTGAGTGAGGGCCCAGCACATTGTAGATGGTGCCATCCCTGAACTGGTAGTGCTGGGTTTTATAGGAAGGCAGACTGAGAAAGCAATGGGAAACAGTAACCATCCATGGCCTCTCCATCAGTTCCTGCCTCCAGGTTCCATCCCTGATTGAGTTCCTGTCCTGACTTCCTGCTAAGATGAACAATGATATAGAAGTATAAGCCAAATAAACCCTTTCTTCTACAACTTGCTTTTTAGTTATGGTGTTTTGTCACAGTAATAGGAACTCTGAGTAAGACAATAGTCAATACATAAAAGTAAGTAAGTAAATGAATAAATATATATCAATTCCATAGTAAATGATGTAAACATGTTTTTGCATATAAGAAATTATTTAGCCAAGCAGTGGTGGAACACACAGAGGCAGGGTGATCTCTAAGCTTGAGGCTGGTCTGGTCTACAGGGCGTGTTTCAGGATAGATAAGGCTACACAGAGAAGCTGTGTGTCATTTTTTAAGAGAGATAGATAGACAGATAATAGATAGATGATAGATGATACATAGATAGATAGATAGATAGATAATTTAATCCCAGATCATTCTTATGTTCTTATTATTTAAATATTGAAGATTGTCCAAGATCCAAATATCAGTTAGAATATGTAAGAAAAGTGTCTTAACTTCTGATTTAAAAAAAACCCTAATAATCTGTAGTTCTGGTTGTTATTCCCATCATCATATACAGCCTGCCTGAGTTGAAGGATAATAGTATATGTTTGAATGTATGTGCTTTAAGTTAAAAACAGATGAAGTACGATTAACTCAGGTAGATAGTTCTATATCTCCTCCCCAAATTACTTATTTCACAACACAGAAGTTACCTTTCAATTAGATTCAGACTTAAAAGCTAAACAAATAAACAGAAGAAACCCAAAAGAACAAACAAACAAACAAAATAACCTCTAACTTTCCTAAATGTATCACCTTTCCCTAATATGTCAAGTATCACAATTTGTTTTCAGAATAACTCCTGCTGTATGTGCTGGAAAGATTTGGCCTAGAAAATTGATTAAAAGATTCAAATCTTTGTCTCAAAACTACAAAGAGGACATAGGCTGTACTCTTTGTCTTTCAAAATAACATCTGGTATGTTGTACCCACAAAAACATCTGATAGATTAAAAATTGAGATACATCAAAATGGAAAAAGGTACGGGCTCTGTGTAGATCCCTTGTCACTTTTTGTTATTTCAATAAGAAGCACATGCGAGGGGATATACAGAAGACACGTGGGCACTTGTTAAACCGGATTATTTTAAAGCTCAAAGTGGTAGTAGGTAAATCAGCTCATTGCAGACTGCTTTCAAGCTTGGGGCCCCGGGTGAGTAGCAAAACAAAGCTGAGTGTACTTTCCCAGAAGAATGTTTTCCTGGTTTCTGAAGGTAAAATCTTACGAGAATATGTTTAATATTAAATTTTTCCATCAGTCTAATATATTCCATCTAAGACAGCCTACCAGTCAATGGGATGGCAATCCATTTGCTTACTGTATTTAGAGAAATTAAACTGTCAGTCTTCATTTCTCCTGATGGTTATACCAGCCTGTCCTATTTTTATCTAAAGTCTTATTTGAATTTAAAATTATCCTAGAGACTTGAGGGTACTAAATTCTAGATTTAGAACCCTTTGATAAGATCCAGCATGCTAAAGCCCAAACTGTGAACCTAAGTGAAGGATGACCAAACAGAAATTGGGTGAAAGTGGCCTTTAGGATTGTGGCAAGCAGCTGCTAGGGACGACTCATTTGGCCAAGTAGACACCATCAGCTCTGAGGTCATCACCAGAGGCTGCATTGAGTTAGCCTTATTATCATTTTAGAAAGCTGAGTTTCTCATCAAGCTGGACCTTTGCAGAGTGATGACCTCATGTGTAAAGCAACCTACAGAATTCACTAAATGTAGTAATAACAGTGGAGGTGTTGTGCTGATCTCTGCTCTTCTACTCAGTCTAGATCAAGACAGCAGGGAATGATTTGGTAATAAGGCTGTCTCTGCTCAGGTCTAGATGGTTAGCAAAACAGGTTAATTTGTGAGAGAGGCACATTACCTGTCAACATTCTACATATCGTGATGTTGAAGTCAAAAGTGGGACACATAATCTTTCAATGTGTTGATGAATCTTCTTGGTGACTGGATGGATAAAGCTTTGTACCTTGCAGTAGGGCAGCCATGGTGACTGCATTGGCTCTTTGGTCATTGAATGAACAACTAAAAAAAAAAAAAAAAAAAAAAGCAACTATGTTTTCAGGACTCTAAAATCTGTCTGGGCACATGGCTCACAAATTTTCATTCTGTGTTCCAAATGTTTAGTAGCTTAGCTGGAAACCAATAAGAAGGTATTTTTAAAAAATTATAATTTCACTTGCAATGTAAGACTTTCTAGTTATGGAGCAAAAGGGAAACAATGAGTACAGTAAATGTATTTGCCAAGGATCATGGAAAGGTAAAATAAACAGGAAAACCCAGGGGAAATTGATGTGCCAATTAGGCCTATCAGTTGTTACAAGTGTAAGACTCTTTTCAGGGATGCAGATTTAGAGGTTGACTATCCTTACCTGAAGGCAAAGAATATATAGAAATTCCTTTTTTTTCTTCTAATAAGAATAGATTTTTCTCCACACAATATACTCTGATTAGTGTTTTCCTGCCTGCAAGTTCCTCTACACCTTGTTTCTCATCCAAATCTACACCCTAACTGTCTCTCTTTAGGAAACAAAGAGGCATCTAAGAAATGATAATACAATAAAATAAGTTAAACCAAAAACAAACAAATCAGAATATGACAAAACAGTCAAATAAGAAAAAGTGGCCAAAAAAAGCACAAAAGACATAAAAAGACACAGAGACAACATGGTCATAGGCACAGGAGTCTCATATCTGGATCCCAAACAGGAAGCTATAGTATAGATCCAAAGGACCTCTAAAGTTAAAAATTAAAATGCCCTACTTAACATTATGACAAAGAACCTCCAAAGATGCCATTGATTTGGTTCTCTGTTGGCTATCTACTGCTTGGCAACTCCCCTTAAGAGTTGCTTGTTTCCCCAGTGAGTATGCCTTGAAGAAATCTATTTTTTTCATTTTCAGGTGATTACCAATTAAAGGCCACTTTTGGGTTTGAAATAGAGGCATGTGTCTACTTCACTCAGTTTTAGGACCCATATGATACAGACCCACCAAGACCCTATGTATCCTACTACAGTCTCTGTGAGTACATATGTGCAACTACCCTGTTGTGTCTAGAAGGCCTTAGTATTGTCCATCCTCCCGGCTCTTACATTCTATCTGCCTCTTCTTCTGCAGAGGTACCTGAGCCATGATGGGAAGAATGTGGTAAAGGCATACCATTTAAGATTTAGTATTCCAAGATCTTCATTCTCTGCATATTGTCTGTCTGTGTGTCTCTGTATTTGTTCCCAACTGATTCAGTGAGAAGATTATCTGATTGTGGCTAAGCAATTCTCACATCTATGACTATAACAGAATGTCATTAGGAGTCATTTTATTGCTACATTCCTTTAGCAGAACAGTAGTATTTGGTTTTTCTCCAACTTCCTCACCTATTTAATCTCATGTTCTTGACCACACAGCAGTGTAGGGTATGGGTTCCACTTCATGAATTGAGCCTTAAATCAAATCAGACTTGTATTTTGTGCCAAGGTATCTTGAGGCAGGTCACTATTGTAGGTTGAAAGTTTTGGAGCTGAGTTAGTGTTTACTTTTCTCCTTTGGTAGAGTATAGAGCACATTCCTACACCATGAATACTATTCCATAGGGATAAAAGTTCTAGGTAGGTTCCAGATCCATTACCCTGATTCAATGAGCTGTACAGGTGTTGTCTTCAGAAATGGGGCTTTGCCACCAGCTGGTGGTACTGATAGAGAGCCACCAATAGAATTGGCAATAGTCTGGGTTGTTACCTTCTTGTTCAAGAATTTGATTAGAGAAAATCCATTTTGATAACAAATTCTTCATTTGGTGATGAGATATGTCCATTTAGGGCTTTGGGTCCCCTGTTGTTCCTCAATTTCATTCAGATAGCTTTTATATATGTATAAATTCTAGGAAACTTCTCAGATATTAGCTTTGCATACGATTCTTCAGGTGGCCTTTAGTTTTAGCAGTCCCTCTCTTTATTCTCTCCCTTGTCCCTCTCTTCCACTCCCTTTCCAGTTTGATTTCCCCTTAACCCTTAAATAAAATTCTATTGTATTTCCCCTTCCTAGGGAAATCTGTCCCTAGGAAGACCTAATCCCTTACACTCTACCTAACATTTGTGGCTATACAGACTGTAGCTTGCTTATCAATGACTTAATAGGTAGCATTTAATTATAAGTAAATATAAATCATATTTGTCTTTCTGAACCCAAATTACCTCACTCAGGATGATTTTTATTCTAGCTCTGTTCATTTCCCCAGAAATTTCTGGATTTTATATTTAGTTGCTGGGTAACTCTCCATTGTGTAAATGTACCACATTTTCTTTATCCATTCTCCTGTTGACACACATCTAGGTTTTTTCCCATTTATTTTTTATGAATAAAGCAGCAATGAACATGGGTTAGCAAGTGTCTCTGTAGCAGAATGAAGCATTCTATGCATATATGCCAAAGAGTAGTGTAGCTGGATCTTGAGGTAGATCAATTCTGATCTTCCTGAGGAAAGGCCAGGCTGATTACCATAGTAGCTGTTTGAGTTTACCCTTCAGTCAACAATGGATCAGCATTCTCCTTACTTCACATCCTCCCCTGTCACTTGTTTTATTGGTCTTGGCCATTATGGTTGTTGTAAGGTACAACTTCAAAGTAGATTTGATTTGCATTTAGCTGATGACTAAGGATTTTGAACATTTGTTTAAGTGCTTCTCAGCCAATTAAATTTCTTTTGAGAATTATCTGTTTAGATCTGCACCCCATTTTTAAATTCATTTATTTGTGTTCTTGATATTCATTTTTATTTCTTTATATATTTTCAACATTATCTCTCTATCAGATGTGTAGTTGGTGAAAATATTTCCATTGTTTAAGCTGTCCTTTGATCCAAATGATGGTGTCTATTGCAATGCAGAAGCTTTTCGGTTTCATGAGACTCCATTTATTAACTTTTGTTCTTTGTGCCTGTTCTGTCAGTTTTCTGTTCAGAAAGTTTTCTATGCCAATGACTTCCAGACTATTCCTTACTTTCTCTTCTATCAAACTAATCATATCTGGTCTTCAATCCATTTGGAGTTGAGTTTTGTGCAGGGTGGTAAGTATGGATCTATTTGCATTCATCTCCATGCAGTCATCCAATTTGACCTGCACAATTTGCTGAAGATGTCTTTTTTCCCAGTGTATATTTCTGGCTTCTTTATAGTAAATCACGTGTCTATAGGTATGTGGATTTATTTTTGTTCTATTTCATGGTCAATGTATCATTTAAACAGACCCACAACCCCTAGAGAAATAGAAGCAGTCATTAAACGTTATCCAAACAAGGTAAGTCCAGGGGTGGATGATTTTAGTCCAAAATTCTGAGACTTTCAAAGAAGAGTTAATACCAATATTCCTCCCCAAGATAAGAACAGAAGGGACATTGCCCAATTTTATGTGGCCACAGTTTCCCTGATATACAAATCACATAAACACCCAACAAAGAAAGAGAGTTAGAAACCAATTCTCCTTAAAAGCACATGCAAAAGTTCTCAATATAATACTTATAAACCAAATCCAAGAACACATCAAAAAGATAACCCACCATGATCAAGCAGGCTTCATCCCAGAGATGCAGATATGGTTCAACATACATACATTTATAAATGTTATGTACCCTGTAAACAGGCCAAAAGACAAAACCATGTGCTCATCTCATTAGATGCAGAAAAAGCCTTTGAGAAAAATCCAACACTCTTCAAGATAAAGGTCCTAGAGAGTTTAGGAATGCAAGGGACATACTCAACATAAAAAAGGAAGTTTAGAGTATGTCCATAGCCAACACAAAATTAAGTAGAGAGAAACTCAAATGAATTCCACTAAAACTAGAAACAAGGAAAAGGTCTCTCACTCTGTCCTTATCTATTCAATATAGTATTTGAACTTTTAGCTAAATCAATAAGACATCTGAAGGAGATCAAAGAGATACAGATTAGAAAGGGAGAAATATAAATACCTTTATTTGCAGATTGTATTCATAAGTGACCCAAAAATTCTACCATGAAATTCCTACGGCTGATTAACACTTTCTGCAAAATGGCAGGATACAACATTAACATAAAAAAATTGGTAGCCTTTCTATCTACAAATGACACATGAACTGAGAAAGAAATTAGGAGACAACACCTTTCATAGTACCCTCAACTAATATAAAATATGGAAAGATCTCCCATGATCATAGATCAGAAGGTTTGATGTAGTAAACATGGCAATCCAACCAAATGTAATGTACAGATTCATTGCAATACCCATCAAAGTTTCAAAGCCATTCTTCACACACTTGAAAGCACAAACTTCCACTTCACAAGGAAACACAAAGAATACAGGATTACTAAAATAATTTTGAATAACAAAATATCTGATGGAGGTATCACTATTCTAAGTTTCACATTGTACTACAGAGCTAGTGGAATAAAAATAGCATATATGGAAATCTTTGTTTCTCAGATATGCTATAAATCTAAAATTAAGTATTATAAAAGAAAAAATAAGTTGAAAAAATTAGTAGTACCTTAATGTGCTCAATAAAAGTGTGGGCCTCTTTGAAGAATGCTAGTAATAACTATTGTTAGTTTTGTTCTATTTACAATATTATGGGATGATGATATGTATTCTAAATATTAATTAATTGGTCCCAGAGGCCTGCTTGATGTCTGTTACTTTACTTGCTAACCACTATCTCTGATTGGTTGAATAAACACTAAGACCTGAGATTGGGCAAAGACTGAGATAGGTGGGACTAAGGTGCATGGGTTTCTGAAGCACAAAGCATCTTGGGAAGAAGATAAGAAGTATCCAGAAAAAGGAGAAGAACCCAGGTGGTGGAAGAAAGAGACACAAGATGGGATAGATGAATGAAGATCATGCCACATGGCCTGGAACATTGGCATACCATGGAGAAAAGCAGCTCAGGGGACATATGTATATTATATGGGGCTTTATTTGGGGATAGAATTATGAACTAGCTTAGATGGGCTAAGATGGCCCAATCCAGACCAAGGGTTGTGAAATCCTTCAGGTGTCTCTGTGTGCTCATTTATAATGATAGGTTAAGGATTAACACTCCCGTCCAATTATCAATAATCTAAAGGCTGGTAAATAATTTAAATAATTTACTTTGACAACAATACCTCACAGTGGATACTTACTTTTTGATGGGAAGCTGCTGGACATTTTATCCTCCAATGTCCATTTCACTTATCTCAGTTTACTGAGAGTCATTTGTCCAATGTTAATTAGAATATCATCATGAAATTCTCATACAACCTATGCCTCAGTGGCACAATTTAATATGTACACAAGTACACGTGGATATTTTGAGGAGTAATTCTCTCAGAGAGACTGTCAGCTTACATACCAGAATGTGGTATTGGATAGGAAGCTTATGGTTACTAAATTACTGTAATCAAATCTATGTCTGTCATGTATATAAAGTATCCATAAATGCAAGGTAATTGATAGTTTCTTGACTTGTTGATACGGTAATCTCAGATGCACTTTCTGGGGAAATAGTTTATTACATTAATCAAAATGGCAATATTCCACAACTTCAACCAAATATGTTTTTTCTCCACAGATAAAGTAGAAGTACAAAGTCAAACTGAAGACAATGGACCTGAACTTCAGATGCAAATTTTTTTGGAGTCTAAATGTGGTTTCTTTCTACAATCTTTATAAGTTCTATATGTAGTTGTTCTTGTATTGGAGTGATTTCCAACACAGTAGGCTACTGCACTTACTGTGGGAGAAAAGGAAACCTCAACTGCCTATTCATGAGATAACTTGGGGTAAATACATGTGTGCCACCCTCTTTCATTAATGATCCTTCTCTTTCAAGTAAATATAAAACCTTTAAAAATAAGCATTTTAAATACAAAATATGCCCCATTTTTTTAATTAAGAACAAAAGCAAAGAATAATGTCAGATACTCACAGCTTCTAATCAACTGTGCTGCCCACTCACAAGTGTTGCAGTTGGTGTCCTTTATGAATACTTATGCCGTTCTCAAAATAACTGTAGCTTGACTAAAAAAAAAAAGTAAACAAAGACACCATTTAAATTATCTGCTTCAGAAAGAATTTTAAAAAGACTAAACAATTGAGTTTCTTGTTATTTATAATTTATTCATATTAATTTACCACAGTCCAATTTTGGTCCAAATATATTTTAAATGACTCTCCGCTCCACAGCAGCTATGAAACACTAATAGGTTCTCTGAAGGGAGAGTGTTCTTTAGGGATTATCCATGAAGGAATTTTGATTGTCAAGATTGATCAAGACCTCATTAGTGTAACTACTATATCTGCTATGAATTTATGTGCATAACAGTCATGTTATGTGCTGAAGTAAGGATTTCCTATCTACGTATTGTAACATTCTGTCTTAGTTTGTTGTTTATTGTTGTGATAAAACCTTATAGCCATAAGAAACTTTCAGAGAAAAAGTGTTTGTCTCAACTTAAACATTTTGATTACAGTCCATCGTGAAGGAAAGTCAGGACAGGAACTAAAGACAGGAACCTGAAGTCATGCATGGACTGAAGTAGAGGTTATACAGGAATGCTGCCTACTGCTTTTTCCTTATGACTTTCTCACCCTGCTTTCTTATACTACCCAAGACCGTTAGGCCAATGGTGACCCAGCCCAGTGGACTGAACATTCATATACCAATAATTAATCAAGACAATACCACACAGGTTTGACTTGCCAAGAGGCCAATCTTATGGAAATATATTTCCAGTTAAAATTTCTTTTCCCCATATGTCTTTAGGTTTGTTCAAGTTTACAAAACCCAACTACACAATCATACTGGCCTCATCTCACATGAAGTTCCCTGAACCTTGGAGGATGGGAGGTTGATATAGATGACTCATTCACAGCTGATCACTCAGACTTGTCTATACTCAACACTTTGACCAGTTATGTGTCTCTGCATTAATCATTATTCATGGAAAAATGAAGTGTCTGAACCAAAATTGAAAACAACACTGATCTCCTTCCTTGACCCCAAACCCCTAGATTTATTCTTAATATCAGCATTTGTTCTTCCAGTTATAGCTTAATAATTAAAATACAACTGATAGCCAATGATTTATAACTAATTTCACAACTTTATTAAGAAATAAAAGTACATACATTTATGACTATGAGATAACACCTTCTAAGGGAGGAGAAATCTTGAAAGCTTAGATAGATCTGGCCACTGATTTCTGGTAGTTTTCAGAGTATCACCTCCTGTCTCCTGGAGCTCCACATATTCTGCCGTCAAAGAGGTTAACTTATAGGATCATAGCTAGTCAGGTACTGAGATTATGTGACAGCCTAGTGCTTAACCCTAAACAGGTCATTTATAGCATCTTCTCTGATGCTCTGGGAACATCACGGAGGAGGGGACTGAAAGAATCTAAAGCCTAGAAGGTATGGAGAAGGACTGTGAAATGATATCTTCTCTGGATGGCAGAGACATTGTAACCATTAGCACACTGCAATTGCTTCTGTCCACAATAGCTGTGCACAAAATGGGGTTTGGCAACAGTCAGTCATAGATCTGAAAGAGACTCATAGAGTCCTAGTCTTCTCTGTTGATTAATGACTGCTAGTAGGTTCTCTGAGAGGTGCATCATGGTCTTCAGTCATGCACTCACTGCTGAGCCCAATAGGCTCCGAGAAGAGTTCCAAATCAGCAATCATTCAGTTAGCCATGGTTAAGCTCAGTGAGGCAGAAGATGAAAAAAGCCAAGAACGTAATATATAGGAAAGGGACTTCTAGAGGTGGGGTTAACAGGAATGTGGAAGAGATAAGAGTGGGTGTGGTAAGAGTAATCAGAGCTCATGACATTCACGTAGGAAATTGTCAAACCATAAATTTAATAAAAGTTATGTTACCAGTACACCAAAAATGCAGTGTTACTTACCTGCATCTGAAACACCCTTGTTCTTTTTATCTAGTCCTTTCATCTATCAATAAGCACTTTTCTGTTTCCCCTTCCCAAGGAGATCCATGCATAACCTTCCAGGCTCCTCTTCACCTATCCTCTCGGGTCTACAGAATATACCTTGGTTATCATTTACTTAATGGCTAATATCCACTTATAAATAAATACATACCATATTTGTCTTTCCGAGTCTGGGTACCTCACTCAGAATGATTTTATTTCTAATTTCATTCACTTCACTGCAAATTCTATGATTGTCATACTTTTTAATAACTGTACAATAATACTCCACTGTAAATGTACCACTCTTTCTTAATCCATTCTTCACTTGAGGGACATCTAGGCTGCTTCCAATTTCTGGCTATTATTTAAAAAGCTGCAATGAGCATAGTTGAGTAAATGTCCTTGTGGTAGGATGGAGTAGCCTTTGTGGGTGGACTAGGGGCAGGTAGGGTCTGCAACAGGAGGGATCAGGTGGGAGAGAGATAGCATGCAGGGAGAAAGTGTTGGGGAGAGATTGCTAGAATTGAGATCCACCTGGGGGTGTTTGGAAATCTAGAGCACTGGAAACTTCTTGGAATTGTTGAGGGTGAGCATAGTGATGTCTTCTAGTAATGAAGGAACAGAGTCTGAACTAACCATCTCTTGGAACCAGACAAGGTTCCCTGTGGCAGGACTAAGTTGCATTCAGTTGAATTATTGGCCAAGGTGGATCTTGTAAAGATCCCCAAACAACCAAGGTTGATGCTAGGAGAGAGGGTTACTCTCTAAAAACTGACAGACAGCAGAAGGACCCATTGCTGAGGACAACATCCATACAGCTCATGGAACATGGAGAGAGGATGAACTGTTGCCTGAATGGAGCCTTCTCTCCTAAGTTCTAGTTCTTTTGGTATGGGAAGGTACTCTACAAGACAAGGAAAGAGAAACCTTGGCACCAACCCAGCCATGAAACCTTTGATCTACAATCTTCGGGCCTGCAAGATATTCTGGGACAGTGGTGGCACAGAATTTGGGGGAGTGGCCAATCAATGTCTGAGTTTATTTGAGCCTCATTCCATGAGAAGGGGCCTATGCCTGACACTGCTTGAATGGCTAGGAACTGGAGACTGGATCACCCAAAGACCTATTGTAGAATCAAATACAACTGGTCAAAAAAAGAAAATCAATGAAACAGTTCCTAATCACATTGCTATACTCATAGATATGTGCTGTGTCCAGACATCATTAAAGAGGCTTCCTCCAGCAGCAGATGGAAGTGGATAACTGCAATAATAACTGAAACTCACCAAACGTTATTGAAACTTTAAAAAAAAAAAAAGCCTACTACAAAGGTCAAAACTCTTCCCTGAACTGAGGTGAGAAATAGGGCATTAATAAACAGTAATGTCTATTTGCTGAACTATCACTAATCAGTCTAAGTTTACTAAGGGGACTAAAGGGCAGAACATTAATCCTTAAATCCATGGGCAGGATTTATCACAAATACAAAATTGTGTGGAGGTGAAAGGTGTGTGCTTTCATATTGACATTATCATGCAAGAGGGCCAGTCCTCCAAGCTCATGCATTGGACTAGAATGAAATGAGTAGCACCCCTGACAGCATGTTTCATCACCATCATGGGTCTTTGCTTCCAGCTGCCCTCGAATATGAATTGGCTCATAACAGCATATTCAGCTTGATTTTTAAAACCATTGTGTCTGATGGATTCTCAGCATAACAATATGAAGTGCTCTATATTCTCTCATTCTTGGAGTACACATTTACTGTCTTTTTTTTTTCTTTTCTCAGATAATTTATGATCCTAAGTTCATATAGTTGGGGGTTATATTTGAATATTTTTTAAATATTTATTTATTACTTTAGGTTACATCTCCATCACTGTGTCCTCTTTCCACCCCTCCCAGTCCTGCCCTCTGACCCTCTACTCCCTATCCCTTCCATCACACTCCTCTGTCCCTACATAACAGTCCCCTGCCCTAGTTCAGCAGTCATATGAGGGCCAAGAGCCTCCTCATACACTGGAGGCCTACAAGGGAGCACCACTAGGGCAAAGTATCTCATTGACAGGAAACAAAGTCTATGTTCCTATTCCCTTTGGTGTATTGGTTGTAGTATATTTATCCTGTACTATATGGCTAAAATCTGATTATAAGTGAATAGATGCCATGTGAATCCTTCTGAGTCTGGGTTAGCTCACTTAGAATGAGCTTCTCTAGTTCCATCCATTTGGCTGCAAATTGCATGATTTCATTGTTTCTGATGGCTGAGTAGTATTCCATTGTGTAGATGTACCACAGCTCTTTTATCCATTCCTCACTTGAGGGACATCTGGGTTGTTTCCAGTTTCCAGCTATTACAAATAAGGCTGCTATGAACATAGATGGGGAAACTTCCTTGTGATTTGGTGAGGAATCATTTGGATGTATACCCAGAGTGGTATGACTGGGTCTGATGTAGAGCTATTCTAAGTTTTATAAGACATCACCAGACTGATTTCCATAGTGGTTGTACAGGCGTGCACTCCCACCAGCAATGGAGGAGTGTTCCCTTTCTCCACAACCTCACCAACATGTGCTGTCATTTGAGCTTTTGAGCTTAGCCATTCTGACAGGTATGATATGGAATCTCAGAGTCATCTTGGGTTGCATTTCTCTGATGATTAAGGATGTTGAGCATTTCTTCAAGTGTCTCTAAGTCATTAGGGATTCCTCCTATGTGAATTCTTTGTTTAGCTCTGTTCCCAATTTTTTTAAATTGGATAATTTGTTTTCTTGGCATTTAATTTCTTGAGTTCCTTATAAATTTTGGATATTAGCCCTCTGTCAGAATTGGAGTTGGTGAAGATTTTTTCCCAATCTGCAGGTTGCCATTTTATTTGAATGACAGTGTTTTTTGCCTTACAGAAGCTTTTCAGTTTCATGAGGTCCCATTTATTGATTGCTGGTCTTAGAGCCTGAGCTGTTGGTGTTCTGTTCTGGAAGTTGTCACCTGTGCCGATGAGTTTGAGGGGTTTCCAAACTTTCTCTTCTAATAGATTTAGTGTGTCCGGCCTTATGTTAAGGTCTTTGATCTACTTGGACTTAAGTTTTGTACAAAGTGATAAGTATGAGTCTAATTTCATTCTTTTACATGTCGACATCCAGTTGGATAGACCTCATTTGTTAAAGATACTGTCCTTTTTCCATTGTATGGTTTAGGCTTCTTTGTCAAAAATTAAATGACCATAGGTGTGTGGGTTCATTTCTGGGTCTTCAATTCGATTCCATTGATCCACTGTTCTGTCTCTATGCCAGTACCATGCTGTTTTTATTACTATTGCTCTGTAGTACAGCTTGAAATCTGGGAGGGTGATACCTCCAGATGTTTTTTTTTTTTTAATTGTACAGGATTGATTTAGCTATTCTTGGTTTTTGTTAGTCCATATGAAGTTGAGAATTGCTTTTTCCAGGTTTATTAAAAAATTTTGGTGGTATTTTGATAGCAATAGTATTGAATCTGTATATTGCTTTTGGCAGAATGGCCATTTTTATTATGTTGATCCTACCTATCCATGAGCATGGGAGATCTTTCCATCTTCTAAAGACCTCTTCAATTTCTTTCTTCAAGGACTTGAAGTTCTTGTCATACAGGTCTTCACTTGCTTGGTTAGAGTTACCCTCATGTATTTTATCTTTTTTGTGGCTATTGTGAAGGGAGTTGTTCCCCTAATTTCTTTCTCAGTCTATTTACTTTTTGTATAAAGAACAGGTTCTGATTTTTTTTTAATTAATTTTGTGTCCAGCCACCTTGCTGAAGGTGTTTATCATCTATATTTGAATAATTAATGTAAGTGGAGAGAAGGGGTTGGTGAGATCAATCTATTGGCATAGTATCTCCCTTACAAATACAAGAGCCTGAATCTTTTTTTTTTTTGCTCTTAAAATATTTTTATTAGAAAGTATGGGAGAGCAAGTTAAAAGAGAAAAACATTAGAAATCCAGAATGGGATACAGTATAGAAAATAAGGGACCTCATGTTATTATTGAGGATATAGTGAAATACAATGTAATTTCTCTCTTTTTTATGTTTAACATGTTATTATTTTTTTTCTTCAAGTTACATCTTGATCAATGTCCCTTCCCTCCTCCCCTCCAGGTCCTCCCTCCCTCTTGCCCATCTTCATCCTCTCCTTTTCCTTGGATGAGAGGAACCCCCACATATCAACCCTCCTCAGTTCATCAGTCGCATGAGGACTAAGAGCTTCCTTTTGTACTGGGGCCTGATATGGTAGCCCAGTTATGCTAATGTGTTCTACTAACAGGCAACAGGGTCCATGACTTGCTGCTGGGTGGAATTTTTCATAGGATAGTTGTGCTAGGTTCCTGTCTGGTGCTATCTTAGAAATTTGGGAATAGTTCTACCTCAAGACCCAACCTTACCGTTCCTGGGAATATACCCAAAATATTCTCCACCAAACCAAAAGGACATCACCTCAACTATTTTCACAGTGGCTTTATTAGTAAGAGCCAGAAACTGGAAGTAACCTAGATGTCCTTCAACTGAAAAATGGATTAAAAAAAAAACAACTGTGGTACATTTACACAATAAAATGCTACTCAGCTATTAGATACAAGGAAATCATGCAGTTTGCAACCAAATGGATGGATCTAGAAAAGGTCATACTGAGTGAGCTATCCCAGACCCAGAAAGATACACATGGTATATACTCACTTATAAGTGTATATTAATCGTATAGCACAGGACAACCATCCTAATTTTTTTTCTCTTTTATTGATTGTTTTCTCAAATAATATATCCTGATTCACTTTCCTTTCCCTCTACTCCCAGTTCTTCTCCACTCTCCACCCCCCTTCCTCCAGATCCATTCCTTTTCTGTCTCTCATTAGAAGAAAAAAAAAAAAAAAGGCTTCCCAGAAGTAACAACCAAAAAATGCAAAATAAAACATAATAAGATAAAACAAAAACCATCACATTATGGCTGGACAAGGCAACCCAACAGAATGAAAAGAGCCCCAAGAGCAGATTCAAGAATCACAGATCTACTCATTAACACATTAGGAGTTCCATAAAAATACTAAGCGAAAGCTATAATATATACACTGAGGACCTGGGTGCAGATCCATGTAGGCCCTGTGATTGCTGCTTCATTCTCTATGAGTTCTTACAAGTCTTGTTCAGTTGATACAGAAGGGCTAGTTCTCCTGGTGTCCTCTATCAATTCTAAATATAATATAATTTCTAAAAAACAAAGTTTAAAAAACATATGACATGAGCTAGTGGCCCATATGTGTATAATAAAACTAAAAGAAAATAAAATTTTAATGAAAGATAAAAAAAAGCATTACTTCTGAGCATGAGATTGGATACAGGTATATAGCAACATCCTCATCTAGTAATGTTGCATGAAAATAACAAGAGTAATTATTTCATATTACATATGTTATTGTCAGGTAACTAACTTTTAGAAGTAAATATTAAACTTATTTAATATAGTAATTAAGTAAAGGCTCTCTACAAGAAAACTTTAAAACACTCAGTAGAGAAATTAAAGAAGATTCTAGAAGATGGAAAGATTTCCAAAGATCATGGATCTGATGACTCAATATTGTGAAAATGGCCATTTAACCCAAAACAATCTACAGAGTCAATGGAATACCCATTAATGCTACTCTCAGCCTTCATCACAGACCTCTTTTTGTATTTGACTACAGTTACTGGAACGACTCATAATGTATTCTCAAGATGCTAAGGACAAGTTACTGTTGAATGCTCAGCCTTAAACGAGATGCCAATATTAGTCCCTCCAAGACTCAGGAAACACTGCAGAAGAAGGGTAGAAAGAATTTAAGTGTTGGAGGATGAGGAAGACCCCCTAGGAATAATGTCTTTGAGTTGTAACAAGGCTACCACACCCCTGAATTCATACTAGCTGTCGTTTCTTACACAGGACCTGCACAGGATTGGGCCTGCCAGCATTCTGTCTGGATGATGTTGGCTCTCTCATAAGAGCCTACATGTCCACGGTGAAAGCTATTGACAATTGATGGTTGCTGTGGGAGGGATAGACATTTCTTCAATGATTAATCCACTAGTAAGTTGCCCTGGTGAATAACTCTCATCCATGCTCATGTAAGCAATACACATACATCAATAAAAACAAAACAAAACAACAAAAAAAAAACAAAAACAAAATTTTAAAACATGAATCTGTCATGATTCAACAAATTTACTTGTTCTCTCCTCTTCAATTTTAACAAATAAAGTGATATACTAAGTAACAGTCCATAAGAGTGCTTAAATTACTGTTTAAGTAAGTAACTTAGGAAAAACTTATCACCTTAGAAACAATACATTTCTGAATTGCCTGTGATTGACATTGGTATTATATTCTTTTTTATTTTTTATTTCTTCAAGTTACATCTCAATCGCAGTCCCCTCCCTATTCCCCCTCCAGTCCCACCCTCCCACACTTAACCCCCCATCCTCTTCCCTTTTTTTTTTCTTTTAAGTTTAAGGTATATCTTATTTCCCCCTACAGTTTCCCCTTTCAGTCCAACAAATGGCTCTTTCTCTTATAATAACAAATACAATACAGTACAACAGAGGTAATTAGGCCAAAGTTATGAGGGTTATATGGCTTAACGTACATTCCCAATGACCAGTCCATATGTATTTGGTACCTGATAGTAGAATGTTAAAGAGCCTGAATCTTATCCCCACAAATCATATAAATACTATACCCAGATTTGTGATCCCAGCACTGGAGGAAAAACAAAAACAAAAACAGAAAAAACAAATCCTTGAGAACCCCTGGCCACTTAGCCTAGCCTAATTTATAGAGTTGTAGGGCACTAGGAGACTTTATCTTCTAAAACCAAATAGGCAGGTGACATCTAAGAAATGAAGCCTAAAGTCTTGGCCTCCCCATTCACATAAACATTAATACATATGCACACATGTATATCTGCACATACTGAAACACATATTCACCAAAACAATGGACACATACATGATCTTTTATTATTATATCATTTTCTTCCCCCCCCCCTCTCTCTCTCTGTGTACACCCAGGGAGCCTGGGAAAGTAATTAGATCCCTTGCAGCTGGAGCTATAGAGTTGTGAACCACCTGACATGGGTGCTGAGAACTGAACTGATACACTCTAGAGAGCCGCAAGTTTGTTGACCTCTGGTCCATACCTCCAGATCCCATAAACAGTCCTTCATGATTCTGTTTGATTTATCCAATATTGATGTTCAGCCCCTCTTCCTAACTCTACTAAAGAGATCTCCAGCCCTAGTGGGGGGGAGGTTCCTAACTACTGACAGCTTCTAAATTCTGTGCCTTTCTGCTCCTCTCAATAAGGGTTTGTTCCATTGACATGGAAGCTTCACAACTATGCTATACAACGATTTAACCTACACAACAAGTGCAGATAAGAGACATGTAACACTCTTAGGAACAGGCCACAGGGCTAGTTTACTGCCAACAGTGGAGATTACACATCAATTACCTAACATAGGCTTAGCAATTTCCCGATCTTCACTCGTCTGTCTCCTTATGAGCACTCTGTTTCATATCATGAATTCCTAAATATTTTTATCCATGTATTTCTTATCTTAAAATCTCAATATTTTAATAATAACTATTTAATATACTTACTTTAGGTTTGTTACCTTGGCCTAATGCCTAGATAAGGGGAAAAAGAAGCATGAAACATCAAGAATAGACAGTATGAGACTGAAATAAAATCCAAGGTCTTAGATGTATTATCTAAAAGTCAGTCACTGTCTAAGGCTTGTAATTAGCTCATTTGGTATCTGATATAAAAAGTTGGCATAGGTCATGAAGATTCTACACAGTGCTTCAGAAAACCAAAAGTGAGTCTTTGGTCACATTTTGCTGGCACTTTTTTTCTCAGATGCTAAAGAAATTTCTTGTCTTTGGTTATCCACTTTACCTGTCTTCCCTGGGATGTTCATTCTCTAAGTTCTACTTTTATGTCATAATATTCTGCTCTTCTCTCCTCATTACTCTCTATTAAGGTCTGAAGCAGGAAACACATTCTTTTTTTTTTTTTTTTTTTTGGTTTTTCGAGACAGGGATTCTCTAACAGCCCTGGCTCTCCTGGACTCTCTTTGTAGACCAGGCTGGCCTCGAACTCACAGAGATCCGCCTGCCTCTGCCTCCCAGGTGCTGGGATTAAAGGCATGCGCCACACACCCGGCTAGGAAACACATTCTTAATAACTGTGTTTTTAGTTAGAGAAGTGAGAGTCAGAATTCAGTGATTGTTTTTAAATCATGCACATGGACGGGAATATGCTAAATAGTAACTTGAAATGAGGTCTTAGCACTATGCAAATTTAATGTGTTAACTTTTCCAGAAGCCAGTGTTTCTTCCTTCAAGAATGATCTTTTGCCTCCATTGCAGAAGGTGACATGAAGGCGATGGCTGCGTCTCATTCACCACAGGGTGTCCTACATCATGTAAAATGGCCTGATGAAATTGATGCTTAGTAAATGTTAGAAAAAGGAGATACATGTAATCATGAAAATATTTAGTTTCAAGAAAGGAAATCTATTATCTGATTAAATCACATCCAATTGGTAAATTGTTTATTGTCTTTATTTTGCCAAAGGAATAAAACAATCCTTTTTGTGTGTGAATAGTGCAGATAGACTTAAATACTTACTTCTGTATTGTTCAGAGCAAGAGGGTGATAGTCATGTAATGGGGACAATTACTCTGTCTTTCTCATTCTCCTGATGCTGATTGCACCGTGCCCTAATTATCTCAGCATAGTTACTGTCAGGGGATTTTACTGACTTCTGGCCATGAGGTTAGAACTTTGAAAAACCTACAGACTTTCAGACAGAAGAGTTACTCAAACATATGTTGGGATATATACATATTTAGGTTATCAAACAATGACAAAGTAAAATAGTGTGATTAATTTATATTATCAATGGGAAAAATGGAATGAGAGAAAGACATCCCTATCTACCTAAATATTTGACTTCGATTGTTTGATTAGATTGAGATAGAGATGTACTTCTCAACAGTTCATTGTCTCAAGTGGAAATATCAAGTCTTGCACTTATCTATAACAGCTAAACATTTGACATAAGAACTTTCAAATCAGAGACTCATGAAGGAAGAGTTTCATTGCACTTGATTCCATCACTGATTTGCTACAGTCTGTTCATTGGTTAGGGTCCAAGGCAAGTACAGCAATGGAAATAATAGCGATGGAAAAATATGCTCATCATGAACTAAGATTAATGAAGCCTATTAAAGGAGGCCCAGGTACCTTTTATCATAGGAATGGTGATCAAAGAGCCTGAGTTTTGCAACTCAGCAAGATAAATAAGAATTAATGACTGCAAAAGTTCATAACACAGGTACTGACACGTACCTTTCAACTTCTATAAATGGATATTTGTATTGAAATAGAGGGTTATATCAGATATGTGCTAACACAGCATACATCTGCATGTTTGCATAATGGAGAGTCACCAAACTACATTTGAGAAATGTTGATCCTTGCTATAAACATAGCTTTTAAAATCAGTAAACTAATAACTGTCAAGGTGTAGTATTTATCATGCTGTGTCTGAATTTCTGGATTCCATCATCTTAAGTATATACCTTCTGAGATAATTTTATGGTAAGCATTAAAAGTCATTCACTGTTTACGCATGTTAGGGAGGAAATTCAGCCAGTATTTTTCAGTTGTTTTATACTCTACATTCTGAGATAGACAAGTCATGAGAGACAGATGTTCATTCAGTTTTTTATTGAAAATACATTTTCTGTATTCCCTCGCATTCCTCTCCCTTCCCCTCCCCACCTGCTCCTTCCAAGCCAGATCAGCCCTCATCCATCTGTTATCCATTTTTTTATTTAAATTACTTCATTTTAACCATTTAAGATTATCTTCTGAATTGAGCCAACAAACACAACCATCTATATACTAAAAACCAAACAATGAATGTTTATAATATTCTTGTTAAATTAAAATATAAGCAGAAAAAAGTGACATTAGACTCCAGTGCCAGATGAGTAGAGGAGATTATAATACAGTTTAAAAAAATGAAGAGAACCTTTTTTTTATGGCCAAATTACAGTAATCTAAGCATAAATCTTTTTAAAAATAGTTTTCTACATTCCATACATTCCACTATTTAAAATACATATTTCTGTGGTCTTGGTTTTGTTTGGGTTTTTTTTTGTTTTGTCTTAGTGTTTTCACTAAAACATTTATTGTGGTTGTAGAAGCATTACCACAGTCTTGAAACATTCTACCAACCATAGAAGAAATCCTGAGTTTATTAATAGTCACCACCTATTTCTCCTCACACCTTAACCTACCATAGCCTTAGTTGACCATTAATTTATTTGCAAGCTCTATAGACTGATCTCTACTGAGAATTTTATATAAAGTGAAGCTCCTTCATGCTCCTTTTCGTCTTCATTCATTTAGAAGGACATCTTTAAAGTTCACTCATGTAAAATCATGTATTACTACTTCATTCCCTTTTGTGCTCTAATGATATGTTATAGATACAGAAAACATAAATATTATTTATAAAAAACATAGATTTTATTGGTTGATGGACATCTCAACTCTATTTTTTTGGCTGTTATTAGTCATGTTGCTGTTAATATTTGTACACATCTTTCCATGTGGCTATATCATTATTCCATTTCAAGATATATTTCAGAGACTAAAAAGATGACTCAGTGGTTAAGAGTACTAGCTATTCTCCTAGAGGGCATGGGTTCTAGCTACTCTTCCAGAGGATGTGAGTTCCATTCCCAGCACCCACACTTACAACCCTCTGTAACTCCAGTCTTGAGGGGATCTGATGATAATCTCCAGTCTTAGGGGATCCTCTTCCGCCTCCATTGACACAAGGCATGCATTTGGTACACAGATATATATCAAAGGACTCATATACATAAAATAAAGATAAAATGAAAAAAGAAGTACTTCAGAGCAGAATTGCTGAGTCATTTGGTAATTCTTTGTTTACTGTTTTAAAGACTGGCATTATTTTCCAAAGTAACTAAATAAGGATTCCCACCAGGACAGATGAGAATTACAACTTCTCCATTTCCTCATAACACTTCTTACTATCAGGCTTTTATTTTTTTCTTTTTTTTTCCTTTATTTTTTATTTCTTCAAGTTACATCTCAATCGCAGTCCCCTCCCTATTCCCCCTCCAGTCCCATCCTCCCACCCTCAACCCCCATTCTCTTCCCTTTTTTTTTTTCTTTTAAGTTTAAGGTATATCTTATTTCCCCCTACAGTTTCCCCTTTCAGTCCAACAAATGGCTCTTTCTCTTATAATAACAAATACAATACAGTGCAACAGAGGTAATTAGGCCACAGTTATGAGGGTTATATGGCTTAACGTACATTCCCAATGACCAGTCCATATGTATTTGGTACCTGACTTTAACATTCTACTATCTAAACATCTCCATAAGTTTAAAGTTCTAAATCTGACTCAACATTTATACTAACTTGCAACACAATTTTAAAAGTGTCTTCTTAGATCTATAACACTCTCTTGACTCCTAAACAACTCAAAATTAAATTATGAGACTCTAACTATCTGTTCTTCAACCGCCTCAAAGACCTGAGAGGGATAACTATATCTGATTTGATAGGAAGTACAGGGCTGCAGCTTCCCAAACTAAGAAATGACATACCTGTGGCTGCCTGGACAGTTCCAATTTTCTCTCCATACATTACAGCATCGCTCTTCAGATTGTAGAGCAGGGGTTATGAAGGACTTACCTACCCTGTCTTGGCAGAGCTAGGCTGTCGACTTACCTGCTTCCAGGTTTTGTCCTTTTTGGACAGCATTCTGTCTACAGTTGGAGCAAGGGGCTTTTCCTACCAAGAGATAGGCTTGCGACTAATTCAATCATTTCCCACTGGAGATTCTTCGATGCTCATCTTCTACTTGGAGGAGAATAGGGGGTGCTGTCAGGAGTTGATATGTCTTGATATAAAAAAATCTAAAGTTACAAAAACATCTTTGAATGCCATATTCTGCAGATCTCTTGAGGTTTTTGAAGAGGCCCTATCTATCTCTTATATTAGGGTAAGCAGATGTTGCTTGTCTCTTAGCAAGTTTATTTCTGATTAGCTTAGCAAGTAACTATAATAGGCTGTCATAGTACCTAACAGAATGACCGGCTTGCGTAACCATTAGTTTGCATTTCTTAATTATCTTAAACAGTTTATGACAATTAGTAGTAAAAGGCCGAAACATCACATTTCATTTTTTTTCTTTACCTCCTAACCCTTCCATCCCATTTTTCTGGGGCTCCTTATATAACAGTCTCTCATCTCAGTAGAGGTCGTATGAGGGCCAAGAGCCTCTTCATTCATTGGGGATCTATGAAGCTGTACCATCAGTGAAAAGTGTCTCATTGCCCGGAAGAGAGAACTACTAAACAAACAAACCAATAAGCATACAATAGATAAAAAAGACTAAAAAATAGAAAAAATATAACTAATATATAAAAAATAGATAAAGAATAAAAATTAAAAATAAGAAGTCTACGTCCAAGTTCCCTTTGGTGTGTTAGTTGTAGTATGGATACCTTCTACTATATAGCTAAAATCCTACTATAAGTGAATAGATGCTATATGTGTCCTTCTGAGTCTGGGTTAGTTCACTCAGGATGAGCTTTTCTAGTTCCATCCATTTGGCTGCAAATTGCATAATTTCATTGTTCCTGATAGCTGAATAATATTCCATTGTGTAGATGTACCACAGTTTTTTAACCCATTCTTCGGTTGAGGGACATCTGGGTTGTTTCCAGTTTCTAGCTATTACAAATAAGGCTGCTATAAACATAGATGAGGAAACTTCCTTATGATTCCATGAAGAGGCATTTGGGTGTATACCCAGAAGTGGTATGGCTGGGTCCTGAGGCAGAGCTATTCCAAGTTTTTTAAGACTTTTAATGATAGCTACTCTCATGTACCTGCGTAAGTGTCTCCACCTGGTGGGTTGTAAGCTTTTGGATAGGTTCATGGCTGTGTGGGAAAGATATCAGCAGGGGGATGAACAAGAGCACAGGCAAAGAAGAGCAGGTATAGGCACCAGCTCTTTCTCTCCACCTTTAATGTATCATCTTCACCTGTGTAAGGCAAGACTTTCAGGCTTGCATAAACACAGTGAAGGATGAAAGTAAAAAAAAAAAAAAACAAAAACAAAAAAACACTCTGGGGGGTGTGTGAGGGGAAACAGCTTCTAAAGAAGCAGAGGAGGATGAAGTCTGCATTAACATACATAAGAAACAATAAAAGGGCTGGGGAGATAGCTTCATTGATAAAGTGCTGGCTACACAAACATGAAGAACTGAGTGTAGATAGAGCCTTATCACCAAATAAAAAGTTGGAAGAGGGAGTGGTGTGTATTTGTAATCCCAGCTTTAGGGAGGCAGAGACTGGCAGATCCCTGGAGGTCAATGGCCAATAGGCCAAATGAATCAGTGAGCTATAGGTTCACCCTATCTCAAAAATAAGCTTTTGTGAAAGATGTATGACACACAGACACACACACACACACACACACACACACACACACACACACACACATGCACATGAAATGACCGAGATACTGAAAGGGATTCTTTGAGGAAAACCCTGTACTATGAAAATTAATTTGGGTACATAGAACTCCTTGGGCAGAAGAGAGGTTTACATGTTAAATATATATTACAAGATGTAAGCAATCAGATTGAAGATGTTGGTTTTACATAAGGGCTGATTTTTATCTATTCTAATTCCCTTCCCCAACAAGATCCATCTTCACGCTCTAGGGCAATGGTTCTCAACCTTCCTAATCTTGTGATGGTTGAGGTGACTCACAAATATTGTAATTTTCTGACTATGAAAAAGTGTGCTCCTAATTGTTATTTGAAGCCAGTGACACACCAGGCAAACAGGATGTGCAAATGTGACTCTCTGATCTGTCCTTAAAAATAAGGTCAACTGCTATGGGAAAGCTGACCTTCCTCAGTCTACTAGTTGTGCCACGAGGAATGTGGCTTTTTGCATGATAAAGATCTGACAGAAAGAGCTGGGCCAAGAAGCATGGGTGACACTGATGTAATTTGAGGTCTACCCCATGGAATGAAACCAACAGTAAATACTGCTTTTGTTACCAAGAACCAGAAACTAGATAGCCCAGGAACTAAGGTTAAGCAAATACTACTGGTCAAAAACAAAAACCAAAACAAACAAATCAACAGTCAGACAAACAAACAAATAAAACACAGTGATAAAATGACTCCTAATGAGATATTCTGCCTACTCATAGATCAGTGCCTTGTTCAGTCATCATCAGAGAAACTTCCTTCTGCAGCAGAGAGGAAGAAACATGGAGAATTCAGGGAAATCCATGGGAGAAAAGACTTGAATGAGTCAAAGAGCTATAGGTTATGGAGAACTCTGAGAAAATAAGGCCCTCTAAATCAACTGGGCAAAGCTCATATGAACTCATAGAGTCTAAAACTGAACGTACAGGTCTTCATAGGCATGCACCAAGTCCACTGGGTATGTAATATGGCTTATAGCTGCTACGATTTCTTATAAAAGCCCCTTGCTCTTGCAATTCTCCCCTTTTTCTTTCTGAGCACCTCCACGCTGAGTCCTCTGCACCCCATCTCCTCCCCCATAAAGTCCCCCACAAGAGATCTGTTGCATGGTGTGACTCTATGGATTCCACTGCCTAGGGATTCTGCCATTAGATCTATCATTTGGTGTCCTGACTGGATAGGCTCTACTAGTGCTTGTGTTCCCCTTCAGAGGTTGAAGCCACACACTGGGACCCTATTTCAGTCTGTCTGTTACAGGCTCACATTCCTGCCACCCGACCAAGGGATTTCTCCATCCACCACCAGCCAATTGTGAGTTGCCCCTTCCTGGTCATCTATATGCTTGTCTGAACCTAGTTGGGACTCATCTTTGATCATCTGGTACCCCTCTGGTGTCCTTTGAAGCAGAGGTACCCAGCCACAGTTAAGGCTAACCCTTCTGGTCAACTTCACCTCCCCCCAAGACACTTTCCCTTACTCTTCAATCAGCATGGTCCCTTTGTTCTCATAAATCTTAGCACTGGGTGGTCTATGTCTGCTCTGGCAAGCTTGCCCTGGTCCCTGCCTATCCACATGGCAACCTGGTTGAGCAGCCTGTACTGACAAATTTGAGTCCTACCTTTGCGATGCCTCAGGCTTAGGCTTTTGGACTCCTCCCCTACCCTTCCCCATGGAAGCTATGTCTTCATCTGTCCCTTTTCATTGAGTGAACTTTCTCAAATAGAAAACAGAGTGGGATCTTATTCCTTTAGCTCCTCCCCTTTCATTAAAGAATTTCAATATTATTCAGTCTTTTAGTCTATGTTCCATCAATATATATATATATATATATTTGATTCTCACTAATATATATGATTCTCACTAATAACTTCCTTCCTGAGGAGCATGGGGAGTCTGGGAATAGGCTAGAGCACATGAAGACGAAATACATCAGACTAATGCAGCACACTTGGTCAGGTCTGAGGCAGTGCCTGATGAGGATCCCCAATGGAATTAAAATAACACAGATGGTATTTTAGCTAGAAACCAATTTACAACTTGCCTCCTTGCTTGTCTCTGTAAGTCTGCCCTTAAACCAGTAAATTATGAAAAAAAAAAAATCCAAGAGGTCATCCAAGACAAACATGAAAACCTAAAACCAGTTTCAATTTTTAGAGTGCCTCACAAAGGCCCTGTTACAGTATACAAATCTAGACCCTGAAAACCCAGAGGGTAAGCAACTCCTAATGACCTATTTCTTTTCCCAGAGCTCCCTGACATTAGGGCCAAGCTTAAGCGCTTGGAGAGGAGGGCTATAACTCCACAGGCAGAAGTCCTAGTACTGGCTTTTAAGGTATACAATGGGAGAAATGAAAAAGCCCGCAAGCAAAAGTACCAAATGCTGGCCAAGGCTTCTGACCCACTTCAGCAACTGCCCAGGCTCCCTTGCACCCTAAGGCTTGAGGACCACCAGGTCCCTGCTTCAAATGTGGACAGGAGGGTCATTGGGGGCGGGCCTGCCCTAATCCTTGCAAGTCATCAGTGGTGTGTCCAAAGTGTCTTCAAGAGGGACATAGGGTTGTTGATTGTTCTTGTGTCCCTCAGGTCACAGGGTCATCACTCCCAGATCGCACTCCAGTCTTTTTCCTAGGCCTGGCCATGGACAACAACTGAAGGGGCCTGAGCTCCCTTGACTGGACCACTGTTATCTCTAACAAGGAGCTCAGTGTGGTCATTACAGTATCAAAGTGACACATTTCATTCCTCATGGACACTGGGGCCACTTACTCTGTCCTATTGGAGTTTTGGGGACCCACCTCTCCTTGTTTCCTTATCATTGGGGTAGGCTGGCAGCCTTACAAACCTCACCAGACACAACCACTCAATTGAATTTTCAGCGGGGGGTGTTCCTCTCACTCATTCTTTTCTAGTGGTAGCAACCTGTTCCATCCCCTTATTGGAAAGGGATATTTTAGCCAAAGTGAGATCACCTTATTCCTTTGCTCCCCCCATTCACCTGTCACCAGTGGCCCCTCTCCTCCCTCTATGCTACCCAGCCTACTGGTTCTAACAACCCATTTTCTATCCCAGCCTCTCAGATATATCCCTAAGTCTGGGATGTCCAAAACCCCTCTATTGCTAAACACCATTCCCCCGCTGTCATCCAATTACAGGACCCTAATCAGTATATCGCCCAAGCTCAGTACCCTCCCTCTCTCTCCAGAGCCTTAGGGGACTTAAGCCCATCATCTCTGACCTCCTAAGAAAAACACTTCTTCGACCCACCTCTTCCCCTTTTAACAACCCCATACTTGCAGTTAAGAAGCTCAATGGAACCTATGGCCTGGTAAAAGATCTCCAGCTCCTATATTCTGCAGTGGATACCCTCTAATCTGTTGTGGCCAACCCTTATATTCTCCTTTCCACTATCCCCTCAGGGACCTCTCATTTCTCAGTTCTGGACCTCAAGGATGCCTTCTTCTCTGTCCTCCTCAACACCCAGTCACAAAACATGTTTGCTTTCACCTGGACTGATGCTAACACCCACTTCTCTACCCAACTCACCTGGACTGTCCTGCCTCAAGGGTTCTGGGACAGCCCACAGCTATTTGGCCAGGCCCTATCATCTGATCTCATCTCTTTATCTCTCCCTGAATCTAAATTTATACAGTACATAGATGACCTTCTCCTCTGCAGTCCATCCTTACAGATCAGCCAGACTAACACCTCTGCTCTACTAAATGTCTTATCCAGCCAGGGCTATAGAGTTTCACCTTCTAAGGTCCAATTATCCACCCCTCAGGTTACCTACTTGGTAAACTAAAAATTACTCCAACTCACAAAGCCTTAGATAGAAAACACCTAACCCAGTCTCTTTCAGTCCCTTCCACTAAAGAGATTTCATCATTCCTAAGAATGGCTGGCCTCTTATGCTCCTGGATCCCTTCCTTCTCCCTCCATGCTTGCTGTTTATATGAAGCAGCCTTAACCTCCCCGAATGAACCCTTTCTCAAGCCTATCCCTAAGCTCTTTCAAAAGCTCCAACAGGCTCTCCTTCAGGCCCCAGTCTTGCACTTCCCACACCTAACTCCTCTCTTCTCTCTCTATGTAACAGAAAAAGAGGGATATGCACTTGGGGTCCCAGGCAATCAACTGGGAACCTCCTTTGCACCCCGAGCATGCCTGTCCAAGAAACTAGACCTGACCAATCAGAGATGGGCACCCTGCATATGTGCTTTAGCAGCGGCTGAGCTTATTTGAGAATCCAAAAAGTTAAATTTTGGGTCACCTACCACTATCTTCTCTTCTCACAACTTGTCCCAGCTCTTAATGAATAAAATCTTATAAACTCTACCTCCCTCCAGGATTCTTTCTCTCCAGGTGGCACTAGTAGAAGACTCTACACTTACTTTCCAATCATGCCCACCTCTCAAAATCTCAAATCTTCTTCCTCAACCAAACCCTGACCACTCCCTGTCTCATTCTTGTATTGAAACCTTACAGGAACTATTTTCTTACCCCTCACACATACAGGAGGGCACATTGCCTTGGGCCATCTATACATGGTACACAGACGGCAGCTCCTTTACACATTAAGGAGTCCAAAAAGCTGGCCATGCCATAGTGTCATATACTGAAGTGGTTGAGGCGCAAGCTCTCCCTGCCTATACCAGTAATCAAGGCCGAACTAATAGCTCTTATTCATACTTAGTCCTTCCAAATGGTGCAGGGATAATCTACACAAACTCTAAATATGCCTTCCATATCCTCCTGTCCCATACTGCCATCTGGAAAGAGTGTGGGTTACTTACAAGGAAAAGAGTATCAATAACCAATGAAGACCATTATGGCCATGCTAGAAGCCTCCCATCTCCCTACTGCTATTGGAATTGGCCGTTGCCAGTCTCAACAGACTGACAATTCCACCAGTTCTAAGGAAAATAACCAGGGGGATGAGGCAGCTAGAGCTGCGGCCCTCAGAGGCCCAAAATCATTTCATCCATCACAGTACATCCTTGCACTATAACGCACATCCTTCCTATCACTCCCTGACACTCATCAATCCTGTCCTATCTACACAAGCTCTTTCATTCCAATAGCCAAGCTGTATCCCACTTTGCTAAAACCCACCTAAAGCCTACCTCTAGGAACTTGGATTTCTTAAAGTCCATTAATGCCTCTTGTAAAATCTGTCAGATGTCATAGCCCAACTCCAACATCATAGTCCCCCTTTTCTTACACACCAGGCTAGAGGCTTCCTCCTTGCGACCAACTAGCAACTTGACTTTACCCACATGCCCACAATCAAATGCTTCAGGTACCTCGTGGTCCTGGTGGACTCCTTCTCAGGATGGATGGAGCCTTTCCCACCACCAACAGAAGATCTCAGACTGTCTGTTACCTGCTCGTTGGAGAGATCATCCCTAGATTTGGTATCCTTGCCTCCCTTCAATCAGACAATGGTCCCAAATTCACCACCAAGATTTCCCAAACGAATCTAAAGCCCTAAACATCTCTTGGTATTTTCATATCCCATATCACCCCAGTCCTCAGAAAAGATAGAAAGAACCAATTGCTCCTTAAAACTCATCCTTGTCAAACTGTCACAGGAACTTCACATCCTCTAGGTAAAGCTTGTGCCTCTTGTCCTTTTTAGGCTACAAGCTGTCCCCAAGAAGCCTCTTTCCATCTTGCCATTTGAGTTTGTGTATGGATAACTGGTTGTAACTCTGGGTCTTTCACCTAAATTGTCACCTCTCCCTGATCACCTATTCACCACACTACTCTGTTATCTCCGCTTCTTCCTATTGAACTTTATTGACCACTGTGTACCACGGCCACATACCAACTTCTGTCCATCTCTGTCAATATTAGGGATCAGGTCCTTCGGTCCCCTCCCCCTACACCATTGTCCCTCACTCCTTTCTCCTAAATGGCAGGGTCCTTTCAAGGTAATTCTTGTGACTCCCACAGCTGCTAAACTCAAGGTTATTCCTCAATGGGCTCACCTATCTCATCTCAAGCCCTTTTATCCTCCCATCTCAAAATAACTTCCCTCTTACACATCAACCCCAACAGGACCCTGCTCCCAAGTTTCAGAGGACCCTGAGACCAACCTCCTTGTCTCCTTTTCCAGAAAAATGAGGCTTCCCTCTGGCAGCTGCTCTCAATCCTACTGGCTTTGATATGGATTTTTTTTCCTCCTTGTTCTCTTGTTTGTTTCTGCCCAGGGCAGTTCTTATTTATGGAGATTTGAGGTTCAAGAAACCCTCATTTACAACAAACAGTCTCTCCAAATAGGGTCAGAAATTGTTCTATAGCTGGATGCCGATTACAATCATCATCACCCCCATATCCACCACTCCAGATCTATATCATTGCATTTTTGTTTGCTTTCTCTTTGACCAGACAGAAATGCAAGAAATGGCCAGACAGATATGGAGGCTGCCCATACTGGTCCTGCCAATATCATTTGCCAAATGTAATGACAAATTACTACCTTTACCTAGCAGATGAGTTCCTCTTCTTCTATATCCCAGACCCATGGAATTCCATGTGGGAAACGTCCTGTTTGGTAAACTCTACTGCTTTGCCAAACCAGGACTCCTGATAAGCACAATTAATATCCATAGAAAATATGTCCCAATTACTCAGCCTCTGAAGTTAGAGGAAGGATAAGATGTAATCAAATATTCCTCCAAGGTCATTGCCTCTTTAACATCCTTGCTCTTAAATAACACTAACCTGTCATTTCGTCTCCAGCTTCAGACTCTGACCGCGGCCTATTGGCTCCTCAATGTCACCCAGCCTGTGTGCTTTGGAGTTTACTGGTTGTGTGTGCCTCCTGGAACCAGCTCACCACCACCACTTAGAGCTTTTCCAGTGACCCTGTCCAACAACCTTACCTTGCCATTCACCAACTGCCTTGACCCTGGTGTAGCCACGACTGCCTCCTTTTTTTATATCAACCTCTTTGGCAAGGCAAACTGTTTTAAGCCATCTGGGACATGCTCTGCAGAGGCTTTAAGTTCCCGAGACTGCAACAAGACCATAACACTTAAAACCTCATCTCAGCCCCAGTGCCCCACTGTCTATAACACCTCATTCCTTTGTGGTAAGAGGGTCTAAAATCCCTGCCTGTTGTTGTTCGGGTGTTTTCTGCACGCTGGCTGGTGTTTCTCTTCCCCAGGCTGGTGCTCAGGCATGATGAAGAGGGTCTATCATTCCCAGTGGTGGACTTCATAACTGCCCAACATAACTAAAGTTGAGTGCAAATCCTGCCCCTCCTGACTTGCAGGAATAACCCTGGGTGTCATCACCAGGACAGCAAGACTGCCCACCTCCCTAACCTTGTATCACCAGGTTTCTTCTCAGTTCATTCAGGATCTCCAGCAGGTAGCCCAAACCATACTGACTCTTCTAGGACAGATCAGAGAGACTCCCTGGCAGCAGTGGTGCTACAAAATCAACAGGGACTAGACCTTCTTACATCAGAAAAAGGTGGTCTCTGCTTCTTCCGCCAGGAGGAATGCTGCTTCTATGTCAACCAGTCGGGTATAGTTGAAGACAAACTCCAACAACTCCAAACTGACCTACAGAAGCATAAGGAACAATTTAAAGCCTTCAATCCCTGGGTATTAAAAAACCCCATATAGAAGTGGATACTGCCCTTCCTTAACCCTCTTCTTTTTGTTTTCTTGCTTCTGCTGTTTGCACCCTGCTTTATTAATTTCCTCTCTACACTTCTCCAATGACAAATCCAAAAACTTTCCAACCAAACATTTAATCAGTTACTTCTGCAGGACTACCAACCACTGGCCACAGAACCTGTGGTGGCTGACTATCGAATTTACCTTGATGGTGGGGACTTACTGCACCCCAGAAATGACAACACCCTTAGACAGCAGGAAGTAGCTTAAGAGAATGATGTCCCTACTCCTGCCTCACCATCACTCTCCCCTTCTAGTTCCTCCTTTTTATAATATACAAAAGGGAGTGATCTAATGTTAGTGACCAGGCACCTACATGGCCAGTCCAAAGGGATCAGCAACAAGACACGTCATCACCAGCTGCCTGTCACCTCAGATCCCACACCCACCAGCACATGTGCTACCCTCTCCTATAAAAGCCCCCTGCTTCTACCATTCTCCCCCGTTTTTTTTCTTTGCACCCACTTCCTCCCAGGGGCCTCTGCACCCCTCCCCTGCCCCCAAAAAATCTCCAACATGAGATCTGTTGCATATTGTGACTCTGTGGATTACACCACATAAAGATTCTGCTGTTAAATCTATTACCCTTCAATCCAAATCTACATCTTTTCTTTCTCTTATTAGAGAAGAAACAAGTTTTAAAAGCAATAATAAAATGAAAGTGTGTGTGTGTGTGTGTGTGTATATATATATATATATATATATATATATATATATATATATATATATTCGAACCAAATGGGAATCATTTTCTTAACACAGAGTGAAAACAAATTCTATGGTCAATATCACAAAACCAAAGAAATCAGTCACCAAGATTCCCGACTTATAGTCACAGTCTCCTTTCCATAGCTTACTAATTACTCTGCCATCTACCATTTATATAATCTGAAGACAAGGAGACGGTATGAAGTCTCTATTTGTTTGTTTAAAGAAGTTTTTGTTATTTTTTTGTCAAATTTATTTTCATTTCCCTATTTATGTGTCTGTAAAAGAGGAGTCTAATGATGATCCCTCTCCACCCAGTACCCCTCTCCACCATTGGTGTTCATGTGCTATCATTAGACTTGATGTCACCTGACTAATCATCAATTTTTTTATTATTTTTTGTAAATTTAAGTTCGGTAATCATTTTGTTCTACTTCCACCTACTTGTACTTTTGTATCATTAGACTTGATGTCACCTGACTAATCATCAATTTTTTTATTATTTTTTGTAAATTTAAGTTCTGTAATCATTTTGTTCTACTTCCACCTACTTGTACTTTTGTTGTTGTTGTTTTATTTTGGCTTTCCTTCCTTCCTCCCATTCTACTCTTTAAAACTTTTTAAATTATTTTCATTTAAGTTAATTTGAAAACTATTCTACTTGAGTAAGGGTGTACGCTTGCTATGGCCGGTGCAGAGATCAGAAGTCAGTACTGCCACTGTGGTTCCAAGATTAAATTGAGGTTATCAGGCTTGTGTGGCAAGTGCTCTTACCAGCGGAGCCATCTCAACCCTTTGAAAGTTATCCTTTCACTCCATATATTTTCAAAGTCTCATTGTTCTTTTATTCTCTTTTTATCTCCCCATCTCTCTCTCTCTCTCTCTCTCTCTCTCTCTCATTCTCTTTTGTTTCTTTGGGATAACAACTGGGTTTGGATGCTGCTGAGAATGACCTGCAGCTCTATGTCTTCATGTCACACACTCTAAGTGCTGAGACTCTGACTCACTATCCCTGCACAATGTATCAGAATCCCTATATTCTAATGACTCACAAGCTTACCTCACTAGCCAAGGCACTTCCCGGGAAAATTGTTTCAATTTGCTCATTTACATGTTTCAAAGTACATATAGAAGATGACACCAAACTCATCCTTAGACTTGATGAGTGATTAGCTCACCTTGAATGAAGTCAGATGACATAATCTTAAATTGCTTTCAAATAAACATCAATTTTCTTTGTCAGTATTTTTCATATAATCTCGTAGCCATTGTCTTCCCTCTGTCATCACTCCTCACTTTGCCTTTGTAAATAAATTCTGCAATATCCTTCCAACTGATGCTCCGTATTTACAAGTGGGTTTTCTGAAGGCCTGGGTCAATAACTTTTTTGATTAAAATATAACTGTGCTTTTTATATTTATATATTTTACACTGGTTCATAAAATAAATGAGGCAGCCTTTCGTTTTTCATGTTTTGCTTCCTAATTAGATATTATTTTTAGAAATGCAAGAAGGTGAACAACCCTAGATATAAAGTTTCCGTCTAAGTTTATTTTCCTTCTGTGTTGACCAAAGTATTTTAGGGGAAGGGGGTTCATTTAGCACATAGAACCTTGTTATGTTCCACTGAGGCAGGGTAGTCTTGGTGGCAGGAGCTTGAGGGAGGTTGTCACACTGCATCTGTAGCCAAGAGAAAACACCCGATAAATACATGGATGTTAGTGCTCAGCTCATTGTCCACTCTTATACCGTCAGTTAATGATATCAGCTTAGTCCCCACAGACATCAGAGGCCCAATTCACAGGTGATTCAAAATTTTGTCACATTCATAAGTCACACTTTCTTAACCCCAATAACAATTTTAGTCACACTCGTGTAGATGTGTCCATCAAGGGAGTAGTTCCCTCCGCAATGTGCCCTAGGATCTCCAGCGAACCAGCACTCCCTCAGACATATCTTTTGTTTTAACTTCAATAATTTTAAGTTAGTTTTGCCAGTTCTTAAAGATAATTCTTATAACATGCGTTCTTGCATCAATCTTCTCTCATTGAGCATAGCTGTTGTAGCATTTAGTTACTGTGTATATAAGAATGCATCTCTTCTGACTACTCACACAAGTTTACCTTTTAGACATATTCCTATTGATAAAAGTATTATGTTCACTAGTTTCTTTGATCTATTTTTTCATTCTTAAGAAAAGTATTGTATTCCTAAAAACTAATTGTGGAAGTGTACAAATCTATGAACATATAAAGAATCCATGTACTATTTACTTGAAGCAGGCAAGTGGTATGAAACATAAATTATATCTCAAAAGAATCTGTTTGCAAAAATGAAGGTCTGTATTGTTCAAATTCATTTGATGGAGAGTCCAGTGTTGTATTTATATTCATCTATATTGTCATATAATGTAAATTAAGAATAAATATATAAGCATAAGAAAGATCAGAATTTAAAGTCAGTGACAGTTTCCTTTCCTATGAGTCCTAGTCAGAACTATATTTGTATCATAATTTAGAGAAAATGCGTATTAATATTCCTACGTGTGGAAACTATACCTTTCCTTGTATGGCAAAGAGACATATGTGGTCTCTGACCTGGTATGTGGGTGAGACTCATTAAAGAATCAAAGAGTAAAAGGATCCGGAATAGTGAGTAGCAGATGGAATTTAATACTCAAAATATTCTAAATAATTAGTTACTTTATCCAAGAAGTGTGTAGTCCAAAGTAATGTAAATAATGACTTTCCTGTGAATAGGAATAGAGTGTGACAAATGAATGAATCTCTCCAAGTTATTAATTAAAATTTTCAAGTCCCACTTGGCTTGGGTCACAGAACCCTGGCTAGGTGCAGTGAGGGAATTAAAGAACAGACACACATATAGAAGAGGTAGGGTCAGGTGGGCTGTGTTCACTCTGGTGGAGTAGTACTCTTGTGCAACAGTTAGAACCTCAGTGTGCTTATTATGTACATAACATGGTAAAGGAGTTAGCTAGGCTCAGTGTGGAGTCTCTATAGGTTAGAAGTCTCAGGCACTAAACATCTGGGAGGAGGAAATTGCAGTTACCAGGTTTTGTCCACACTGCCAACATCATATTGAGACACTTTACAATCCCTCTGATCCTTTCCCTGTTGGAAGGGTGTCCACATTTGTCTTTGACATGGCTGTGCCCATAATCAAACAACATATATTCACTCTTTAAGGACTTCACCTACACTTCACACACCCACTCATGGCTTTCAGTGGTTCCCACGTAAGGCATCATATATTCAATTTTTCTTTTAGAATATAGGTATGTAAAAGAAAGAGTATAAAAACAGAAAATACCCAGAACATGAAATTAGTCTTTGGAATTTTTTCCAAGAATGGGGTCTCAGTAAGTGCTTGGAAAAGGAATGAGAAGAAAATAATTGAGAATGGAAAAGGTTTGTCACTCTGAAATTGCAGATGACATAGGGGTTTGATCTTAAATGCTAAGCAATTCATTTCTCTTCTTGATTTTTTTCAAATGTCAAATAAATTTAATAATAATGGACACTCAACAGAGTTTTTCTGAGGTTTAAACTTCTACACTTTAGGTCTGTAGGTTCTCTTTTACACTGTGCTACTGTGTAATGAAGTAATGGGATTCCAGCAAGTCTTCATGGACTTCTAAAACTGTCCTTTATTTCCCATAAAATCAAAATACTATTGTGGTAGGAACATAGTAATAGTCTAAGACTGACAATACAAATATTTTAAGTGTTCTGAGTGTGGGGATTGTAATGTGCATTATAATAACGATCATGATGATTCTGGCATGTGTATTAGCATCATACAATATCAGTAAAATAGTATGAATATCCAAATTGCAAAACTCCTTTAATTAGGTAAGGTTTGGGGATTTTTTTCTTTGAATTTTTGCCTACTATTATTGTTATTATTATTATTGACAAATTAATAGTATAATTGCAGCAAGAAGTGATGTTTAATTAGGCAGCTATATTTTATGAAGGTAGCAGGACTTAACGTCTGTTCCAAATAAGCTATGTTCTTTCATCATAAAGTAAGAAAAAGAGGTAGAATTGGTGACCAATTACTAAATGTCAAATTTGAGTTTAGGTCAGGAGACCACACTGCTGATTTCTAGTTACAGAATTTCCTCAGTGCCTTAGCACTTCTTTTGTTCCAGTTCTTAATCAATAGGACACCAGAAAAGCAAAGCATCCTGCTCTTGATTTAATATAGCTGGTTTCAGCAAAAACTGTAGACTCCACTTCAGATAAAAACTGAGCTAAAAGGAAAAACATATCCCTTCATGACCTTTTTGTCTCTCTAATTTCTGTGTGCCTGAAGCTAGGGAATTCCTGCCAGTGTGTTCACCATGAGTGTCCAATTGAGTTTTAAATAACTCAAGTGACTGGCCTTTTACTATTGCTCCTGGGAACTTGCTCTGTCATGTAGTAGAACTGAATTTTAAGAGATTCTTTTTGATACATTATATCTAGATGCCAGTTATGAGAAAATTTCTTCTGTAAAATGTTGTGTCCATAAAGAAATCTGTTAGACCAGGGAGAGTACTGTGGGGCAGAAAAAGAAAGTACTTGGATTTGGGCAATTTGAGAGTGAGGGAGGTGGATTTCACCGTGTGTAGGAGCTGGTGTTGCCATAATAAACACCAGGAAAGAAAGGTAGTGACCAAAACAAGGTTGGATCAAAAGAAAAGGCTTAACAGCATGGCTGCTGAAACTAGGCCTAAACTACAGTTGACATCCCCAAAGTAGACAGGGGATATATCAAGGAGCTTCACCATTGATGAAGAGCCTTGGGCAATTAACAAAGCTAAGAGAGGGAGGTTTAATCTTCCCCAGGGAACACCTATCTAATTGGTTATCCAATACAAAGTAAACCTAGAAACATACATACAGGCAACATTGAATGGACTCAGCAGGTTGTATTTATATGCTGATCCAGTTGTATGGATAAATATCAGCAGTGGATAAAGAAGAATAGATTTTTGGACATGGGAGTGATAGTAGGAAGAAGAGGCAGAAGGAAATTATGTAATTATATTTTAATTATTTTTAAAAGAAAAAGAGAGCTAGGTAGAGAGAAACAATGGACTCTGCTCATAAATCTTTAGAAGCATCACTCCCAATGCAACCAACAGGAAGAATCCTGCCAATCCTCAGACACCATGAGTAGAAATGGACTTTAAGATTAAAATTTCAGTAACATCTGTGGCTTTGCGTGATTCCAGGATTGTTTACTCTAACTAAAAACTCAATTTCTATGTGGATTAAGGGAATGACATGTTTAACATTAGCTTGAATGACATTCAGATGTGAATAAGCAATTCTGCTCCCAAACAGAAAGGAAGTATTTCTCCTGCACAGATAGTCACTTATTCCCGCATCTTTTCTTCCCCTCTCCTTTACTACCTGTGCTGGGTGTTTAAAACTGTGGATCTTGAAAAGTAATACCAAAAAAGCACAAGCACAAATGTAACATATGTAACATAGGACAGTAATTCCAGTGACTCAGTGCAGGCCCTCCCCATAGTCCCAGGCAGAGCTCCGTGGTTTTGATATTGTATAAAAAAAAAAATGAAAAAAAGTCAAAGTTGTTTATAGTAGGCTCCTGGGAAAGTCATTTATAAAAGAGATGTGATAACTTATCTATGCATGCCAAAATCATCAGGATGCTTTAATTAAATTTAATACTTCAATACTCATATATGATATATATATGTATATATACATATATGTAGTATCTTCCAATGGCTACAGAATCTAGAAAATCTTTTACTGTTATTGATACATAAGATACTGCCATTAATGGGCTCTTTTTATAAATATGAATATACATATATATATATATAATTTTAATTTCTAGAAACTTTAGCTTCATTGTCAATTTTGGAAAAACATCCCAATTTACTATGTTGGTTTGTCATTGTAAAGAAATTAATAGACACATAGGTCTAGAAATTTTAAACTTAATTTGTTTCCATTTGAACAGGGGTAATCCATTGTATTAAATAGGTAAAGTCTTATCTACACGAGTTTGATTACAGAAACTAACAAAATGTTCTCTAAATTAAAGAAATAGATACATTATATAGATGACAGATAGAACACACAGATATATGGACCGATAATGGATACATGATAGATGGATGAATGGATAATCAGTAGGCCATAGGTATGAGGGTATATGGATTGAATGATATGGAGAGTCAGTATACTCCACATTTATGACATGCATGGCATGAACACAGCCATGTCAAGGAGTCTGATGCCTCAGACCCATGGGGATTACAAAGCTTGACTTTCCGTGGGACAGGATCAGGAGAATGATAAGACCTGGTCCAGGTATGGATATTGACAGTGTGTGTGTCCTCCTCGTGAATGACAAAAGTCTGAGGATGCTCCCCTATAGAGACTTGCTACTGAGATTAGCTAATTCACCTTTAAGATAAAGCTGCCTCTTCATTCATTTGTACACAACAAGCATATACTTGTTGTGTTTCCTGGCTGCTGCTCTCTCTCCATCAACGTGCAGGGCTCACCCAATCCTAGCTTTCCTGTCCCTCTGTCTGTCAACTCTTCAATCCTATCACTCTAGTCAAGTCAATCCCAAAGCTGTACTTTCCTAGGTAGATGGATGAATAGTAAATAGATTAGAAAGGTGGAGAATAATTCAGAAAGCCATATTGTTTTCAGGTATAAAACCCTTTTTCATTGTAATTCCCAGAATTCATATTATCTGCTCCTGTATACCTATCTTGCTTTACCATTTCTGACTTGTCTTTCTAATTTCTACAACCACTGACCAAGTGAACTTTAAAAACTATGTAGTGTGTGCCCAGGACTCACAGGCCACACATACAACAGTATAGTTGATTTTCTAAATTTCCCTCAGCCCTACTTCTTACCTTTTCCCTTCTGTGAGCCTTGCTTTTCGTCACATGCTCCAAGAAATCTTCTTTGCTTCTGATGGGGTCACATAATTTGTTAAGTTTTTATAATATTCAGCAATTTTTCTCTGAGATAGGCATAATCAAACATATATGGATACTAGAATGTCAGCAAGAGAATGAATACTCCACCGGCCCATCTTTCTGCAAGATCTGGGAGGACAGAAGCCCTGTCTCCTTTGTTCATTGTCTTCTTGTACCTTTTTGCATTATGGATGACTTGTATCCAAGGACTAAATAAATCACTATGCTTGTTGCAGGTTACAATAAAAAACATTTGTAATAAAATATGATATATCTTAGAAAAATAAATTAAATCTTTTTTTCCCACATGCAAACTAGTCTTCTGGCTCTTCGGGTGATTAAAGCAATGTTTCAAAGGACACGAACCCATTCCTTTCTATATATCCTTCTATAGAGATTTTACTTTTCTTCTACAAGATTCCAAATTATGCTCTCTGCTCTTTCTGCCTCTTATAATCCTTGTAGCTTCAACTATAAATGTACTGGGAATGGACCAAGCTTTGTAATTTTTAGCAGTCAGTGAAGTATTAAATAATGATTACAGCACAGCTTAAGAAAAACAACTCCAACATATGTCTTGGGAAATTTAAGAGGCTTTTAGAGTGTTTTTATTCTTATGCAGTGAGGGGAAAACTGTGATATTTAAATCCAAGTTGACAACAGCTTTATAGGAAGGAATTCTCTGATATTTTTATAGAAATGGGAGGGAGGGAGGAAAGCATGTTTCATTTAAATGCTACTTTGTTGAAATTTGTGAGAAGAGAGAAATGGTAGCATATCAGTAGTGCCTGTAGAAATAAACACTAATACTTTTTTAGAAGCATTATTTAAGGAAAAATAGAATGAAATGATTGAGTAAATGAGTGAAGGCTGAGAAGCGTCCTAGAATAAGAACAAATTGGCCTAACATTCATGTCTGCAGAAGCTCGAAGATAATACTTATCCTGCTAAGGTTATTTGGAAAACAGTTTCTGCAGTGGACATTTCAACACTCAGGAGCAGAGTTCTAAGAAAAGAGTGTGGCCATAGCCATTCTCAGTGTCCTAAGTTGGAATGTTGTAATACATGTGCACAAGCAGCAATACTATGGCCAAATGGGAAAAGTAGAAAGAAATCCTAAAGAGGAATCAAAGAAGCTGAATATGTCTGGCCCAAGAAGACTTCCTTGCTTCCCACAACTGACAATATTTTATTCTCACCTGGACACCTCCCCATTGCACAGCACTTTTACAGCTATATTGAAATATAATCACTACATGAAATACTACCTAAGTTCATGGGTTTAGAAATTAGCAAAAACCTTTGTACCATCAACAGAATGAAGGTGACAGGTATACTTCACCATCTCCCAGTGTATCTTCCCATTGCCTGCTTTGATTTTGTATTGTTTGTTTGCAGTAGGAATCCACAAACTGAGATTAATTCTCTTTATAAGCTTACAGAGTAACATTGCATACTGTTTGTCATAAGCAGTGTGACCTTTTGATGCTTCATATAATTACATTGGAGTATTGTCTGCCTTGTCTATTCATTATGGTCTCAGAGATGTGATCTCTCTGTTATTTTCTTGGCCAACACAATTTTTTAAAAAAAGTTTTGTGTTCTCCACACCATTATTCTTGACTCCAGCTTTGGTAAGTTGATACTGATAATACCAACTTTTCAGAATTGCTGCTAGATATTAATTTTAATCAGTATCTTTTAGATAGAGTGACTGATGGTGACAATTTTAGTGGAATATAAAAACAACTACAATGTTCTAATGCCATTTCTTCCTTAAATTATATAAAATATGGTTCAAAGTGTTTAAATGCATGAAGAAAATGAAACATCCTCAGTCAAACAGTTTTTGTATGAAAGAAATATGAAATGTATATGAAGGAAATAAAGAAAAATAAAAAGTTGAATGTTACTATGTAGTATCCTTCATTTTACCTATGAAGGTTAAATTTCACTCTTGAGACATTCCTGTGTAATATTATTTTATAACTGATGGTAAAGATAATATAGCAGTCACCATTTTAACAGACTTATTTATTGGTAGCTAGGTACTGTGCAAAAAATCCCCATAGCATCTGTATGGTCCTTATGGTAATAGAAAAAATAAGCTTTACTATCTTCAAATTGTCAGATAAGAAATCAAATCTTAAAGTGGAATTAAAAGCCTATTGGGTTGTCATTTTACTCAACTCGTGTCATTTTATTTTGAAGTCATTGCTACTTCACTTTATCAGACATGAACTAAACCAAGAACTTGAATGTCCAGTAACTCTTAAATCACACCATACAACAAATACTAGGAGGAATGGTAAATAATCAGAATGAAGTAGAGAGCAGTGTATCTGTGATGTTTGTATTTCATATTTCTTCACACTATAAATGTGAATCAGTGTGCCATTGTAATAGGCAGATCTATTTGATGGTATGGGACTAAAGTAACAAACTTCCTGCATCTGCTGCTTGAAAGGAGATTAGAACCCACTTTCTGTAATTCATATGGAGAAGGAGGAGATTTTTATGAAGAGTGAAGTTTCATTCATAGATGTGAAAAGCAGTTCTGAATTCTCTATATGTAAACTATGAATTTACCCTTGAAACCACATACATACAAAGCAGAGCTGATTCACTGTTAGAGGAAGTAGTGAGTGTCTTAACCTCGCACAGGTTCAGAGCTCTTGTCAATAATCTTGAAGTCAGAGTCTAGAACTGAACTCAGGAAAAATGCATTCAGTGATAACAGAAAGAACTTGAAGTAGTTGGTCACATTGCATGTGCAGTATGGGAGTAGACAGTGATGCTTCCTGGTTCCCACTTTAATTTCTTCTTCGTATACAGACCAAGACCCTGGGCCATAGAACAGTGACACCCTTAGTTCTTTGGGTCTTTATAACACAATAAACTAATCTATATAATCCCTAATAAACTTGCCTCATGAGAATAACTCATTCCTGATAGTGCCACCCAGCAATGCTCAGAGCCTTGTCACTTAGGTGACAATATAAACCATGACAGGTGAGCTCTGAGACTTCTCGGAGTTGAAGTTTAGAGTAGGCAGAAACAGAATCTGTGTTTCTTCAAAATTTATAATTATAGTTTTCCTCCCTCTCAGAGTAGAGTTGTAAGGTTAACTCTTAGCTGAGGTCGGTGAATGTTTTCTTTCTTTATTCAAACAGCTCTACATCTATATTTCTCTAAAATGTCCTGAGGTGGAAGTGTTCCTGCATGAGTTGTGTTATTAGAAGTCATTTTTTATGAGTGACTTCATTTCAATTTTACTTCATTTCTTAGTTCATACAAGTCAAGCATCACCAGCTCTTCAAAATGTTTATGTAGAAATCACTCTGCCTGGGCCAAGATCATTGGGTGTCACTAATAACTTGGAAAAACATTACTTAACTTCTTTTGGTTCATCAATGACCACTCTGCGCTTCTATAAAATGGATGACCTGGAACGTCCATGGCCTGGACTTTCCTGGATCAAGTTGGATGAAAACAACTGCTTGATGTTGCAAATCAAGCTGATTCAACCCCTTGTCTTTTCCAAAATTGACAGAGCTGGCTGTAGCCTAAATATGTACCCTTAGATGCTGTCAAAGACCAGCTTTGACACTTCAAGGTAAACTGAGGCAGCAACAGGCACTGCCCAGTGATGGCACCCAGTGTTTGGTCCCCACTGATGGTGGGAAGTGATTAGAAGGAGAAATGGAAGAGGGATAATCCAATTCTGATGGCACCTGGCATAGGTTGTCACTGATGGTAGCCAGACAGTAAAAAAAGAAAAGGAGAAAAAAAATCATACACACACACATACACACACACACTTGGTGGATGAAGCAAGGCAGGCTCCAGCAACTTCAAACATATACATACATACATAAGATTCATATGGATAGAACAGAGCTCCAACAACTTTACATAGATACATGTATACATAAAAACATCTTCAGTGGGTGGAAAACAGTTCCAACAAGCAGGCTCCAATGGTTTTACATATACACATATACACACATATTTGGTGGATGGAGAAAAGCTTCTACAACTTTTTTCCTTGGACAGCTTATATATCCCAAAAAAATATTTCAAGAAGTACAAAAATCACAATGTGGTTACATTCTATCTTTCTTTAAGCAAATGATTACAATGAGTATACATAAGAAAAAAATGTTCTCCAATATTCTCACATGGCCAAAAGTTTTATGTACTACGGATAAAAAACAAATTATTTCCAAGAACCCATATACATTTTAAACTAAGCAATTTTTCATAGATTAACAAAGTGCAAGCAAACAAGATACTTTTTTTCAGTCAGATTCTCTTTATTAGCAGACAGCAATTTGAGGTTACAAAGAAAAGATCAATTATATTATTATTTTTCCTAAAAGTAATCTTATAAATAATCTTAAAAGAATCACAAATCTAAACTTTTATATAAAAAAGAATCATTTCTATTTTAAATCCTCAAGGTACACATCTACTAATTAACAAATTTTATTAAATTATATCAAGAAGATGAAGACAAAAATGAGTTCAAGAAATTAATCACACCTTGACAACCAACCAGTTCAGGGTTAGCAAGGGAGTCACATGATCTAGTGCCAATTAGGGATGCTACTCTTCTTGTTTCCTGACCGTAAAAAGTCCCTAGCTCAACTATTAAGTGTGTGCTTTTCTGAAGTTGGAGTGTTCCCTAAGATTTTCTACATTAAACTCACTAACAAAAACATAAAGCAGGAATTATGAAGGACTTGCCTACCCTGTCTTGGCAGAGCTAGGCTGTTGACTTACCTGCTTCCAAGTTTTGTCCTTTTTGGACAGCATTCTGTTGAAGCAAAGGGTTTTTCTTGCCAAGAGATAGGCTAGCCACTAATTCAACCATCTCCCACTGGAGATTCTTCGATGCTCATCTTCTACTTGGAGTAGAATAGGGGGTGCTGTCAGATGCTGACATGTCTCGATATCAAAAATCTTAAGTTAAGAAAACATCTTTGAATGCCATATTCTGCAGATCTCTTGAGGGTTTTGGAGGCCCCCTCTCTATCTCTTATATTTACATAAACAAATGTTGCTTATCTCTTAGCAACTTGATTTCTGATTAGCTTAGCAAATAACTGTGATAGACTGTCATAGTACCTAACAAAATGAGAAGCCTAAATGACTATGAGTTTGCATTTCTTAATTATTCTAAACAGTTTATGACAGTTGGTAGCAAAAGGCCGAAACTTCACATTTCATTTTTAGACATTACTAGGTACAATACCTTTAAAAAGTCTTACCCTTAATTTTGTATCAATATACAATGATCAATACCTATGTAGCTCAATACAATCTTAATTTTGTATCAATATACAAGGGTCAATACCATTGTGGCCAAAAATAATCTTAATTTTGTATCAATATACAAAGATCAATACCAATTTAGCCAAATATAATATTAATTTTGTATCAATATACAAAAGTTTGTTTAGCTCAAAACTATAAAAATAATTTCTTCTTTACTCTGAATTGACAGATAATACTTTTTATATTGTCAAAAAAACAAATTTGCTCCAGGAAAAATATTACCTGACCCCCCCCCCTCCAAAAAAAAGATAGTGTCCCAGAGTTAGGATTAGGGCAGGGCTCTGTTCTTATCTTTCCAGGAGATTTAAAGCATCTATCCAAGGAATCCAGGGACAACTAGACAACAGAAACCTCAGAAGAAAACAGATCAGACACCAAAGAAGACAAGTAGCTCAGATGCATCCAGCCTCACAGACTTCCTCAATAGCTGTTTCCTCAAAAGTCTACAACCACAACAACTCAAAATCGCTAAGATTGTTCAGCTCCACAGACTGCTCCAGCCCGAACTTTAGTAAAGCCCTGAAGTTCAGCTTCTGTCTACGAACTACTTAGGACATTTAAATAGCTGAGCACAAAAGGACTGAACATCAAATGATTCTATTAACGTTTTTAACCATTCTTATTTGGGTCCCAAACAGATTTACTACATCCCAAATCAGCAGGAAGGCATTTTAAGAGAGAAACATTCCATCCCCAGAAGGTGGGGAGGGTGTTTTTCCCCACCTTGGTCATTTGATGGATAATAGAAAATCTTGTTACTTAGGGGAAGAGATTACAAGCTGTTAAATGGTCTTCTTAAATAGGTTGTGGAGGTTAGATCCAGGGACTTCTCTCTTTTTCTTTTCTGTATCCTTCTTTCTCTCCTATGTAGGAGTGAACAGACTTGAGAAAAAATGGGACATAGACATAATATAGGAAAGATCAAGAAAAAAAGGACAGATTATTGAATATGCCCTTATACCTTTGTATATTGATACAAAATTAATATTATATTTGGGTGTTGGGATTTACACCCAGGCCTTTGAAAGAACAGCCAGTGCTCTTAACTGCTGAACTATCTCTCCAGCCCCATATTTATATGTATCAAGACCTTCAAAACATATTCTGCTCTCTGGAGAGTTGCTTGTTAAATACAGTGGTGTGTGTGAATGTATGTGCATGTGTGTGTGTGTGTGTGTGAGAGTGTGAGTGTGTATTGAGACTTTTTCTAATATGTTAAGAATACACTTACATGAATTTTATTTGCATACTTGACTACAAAGGTTGATTACTTTTATACTATTTTATCTTTGTAAGTACACATTTGTTTAGGCTTAATTCTCATGTTATATAAGATTATACTTTAATCTCATTTTGTCTTCTTATAATGCCTTTTGTCTCTTCTAAAAGCCTCAAAGGAAGATATATCTCAACAGATATTTTTTCCTAGGTTGTATTTAGTATGAACAACTTAGGATTATTTTTCTACATCCATATCAAAAATCTAGCTGAAACAAATATATTTGTACTGTACAATCTTAATGGAGTTTTATAACATTTCTGAGGATGCTACACATGATTTCTACATTGTCTTCTCTGCATGTTATATCTACAGTGAATTTTTCCATGATTCCATCATCAATATATTTAAGTTAGTGCCAAAATTTGGACATGTAAAAATACATAATATTCTAATTAATTAATCTTTATTGAAAATTGATTCATTTCTCCTACAGTATACCTTGATTACAGTTTCTGCTCCTTCTAGAAATTCCTTTTCCTCCTCTCAAACACTCCCTTCTGGATCCATTCTCATTCTGTATCCCATTAGAAAAGAATAGGCTACTAAAAAAAGAAAAACATGACAAAATAAAGTGTAATAAAATAAAGTAGAATAGAATAAAAGGAAAAAATCACATTGAGGCTGGTTAAGGCAACCCAACACAAAGAAAAAAAAGCCCCAAGAGCAAGAATCAGAAACCCACTTTTTTCATGCACTTAGGAGGCCCATAAAAACACTAAGTTGAAAGCTATAATATATAGAGGACCTGGGATCTGGTGTCAGTTCTGTGAGTTTATATGAGCCTGCTTAGTTGATTTAGAGGGTTTTGTTCTCCTGCTGTCCTCCATTCCCTCTGACTTTTACATTCTTTCTTCCTTCTCTTCTGCAGGGTTCCCTGAGCTCTGAGGGGAGGGATTTCAGGGAAACATCCCATTTAGAACTGTGTCTTCCAAGGATTACAAGCACTTCCTTTCTCAGCATAATATCTGATTGTGGTTCTCAGTATCTTCTAGTCTGCTGCAGGAGAAAGCTGAAAGAGGGCACTGTGATGGTGCTATAACCTGAAGTAATAAATAAACATTTTTTAAAAAGGCACTGCTCTATGAGCATAGCAGGATATCATTAGAAGTTATTTTATTGATACTTAATTTTTTAGATCAGTAGTGCTTTGTTTTTCCCTAGGTCTCTGGGCTATCTAGTTTCTGGTTTTCAGTCACCTAAGCAGGGCAGGATATGGGTTCTGTCTTGTGAAATGGGTCTTAAGTCAAATCAGACATTGGTTGGCTACTCCCACAAGTTCTGTGCCACCATTGTTTTATCATATTACACAGGTAGGACAGATTGTAGGTCAAAGGTTTTGAAGCTTGGTTGTGTTTATGTTTCTCTTGTGGTTTCTTACAGAGTACCTTCCCACACCAAGACATTAGAACATAGGGCAAAGGCTCTATGAAAGCACCAACTCCACTTCTCTGTATTCATTTAGCTATGGCATTGTTATCCTCAGCAATGGCCAACCCTTCACACTGAGGTAATTCAACATAAGATTTTATTTAGTTTTTCTCATAGATAATCAAGAATATTCAATTTTTCATCACTATATCTTCACAGGTTTTTTGATTATTTTTTGTTAGCAACTCTCTTTCCATACTTTTAAATGAATCATTTACAGTGATAATTTAATCACATAATTAAAGCAATAAGTACATAATTATTATACATGATACACTCTAGGAAATCAAGTTACCCCAGTTCTTAGTTCTTCTGTCATTAAATAATGCTTTCCCTGGAGTGTAGGCTGTCTCTCAATTGAAAGAATTTGACAAAGATGATGATTTAGCACTTTTATGATTCTAGTAGATTAGATTACAGAATCTGCTATGATATCAGACTGTCACTACTACTACCTATTTGGTTTATATACCTTGGTAATTAAGCCTTCACACTAGAGAAATCAATACTAGAAGGAAGTAGACATTGTTTTGGGCTAAGATCCAGTGGTTACTGAGGCCCTCAATCCAATAACTTTCAAAATATTGAATATTACCAACAGTCACATAAGTAATAAATAAAATTTCCCCCATTCAAGCTTTAACATGATATAACCTTATTGTTTTCTGAGTGATCTTGAAGCAGAAGATTCATTAAAGGCATGTCTAGACAAATGACCTAGAAAAATTATATATATGTTTTTCAAGACAGGGTCTCTCTGTGTAGCCCTGGCAGTCCTGGACTCACTTTGTAGACCAGGTTGGCCTTGAACTCACAGATTTCTGACAGCCTCTGCCTCACAAGTGCTGGGATTAAAAAATATCACCACCATGCCCAACCATACACAAAATAACTTTCTGACCTACAAAAAAAAAATGAAACAACAAATAAGCAAACAAACAACACACCTCTCCCCCAATAATACAGAACACTTCTGTCATGATCTAATATCAAAACAAAGAATAATTAAAGAGCAGTTTGCCAAACACTAATATCTTTTGAGGTGCTAAGGATATATCACACATCAGTATAATTAAATCAATAAAAGACTCCTTTTTGAGTTTAGATAATTATGGATGTCAAGCACTCATCAAACAAAGAAAGTGATATTGGTAAAGAGTTGTGCTTGAAGGTTAAGGCAAAAAGTAAAAACTTAATTTTAATTATGGGTACACAAAATTTCAAGAATATAAGTGATGGATTGAATTTTCTATTTAGGAAAATAAAGGGTAGCAGCAAACATGAAAACCATAGAGCAAGAGATGTGTAGTCTGTTCTTGACATACAAAAACAAAATGGACACACTGGTTCTTTTCAATTCTTCCCATAAGTACAGGAAATGGAATATAATATGACTTCTTTAGGGATAGACACAATTTTGTTTAGTCACTCAGTGCCTTGAACTTTTTGATATTCATACAACCTATAGCATGTTCCTTTCTAGAGCAGGGGTCATTGGTAAAATTCAGGAAGAAACATAGCTTTAAGAGATAGTAAGAATAAGCAAATGTTACTTTTCTCCTAACAACTTGATTTCTGATTAACTTAGAAAACATCTGTGATATACTACACTAGTACCTAACAAAATGACAAGTTTGAATGACTATTAGTTTGCATTTCTTAATTATTCTAAACAGTTTGTGACAATTGCTATGAGAAACCAAAACTTCACATTGCATTTTTAAGCATTACATAGGTACAATAACTTAAAAAGAGTTAACCTTAATTTTGTATCAATATACAAAGATATAAGAGCATATTCAATAATCTACCCCCTTTCTTTATCATTACTATATCATCTCTATATGCCATTTTAAAAAATTTAATTCTTCAAATTACATCTCAATCATATGTTAAAAATGGCCAATTAATGAAAAATACTGGTTTCAATCATAATCCCCTCCCTATCTCCCTTCCGGTCTCATCCTCCTACCCTCTTTCCCCTCACCCTCTTATCTGCTTTTTTGTTTTGTTTTAGGTTTAAGGCATATCATTTTTCCCTTAATAGCTCCTCCTTCTAGTCCAATAAATGTCTCTTTTTCTTATAACAATAAATAGTATAGAAAATAATAAGAATAATTAGGCCACAATTATGAAAATTATAAGGTATAACATATATTCCTAATGTCCAGTCTATACATATTTGGCAACTGATATTAATATTCTATTATGTATCTATGTCAATGAGTTTAAAGTTCTATACCTAACTCAGTTTCCTTCCTAACTTGCATTACCAACTAAAAAACATCTTCTTAGACCTAGAACATCCTTTTAATTCCTAAACAACTTAAAAATTAACTGTGAGACTATAACTATCTAGTCTTCAACCACATCAGAGATCTGAGATGTATAAATATAACTAGTTACACAGAAAGTGCACAGCCAGCAGCTTCCAAAACTAAGAAATGACAGACAACTGGCTGCCTAGACAGTCCTCAATTTCTCTCTATAACATTGGAGCATCTATCTTCATACTATTGGCCTTGTATTTCTGACAGGGATTAATTGTAAAGCTGGAATTATGAAATACTTACCTACCCTGTCTTGGCAGAGCTAGGCTGTCAACTTACCTGCTTCCAAGTTTTGTACTTTTTGTTCAGCATTCTATCTACAATTGAAGCAAGGGCTTTCTTTTGCCCTGTGACGACTTTGTCACTAATGCAGCCATCTCCAACTGGAGATTCTTCAATGTTCATCATCTTGGAGTAGAATAGGAAGTAACTATTGTACTCCAGGAACTAACATGTCTCCATATCAAAAAATATTAAGTTAAGAAAATATCTTTGAATGCCAAACACAACAGATCTCTTGAGGTTTTTGAAGACCACTATCTATCTCCATATATTTGGAGAAGTAATGTTGCTTGTCTCTTCGCAACTGGATTTCTGATTCATCTAGAAAATATCTGTGATAAACTCTGCTATTACTTAACAAAATGTCATATTTGAATGACTTAGTTTGCATTTCTTAATTATCCTAAACAGTTTATGACAGTTGCTATTAAAAGGCTAAAACTTCACATTGCATTTTTAGGTGTTATGTCCCCCACATTAGGATGAGGGCAGGGGTCTGTTCTTATCTTTCCAGGAGATTAAAAGCATCCATCTAAGAAGTCCAGGGAGAACTGGACAACTGAAACCTTTGAACAAAAGGAACCAGACACCAAAGAAGATAAATAGCCCAGATGATCCAGCCTTGCAGACTTGCTCAATAGCTGTTTCCTGAAAAATGTACAACCAGAACAACTCAAAATGACTAACTAAGATGCTTCATCCCCACAGACTGTTCCAGCCAGGACTACATTAAAGTCCTGAAACTCAGCCTCTGATTACAAACTTCTTCGGACATTTAAATAGCTGAGCACAAAAGGACTGAACATCAAATGTTACTATTAACTTGCTTAACCATTTTTCCATTCTTATTTGGGCCCCAAACAGGTTTCCTATATCCCAAATCAGCAACAAGTTATTTTAAGAGAACTACCGATATTCCATTCCCATAAGGCTGGGTAGGTAATTACCCCCCACCCTGCCCAATTTGGTCATTTGATGGGTTATAGATGTTAGTTGCTATTTAGGGGGATTGGTTACAAGTTGTTAAATGGTCTTGTTAAATAAGTTTTGGAGGTTAGACCCAGGGACTTCTTTCTTTTTCTTCTCTGTATCCTTCTTTCTCTCCTATGTAGACAGGGAAAGACCTTAGAGAAAAATGTGATATAGACATAATACAGGAATGATAAAGAAAAAGGATAGACTATTGAATATGCTTTTATCTCTTTGTATATTGATACAAAATTAAGATTATATTTGGCTACATTGGTATAAATCTTTGTATATTGATACAAAATTAAGGTTAACTCTTTTTTAAGGTATTGTACTTTTTTTTCTTTTCAAGTCTTTTCCTCCCTACATAAGAGAGAAAGAAGGATTGAGGAAAGAAAAAGAGAGAAATCGTTGACCTTACCTCCTAAACCTTGTTTAATGAGACCATTTAACAACTTGTAGCCAGTTTTCCTAAGTAACAATAAACATCTTTAACCCATCAAATGACCAAAAAAAAAAAAAAAATCACCCACCCCACCTTCTGGGAATGGGATATTGACATTATTTAAATATACAGAGATAGATAGGTGGTCTTCAAAAACCTTAAGAGTTCTGTAGAATATGGCATTCAAAGGTATTCTCTTAACTTAAATTTTTTTTTTGTTATTGAGATATGTCAGCTCCTGAGAGCACCCCCTCATTCTACTCCAAGACGATGAGTGTCAAAAAAAAAATCTACATTTGGAGAGGGCTACATTATTGGCAAGCTTGTCACTGGGCAAGAGAAAGCCCTTGCTTCAACTGTAGACAGAATGCTCTCTGAAAAGGACAAAACTTGGAAGCAGGTAAGTCGACAGCCTAGCTCTGCCAAGACAGGGTAGGCATGTCCTTCATAATTCCAGCTTTACAATTCATCTCTGTCAGAGATACAAGGGCAATAGTCTGAAGATACATGTTCCAATGTTATAGAGAGAAATTTAGGACTGTTCAGACAGTCAGCTGTCTGCCATTTCTTAGTTTTGGAAGCTGCTTGCTCTGCACTTCCTGTTTATTCATATATATTTATCCTTCTCAGGTCTCTGATGTGGTTGAAAGCTAGATAGTTATAGTCTCATAGTTAAATTTTAAGTAGTTTAGAAATTAAAATGATATTCTTGGTCTAAGATCTATTTAAATTGGTATTGCAAGTTAGGATGGATACTGAGTTAGGTATAGAACTTTAAACTCATCAAGATAGATAGATAGATAATAGAATATTAACATTGGTTGTCAAATATGTATTGACAGGACATTGGGAATGTATGTTATACCTTATAATTTTCATAATGGTTGCCTAATTGTTCTTATTGTTTTGTATTGTGTTTATTGTTATAATAAAAATAACCTATTATTGGATTAAAATGGGGAAATGTTGGGGTGGAGAGATAAATCTTAAATTAAAAAAAAGGAGATAGGAGGGTAAGGGTAAAGAGGATAGGAGAGTGAGACCAGAAGGGGGAAGCAGGGGAATATGATTGAGATGTAACTTGAAGAAATAAATAAATGTTGGAAAATAAAAGATATAGTAAGAAATTCAGAAGGAAGAAATAAGTTTGCACCCACTGGCATTAATATAGATTATGAACTATTGAAAAGAACTACAAGGATAAAAATAAAAAAAGAAATCAACCTAGTGTTCATGATCAGAATTACTTTCTCTTTCCACAGGACAGTACAATATTATCTTATGTTAAATCTGTCTTCTCCTTAAGGTTTTCAGCCATTCTATATTTTCTATTCTAGCTCTTAGGATATTCATTTTTATGTCTGTCATAGTAAAACTACTTAGGTTATATCATGGCACAGCTCATGTGTTACATACAGACCATGTCTCATTCAACATCTGCTGAGCTTCTTTAGTTCTGTTTTTCTATTTATTTTTAGTGGATAATATTATCATCATGTTCAACTTTCACTTCTCTTCTTAGTTTCCAACTGCAAACTTCTCTTCTTTAGTTTTAGAAGATGCTATGATGATCCTTCAGATGCCACACATTAACATTTCCACCCCATGAAAAGTTTCAGTGCATCCTTCATCCAAAGTGTCATGCCTCAAACCAGCTGGAGCTCTGTTTCAACTGAAGAAAAATTTCTTTTCATTTTCCTCAGTTTTGTATTCCAAATGTACATTATTTTCCTCAAAGTGATACCATTATAGCACTGGGACTTTCTTCCTGTGACTGCTCTCTACAACCACATATCCTACTTCTAAAGAAAATCTTTGGGAAAGCAAAGTGTCATGATAGAAATAAAAAAGAATTAACTCATGCAAGTTGTGAGCTTTGCTTGTCCAGAGGAGAGTGGAGCTGAGTTTCTTGAGAAGGTGTAGGATTCCTGATGTTAGTAGAGTGTGGAAAAGGGAGATCAAAGTCAAACTTTTAACAGTGTGGGGAAGCCTGCCATAGTCATAGTCCTTTGGTAAAATTTGAATCAAGAATTTGAATTTAGAAAAAAATATTTTGAAAACAAAGAAAATAATTTACCACCCAAAAAATTAGAAACATATAAGTTTAAAACAAAATTCAGTATTTGTATTACCAAATGTCCCTTTCTTTACCTTATTTGCTACCAGTACCTGTATGCATAATTTTCCCTATCTAAAGACACAATTACTAATAAATAGTGGACACAGTCAAACTCAAAATGATACCTGATTGTAAATTAGTTATTATTTTTAAGTAAGAGATGAAGCCAGACAAGAGATTCTTTAGATGTTGTATTCCTTATAACCAAGATGTGCTTATTTAGTATAGAACCAGAATCATTAGAAATCATTTCCATGGATTTTTGAAGATAAATTAATTACAAGTGGATGCTCACAGTAGACCAGAAATCTCTCTTATCTGTGATTGAAACTCTGGACACACAACAGTCTAGTTAAGAATTCACCAGGAAGCATGTTGTCTATATATATTGCACAACTACACAGAGACCAGGCTAGCCTTATGCTCACAGAGAGCAGTCTGCCTCTGCCTCCCAAGTGTTGAGATTAAAGGCATGCACCACCACACCCAGCGATTAACATATCTCTTTTAGAAGAGGGCAAAATGCCTCATGAAACCAGTTCTCCAGTGGGAGCCCCACACCTAAGGAGACTGGTTTTTAATTCTTTCTCTTTATGTAAACTTAAGATTATGTATATTTATTCATTAGATCAGTAAGGACATTATTAAAATTAACAACAAGGAAAAATGTGTCATTTTTGATTTCTAGACTGTCTTTAGCAAGTAGCCTTATCTTATCAGCAGGGTTCTCATCCTGCCTTCATTGTTTAAACCAGGCTGATCTAGAATCCAGAGATCTGCCTGTTTCTTCCTCTACTGTGATGAGATTAAGGGCATGTGCCAGTACCACCCTGCTCAAATACTTCACTTAAATCCCAGATATTAGTAACTCTGTAAACCAGACAGCAACTTTGAACTATAGTGACAATTTGAAATCTGCCCAAAATCTTAAAAAATCTCTTATGTTTTAACAATGACAAACCAGAAAAATATTCTTTCTACCTCCCAATATAGGAAAATCAAAGACATCTAATCAAAAAGCAAGCAAAGAAACACATTCCAAAAGCCTTAGCATGTCTAACCATGCCATCCAATGCTGCAATTAAACTTTTGTTTGTTAATCCTTGAAATCTAGTTGCAACTGTATTTCATTGGTGGACAGTTCCCAGAAAGCCCTGAGAAGCATCTCATAGCCAGGGAGCTCTTAGCTCCAGCTGCCATCAATTTTGTATTATTTATCTAGAAGGGCCTCCCTCCTTCCTCCATTATCATTGTTGGCAATATAGCATTCCATCTGTAAATTCTTTCCTTTAAGACTATTCTAGTCTGAACTTTCTCAAAAAAAGATACACAGAACCACAATTATCAGTGTAAAAATCATTTGCATGCTAAGAGGAACAAACTCAATGGGAATCCAAATGTATTGAGACATTATGAATTCCTCCACTTTTAATCTAGGCAGTTAATTCTGTTCTCAAGCTCTGTTTATAAGGTTGCCAGTTTTTAAGTATGTAAGGAGAGCTAAGCTTTCCACCTTTGCTGAAAGGCAGTAGCTTTTGTTAAAGGAACTGCTCCTTTAAAATTCATTTGGGTTGGGCTCCACGCTTTTCAGCTAGGAAACTACCTCTTACCCAGGCCTTCTCAGGCTGTAAGCATGGATTCTAATTGCCATATTTGGGCATCATATGTAGAAAATAAATTAATTAAATTATGTTGAGCACCATTTGTAGAAATAATTAATTAAATTGTTTACCAGTGTTTATATTATCATTAATTAGTTTGGCAGCTGTTAATCTTTAAGCAGCCATTATAAAAGAGCACACAGAGACCACATGGCTTTCACCAAACCTTGGCCTGGATTGAGCAATCTTGGCTCACCTAAGCTAGCTCTTAATTCTATTACCCAAATATGACCCCATATATACATATGTCCCTTTGGACTGCCATTCTCCACACTATGTGATTGTTCCGGGCCATGTAGAATGAGGTTCTTTTTTCTTACCTCAGGCTGTGTGTCCTCTTTCTTCCTGCTCTTGGCTGGAATGAATTAATCCTCCATCTAAATACCAGACTTCCTGTTCTAATCTCAGAAAGTCCCACCTTTTTCTGTCTTTTCCCAATCTCAGGCCTCAGCATTATATTTAAACAATCAGAGTCAGTGTAAGTAAGACAGCAAGCAGGACTAATTAAATAACATTTAGAATGCTTAACACTACCTCATCACTAGATAAAGAGCCAGTAGCCAGAGATCTGTTCCATTTCATTTCCAGGTGTTTTAAGTTTTCCTTCTAAACGTTCTAGAATATGTAGAAGAATTTTGTTTGCTACATTTCATGTTCATTTAGAAAATCCATGAAATGAAGTAGGATTGTGTTTCCATATCATCTCAATAATTCTATTCCCTTCAATCCAATAAAAATTTGTAGAGCAAGAATTATCTTATGATCCCTTTACACTGTTATATTAAATTTTATGTAACTCTTGTAATGTTTAACTTTTTTCATGAATTTGTTCTGTGACTTCTCAGCTAGATGATTCTTTTAATGACATCTATTACAAAATACTTGTGAATATTAGATTCTTCCAGAATATAAAGATGTAGAGTCAAACACGATATGGCATAAGTAATCATATGTTCATACATACATATATTCATAGTTTATACTGTGTATACAAATAGAATGATGCAATGTAGATACTGAATATGTGATAAGATTGAAAGCATAGCTTAATAGAAACTATCATCATTAATCCTGTAAAACAACACTGATGCATTTAAATGTCTCATTCAAGAAATATAAATAAATAATATAGAAACATATCAGGAGGTAGGCACCTTTCTTTACTCACTTTCTCTGATTTATTTCCTATAGTTTTGAATATTGATGACCAAAATGCTGAATATTGCATAGTGATGTTATAAAGCTCACAAATCCATAAGGGATAAAATTAAAAGTGACATATATCTATAACTAGACTGGAATTTGTGCCATTCCTGGATGAAATATTTTAAAAGTATGTGCCTAGTTAAAGTGAGTGCAGTGTCTTCTTTCAATCCAAAACAAAGATAGGACCACTCTTTCCAGACTAATGTAGTTACAGGTTGTTTAAAAAGATGATGCTGCACAGGGAAATGGATGATGTAATCACTCTTGGACCCAAGCCCCCAAAAAGAGAGCAAGGCAATATTTAAAAGTTGTTGACTGGCTAGATACATATAAAATAGATAGATATAAATAAGATGAATGTAAAAGAAATCAGATAAGCATAAGCAAAAACAATAGAAAATAAAGAGTATAATATTCAATAATAACACAGGAAATATCAAAAATTGGAACTACTTGATTTTAAAACAAGATTGTATATTACTGGCCTGTAGTTTTTTAAAAAATTATTAAATTAAGAGATTAAGAAAAATACTTTTAAGCATTTATACTAAACTTTACAGACAATATTTTTCTAAGGTGGTTAATAGTAGTAAAATGACTATTAATACTATACTATGATCATATATAGGCAAGCCATTTCAATTTTTTAATATTTATTTATTTATCACCTCAGGTTACATCTTCATCACAGTACCCTCTTTCCAACCCTCCCACCTTCTATACCCTATCCCTTCAATCCCATTTCTCTGGTGTAGAGTGTCCCTACATAACAGTCCCCTATCCCAGTTCAGCAGTCATATGAGGGTCAAGCGCTTCCTCATACACTGGGAGCCTACAAGGCAGCACCACTAGGGCAAAGTGTCTCATGGACAGGAAAAGAAGTCTATGTTCCTGTTCCCTTTAGTGCATTGGTTGTAGTATAGTTATACTGTACTATATGGCTAAAATCTGAACATAAGTGAATAGATGCCATGTTCATCCTTCCGAGTCTGGGTTAGCTCACTGGGGATGAGCTTCTCTAGTTCCATCCATTTGGCTGCAAATTTCATGATTTTGTTGTTTCTCATGGCTGAGTAGTATTCCATTGTGAAGACGTACCACAGTTTTTTAATCCATTTTTTGGTTGAGGGACATCTGAGTTGTTTCCAGTTTCTAGCCATTACAAATAAGGCTGCTATGAACATAGATGAGGAAACTTCCTTGTGGTTTGGTGAGGAATCATTTGTATGTACACACAGAAGTGGTATGGCTGGGTCTTGAGATAAACCTATGGTCTCTTAATTTTTTTACAAAGAAACCAAAACTGTACTATGGAAAAAGGACAACATCTTCAACAAATGGTGCTGGTCCAACTGGATGTCAACATGTAAAAGAATGAAATCAGACCCACACTTATCATCTTATACAAAACCCAAGTCCAAGTCGATCAAAGACCTCAACACAAGGCCGGACACACTAATTTTTTTTTTTTTAATTTAATGTATTTTGATTACATACTTTTTAAAAATTTGATCAATGATTCTCAGAAGATCAGATTGTGTGATATTTCAATCAAGATACTATTGTACAGAAGCAAGAATAAATATAGATGATATGAGAAAAGACAAATTGGAGAGACACCCTTACCTATAGCAGAATGGTGAGAAAAGATGTTCAAGTGGATAGTTAAGAAAAGAGCTAAATATTGTCAGGAAGATTAGATAACTCATTAGAAAATGTACCTGAATCCTGCCCTTTAATTTACACATATACACACACACTTACACACACACCATCTCTCTCACTCACACACATGTACACTCCCAGACACACAGCAAGACATGCACACATACACACATAGAAAAAAATGCACATACTCACACACTGGTTGCTCATATTCCTTTTATGGCCACTAAATCTTTAACCTTCACCTAAAATAGAATAAATGAAAGAACATTTAAAATTTAAAGCAAACCTATTTCTATTTATTTAATGATACACATAGCAGATGAAATGACCATCCACAGTTTGAAAAAAAAAAATGAAAGAGAATGCTCTCACATGAACATATCTGACTTTTTACTACATTCATTTTTTCCTATTTTTTTTCAAAATTTATAACCAGTATACAAACCAATACACTTCTGCTGAAATATATCTAGATGAACAGAGAGTAAAAGGAAATCACCTCCCAACTTTTAACAGTGACTATAGCTGAAATAATATAAATGCAAATGACACACAGAATGTGAAACTGCACTTGAATAAACAATATAAATAAAAACTATCATATACTCTACAACAATTGCTGAAACAAATAAAACTGATAATGAAAATGCCAGCAACACCATTGATTGGCCTATAGGGGCTCTCATGCCTCCTACAATGTAGGAGAGCTGTACACTGAAGCTGTTTTAGGTGTTTGTAAGTGTGTAGTATGTTCTCCATTTTTTGATTGGATTATATTGTTTCTTGGCATTTAATTTCTTTAATACTTTGCAAATTTTGAGTATTAGCCTCTGTCAGATGTGGAGTTGGTGACAGAATTCAAAAAGGAGGAATCCCCAATGACTGATAGACACTTGAAGAAATGCTCAGCATTCTTAATCATCAGAGAATTGCAACTCTGTCTGCTGGTGGGAGTGCAAGCTTGTACAACCACTATGGAAATCAGTCTGGAGATATCTTAGAAAACTTGGAATAGCTCTGCCTTGGGACCCAGCCATACCACCTCTGTGTTTACATCCAAATGATTCCTCACCAAATCACAAGGAAGTTTCCTCATCTATGTTCATAGCAGCCTTATTTGTAATGGCTAGAAACTGGAAACAATCCAGATGTCCCTCAACCAACGAATGGGTAAAAAAATCTGTGGTAAATCTACACAATGGAATACTACTCAGCCATCAGAAACAATAAAATCATGAAATTTGCAGCCAAATGTTTGGAACTAGAGAAGCTCATCCCCAGTGAGCTAACCCAGACTCAGAAGGATGCACATGGCATCTATTCACTTGTAATCGGATTTTAGCCATATAGTACAGGATAACTATACTACAACCAGTGCACCAAAGGGAACATGAACATAGACTTTCTTACCTGTCAGTGAGACACTTTGCCTTAGTAGTGCTGCCTTGTAGGCCTCCAGTGTATGAGGAGGCTCTTGGCCCTCATATGACTGCTGAACTGGGGCGGGGGACTCTTATGTAGGGACACTCCACTCCAGAATAGTTGGATACAAGGGATAGGGTGTGGAGGGTGGGAGGGCAGGACTGGGAAGGGGGGGAAGAGGACACTGTGATAGAGACATACTCTGAAGTAATAAATAAATATTAAAAAAAGAAAGTGTGTAGTATGATTGATACAAACAACATATCCACACTGAGTCACCCTTCTAACAGAAGTGAGTGCCTGTCCTCATCAAAATACCTGCATTTGAATTTCATAGAAGCATTAACAAATATCCTTGACTTAGATACCTCTCAATCTTCTATTAAGCAATAAAGTAGACACATATATTGTAATACTTTTGGCAATTAAAATACAGCCAACACTCTGCATCTGTGACTTCTAGACCTTTGGATTCAAGTGACATAACAAAACTATATGAAAAGAAAGCCTCTGTGATGAAAAAAATATACCTTAGTTTTCTTATCATTACACTCTAAACAATGAAGCACAGTAACTATTTACTTAGCGTTTGCAATGTGCCATGAACTGTAAGTAATCCAGAGGCATGGAAGTTATTTGTGAACATCTGTCCATTTTCTATAATGTATTCATGGATTTTGGTGTATTCAAGTGTCTTAGAAATACTCTCTCACAGATTCTGAGACTAGCATGCAGTTTTTAAAAGGGGGTTGCCCAATACAATCTTAAAATTAAGATTGTATTGGGCTACATCAGTATTGATCTTTGTATATTGATACAAAATTAAGATTATATTTGGCCACAATGGTATTGGCCCTTGTATATTGATGTAAAATTAAGATTGTATTGGGCTACATCAGTATTAATCTTTGTATATTGATACAAAATTAAGATTATATTTGGCCACATTGGTATTGATCTTTGTATATTGATACAAAATTAAGGGTAACGCTTCTTAAAGGTATTGTTCCTAGTAATGCTTAAAAATGAAATGTAAAATTTTGGCCTCTTGCTACCAACCGTCATAAACTGTTTAGGATAATTAAGAAATGCAAACTAATAGTCATGCAAACGTGTCATTTTGTTAGTTACTATGACAGTCTATCACAGTTATTTTCTAAGCTACTCAGAAAACAAGTTGCTAAGAGACAAGCAATATTTGCTTATCTAAATATAAGAGATAGATAGGGCATCTTCAAAAACCTCAAGAGATCTGTAGAATATGGCATTCAAAGAGGTTTTCTTAACTTAAGATTTTTGATATCAAGACATGTCAGCTCCTGACAGCACCCCCTATTCTACTCCAAGTAGAAGATGAGCATCGAAGAATCTCCAGTGGGAGATGAGTGAATTGGTGGTAAGCCTTTCTCTTGGCAAGAAAAACCCCTTGCTTCAACTGTAGACAGACTGCTGTCCAAAAAGGACAAAACTTGGAAGCAGGTAAGTCGACAGCCCAGCTCTGCCAAGACAGGGTAGGTAAGTCCTTCATAATTCCTGCTCTACAATCAATGTCTGTCAGAGAAATGGGGCCAAACGGCTGAAGATTGTTACTGTAATATATGGAGAGAAAATGGGAACTGTCCAGGCAGCCACTGGTATGTCATTTCTTAGTTTTGGAAGCTGTAGGCCCTGCACTTCCTATATAATCAGATATATTTATCCCTCTCAGGTCTCTGAGGTGGTTGAAGAATAGACAGCTAGAGTCTCATAGTTAAATTTTGAGTTGTTTAGGAATCAAGAGGGTGTT
>CAJQZJ010008773.1:7105167-7122140 GCA_907164525.1 Lophiomys imhausi
GATGGGGGGTTGAGGGGAAAGAGGGTGGAAGGGTGGGACTGGAGGGGCAGTAGGGAGGGGATTGTGATTGAGATGGAACTTGAAGAAATAAAAAATAAATTATTTTTAAAAGGGAGTTGCTTATGACATGAAACAATGAAGACAAAATTCATAAGTCAAAGTGTGAGAGACAAAGATCAAAAGTAGAAATAAAGGCATCCTGGTCCAGTTATGGGCAGGATAGATTTCCAAATGAAATGACAACATTCCAGTGAGGTTAGACATATACTTCCATTTGTTGTGAATCTATGATAGTTTCCTCTTCCATGTGCATTCTCTAACTTCACAAACTTTCCAAACCAGATTCCTAGTGTTTGAGCAGTCTATTTTCACCTTCAAGTGGTTCAGGGCATGCCTCTTCTCTCCTGCTTAGCACCTGTTAGCTTTCGCTCTATGTTCCACCTCCTGGTCTCTCCAGGAGATACTGTGTTCTTTGCTTATCCTTATAAGCACTGAGTCTTTTATAGCTCTTTTCTTAAATGCCTTGCTATTTTTCTGCCTTCATTTTAGTAAATTTGAGGAATGATTGTGTAATACTCTATTTCTTCAAATACTATGTTCTCATCTAGTCTGTAATTTTTTCCATAGATTTCTAAGTGAAAACAATTTGGAATTCACTCAGACTGTACAAATGTTTAAAAAGAAATACATAAGAGCAAATGCTTTCAACAGAATCAGCGATATGCGTTATGAACATGATTCTTTCGTAGCAGACCCTGTTAACCACTGGTAGAGTTTGAAACATAAAAATTTGACTCTGTTCTGTAACCTGGACCAACTCTCACATTATTTGTCAGTATTCAGGACAATTGCCTTGAATAAAACCACGAATATTTACAAAGGATAATGAGATGATTGTCAGGGAGTTGCCTTCTTCCAGTTCTCCCTGTGCTACATGCTCTTTGGGGGTCAGTGTCCTCTGAAGAATTGAGTCCTGTGTCTTCCCGTATGTGTCAGCTTTTTCATACACTTTGAGAGATTTATCAAATTTGAAAGTTTCTGTGCTTGTTCATGTCACCTCAGCAAAAAAAAAAAAAAAATCATTAATAATACAATGTGTAATCTCCGAACACGCTGGCTCGCACTGGAGTGATGGTATGTTATTTCAAATCTTCTTTAGGGGGTACTAATACCATGTGTTTTACCTCTCCTGCCATTTTAATTTTCTTCCTGCACCTGGAAGAAAATTCATAACTATATGTAGAATAATAAAAGCATCACTCAAATGCATTAATTACAGCAAGTTAAATTATGTGTCTCTCCTTTCAGAGATGGTGATGTTATGTAAAAGCATTATAAAAGCAGCACTTATAATTTCTTACAGAATGCTGGTTACAAGTGTAAATATATTATAAGTATATATTGCTGTTCTTCTGGGAGAGTAGGTGTTCTTTAGGAGGTGGAAGACTGATGCCTGTCTGCCAGCAAATGATTAATTTTAAGGGTATTTGTTCAAAGGTTTTTATCAACATATGCCACTTACCTATCTAACTTAATCCTTGACAGATACCTTTCAGATTCTGGCTAGGAACTAAAGGCGTCCTGAAGCCATTTCATCTCAGCTTTGTCAGTTTTATTCCTTCTACCATTTGTATCTGCAAACTGGCTCTTTCCTTAGCTTGAAAATTAGTCACAAGATTCCCCAAGCTCTGCTTAACTTTGGCTCTGGGTCTCTGAATCTGTTTCCATCAACAGCTGGATGAAACCACTCAAATGACAGTCATGCTAGCTGCCTGTCTACAAGAACAGCAGAATATCATTAATTGTGTCAGGAATGGGATCTCTCTCTCTCATGGTGTAGGACTCAAGTTGGACCAGTCATTGGTTGGCCATTCCCTCGCATTCTGCTCCTTCATCCCCTGCACATATTATAGGCAGGAAAAATTGTGGGTAAATGGTCTTGTGACTGTAGTCTTGTCTGATTACAGGAGGTGGCCTTTTCAGGTTCCATATCTTCTATTGCTAGGAGTCTTAGCTAGGTTCACCCTCACAGATTCCTGGGAGTTTCCACTGTCCTTGGTTTCTCATTCATCTCATAGATGGCAACAAACATTAGGTGCAGCTCGGGAATCTTATTGAAGAGGGAGACGAAGGGTTGAAGGAACCAGAGAGGTCAAGGATACCACAAGAAAACTTACAGAATCATTTAACCTGGGCCCATAAGTGCTCACAGAGACTGAATCACCAACCAGAGAACATACATGGGATGGACCTAGGCCCCCTACACATATGTTACAGCTGTGTAGCTTCGCTTTAATGCGAGACCCCTAACAGTAGGAAAAGAAGCTGTTTCTGAGTTTGTTTCCTTTCGATCACATTCCCAAAAGTGGGCTGCCTGTCTAACCTCAACAGCAGATGCTCCTAGTCCTCCTGCAATTTCATATGCCAAGGCTGGTTGATATCCATGGGACATCTCCCTTTCTCCTTTAGACATCTCCCTTTCTCTAAGGAGAAAGGGAGGGAGTATAGGGGAGATGAGGTGAGAGGGAGAGAAGGGAAGCTCCAATTGGGATGCAAATAAATAAATTAATTAATGAAAGTAAAGGATAATCAGTCAGTATTTACAGAGCCCTTTGAATCAATCTCTCAGGTACATTTCTTTCTCTCTCTCTCTTTCTTCTATTTATCCCTTTATTAGTTTTCTTTTCTCTTTTACTTTCATTTATTTATTTCCCACATGTGAGTGCCGTACATCATTTGATCACAGGGGTCACCAACACCAAGTAAGCACTCTTTCAGAATGATATCGCTTGCCCTACTTAGTGGCTAGTCTTGGTTGTGAACTTAAGACCGTGCGGGAGAAGCAACCTCAATTGCAGAGCTGTCTCCAACAGATTGGACTGTACACATGTGTGAGGGGCATCTCTGTGAATACTGCTTAACATGAGAGGATTTGAAATAACATCACTAGGCAAGTGGGTCTGGGCTGTACAAGGATGGAAGTGTAGCTAGAACAGCTAGGCAATAGTCGTGTCCCTATGCTCGCTGCTTTATTTCCATCCAGTTTTGTAAGTACCCCCTCCCCCCCCCGCTAACTGATTGTGCCACTAGAGCATCCAAGCCTCCAGTTTTATGCCTAATGTTCTTGCCCTGGCTTTGCTCTATGATGGACTGTAACTTGTAAGTTGAAATAAACCTTTCCTTCCCCAAAGTGCTTTTGATAGTGGTGTTTGTTTTGCCCCCACTCTGTTAAGGGGCTAAGGATTTATGTGTGGAATAGAAGGGTGGTGTACTTTGTTCTGTAGTATCCATCTGTAGAACTGGGGTTACAGATGGTTTTAAGCCAACAACCAGGTGTTGGCCACTGCAACTGGATCATCTAGAAGACAAGATGGTGCTCTGAAGAACTGTCTTCCCACCCTTTTCTGGATTTTTCTCTCATTTTGAGTTGATGTTACTATTACCTCATGCACCTCACTCAGGATGTACTGAGTGAGGTAAACACACAGTGAAGCCAGTATCAATTCACCAATCTCCACGTTCAGATTGTACCAATCTTCACTGGTAAGAAGCTGGATTGGTTACTTTTATTGTTATTCTTGTAAAATATCCCAAGAAAATCAAATTAAATATGTTGGTTTACAGTTCTAGGGTAAACAGGAAGCTGGGGAGTCATTGTCCAATCATTATAGAGTTAACATTCCACAGAGCAAGCAGAATTATGAACATAGCTAGTGTTGATGGTATGATATTATGAATGTACATAATTAACTCAAATTTACATTTAGTACTTAAGAGGTGTATTTTATTTAGTTCATGTTGCCACATTGAAGAAAATTTTTCTCTGAATCAAAAGATGTCCTTTCTATTGATTGTAATGTATGTTGGTCACTCACTATTTATTTCCCAAGATTCACTTTCCTTTGCTATGACCTTCTCAAAATAACTCTTGTAGCATTTAGATTTCATGATAATAATTATTTAGATAAAGCTACATATAGTTCTCTGGCTCATTATAGGAAGGTCACTTAGCTTCTTATTATAAACTCTTAGCATCTTTATTATAGGAAGAAGAGATTTAATTACTGTGTTACATGGAGTAACAAAACCAGATTAAAGGGGAATTTTGAAAAATATCTTAAGGTGCATTTAGACTAAAAGACTCAAGTGCCTTGAGGAGACTTTCAGAAGCAAACATCAGGAGAGAGGCTCACCATTATTCCTCAATACAGTTAGGCCAAGCATCACTTAGACTGACATTTAATTTTGATTACACAAGGGGTTTTGCAGGAGAAACATCTAATTGGCAGAAGTGATATCTTGCAAATCACAGAAGAGAGGATTGGTTCTGTTTTCAGGCTCATACTCAAGGTGATCACCCATAACAAGGCAGGTGACCTCTGAACTGCTTTGTAAATGGAATGAGTTGGTCAGTTTATTCAAGCCTCTTTTTTTCTAAGTAATGATTTACACTGCAACACCCCACTCTTTCTCTCTGTCTTAGAAACAATATTGACAATTTTAAAACCAAAGATACAATCTTATGGAAAATTTTCTTTAAGTAGCTTAGACATGTGAATGAATGCATCATGACTCTTTGTAGAAACCAGATTATCTGGGTGACTTTTACGTGCTAGAATCTCAATACATCATAAATTGTGGCACAGATTTCAACTCAAATAAAACTCAACAACTTTCTCTTGAGCAAAATCTCTGTTTTGATGTTAGACAGCTATGAACACACTAGACCTCCAGATCTTTGAAGAGTGTCTGTCTCCAAGCAGCTTTCATATCTACAAAACCCTTTATATTTTGAAGGAGTCCAATGAGGTAAGTAGCTTTCAAGAGTTCTCAGCAAACTATGTCCCCTTCCACTTACTTTTCTAAGCTTGCCATAACAAAGTTTCACATGCTTGGTGACTTAAAGGATGAAAATTATCACATGGTTCCAGGGGCTTAAGAAATCTGATATTAAGATAATAGTCACACTGGGTCCTTCAGACTATTCATTGGATTAAAAACCTCGATGTTTCTCTTCTAGTTTATGTAAGCCATGGACTGCTGCTTTGTTCACGAAAGCATCCTTTTTATCTACGTTTTCCCTCTGTGTTAGGCTGTGTTCACTTTCTCCCTTCTCCCTTTGCAAAGATACAAGTCATATGAAACATAGGGCACACCGCACACCAGTATAACTTCATCTTAACTGTGTATAGCAGTAGCAAGCCAATTTATAGATAATGCTATTTCTAAGCTGGTTGGAGCTATATCTTTTTGTTTGTTTGTTTATTACTTCAAGTTACATCTCTATCACAGTCCTCTCTTTCCACCCCTCTTGGTCCCACCCTCCTACCCTCTCCCCTTCTTCCACCTATCCTACTCCTCCAGAGAGGGTTGGCCCTACATATCAGCCCCCCTCAATTTAGCAGTCATATGAGTGTTAAGAGCTTCCTCTTGTACTGAGGGCCTATATGGCAAATTTATTAGGGCAAAGTGTCCCACTAACAGGTAACAAGATCTATGTTCTTGTTCCTTTTGGTGTGTTGGTTGTAAGATAGTTATTCTGTACTACATGACTAAAATCCAATTAAAAGTGAATAGATGCCATGTGCATCTTTCTGAGTCTAGGTTAGCTCACTCAGGATGAGTTTTACTAGTTCCATCCATTTGGCTACAAATTGCATGATTTCCCTGTTTCTGATAGGTGAGTAGTATCCCATTGTGTAAATGTACCACAGTTTTTGTTTTTGTTTTATCCATTCTTCGGTTGAGGGATATCTGGGTTGTTTCCAGTTCCTAGCTATTACAAATAAAGCTGCTATGAACATAGATGAGGAGGTGTCTTTGTGGATTAGTGAGAAATCTTTTGAATGTATACTCAGAAGTGGTAAGGCTGGGTCTTGAGATAGAGCTATTCCAAATTGTCTAAGATATTGCCATGTTTATTACAATAGTGCTTGTACAAGTTTACACTCCCACCACCAATGGAGAAGTGATCCCCTTTCTCCACGGCCTTGCAAGCATGTGCTGTCATTTGAGGGTTTTTTAAAAATATTTATTTATTACTTCAGGTTACATCTCCATCATATTGTCCTCTTTCCACCCTTCCCAGTCCTGCCCTCCCACTGTCTATCCTCTATCCCTTCCATCACACTCCTCTGGAGTGGAGTGTCCCTACATAACAGTCCTTGCCCCAGTTCAGCAATCATATGAGGGCCAAGACCCTCCTCATACACTGGGGGCCTACAAGGCAGCAACATTAGGGCAAAGTGTCTCATTGACATGAAAAAAGTCTATGTTCATGTTCCCTTTGGTACATTGGTTGTAGTATAGTTATCCTGTACTATATGGCTAAAATCCGACTATAAGTGAATAGATATCATGTGCATCCTTCTGAGTCTGGGTTAGCTCACTCAGGATGAGCTTCTCTAGTTCCATCCATTTGGCTGCAAACTACATGGTTTCATTGTTTCTGATAGCTGAGTAGTATTCCATTGTGTAGATGTGCCACAGTTTTTTAATCCATTCTTCAGTTGAGGGACATCTGGGTTGTTTCGAGTTTTTACCTATCACAAATAAGGCTGCTCCCATCCAAGTACTAACCAGGCCCGACCCTGCTTAGCTTCCTAGATCAGACATGATTAGGTGCGTTCAGGGTGGTACGGAATTTGTATATCTAAACATAAGAGATAGATAGGGCAATTTCAAAAACCCCAAGAGATCTGCAGAATATGGCATTCAAAGATTTTTTCTTAAATTAAGATTTTTTTGATATCGAGACATGCCAGCTCCTGACAGCATCCTCTATTCCACTCCAAGTAGAAGATGAGCATCGAAGGATCTCCAGTGGGAGATGATTGAATTAATGGCAAGCCTATCTCTTGGCAAAAACAAACAAACAAACAAACAAAAAACCTTGCTTCTACTGTAGACAGACTGCTGTCCAAAAAGGACAAAACTTGGAAGCAGGTAAGTCGACAGCCTAGCTCTGCCAAGACAGGGTAGGCAAGTCCTTCCTAATCCCTGCTCTACAATAAATGTCTGTCAGAGAAACAGGACCAAAAAGCTGAAGATTGATGCTGTAATGTGTGGAGAGAAAATGGGAACTGTCCAGGCAGCCACAGGTATGTCATTTCTTAGTTTTGGAAGCTGTAGGCCCTGCACTTCCTATGTAATCAGATATATTTATCCCTCTCAGGTCTCTGAGGTGGTTGAAGAATAGATAGCTAGAGTCTCATATTTAAATTTTGAGTTGTTTAGGAATCAAGAGGGCGTTCTGGATCTAAGATGTTTTTAAAATTGTGATGCAAGTTAGTATGAAAGCTGAGTTAGATAGAGAACTTTAAACTCATGGAGACAGTTAGATAGTAGAATGTTAAAGTCAGGGACCAAATACATATGGACTGGACATTGAGAATATATGCTAAGCCATATAACTCTCAGAATTGTGGCCTATTTATTTCAGTTGTTTTGTACTGTATTTATTGTTATAAGAGAAAGAACCATTTGTTTGATTAAAAAAAAATAATTAGCATTCTGGGGGAATGGTGAGAGGGTAGGAGGGTGAGGCTGGGAGGGGTGGAGGGAGAGGGCTGTGATGGAGATGTAACTTGAAGTAATAAATAAACATAAAAAAATAAGGCTGCTATGAACATACATTAGGAAACTATCTTGTGATTCAGTGAGGAATCATTTGGATGTATACCCAGAAGTGTTATGGTTGGGTGCTGGGGCAGAGCTATTCCAAGCTTTCTAAGATATCACCAGACTGACTTCCATAGTGATTGCACAAGCCTGCACTCCTACCAGCACTGAAGGATGGTTCCCCTTTCTCCCCACCCTTGCCAGCATGTGCTGTTATATGAACTTTTGATCTTAGCCATTCTGACAGGTGTGGGATGGAATCTCAGAGTTTTCTTGCATTGCACTTCTGTGATGATTAAGGATGCTGAGCATTTCTTCAAGTGTCTCTCAGCCATTGGGAATTCCTCCTTTGTGAATTCTTGATTTTTAATTTCTTGAATTCTTTATAAATTTTGGATATTAGCCCTCTGTCGGATGTGGGGTTGGTAACTATCTTTTCCCAATTTGTAGGCTGCTGTTTTGTTCTAATGACAGTGTCCTTTGCCTTACAGAAGCTTTCCAGTTTCATGAGGTCCCATTTATTGATTGTTGTCTTAGAGCCTTAGCTATTGGTGTTCTGTTCAGGTAGTTGTCACCTGTACCAATGAGTTCAAGGTTTTTCCCCCCTTTCTCTTCTATTAGATTTAGTGTGTTGGACTTTATATTCAAGTCTTTGATCCACTTGGACTTAAGTTTTGTGCAAGGTGATAAGTATGGATCAAATTTCATTATTTTACCTGTCGACATCCAGTTAGACCAGCACCATTTGTTGAAGATTCTGTCCTTTTTCCACTGTATAGTTTTGGCTTCTTTCTCTAAAATTAAGTGACCAGAGGTGTGTGGGTTTATTTATGGGTCTTCAATTAGATTTCCTTGATCAACTGGTCTATTTCTATACCAGTACCATGCTGTTTTATTACTCCCTCTCTTCCCCCTCTCTTTCTCTCTCTCTCTCTCTCTCTCTCAGTGTGTACAGTAGTATTTGGTCATGTTATACAACATAATTTGTTTTGTGATATGTATCCTAATTAGGTTTTATCAACTTGACACAATCTAGAGTCATCTGAAAGGAAGGGATCTCAATTGAGAAATGCCTACATAAGATTCAGCTATGAGGCATTTTGGTTGGTACTATCCATATGCTGGTGGTCCTGGATTCTGTAAGAAAGCATTAAGCCAGTGACAATGCCAGTAATCAGCACCCTTCCCACACTCCCTCAGGAGCTCTATAGCAGCTCCTGCCTCCAGATTTCTGCCCTATTTAAGTTCCTGTCACTAATTCCTTCAAGGAAGAATGGCAACATGCAAGTATGAGCAAAAAAAAAAAACCACCCTTTCCTCCCCAACTTGCTTTTGGATCATGGTGTTTCATTGAAGCAATAGAAACCCTATGTCTTTAAGCAGCTTTCATATCTACAAAACCATTAAATTTGTAAGAACAATATGCCTTTCCTTTTAAAGGTAAATACAGTTTAAGCAAGAAAACACTTCATTCAGTCATTATTTCTTGATAGAATTTTAGTCCAAATAAACTAGAGTTCAAACCCAAAATTCAGGTTGGAACAATTAATAATGAAAAACGGTTTTATAATCTATGCAGAACCAAGCATACATACGGGAGCTGGATACCTCTTCTATCACTTCTTATAACAATGCAATTGCATCTTTCCCTCTGTTGCTTACTTTGTTCTCTGCTTGTTTCTCTGATGAGTTGCAAAGTTGCTTGTAGTAGAAGAGGGTTTCACTGTGTGTTGTTGTTGTTACTGCTAGGTCAATTACTTTATTGAGATTACCACTAGTTGGTGCTTGAGACCCAGCAGAGCAGCTCAGGTTGAGCCAGGTGAAAACAGTTACAGATAACATTTGTTCCTTCAAAATGTTTTACTATGGATTTTTTTGGAGATCTATACCAAACAGGCTTGGTTTGTAAGAGTAGATCCTCACAGAGTTATTGTGAGGATGGGACTATGTGATAACTGGCTCCTTTGAAAATATAGTGGTTAGACATGGCCTCATGAGCAAAGGACAGGAGATATTTCACAGAGGCACTGAGGCATTCCGCAGATGGAAAAGTTGAAAATTCCTGCTTGTTCAGTGGTACAAAAATATTCCATGACCACTGCTGAAAAAATGATGACAGTTTTTAATGATGTAAAATATGAGTGAAACACAATTAAAAAACTTAAAAAGTAACATTGCAAATCTATTTGCAAACCTATTTGGATGATGGCTTTCTCTATTTGTATGAGTATATAATACCAATACAAGCTTGGAAAACTAATATACTAGCAAAAAGACTCCTGGTCCCAATGTAGGCCACACATTTCTGAATGTTTTGATATCAAAAATAATCACACTATTACTAATATTATATAATTTATAAGCTAATGGCCATTTATTTTAAGCTTCTTGTGTCTATGCACCATACTAAATAATCTATTGTATACATTAAGCCTCACTGAGCTTAATAGACTTCATTATTCTCATTTCATAAATGACAGATTTAAGGACCATATAAATTATAGACTTATGCAAGTCCACAGTTAATGAAGAGAAGAATAAAATCCATGCATGCATGGAAATTGGGATCAGCTCCTGTGTCTGTAGTAGTCGGGTTGACACCCAGATCAGGTGATCTTGAACTCTGTGAGACCATGTACAAGCCACCATCTGTTGCTGGTGACTTTGTGGTAATATGAGGGCGGTTGCATTCTCTACCTAGTAAGCTGGAAGTTGAATGGCTTATGATGAAGCTAATCTTGAAAAACAGTCAAGTAGGTCCCTGTGTTCTTGACTAATAATGTTCTTCCTCTTGTTGTAGACCAGTGTGGAATTTCATAATCAGGTAATCTCATTATTAAGCCCCAATTTTACATAGCACACACACACACACACACACACACACACACACACACACACGTATGTGTACCCATTCACATGTCCCTTCCCCTTTTTGGGAAGTGGTAAAATTTACCAATTAAAAATGAATTTCATCTTTATACTGTTTATTGGTAGACTTGTTCATGGGGAATTTTAGTATGCCAAGATGAGTAATCTTTTTTTATTTTTTTGGTTTTTCGAGACAGGGTTTCTCTGAATATCTCTGGCTGTCCTGGACTCACTTTGTAGACCAGGCTGGCCTCGAACTTACAAAGATCCGCCTGCCTCTGCCTCCCAAGTGCTGGGATTAAAGGCGTGCGCCACCACCGCCCGGCCAAGATGAGTAATCTTAATAAAGATATTATCATTGGCATTCATACAACTCTGTCATACTATAATTTTTCATATCATCTGAAATGACTCAAAACTTCTGAATGGAATATTTCCATAAATTACAGTCTTAATAGAATAAGGCTAGGTACAGGAGCATGGCAAAGAATTCAATAATGTCTAGAGTTATCTAGTATAGGTTGAAAATTTCCCCAAAGATGCAAACTCCACAAGTTTCCCATGAATTGTAGCCACATATCATCATTTAACTGAGAATGTAGAATGGAGCTTTAACCTAAGGAGGGAGGATGCATATCTTAACTTTCTAGGTGCAATGATCCAGCGCCCATAGCAGCTTTCCTGGTCCCCTGCCTCGCAGGGAAAGAAGCATGAACCAAGGCAAAAGGGGGAGCTGATGGACTACTCATGTTCACTCCCACCAGCTGTTGGCACAATCCTAAAACACAGCTTGTTTTTAAACAAGCCTGGAGCCTGTGGGTGAATTTTACTGAGCTCTGGGATAAGACACAACTGCCAAGCCTTAGAACAAACATAGAATTTGGAATTAGATGTTCAGGTATTGGGCATATCTATTTCTCTCTCTCTCTCTCTCTCTCTCTCTCTCTCTCTCTCTCTCTCTCTTTACTCCAAATTTTGAGAATCCATATCAATCACACAGTCAGTGATCTAGCTTGTGTTTGAAGTAGAGATCAAGAAATGAGAGCTCCTGCAATGATGCCCCTGAGCCTACCTAGAGACAAATCCACACACCAGAACTACAAAATAAAACTTTATTCTTTCCGCAAAGTATTACAGAGCAACTTTGATTTGTTCAGGTTGAGGGATAATAACTTTTCTTGCATATATTGCTTGTATTTATGCTCTGTAGCACACCTGACACTTACAGACAGGAAAGAACGACAAATTTCCTTGCATGCTTCCAAATATGACAGGTATTTCTAAGTAGTAAATTCTGTATGAAACAAGTAGCTATCTCCAACCTTCACTTTCATTAGAGAGAAAAAAATAGCTTTTCCTTTCTTTTACCCGAACAAGAGGATTTTTCATTTATATAAAGCAGACTGTCTTATTTGAGAGCTCTCCTTTATCCTAGAAGAAACATTGAATTGTAAGAGAGGATAAAATCAGATGCTTGATGAACAACACCAAAAAGTTGTTATGGTTATACAAGTATATAGAAGACTGAGGTACAGCACGGTGAAAAACACCAGAAGTATTTGCCAAATTCAATCTAGATCCCAGGTTAATTTAAAAAAAGAAGGCTGTTATAAATCACCTGAAAATATTTTAGTGTCCTTTAAGATCCTTGGACACATGAAACTGTATATTGGCACAGGATAGCATATTCTAATCAACACATTTGTGTAGAAGTGTTAGAACTCTTAAGGTCTTATTTGTATTCCAAATATTTATCAGGTTTCAGTGTGAGTAGAAGTATTTCTGAGAAAATAAAATGGTTTAATAATGATGGATATCTTTTGAAATGTGAAATTATTTTATGTATGTATGACAAATATAAATATCTTGAACAGAAATATGTGATTATTATAGTTATACATTAAGTTTTCTTGATATTGTTCATCAATAGCACTGTATGGACTTAAAATACATTGAGGTATTCACCCTTTTAGGGGTAAAATGACCTCTCTGCATTGCTCTTATTTGATTTCTTTTATTGATCAGACTATCCTTTGTTCATCATTCTACCTCTTTAGACTTTCATTTCCCCATTAGTGAAAAAGCAAACATTGAAGGGACATCCATCCATCTTGAAAGTTCAAGTTCTGTGTTTAAGCACTAGGCAATTGTTTCTTTTTTATCTTTTTTTTAATCAGGTACCATGTTGTAAGCATATTTTTTTTAGCTATTTTATTGAATTCTTATGTCTACCACCCTTCACCCCCAATCCCTTCCAACACCGCAACACTAGGCAGGCAAGAAAGATGGTTAGAGGGAAAAGGGGTCGTAGAGCTCTTTGGACTATATCCACTGATCCGGGGCTTCAGTTCCTTGGGACAGGGTTGATCACTGCAACAGGATATCCAATTTCTTCTACTCCTTCTCTTTGGGCATGACCACCCAACAAACCACAGCAGCAGGGGGAGCAGCAGTGGCCTCCCAGGAAGCCCCTCTTCAGAGCACTAATACCACTTCTGGGGTCTGGCATTTATCACCGCTGAAAAGTTGCCAGAATTCCAAATGTAAACTACCCTTAGCTGCCAAAATCACACTCCTGCCAGAATATGAGACACAGTCTAGTCAGCTGGTGTGGACAGTCTGAAGCAGCCCCATATCCCACACCTGGGGAAAAAAAAATCACGTAACTTAATTGGGTCTTAAAAAAAAAAAACCTAAAATTCTTACTATAGCATGCACGGAAGCATTTCTTTGTGTTCCTTATACTCTTAGCCAAATCAAGGGAGGTGATGACAATGGAGCTCTGCCTCAACATTCAGGTTAGGCCTCTCTGGAGATCTACTGACTCATTCTCGAGGCCAGCTGGTGCTATGCAGCAGGGAAGTTACCTGCCACCTTCTTGGAATGCTAGGCCATACAAAGAAATCAAGTCAAGCTAACGACACTAGTGTTCATTTAGTCTAAGCTTTGAACAGCTTTCCCTCTAGCAAAGAGTCAGTACCTCAAGGGAAGTAAAGGAGAATGATGGAGGAGGGAACTAGGTTTCTTGGTGCAGCCTGTTTCCTCTGGAGCTTCAGTGTACCATTGTGAAGACACCATAAGGACAAAAGAACAATTTGGCCAGCCCATGCCCACTGCTCTTAAACGTGGCATAGAGAACTCTCTGCTGAACATTTCCCAGTGGCTCCCTGCTTAGAGTCAATAAATGTTGTATTCTACACACTGCCTTCTAGTGTTTTCACCAGTTTATTGTTAGCTCCTCCAACCCGAGAAACCTTCCCCAACCCATCCCTGATGCTGTGGCATAGTTGGGATTTCACAATGACAGCTGCATTACATGAGTCCAAATTTTGAGAATCCATAGCAATCAGACAGTGTTTGAAGTAGAGATCAAGAAATGAGAGGATTCACTACACACACACACACACACACACACACACACACACACACACACACGCATACACACACGCATACATATACAAACAACATCAACAACAACAACAAAATGAACATCATAAAATTTAAGGCAATTGATAGACCTAGAAAGGGTAATCCTGAGTGAGGTAATCCAGATTCAGAAAGACAAACATGGTATGTACTCTCTTATAAGTGGATATTAGCCATAAAGTAAAGGATAACCATGCTACAATTCACAGACACAAAGAAGCTAAGGAGAAGAGTGTGTTCTTATACAATAGATATTTAGATTTTGTCCCGTACTTGATTGCAATTTTCAAAACGATCCTATACAGAGCTGTTTTTGATGGTGAGATTATGCACTATTGAACCATAGAGTATATATATATATATATATATATATATTTGTGTGTATGTATGTACATATTATATATTCATCACAATTACAATATTCTATGCAGTATTTTAAAATGGTTATTCAATTTGTATATCAAATTCCAGCTTTCTAACACTTTGTCTTTTGGACAACATATGAGAGGATTTCTTCTCTAGCTTCTCACAAAGCAGAAAAGCTTCATGCTGGTTAAATCCAAAGGATTTTATTTACTATGGCCACAACATTCCAATTACAAATCACACCTTGAAGTTCCTGGAGTATTTGGTCCATTGTCTAAAATTGCCTTTCTCCTATGATTAGCAATAATGATCTAATCTCTATGTACCTTAGTCTGCCTAACAAAGATGATGATAAATGGCATAGAAATGGTTAACATGTAAAAATGGTTTATGATAGTAGACGGATTATGTTCCTATTCATTAATCATCGGCATTCCTGTGTCTTAGGAGCATTAATATCTGTCAGATCATGCCATGGGTTAATGTTCTAACAGAGTGACATGCAGCTGGCAAGGTTCTGATATGTTTGTAACTGCATGTTTTAATTTAATGCCTCTATATGTAGTTTATTGAATTCCAAAGCATCACAAAATAAAGTTTAACAACAAAAAATGACAAAATTCTGGAGCAATGAAGACATATTTCCAAGAAAACCTTCTATTAGCTGATCTCTTAATTAAGTACTTGGTGCCAAAAATAGCTCACACTGGGCATAAATGTGGTTTCTCCCTATGTATTTCTTTCACAAGAGTTATTTTTTCCATAAACACCTCCTGGAAAATAGTAATCTCAGAGATAATAGTGATGTAAAATTTGATTGCTTTTGCATTCTGTCCACTTGCCTACTTCTTACCATTTCAGTGTAACTACTATTAAGCTTGAATGATCTTAAGCTTGTTAACATCTTTTTGTTTAAACATATGAAATCTTTAGATGTGACTATTTGTTGATGTTGTGTATTATTTCTTTTTTTTTGTTTTTGTGTTTTTTTTTTTTTGGTTTTTCGAGACAGGGTTTCTCTGTTTAACAGCTCTGGCTGTCCTGGACTCGCTTTGTAGACCAGGCTGGCCTCGAACTTGCAAAGATCCGCCTGCCTCTGCCTCCCAAGTGCTGGGATTAAAGGCGTGCGCCACCACCGTGAGTATATATTTATATACAAAAGTGAGTAATTTATTTGTATAGTTTAAAAATTTTATTAAGTGATAAACTTTTTGACTTTAGCATGTATTAATAAAGGGAATACTGACACCTTTAGAAGAATCCTTGATTGTTCTTTGAGGCTGTCTTTAACCACTCACACCCATCTGCAACAGTGTAATAATGTGATTGCTTGAGTTTTAAATAATGAAATGTGAAGAGTAAGTATTTCTCATATAAGGTAAATGAACCTGAGCATCAGCTATAATAATGGATTCAAGGTCACAGACAAAATAAAAAATTAACAACATAAGTGTTTTGTGGCATGTAGCTACAAACAGAAAGAAAATAACAATAGAAAATTTAGCTTACAGTGAAAAAATATAAAAATATATAAAGTGATTCCTTATCTCTACAAAAATTACAGGGACACAACCCTTTTAAAATGATTCTTATAGAACTCCAGAGTCTATTTTAAGGATAAAACTTCTAGAAAAAGTTTTGTGTCAAATTGTTATTTATTTCAGTCAAGCAGAGTTCCTATCACCTTCACCTATCTATATTATATCCCATATTTAATAGAAGACAGCCACATATGAATTATAAGAAAAAACTTCACAATCCAAGAGGCAGAGCATGGACAGAAAAGAACTGTGTCCTTCAGATATCAGGAACATGTGTTCTGATCACTGACTGCTGCTTCTGGCCATAAAGCACAAAAGTTAAGAGATGGTGACTGATGTTTTATGTGTTCCCTTTGGTGTAACCCATTCTTCTCGGATGAAATAACCTTTAAGGGACTTCAAGAATCAACGTTTTGTCCTTTTCTTCTTCATTTTTACTCGTTTCCCCTTGGAAACCAGTTTTGAAAGCAAAAGTTTAAAGACTAACCTCACATATGAATGAAATTCGAAAGACACTGTAAAAGTCCAGAGGAAGGCATTGGCTTGAAAAAAGCTTGAAAGACCTGAAGTTTGCATATCAAGTTGGTGTTTGACAAAAATCCCAGCCTATATGGAGGAGAGGCTGATGAAGCGTCATCCCTATCTGAGGAGCTTTTGGCAGCTGCTAGGGGAAGGATAGACAATATTCTTCAGGGATGTGTGTAACGAGAGGCTGTCCTTGCTACAGTAGACAATCCAACCAACACTAATACACACACAGACAGCACTAAATCAACTCAGTGTATAGCAAGTAATAAACTTTTTGACTTGCTCATATATTAATAAAAGTAATACTTAGCCACACTTTTAGAAGAGTCTTGATTTCCCTCTCTCTCTCTCTATATATATATATATATTATACATATATGTTTGCATTTAATATATGGATATTATATATGGATATGTAGACACATATATGTATGTGTGTTTGCATTATATATATATATATAGAGAGAGAGAGAGAGAGACAAAGTGACAGAGTGACAGAAATAGAAAGAGAACTAGAGGTATGTATTTGTATATATGAGTAGCTAGATAGAAGATACATAGCTAGATAGAAGATACATAGATAGATAGATAGATAGATAGATAGATAGATAGATAGATAGATAG
>CAJQZJ010008773.1:7122150-7181180 GCA_907164525.1 Lophiomys imhausi
TAGATAGATAGATAGATAGATAGATAGATAGATAGATAGATAGATAGTGAGAGAGCATGAAAAGTGATGAGAGGCAGTAAAGAAGGAATTGGAGAGGAGGAAATGGAGGTTGAAACGGGTTTGATGCAAACACATTATGTGCATGTATGAGCATTAAATAAAATATTTTAAAATTTTTAAAGGAAAAAAATCAATGAACTTCAAGAGAAGGAACCAAATTTGCAGATGATACATTATCAGATGTAGAGATCCAAATTGTATTTCCTTTCAAAATGTCAACTTTTAAAAAATTTATTTATTTTACATTCCAATCACCATACCCCTCCCTCCTCTCCTCGCAGTCCTGATATCCCACCCACTTCCTCCATACTCCCCCACCCACCCAGTACCAATCCATTCTGGTACATCAAATATAATCAGGACTAAATGCCTCCTCTTCCACTAAGGCAAGACAAGGCAAGTCTTCTAGTAAAATGAGTGCCAGAGGGAGAGCAACAGTGTCCAAATCAGAGATAGATCCCATTCCATTTGTTAAGTAGTCCACTTGAGGTCCAAGAAGCCAATCAACTGCATAATTGCAGTGGTCCTAGGGCAAGTCCATGCAAGTTCTTTGGTTGGTTGTCCAGTCTGTTTGAAGCCCCTTGTGTACAAGTTAATTGGCTATATGCCACAAGACCTTGCCTTAAAAGCTAAAGTAAAGTTAATAGAGAAAGAAACCTGATGCTTAATTCAGAGCCCCATACATGTATACATGGCATACCTATCTCTCACAAACACACAAAAATAAAAACATACACTGAAAAATAATAAAGTGTATTTAAACTTTAAAAGTGCAAGGATAAATTGAAGTAGGGTTCAATAAATAAAGGTTCATTTTCTGTGAACCACCCTCTGTCTTAGTTAGTTGGTTATGTGAGCCTTCTTGTAGTATACTTGATCCCTCTATCTCCCTCCCCCTTCCCCCCATTCTTTCTCAATATCCTCTGGCTAAGGGTCTCTGCATCTGTTTCCATTATCTGCTGGATAAAGCTTCTCAGATGGCAGTAATGTTGGGTTCCTGTCCAGATCCCTCTCTCCATCCACTTCCGATGTCTATTTTATTTCCCCTACTTAGAGGGATTCAAGCATCATCCCTTGAGCCTTCCTTGTTACCTAGTTTCTTTGGGTCTGTGGGTTGTAGTCTTGTTATCCTGTATGTATTGGCTAATATCTGCTTATGAGTGAGTAAATACCATATGTGTTTTCTGGTTCTGCATTACCTCACTCAGGATAATCTTTTCTGGTTCCATCAATTTTCCTGGAAACTTCATGATATCCTGGTTTCTGATAGCAGAGTAGAATTACATTGCATTAGATGTACCACAATTTCTTCATCTAGTCCTTGATTGAGGTACATCTGGATTGTTTCCAGTTTCTGGCTATTACTAATAAAACTGCTATGATCATAGGTGAGGAAATGTCCTTGTGATTTGGTGATGCATATTTGGGGTATATGCCCAGGAGTGGCATAACTGAGTCTTGAGGTAAAACTATTCCCAATTTTTTAAGAAAGCCCCAGATTGATTTCCAACATGGTTGTACAAGTTTGCACTGCTACCAGCAATAGAGGCATGTTACCCTTGTCCACTTACTCGCAAGAATGGGCAGTCACTTGAGTTTTTGATCTTAACCATTCTGACGGGTGTAAGGTGAAATAACGTAGTTGTTTTGATATTCATTTCCCTTATGACTAAGGATGTTGAACATTTCTTTAAGTTCTTCTTAGCCATTAGAGATTCCTGTGCAGTGAATTCTCAGCTTAGCTCTGTACTGCCTGTGAGTTCCTTGCTACACTAGAGAGAGTCTCATTTTATAGGGAACATTTAATGCCTTGGAACATTTAATTTTTAAAACACCTTTTTAAAAGTTTTATTATTGTGTGTATGGATACATGTGTGCATACTTGTGTGTGTGATTTACATGTGTGTATGTGTGTAATTTACATTTGTGTATATGTGTATGTGTGATTTTCATGTGTTTATGGGTGTGATTTATGTGTATATGTGTGATTAACATGTGTGAGTGTGATTTTCACGTGTAGGTGTGTTTTCTGTGACTTGCCTATGAATTCCTTGCTACACTAGAGAGAATCTCATTTTACAGGGAATATTTAATGCCCTGGAGCATTTAATTTTCAAACATCTTTTAAAAATCAAATTATTTCATTAACATTTTTAACAATTTTTTCCATTCTTATTTGGGCCCCAAACAGGTTTACTATGTCCCAAATCAGCAGGAAGTCATTTTAAGGGAGCGATGTCCTATCCCCAGAAGGTGTTTTTCCCCCCTTTCATCATTTCATGGATAATAGAAAATCTTATTATTTAAGGGAAGAGATTACAAGCTGTCAAATGGTCTTGTTAAATAGGTTTTGGAGGTTAGACCCAGAGATTTCTCTCTTTTTCTTTTCTGTAACCTTCGTTCTCTCCTATGTAGGAGTGAACAGACTTGAGAAAAGATGGGACATAGACATAATATAGGAAAGATCAAGAAAAAAGGACATAATATTGAATATGCCCTTATACCTTTGTTATTTATACAAAATTAATATTATATTTGGCTAAATTGGTATTGATCTTTGTATGTTGATACAAAATTAAGATAATTTTTGGCCACAATGGTATTGACCCTTGTATATTGATGCAAAATTAAGATTGTATTGGGCTACATAGGTATTGATCTTTGTATATTGATGCAAAATTAAGATTATATTTGGTCACATTGGTATTGATCTTTGTATATTGATATAAAATTAAGGATAATGCTTTTTAAAGGTATTGAACCTAGTAATGCTTAAAAATGAAATGTGAAGTTTCGGCCTTTTGCTACCAACTGTCATAAACTAATGCAAACTAATAGTCATTCAAACTTGTCATTTTGTTAGATACTATGACAGTCTATCACAGTTATTTGCTAAGCTAATCAGAAATCAAGTTGCTAAGAGACAAGCAACATTTGCTTATCTAAATGTAAGAGATAGAGAGGGGGTCTTTAAAAACCTCAAGAGATCTGTAGAATATGGCATTCGAAGATTTTTTCTTAATTTAACATTTTTTTTTGATATTGAGACATATCAGCTCCTGACAGCACCCCCTATTCTACTCCACGTAGAAGATGAGCATTGAAGAATCTCCAGTGGGGGATGGTTGAATTAGTGGCAAGCCTATCTCTTGGCAAGAAAAAACCCTTACTTCAACTGTAGGCAGAATGCTGTCTAAGAAGGACAAAACTTGGAAGCAGGTAAGTCAACAGCCTAGCTCTGCCAAGACAGGGTAGGCAAGTCCTTCATAATTCTGGCTTTACAATCAATGTCTGTCAGAGAAATAGGGCCAAACGGCTGAAGATTGAAGCAGTAATGTATGGAGAGAAAATGGGAACTGTCCAGGCAGCCACTGGTATGTCATTTCTTAGTTTTGGAAGCTGCGGGCCCTTCACTTCCTATATAACCAGATATATTTTTCCCTCTCAGGTCTCTGAGGTGGTTGAATAATAGATAGCTAGAGTCCCATAGTTAAATTTTAAGTTGTTTAGGAATCAAGAGGGTGTTCTGGATCTAAGAAGATGTTTTTAAAATTGTGAGACAAGTTAGTATAAAAGCTGAGTTAGATATAGAACTTTAAACTCATGGAGATGGTTAGATAGTAGAATGTTAAAGTCAGGTGCCAAATGCATATGGACTGGACATTGGGAATGTATGCTAAGCCATATAACTCTCATAATTGTGGCCTAATTATTTCTGTTGTTTTGTATTGTATTTATTGTTATAAGAGAAAGAACCATTGGTTGGATTGAAAGGGGAGCTGTTGGGGTAGGCGTGAAGATAAACCTTCAACTTAAGAAAAAAAAAGGGAAGAGGATGGGGGGTTGAGGGGGAAGAGAGTGGGAGGTTGGGACTGGAGGGGGGAGTAGGGAGGTGATTGTGATTGAGATGTAACTTGAAGAAATAAAAATAAATTAAAATAATATATATTATTATTATTGTGTATGTGGATATATGTGTGCATACTTGTGTGGGTGGGTGGAGGGGAGGGAGGGGAATTGTGATTGGAATGAAAAATAAACACATAAAATTAAAAAGAAAAATAATAAAGAATAATACATAAAAAAGAGTGTGTGAATTTATAGTCAGTGGGCCTGTCTTGCTCTATAAGAAAAATCTTAAAAGATAATCTTGCTTTGTGACATGAAAGGGTACTGGAAAGTAGCACACAGCAACATGAAGAAACAAAAATCTGAAAAAAATAATAGACACATAAAGTTGGTGCTATTATAATAATATTGGTTTATGTGATTTGAGACAAGTATGCAATTTTCTTATATGTAAAAATGTATTTCCACTATAGTATTGGTTTTTAATTCTCTATTCATATTTTATGTGTAATAGAAGAGCAATGTATTAAAACTGTTAGGGGTACATATTCGATGAATGTATAATTTTTAAAATCTGTCACCTATATGTTTTGAATGGTGTTTTTAAATGAGAAAATTCTTTGTGTGTTAAGAATAAAATCAGCGGGGGGATCCAAGATGGCGGCGGCCTGCGCTGACGTATTTTGATTTTGGGGTTAACAGACACAAGGCGGCAAATGTTGCAGGACACTGTACAAAGGGCACGACCCCTTCTAAATCTCACCCAGCTACCCAGGGACCACTAAAGATCCCTGGGCAGGACGCTCCTTCCCACTCTCGGACAAGCAAGGAAGCCGCTGGACCCAGGAATCGGGATCACACATCCCCCACCATGAGAGACTCCCGGTAAGTTCCAACCTAATACCCAGCAGGCAGATTCAGAACCCAAGCAGAGATAATCCCCACCCTGCTGGGCACTCCCAGGTCTCACACAAACGATCCAACTATCTGGCGAAAGGTTGCGACCCTTGGAAGTAAGTGCAGCTCTGCTGCAAAGTGCCTTCAGACCACAGATCACAGTCTGTGACTAAACTGACCAGTTTACAAGCCGCGGGAGTGGTAAGGCTATAGGAGCTGAACTGTAGATTTACCCGCTACAGGAACCAACCCCGGGCAAACTATGAGATATGTGAAACTGTTGTATATTGGACTTTTGTAATACTACGCACCCTTCCGGCAGGGAACCAGAGTTTGCTTGTACACAGCTCTGCCACCTGGATTAGTGAGGTCTCCACCTGGGAGGCTGGGCTGAATGACTCACCTTATATGGGTGGAGTAAGGAAATGCTACCCCTACACCAAAGTGGACCCAAGTCCAGAAGACAGCAAAAAATCCACATGGCCAGAGGCCCCAGACAAAAAAGAAAACAGAGTGAAATGTCTCCAACAAAAGAAAGCAACGCTATTCCATACAGCCCAACCACCTCATCACAACTGGAACACATGAAAACAATGACAATTCTACATTATGGAAAGTGAAAGAGTCCCTTCAAGAAGAACTTAAAACTATGAAAGAATTCAAAGAAGCCACAATTTTACAAGTCAAAACAACAAATAACACCATTAAACAGCTCCAAGCCAAGGTGACTCAGCTTGAACAGGAAAAGGACAAAGCAATGAAAGATCTCCAGGCAAAAACAAGCAAACTGGAGAAGGAAATGTACAAAACGAACAATACCATTCAAGACATGAAAATAGAAATGGAAACAATAAAGAAAACACAGTCAGAGTTAAAAGAGGAAATGGAGAATCAAGAGAAGAGAACAGGAACTACAGATGTGAGTATGAAAAATAGGATGCAAGAGATGGAAGAAAGGATCTCAGGCATGGAAGATTCGATGGAAGAAATCAGTACAACATCCATAGAAAATGAGAAAGCTAAAAAATCTCTCACCCACAACATCCAAGAAATCAAGGACTCAATGAAAAGATGGAACCTAAGAATTATAGGCATAGAGGAAAGAGAAGACTCCCGACTCCATGGTCCAGGAAATATCTTCAACAAAATCATAGAAGAAAACTTCCCAAACCTAAAGAAAGAGATGCCAGTAAAAATCCAAGAGGCTTACAGAACACCAAACAGATTAGATCAGAAAAGAAACTCCTCTCGCCACATAGTAATAGAAACTCCAAATGTAGAAAACAAAGAAAGGATATTAAAAGCTGTAAGAGAAAAAGGCCAAGTCACATACAACGGCAGACCCATCAGAATCACACCTGACATCTCCTCAGAAACTTTAAAAGCTAGAAGGGCCTGGATGGATGTCCTACAAGCCCTGAGAGAACAGAGGTGCCCAGCCAGACTACTATACCCAGCAAAACTCTCTATCAACATAGAAGGAGAAAACAAGATATTCCATGGCAAAATCAAATTCAAACAATATCTCCTCACAAACGCAGCCCTACAGAAGATCCTAGAAGGAAAATTCCAACACAGAGAAGATAACTACACCAAAGAAAACAGAGGAAATATACCTCCACCGCAACTAAACAAAAAGAAACACAAGAAAGCCAGCTATACCAAAATAATGGGAAATAACAACACCTGGTCACTAATATCCATCAACATCAATGGACTCAACTCACCAATAAAAAGACACAGACTTACAGACTGGATCCTTAAACAAGACCCATCTTTTTGCTGTATACATGAAACACACCTCACTAGTGAAGATAAACACTACCTCAGAGTAAAGGGCTGGGAAAAGGTCTTCTAAGCAAATGGACCCAGGAAACAAGCTGGAGTAGCCACCCTAATATCAAACAAAATAGACTTCAAATTGAAGTTAATAAAAAAAGACAGAGAAGGACATTACATACTCATTAAAGGAAATATCCACCAAGAGGACAACTCAATATTGAACATCTATGCCCCAAATACAAAGGCACCTACATTTATAAAAGAAATGCTTCTAAAACTTAAATCACACATCGATCAAAACACTTTAATAGTGTGAGACTTCAAAACCCCGGGACTCACAACTATGGACAGATCATCAAGACAGAAGCCAAACAGAGAAATAATGAATCTAAGAGAGATCATGAATAAAATGGACCTAACAGATATCTACAGAACGTTTCACCCAAACACAAAAGAATACACCTTCTTCTCAGCACCTCATGGAACCTTCTCCAAAATAGACCATATGGTTGGACACAAAGATAGCCTCAACAGATACAAGAAAATTTATATAACCACTTGTACCTTATCAGACCACCATGGAATAAAGCTGGACTTCAATAGCAAAAAAATCAACAGAAAGTCTACACTCACATGGAAATTGAACAACCCTTTACTAGAGGACCACTGGGTCAGGGAAGAAATAAAGAAAGAAATCAAAGACTTCTTAAAATCCAACGAAAATGAAGACACAACATACCCAAATTTATGGGACACAATGAAAGCTGTGCTACGAGAAAAGTTCATAGCACTAAGTGCCTTCAAAAAAAAAAAAAAATTGTGACAGCTCATATTAGCGAATTAACAGCTAAACTGGGTGAATTGGAAAAAAAAAGAAGCAAACACTCCCAAGAGGAGCAGAAGGCAGGAGATCATCAAACTTAGGGCTGAAATCAACAACTTAGAAACAAAAAGAACTATACAAAAAATCAATGAAACCAAGAGTTGATTCTTCGAGAAAATCAACAAAATAGACAGACCCTTAGCCAAATTAACTAAAAGACAAAGGGAGAAAACACAAATCAGCAAAATCAGAAATGAAAAGGGAGAAATAACAACAGACATTGAGGAAATCCAGAGAATATTTGGATCCTACTTTAAAAATATATATTCCACCAAATTTGAAAACTTAAGTGAAATGGACAATTTTCTTGATAGATTCCACCTACTGAAGCTAAATCAAGATTAGATAAACAGATTAAACAGCCCTATAACACCTAAGGAAATAGAAACAGTCATTAAAAAAACTCCCAACCAAAAAAAATCCCAGGGTCTGATGGCTTTGGCACGAAATTCTACCGGACTTTCAAAGTGGAGCTAACACCAATACTTTTCAAACTCTTTCACCAAATAGAATCTGAAAGAACATTGCCAAACTCATTCTATGAGGCCACAATCACCCTGATTCCTAAACCACACAAAGACCTAACAAAGAAAGAGAACTTCAGACCAATCTCCTTCATGAATATAGATGCAAAAATACTTAATAAAATACTAGCAAACTGAATTCAAGAACACATCAAAAATATCATACACCATGATCAAGTAGGCTTCATCCCTGGGATGCAAGGATGGTTCAACATATGAAAGTCTATCAACGTCATTCACCATATAAACAAGATGAAAGAAAAAAACCACATGATAATCTCGCTAGATGCAGAAAAATCAATTGACAAAATCCAACACCCCTTCATGCTAAAAGTTCTGGAGAGAACAGGCATACAAGGGCTGTACCTAGAAATAATAAAGGCAATATACAGCAGGCCAGTGGCCAACATCAAAATAAATGGAGAGAAACTTGAAGCATTTCCTCTAAATGCAGAGACAAGACAAGGATGTCCACTTTCACCATATCTCTTCAATATAGTACTTGAAGTTCTTGCTACACCAATAAGACAACTAAAGGATATCAAGGGGATAAACATCGGAAACAAAGAAGTCAAATTATCCCTATTTGCAGATGATATGATGGTATATATAAGCGACCCCAAAAATTCCACCAAAGAACTCTTACAGCTGATAAACACCTTCAGCAAAGTGGCTGGATACAAAATTAATTCAAAAAAATCAGAAGCCCTTCTTTACACAACAAACAAAAGGGCTGAGAAAGAAATAAGGGAAACAATCCCCTTCACAATAGCCACAAACAACATAAAATACCTGGGGGTAACTCTAACCAAGCAAGTAAAGGGCCTGTACGACAAGAACTTCAAGCCCTTGAAGAAAGAAATGGAAGAGGCCTTTAGAAGATGGAAAGATCTCCCATGCTCATGGATAGGTAGGATCAACATAATAAAAATGGCCATCCTACCAAAAGCAATATATAGATTCAATGCAATTCATATCAAAATACCAACACAATTTTTTATAGACTTGGAAAGAGCTAGTCTCAATTTCATATGGAACAACAAAAAGCCCAGAATAGCTAAATCAATCCTGTACAATAAAAAAAACATCTGGAGGTATTACCATCTCAGATTTCAAGCTGTACTACAGAGCAATAGTTGTAAAAACATCATGGTATTGGTATAGAAACACACCAGTATATCAATGGACTCGAATTGAAAATCCAAAAATAGACTCACACACTTATGGTAACCTAATTTTTCACAAAGAAGGCAAAACGGCACAATGGAAGAAAGACAACATCTTCAACAAATGGTGCTGGTCCAAATGGATGTCCAATTGTAAAAGAATGAAATTAGACCCATACTTATCACCTTGTAGAAAACTTAAGTCCAAGTGTATCAAAGACATTAACATAAGGCCGGTCACACTAAATCTACTAGAAGAAAAAGTGGGAGAAACCCTCGAACTAATTGGCACAGACGACAACTTCCTGAACAGAACACCAACAGCTCATGACTTGAGATCAAAACTGAATAAATGGGACCTCATGAAACTGAAAATCTTGTGTAAAGCAAAAGACACAGTCATTCAAACAAAACGGCAGCCTACAGACTTTGAGAAAATCTTCACCAACCCCACATCTGACAGAGGGCTAATATCCAAAATCTACAAAGAACTCAAAAAATTAAATGCCAAGAAATGGGGGACAGAGCTAAATAGAGAATTCATAAAGGAGGAATCCCTAATGGCTGAGAGACACTTGAAGAAATGCTCAACATCCTTAATCATCAGAGAAATGCAACTCAAGATGATTCTGAGATTCCATCTCACACCTGTCAGAATGGCTAAGATCAAAAACTCAAATGACAGCACATGCTGGCGAGGGTGTGGAGAAAGGGGTACCCTACTCCATTGCTGATCGGAGTGCAGGCTTGTGCAACCACTATGGAGGTAAGTCTGGCGATATCTTAGGAAACTTGGAATAGCTCTGCCTCAGGACCCAGCCATACCATTTCTAGGTATACACACAAATGCCTCTTCACGGAATCGTAAGGAAGTTTCCTCATCTGGGTTTATAGCAGCCTTATTTGTAATAGCTAGAAACTGGAAACAACCCAGGTGTCCCTCAACCCAAGAATGGGTTAAAAAACTGTGCTACATCTACACAATGGAATATTATTAAGCTATCAGAAACAATGAAATTATGCAATTTGCAGCCAAATGGATGGAACTAGAAAAGCTCATCCTGAGTGAGCTAACCCAGACTCAGAATGACGCATATGGCATCAATTCACTTATAGTAGGATTTTAGGTATATAGTAGAAGGTATAATACTACAACTAACACACCAAAGGGAACTTGGACATAGACTTCTTATTTTTAAATTTTATTTATTTTTTATATACTTTTTCTATTTTTTAGTCTTTTTTATCTATTGTCTGCTTATTGGTTTGTTTGTTTAGTAGTTCTCTCTCCCAGGCAATGAGACACTTTTCACTGATGGTACTGCTTCATAGATCTCCAATGAATGAAGAGGCTCTTGGCCCTCATACGACCTCTCAACTATGATGAGGGACTGTTATATAAGGACACCCCACCCCAGAGAAATGGGATGGAAGGGTTAGGAGGTAAAGAAAAAAAATGAAATGTGATGTTTCGGCCTTTTACTACTAATTGTCATAAACTGTTTAGGATTATTAAGAAATGCAAACTAATGGTTATGCAAGCCGGTCATTCTGTTAGGTACTATGACAGCCTATTATAGTGACTTGCTAAACTAATCAGAAATAAACCTGCTAAGAGACAAGCATCATCTGCTTACCCTAATATAAGAGAGAGATAGGGCCACTTCAAAAACCTCAAGAGATCTGCAGAATATGGCATTCAAAGATGTTTTCGTAACTTTAGATTTTTTTTATATCAAGACATATCAACTCCTGACAGCAACTCCTGTTCTACCCCAAGTAGAAGATGAGCATCGAAGAATCTCCAGTGGGAGATGATTGAATTAGTCGCAAGCCTATCTCTTGGTAGGAAAAGCCCCTTGCACCAACTGTAGACAGAATGCTGTCCAAAAAGGACAAAACCTGGAAGCAGGTAAGTCGACAACCTAGCTCTGCCAAGACAGGGTATGTAGGTCCTTCATAACCCCTGCTCTAAAATCAATATCTGTCAGAGAAATGGGGCCAAATGACTGAAGATCGATGCTGTAATGTATGGAGAGAAAATGGGAACTGTCCAGGCAGCCACTGGTATGTCATTTCTTAGTTTTGGAAGCTGAGGCCCTGGACTTCCTATCAAATCAGATATATTTATCCCTCTCAGGTCTCTGAGGTGGTTGAAGAACAGATAGCTAGAATCTCATAATTAAAATTTGAGTTGTTTAGGAGTCAAGAGAGTGGTATAGATTCTTCAATGCTCATCTTCTACTTGGAGGAGAATAGGGGGTGCTGTCAGGAGTTGATATGTCTTGATATAAAAAAAATCTAAAGTTACGAAAACATCTTTGAATGCCATATTCTGCAGATCTCTTGAGGTTTTTGAAGAGGCCCTATCTCTCTCTTATATTAGGGTAAGCAGATGATGCTTGTCTCTTAGCAGGTTTATTTCTGAGTAGCTTAGCAAGTAACTATAATAGGCTGTCATAGTACCTAACAGAATGACTGGCTTGCACAACCATTAGCTTGCATTTCTTTTTTTTTTTTTATAAATACTTTATTTTTTTTCTTCAAGTTAAGTCTCAGTCACAAACCCCTCCCTATTCCCCCTTCCTATCCCGCCCTTCCACCCTCTTCCCCCTAGAAGTTTCCCCTTTCAGTCCAACAGATGGTTCCTTCTCTTATAACAGTAAGTATTATACAAAACAAAAAATATAAATATGCCACATTTATGAGAGTTAATGGCCCAGTATACCTTCCCAATGTCCAGTTTATACATATTTGGCCCCTGACTTTAATATTCTACTATGTAACCATCTCCATGTGTTTAAAGGTCTATATCTGACTCAACATTCATACTAACTTGCAACACACTTTTAAGAGTATCTTCTTAGATCTATAACATCCTCTTGATTCCTAAACAACTCAAAATTTAACTATGAGACTCTAGCTGTCTATTCTTCAACCAACTCAGAGACCTGAGAGGGATAAATATATTTGCTTATATAGGAAGTGCAGGGCCTGCAACTTCCAAAACTAAGAAAGGACATACCAATGACTGCCTGGACAGTTCCCATTTTCTCTCCATACATTCCTGCATCAGTCTTCAGCCTTTGGGTCCTGTTTCTCTGACAGACATTTGTTGTAGAGTAGGGATTATGAAGGACTTACCTACCCTGTCTTGGCAGAGTTAGGCTGTCGACTTCCCTGCTACCAAGTTTTGTCCTTTTTGGATAGCAGTCTGTCTGCAGTTGGTGCAAAGGGTTTTTTCATGCCAAGAGATAGGCTTGCCACTAATTCAACCATCTTACAGTGGAGGTTCTTCGATGCTTATCTTCTACTTGGAGTAGAATGGGGGGTGCTGTCAGGCACTGATATGTCTCGATATCAAAAAAAAAAGAAAATCTTGATTTAAGATAACATCTTTGAATGCCATATTCTGCAGATCTCTTGGGGTTTTTGAAGATGCCCTTTCCATCTCTTGTATTTAGATAAGCAAATATTGCTTGTCTCTTAGCAACTTGATTACTGGCTAGTTTAGAGAATATCTGTGATATACTGTCATAGTAGCTAACAAAGTGACATGTTTGCATGACTAGGAGTTTGTTTTACCTAACTATCCTAGACCATTTTAGATGGTTGATATCAAGAGGCCAGAGCTTCACATTTTATTTTTAAGTATCTCTAGGTATGATACCATTAGGAAGTGTTAAATTTAATTTTGTGTCAATATACAAAGATCTATTCAATTGTGGTTAAATATACTCTTAATTATGTATCAATATACAAAGATCAATGCCTATGTATCCCAATACAATCTTAATATTACGTCCATATACAAGGGTCAATACCATTGTGGCAAACTGTAATCTTAATTTTGTATCAATATACAAAGATCAATACCGATGTAATCCAATACAATCTTATTTTTGCACAATAAACAATGGTCAATACCACTTTAGCCAAATAAACTACTAATTTTGTATCAATATACAAATGTATAAGGGCATATTCAATAATCTGCCCCTTCTTCTTGAACCTTCCTGTGCTATGTCTATATCTCATTTTTCTCAAGCCTATGCACTCCTACATAGGAGAGGAAGAAGGATACAGAAAAGGAAAAGTAGGAAGTCCCTGGGGCTAACCTCCAAAACCCATTAAACAGGACCATTTATCAGCTTGTATTCTCTTCCCCTAAATATCAGAGTTTTCAGTTATCCTTCAAATAACCAAAAAGAAGGGCAGAGAAACACCATCCCCACCCTCTGGGCATGGGACGTCGCTCTCTTAAAGTGACTTCCTGCTGATTTGGGTCGTAGTAGAGCTGTTTGGTGCCCGAACTCAAATGGAAAAAGTGGTTAAAAATGTTAGTACACTCCTTTTATGTTCAGTCCTTCTGTTCTCAGGTGTTTAGATGACTTAAGGGGTTTGTAGGGAGAAGCTGATCTTGCAGGCTTCACTGAGATTCCTGCCGGGGCATTGTGTAGAGCTGAACGTCCCAGCGACATTGGATTGCCGTGGTGGTTGCAGGCCCCCGGTGGAGACAGCTATTGAGGAAGTCTGCCAGGCAGAATCAACTGGGTCACTCGTCCTCCTTGGTGCCTGATTCTGCTCTCTGCTGAGGTTTCCACTGTCCAGCCATCCCCGGGCTCCCCTAATGGACGCTTCGATTCTCCTGGAATGATAAGAACAGAGCCCTGCCCCAATCCCAACCCTGGGATAATTGCCCTCTTTTTTTTTTTTTTTTTTTTTTTTTTTTAGGGGAGGGTGCTAGGTAGTACTTCTCCTGAAGCAACTTTGGCCTTCCGACAACATACAAAGCGTTATCTTTCAATCCGGGTTAAAGAAGAAATCATTCTGTCACCTTGGAGCTAAACCGGCTCTGGTGTATATATTTTGAGATCCCAAAGGACAATCTGCCTGCATCGAGAAGGCCTTTTGTAAGTAATCTCCAAACCTAGGTCCCTCCAAATCCCATGTGTGTGTCTCTGAACTCTAATTATTGGGATCAGGGACCTGTGTTTCCCATCTGAAGGGATCAAAGATGTGTTCCACCACTCCTGGATCGAAGTCTTTCTCTATTTAGAGTTTGCCCAGCATCAGGCTGACCCTGAGCTCCGGGATCTGCCCGTTTCTGTCTCCAGTGTGCTGGGAGCATGGACCAAGGGTGTACTCTTCTTGAATGGTGGGACCAAGAGTATGCACCCTCACCACCCCGCTCTGTATGACTCCAGAATACATAAGACCACCAACTCTACGGTGCTCCCCCCAGTATCCGCTGAAGTCAAAGGCATGGGCCAATACCACAATTCTCTTGTATTTTACCTTAGCTCCACGTCTTCTTGACACCTGGAGGTCTGTAAAACCAGGCCGAATGGCTGTATCCTCTTTTCCATTCACAGTGTTTCAGCCCTGTCCCCTGCCTTTTGTTTTTTTTTTTTTTTTTTTTTAGTTAATAAATTTATTTGTTTGTTGCTTCAGGTTACATCCTTATCATATTGTTCTCTTTTCCCGCTTCCCAGCCCCACCCTCCCATGCTCTACCCCCTGACCCTTCCGTCTTGTTCCTCTGGGATGGAGTGTCCCTGCCTAACAGTCTCTCAACACAGATCAGGAGTCATATGAGGGCCAAGAGCCTCTTCATTCTCCGGGGGCCTACGAGGCAGTACTGCCAGTGAAAGGTGTCTCCTTGCTACTGGGGGAATACTAAAAAAAAGACCTACAAACACACAAACACACAAAAACAAAGAATATCCACAAAAAAAGAGAGGAAAAAGAGAAGGGAAAAGGAAAAAGAAAAAAGAAAAAAGAAGGAAAAAGAAAAAGATAAAAAAAAAAATTATGTCCATGTTCCTTTTGGTGTGTTGGTTGTAGTACAGATATCCTGTACGATATAGTTAAAATCCTACTATAAGTGAATAGATGCCATGTGCATCCTTCTGAGACTGGGTTAGCTCACTCAGGATGAGCTCCTCTAGATCCATCCATTTGGTTGCAAATTGCATGATTTCATTGTTTCTGATAGCTGAGTAATATTCCATTGTATAGATGTACCACAATTTTTTAATCCATTCTTCAGTTGAGGGACATCTGGGTTGTTTCCAATTTCTAGCTATTACAAATAAGGCTGCTATGAACATAGATGAGGAGACTTCCCTATGTCTCCGTGAGAGGTCCTTTGGGTGTATACCCAGAAGTGGTAGGGCTGTATCCTGAGGCAAGTTTATTCCTAGATTTCTAAGATATCGCCAGACAGACCTCCATAGTGGTTGCACAAGCCTTCACTCACACCAGCAATGCAGTAGGGTTCCCCTTTCTCACACCCTCGCCAGCATGCGCTATCATTTGGGCTCTTTATCTTAGCCATTCTAACAGGTGTTAGGTGGAATCTCAGGGTCGTCTTGAGTTGCATTTCTCTGATGATGAAGGATATTGAACATTTCTTCAGGTGTCTCTCAGCCCTTAGGAATTCCTCCTTTGTGAATTCTCTATTTAGCTCCATCTCCCATTTTTTGATTGGATTATTTGGTTTCTTGGCTTTAGTTTCTTGAGTTCTTTGTAGATTTTAGATAATAGCCCTCTATCAGATTGGTGAAGATTTTCTCCCAGTCTGTTGGTTGCCGTTTTTTTCGAATGACAGTGTCCTTTTCCTTACAGAAGCTTTTCAGTTCAATGAGGTCCCATTTATTGATTGTTGATCTCAGGTCCTGAGCTGTTGGTGTTCTGTTCAGGAAGTTGTCACCTGTGCCAATGAGTTCGAGGGTTTCTCCTACTTTTTCTTCTAGTGTCTTTAGTGTGGCCAGCCTCATGTTAAGGTCTTTGATCCACTTGGAATTAAGTTTTGTACAAGGTGATAGGTATGGGACTAAATTCATTCTTTTGCAAGTGGACATCCAGTTGGACCAGCACCATTTGTTGAAGATGCCGTCCTTCTTCCATTGTGCGGTTTTGGCTTCTTGGTCGAAGATTAGTTGGACATAGGTGTGTGGGTCCATGTTTGGGTCTTCAATTCGATTCCATTGATCCACTGGTCTGTTTCTATAAGAGTACCATGCTGTTTTTATTACTGTTGCTCTTTAGTACAGCTTGAAATCTGGGATGGTGATACCTCCAGATGTTTTTTCATTGTACAGGATTGATTTAGCTATTCTGGGCTTTTTGTTGTTCCATATGATGTTGAGAATAGCTTTTTCCAGGTCTATAAAGAATTGTGTTGGTATTTTGATAGGAATTGCATTGAATCTATATATTGCTTTTGGTAGGATAGCCATTTTTATTATGTTGATCTTACCTATCCATGAGCATGGGAGATCTTTCCATCTTCTAAAGGCCTCTTCCGTTTTTTTCTTCAGGGGCTTGAAGTTCTTGTTATATAGGTCCTTTACATGCTTGGTTAGAGTTACCCCCAGGTATTTTATGTTGTTTGTGGCTATTGTGAAGGGGGTTGTTTCCCTTATTTCTTTCTCGGTATATTTGTTTGTTGTATAAAGAAGGGCTTCTGATTTTTTTGAGTTAATTTTGTATCCAGCCACCTTGCTGAAGTTGTTTATCAGCTGTAAGAGTTCTTTGGTGGAGTTTTTGGGGTCGCTTATGTATACTAACATATCATCTGCGAATAGGGATAATTTGACTTCTTCATTTCCAATTTTTATCCCTTTGATCTCCTTTAGTTGTCTTATTGCTCTAGCAAGAACTTCAAGTACTATATTGAAGAGATATGGTGAAAGTAGACATCTTTGTCTTGTCCATGAGTTTAGAGGAAATGCTTCAAGCTTCTCTCCATTTAATTTGATGTTGGCTACTGGCTTGCTGTATATTGCCTTTATTATTTCTAGGTATGGTCCTTGTATGCCCGTTCTCTCCAGAACTTTTAGCATGAAGAGGTGTTGGATTTTGTCAAATGCTTTTTCTGCATCTAGCAAGATTATCATGTGGTTTTTTTCTTTCATCTTGTTTATGTGGTGAATTACAGTGATAGACTTTCGTATATTGAACCATCCCTGCATTCCAGGGATGAAGCCTACTTGATCATGGTGTATGATACTTTTGATGTGTTCTTGAATTCGGTTTGCTAGTATTTTATTAAGTATTTTTGCATCTATGTTCGTGAGGGAGATTGGTCTGAAGTTCTCTTTCTTTGTTGGGTCTTTGTGTGGTTTAGGAATCAGAATGACAGTGGCCTCATAGAATGAGTTTGGCAGTGTTCTTTCTGTTTCTATGTGGTGGAAGAGTTTGAAAAGTAATGGTGTTAGTTCCTCTTTGAAGGTACTGTAGAATTCCAGGCTAAAGCCATCTGGCCCTGGGCTTTTTTTGGTTGGGAGTTTATTAATGACTGTTTCTATTTCCTTGGGTGTTATTGGACTGTTTAAGCTGTTAGTCTGATTTTGATTTAGTTTTGGTAGGTGGAATTTATCGAGGAAATTGTCCATTTCGCTTAGGTTCAAATTTAGTGGAATATAGATTTTTAAAGTAATGCCCGAATATTTTCTGGATCTCCTCAATGTCTGTTGTTTTTTCTCCCTTTTCATTTCTGATTTTGTTGATTTGGGTTCTTTCCCTTTGCCTTTTAGTTAATTTGGCTAGGGGTCTGTCTATTTTGTTGATTTTCTCAAAGAACCAACTCTTGGTTTCATTGATTCTTTGTATACTTCTTTTTGATTCTAAGTTGTTGATTTCAGCCCTAAGTTTGATGATTTCCTGCCTTCTGCTCTTCTTGGGAGTGTTTGTTTCTTTTTTTTCCAATTCATCCAGATTAGCTGTTAGTTCACTAATATGAGCGGTCACAATTTTCTTTTTGAAAGCTCTTAGTGCTATGAACTTTCCTCATAGCACAGCTTTCAATGTATCCCATAGGTTTTGGTATGTTGTGTCTTCATTGTCGTTGGATTTTAAGAAGTCTTTGATTTCCTTCTTTATTTCTTCCCTGACCCAGTGGTCATCCAGTAATGAGCTGTTCAATTTCCATGTGTGTTTAGGCTTTCTGTTGATTCTTTTACTGTTGAAGACCAGCTTTATTCCGTGGTGGTCTGATAAGATACAAGGTGTTATTTCAATTTTCTTGTATCTATTGAGACTATCCTTGTGACCAACTATGTGGTCGATTTTGGAGAAGGTTCCGTGGGGTGCTGAGAAAAAGGTGTATTCCTTTGTGTTTGGGTGAAACGTTCTGTAGATATCTGTTAGGTCCATTTGTTTCATGATCTCTGTTAGACTCAATATTTCTCTATTTGTCTTCTGTCTTGCTGATCTGTCCATTGTTGTGAGTGGGGTGTTGAAGTCTCCCACTACTAATGTGTTGTGATCGACGTGCGCTTTAAATTTTGGAAGTTTTTCTTTTATGAAAGTAGGTGCCTTTGTATTTGGGGCATAGATGTTCAGTATTGAGATTTCCTCTTGATGAATATTCCCTTTAATGAGTATATAGTGCCCTTCTTTGTCTTTCTTCATTAACTTCAGTTGGAAGTCTGTTTTGTTTGATATTAGGATGGCTACTCCAGCTTGCTTCCTGGGTCCATTTGCTTGGAAAACCTTTTCCCAGTCCTTTACTCTGAGGCAGTGTCTATCTTTCGTAGTTAGATGTGTCTCTTGTATACAGCATAAGGAAGGGTCTTGCTTGCGGATCCACTCTGTAAACCTATGTCTTTTTATTGGGGAGCTGAGTCCATTGATGTTGATGGATATTAGTGACCTGGGGTTGTTATTTCGTATTATTTTGGTATAGGTGGTGGTCCTGTGTCTCTTTTGGTTTAGTTGCTAAGGGGTTTTCTATTCCCTTTGTTTTCTTGGGTGGAGTTTTCTTCTCTGGGTTGGGATTTTCCTTCTAGGATTTTCTGTAGGGCTGGGTTTGTGGGTAGATATTGTTTAAATTTGATTTTGTCATGGAATATCTTGTTTTCTCCATCTATGTTGATAGAGAGATTTGTTGGGTAAAGTAGTCTGGCTGGGCACCTATGATCTCTCAGGACTTGTAGGATATCTGACCAGGCCCTTCTAGCTTTTAAAGTTTCTGAGGAGAAGTCTGGTGTAATTCTGATGGGTCTGCCATTGTATGTGACTTGATCTTTTTCTCTTACAGCTTTTAATATTCTTTCTTTGTTCTGTACATTTGGAGTTTCAATTATTATGTGGCGAGAGGAGTTTCTTTTCTGGTCTAATCTGTTTGGGGTTCTGTAAGCCTCTTGGATTTTTATTGGCATCTCTTTTTCAGGTTTGGGAAGTTTTCCTCTATGATTTTGTTGAAGATATTTCCTGGACCTTGGACATCGGGAGTCCTCTCTTTCCTCTATACCTATAATTCTTAGGTTCCGTCTTTTCATTGAGTCCTTGATTTCTTGGATGTTGTGGGTGAGAGATTTTTTAGCCTTTTCATTTTCTTTGGATGTTGTACTGATTTCTTCCACTGAATCTTCCATGCCTGAGATCCTGTCTTCCATCATTTGCATCCTATTGTTGATTCTCACATCCGTAGTTCCTGTTCTCTTCCCTTGGTTCTCCACTTCCTCTTTTAACTCTGACTGTGTTTTCTTTATTGTTTCTATTTCTATTTTCATGTCATGTATGATTTTGTTCGTTTTGTACATATCCTTCTCCAGCTTGCTTGTTTTTGTATGAAAATCTTTCATAGCCTTGTCCTTTTCCTGTTCAAGCTCTGTCACCTTGGCTTGGAGCTCTTTAATGGTGTTGTTCCTTGTTTTGACTTGTAGAATTGTGGCTTCTTTGAATTCCTTCATAGATTTAAGTTCTTGCAGGGACTCTATCACTTTACATAATGCAGAATTGTCAACGTTTTCATGTGATTCTTTTGGTGTGAAGTCATCTGAATTGGATAAGCTAGGATAATTCTGCTTTGTTGGAGTCATGTTTCCTTGATTTCTATTTTTTTTTTTTGACCTTTGGCCATTGGGTGTGTTTAGCTGTCTGTTCTTGTCGTTTTCTGTGCTTGGATCCATAGTGGATGGTTTGGTGCAGGGGACGAGTTACTTGGCTATCTGTCCTTGCTTACAGGGGGATTTCAGGGTCACTGTGGTTTTAATCATCTGAGGCACTGTGAGCTGGTGCAGCCTAATCCCAGGTTGTGAGTAATGGACCGGAATTGTTTCACTGCTCCCAATTCAGATTTCTCTATGTTGCACTCTGAGTTATCAGCCTGTAATGGTTCTGATGGTATGAACCTGTTTGCCCAGGCACAGATTCTGTGGGCTTTTTTTGTCATCACGGAGGCTGACAGGGTCTTGCTCCACACCTAATATGTCTGGATTTTCCAGAATACAGCTATGGTCCCGATTTCTGGTTTCTCACTAGGCTTCTTGCCACAGGCCTGGCCTCTGAGTCTGATTCCCTCCCTGTCTGCGCAGCTGCAGCTCTCCCTCTATGGCTGCTCGGCTGTGGGTGCACAGTGCCCCGGATCCCCCGGCCGCCTGAGTGGACCTCTTGCCCCAGCAGCTCAGCCGTGGGTGCGCGGATCCCTGGCCCAGCCCATGCCTGGCTCTCTCCCCAGTTGTCCTGCCGTGGGTTCGCGGAGATTTGGCCCTGCCAGCCAGGCTCCCTCCCCAGCTGCGCTGTCGTAAGTGCGCGGGATTTGGACCCTTCCGCCCGCCTTTGTGTTCCCGGTTTCCCGCGCTCGGTCGGAACCTCCCGCCCTCTGCTTCACGAGCGGCTGCGTACCACACACTGAGCCCCCTGTTTGTTCCTTGCTAAAACTTCCACTATCTCGCAATATTTTTTAAGTGGGTATGAGATCTACCTGAGGCGTGGGGGGTCCAATAGGCTAGTGAACTATCGCCAAGTGGCCTCTGATCCTGCCTGCTGTGTGTTGGGATCGATCTTACCAGGCGCCTCTCCAAATGGGAGTTCCCGAATCCCGGGTTTAGTGGCTTCCGTGTCTGCGAGAGATGGGGAGAGAGCCTTACCCTGGGACTTTTAACAGTCCCTTGGGAGCTGTGAGTGTTCCCAGGGGGGTCCAGCCCCTCCGGTTTTTGCACAGTGCCCAATAACTCTGTGTTTTTTATGGCTCTTATTTCCCCGCGTTCAAAATGCATCAGTGTAGGTCGCCGCCATCTTCCTTCCCCCCTAGTTTGCATTTCTTAATTATCCTAAACAGTTCATGACAGTTAGTAGTAAAAGGCTGAAACATCACATTTCATTTTTTTTCTTTACCTCCTAACCCTTCCATCCCATTTCTCTGGGGTGAGGTGTCCTTATATAACAGTCCCTCATCTCAGTTGAGAGGTCGTATGAGGCCCAAGAGCCTTTTCATTCATTGGAGATCTATGAAGCAGTACCATCAGTGAAAAGTGTCTCGTTGCCTGGGAGAGAGAAATACTAAACAAACAAATCAGTAAGCATACAATAGATAAAAAGACTAAAAAATAGAAAAAAATATAACTAATATATAAAAATAAATAAAAAATAAAAATTAAAAATAAGAAGGCTATGTCCAAGTTCCCTTTGGTGTGTTAGTTGTAGTATTGATACTTTCTGCTATATAGCTAAAATCCTACTATAAGTGAATAGATGCCATATGTGTCCTACTGAGTCTGGGTTAGTACACACAGGATGAGCATTTCTAGTTCCATCCATTTGGCTGCAAATTGCATAATTTCATTGTTTCTGATAGCTGAATAATATTCCATTGTGTAGATGTACCACAGTTTTTTAACCGATTCTTCGGTTGAGGGACATCTGGGTTGTTTCCAGTTTCTAGCTATTACAAATAAGGCTGCTATAAACATAGATGAGGAAACTTCCTTATGATTACGTGAAGAGGCATTTGGGTGTATACCTAGAAGTGGTATGGCTGGGTCCTGAGGCAGAGCTATTCCAAGTTTCCTAAGATATCGCCAGACTGACCTCCATAGTGGTTGCACAAGCCTGCACTCCCACCAGCAATGGAGTAGGGTACCCCTTTCTCCACACCCTCGCCAGCATGTGCTGTCATTTGAGTTTTTGATCTTAGCCATTCTGACAGGTGTGAGATGGAATCTCAGAATCATCTTGAGTTGCATTTCTCTGATGATTAAGGATGTTGAGCATTTCTTCAAGTGTCTCTCAGCCATTAGGGATTCCTCCTTTATGAATTCTCTATTTAGCTCTGTCCCCCATTTCTTGAATGGTATTTGGTTTCTTGGCATTTAATTTTTTGAGTTCTTTGTAGATTTTGGATATTAGCCCTCTGTCAGATGTGGGGTTGGTGAAGATTTTCTCAAAGTCTGTAGGCTGCCGTTTTGTTTGAATGACTGTGTCTTTTGCTTTACACAAGATTTTCAGTTTCATGAGGTCCCATTTATTCAATTTTGATCTCAAGTCATGAGCTGTTGGTGTTCTGTTCAGGAAGTTGTCATCTGTGCCAATTAGTTCGAGGGTTTCTCCCACTTTTTCTTCTAGTAGATTTAATGTGACTGGCCTTATGTTAAGGTCTTTGATACACTTGGACTTAAGTTTCTTACAAGGTGATAAGTATGGATCTAGCTCCATTCTTTTACAAATGGACATCCAGTTGGACCAGCACCATTTGTTGAAGATGCTGTCCTTTTTCCATTGTGCCGTTTTGGCTTCTTTGCCAAAAATTTGGTGGCCAAAATTGTTTGGGTCTATTTCTGGATCTTCAATTCGATTCCATTGATCTACTGGTCTGTTTCAATACCAATACCATGCTGTTTTTACAACTATTGCTCTGTAGTACAGCTTGAAATCTGGGATGGTAATACCTCCAGATGTTTTTTATTGTACAGGATTGATTTAGCTATTCTGGGCTTTTTGTTGTTCCATATGAAATTGAGAATAGCTCTTTCCAAGTCTATAAGAAATTGTGTTGGTATTTTGATACGAATTGCATTGAATCTATATATTGCATTTGGTAGGATGGCCATTTTTATTATGTTGATCCTACCTATCCATGAGCATGGGAGATCTTTCCATCTTCTAAAGGCCTCTTCCATTTCTTTCTTCAAGGGCTTGAAGTTCTTGTCGTACAGGTCCTTTACTTGCTTGGTTAGAGTTACCCCCAGGTATTTTATGTTGTTTTTGGCTATTGTGAAGGGGGTTGTTTCCCTTATTTCTTTCTCAGCCCTTTTGTTTGTTGTATAAAGAAGGGCTTCTGATTTTTTTGAATTATTTTTTTATCCAGCCACTTTGCTGAAAGTGTTTATCAGCTGTAAGAGTTCTTTGGTGGAATTTTTGGGTCGCTTATATATACTATCATATCATCTGCAAATAGGGATAATTTGACTTCTTCGTTTCCGATGTTTATCCCCTTGATATCTTTTAGTTGTCTTATTGCTCTAGCAAGAACTTCAAGTACTATATTGAAGAGATATGGTGAAAGTGGACTGCTTGTCTTGTCCCTGAGTTTAGAGGAAATGATTCAAGTTTCTCTCCATTTATTTTCATGTTGACACTGGCCTGCTGCATGTTGCCTTTATTATTTCTAGGTACGGTCCTTGTATGCCCGTTCTCTCCAGAATTTTTAGCATGAAGGGGTGTTGAATTTTGTCAAATGCTTTTTCTGCATCTAGAGAGATTATCATGTAGTTTTTTTTCTTTCATCTTGTTTATATGGTGAATGACGTTGATAGATTTTCGGATGTTGAACCATCCCTGCATCCCTGGGATGAAGCCTACTTGATCATGGTGTAAGATACTTTTGATGTGTACTTGAATTCGGTTTGCTAGTATTTTATTAAGTATTTTTGCATCTATATTTATGAGGGAGATTGGTCTGAAGTTCTCTTTCTTTATTGGGTCTTTGTGTGGTTTAGGAATCAGGGTGATTGTGGCCTCATAGAATGAGTTAGGCAATGTTCTTTCAGATTCTATTTGGTGAAAGAGTTTGAAAAGTATTGGTGTTAGCTCCTCTTTGAAGGTCCGGTAGAATTCTGTGCTAAAGCCATCTGGCCCTGGGCTTTTTTGGTTGGGAGATTTTTAATGACTGTTTCTATTTCCTTAGGGGTTATCGGGCTGTTTAATCTGTTTATCTGATTTTGATTAGGCTTCAGTAGGTGGAATCTATCAAGATAATTGTCCATTTCACTTAAGTTTTCAAATTTGGTGGAGTATAGATTTTTAAAGTAGGATCCATATATTCTCTGGATTTCCTCAATGTCTGTTCTTATTTCTCCCTTTTCATTTCTGATTTTGTTGATTTGTGTTTTCTCCCTCTGTCTTTTTACTAATTTGGCTAAGGGTCTGTCTATTTTGTTGATTTTCTCGAAGAACTAACTCTTGGTTTCATTGATTCTTTGTATAGTTCTTTCTGTTTCTAAGTTGTTGATTTCAGCCCTAAGTTTGATGATCTCCTCCTTTCTGCTCCTCTTGGGAGTGTTTGCTTCTTTTTTTTCCAATTCACCCAGTTTAGCTGTTAATTCGCTAATATGAGCTGTCACAATTTTCTTTTTGAAGGCACTTAGTGCTATGAACTTTCCTCGTAGCAAAGCTTTCATTGTGTCCCATAGGTTTGGGTATGCTGTGTCTTCATTTTCGTTGGATTTTAAGAAGTCTTTGATTTCCTTCTTTATTTCTTCCCTGACCCAGTGGTCCTCTAGTAAAGAGTAGTTTAATTTCCATGTGAGTATAGTCTTTCTGTTGATTCTTTTGCTATTGAAGTCCAGCTTTATTCCATGGTGGTCTGATAAGATACAAGGGGTTATTTCAATTTTCTTGTATGTTTTGGCTATCTTTGTGTCCAACTATATGGTCGATTTTGGAGAAGGTTCCGTGAGGTGCTGAGAAGAAGATGTATTCTTTTGTGTTTAGGTGAAACGTTTTGTAGATATCTGTTAGGTCCATTTGGTTCATGATCTCTGTTAGACTCATTATTTCTCCATTTGGCTTCTGTCTTGATGATCTGTCCATAGTTTTGAGTCCCAGGGTGTTTAAGTTTCCCACTATTAAAGTGTTTGGATCGATGTGCGATTTAAGTTTTAGAAGCATTTCTTTTATAAATGTAGGTGCCTTTGTATTTGGGGCATAGATGTTCAATATTGAGTTGTCCTCTTGGTGGATATTTCCTTTAATGAGTATGTAATGCCCTTCTCTGTCTTTTTTATTAACTTTAATTGGAAGTATATTTTGTTTGATACTAGGGTGGCTACTCCAGCTTGTTTCCTGGGTCCATTTGCTTGGAAGACCTTTTCCCAGCCCTTTACTCTGAGGTAGTGTTTATCTTCAACAGTGAGATGTGTTTCTTGTATACAGCAAAAAGATGGGTCTTGTTACGGATCCAGTCTGTATGTCTGTGTCTTTTTATTGGCGAGTTGAGTCCATTGATGTTGATGGATATCAGTGATCAGGGGTTGTTATTTCCCATTACTTTGTTATAGCTGGCTGAGTTGTGTTTCTCTTTTGTTTAGTTGCTGTGGAGGTTTCTATTTCCTCTGTTATCTTGGGTGTAGTTATCTTCTCTGTGTTGGAATTTTCCTTCTAGTATCTTCTGTAGGGCTGGGTTTGTGAGGAGATATTGTTTGAATTTGATTTTGCCATGGAATATCTTGTTTTCTCCTTCTATGTTGATAGAGAGTTTTGCTGGGTATAGTAGTCTGGCTGGCCACCTCTGCTCTCTCAGGGCTTGTAGGACATCCGTCCAGGCCCTTCTAGCTTTTAAAGTTTCTGAGGAGACGTCAGGTATGATTCTGATGGGTCTGCCATTGTATGTGACTTGGCCTTTTTCTCTTACGGCTTTTAATATCCTTTCTTTCTTCTCTACATTTGGAGTTTCTATTATTATGTGGCGACAGGAGTTTCTTTTCTGATCTAATCTGTTTGGTGTTCTGTAGGCCTCTTGGATTTTTACTGGCATCTTTTTCTTTAGGTTTGGGAAGTTTTCTTCTATGACTTTGTTGAAGATATTTCCTGGACCATGGGGTCGGGAGTCTTCTCTTTCCTCTATGCCTACAATTCTTAGGTTCCATCTTTTCATTGAGTCCTTTATTTCTTGGATGTTGTGGGTGAGGGATTTTTTAGCCTTCTCATTTTCTTTGGATGTTGTACTGATTTCTTCCATCGAATCTTCCATGCCTGAGATCCTGTCTTCCATCTCTTGCATCCTATTTTTCATAGTCACATCCGTAGTTCCTGTTCTCTTCTCTTGATTCTCCATTTCCTCTTTTAATTCTTTCTGTGTTTTCTTTATTGTTTCCATTTCTATTTTCATGTCTTGAATGGTAGTGTTCGTTTTGTACATTTCCTTCTCCAGTTTGCTTGTTTTTGTCTGGAGATCTTTCATTGCTTTATCATTTTCCTCTTCAAGCTGGGTCACCTTGGCTTGGAGCTCTTTAATGATGTTATTCATTGTTTTGACTTGTAGAATTGTGGCTTCTTTGAATTCCTTCATAGTTTTAAGTTCTTCTTGAAGGGACTTTATCACTTTCCATAATGTAGAATTGTCATCGTTTTCATGTGTTTCAGTGTGGTGTGGTGATTCAGGCTGGAAGGAATAGCATTGCTTTCTTTTTTTGGAGACATTTCGCTCTGGTTTTTTTTTTTTTTTTTTTTTTTTTGTCTCTGGCCTCTGGCCATGAGGAATTTTTTTTTTCTGTTTTCTGGACTTGGGTCCAAAGGGGGCACTGTGGTGTAGGAGTTGCCTTCCTCCAACCCTATAAGGAGAGTCATTCAGTCCCGCCTCCCAGGTGGGGACCTAATTTATTCAAGTGGTGGAGCTGTGCACAAGTAAGCTCTGAATCCCCAACCTGAAGGGCCCTTACTAGTACAAAAGTTTGATATAGGACAGTTTCAAATATCTCACAGTTTGCCCTGGGTTGGTTCCTGTAGGGGGTAAATCTGTAGTTCATCTCCAATAGCCTTGCAGATCCTGAGACTTGGAAGCTGGCCTGTGAAGTCACAGACTGGGATCTGAAGGCACTTTGCAGTGAAGCTACTTCACTTCCAAGTGTCGCAACCTTTCCCAGATAATTGGAGCATCTGTGTGAGACCTGGGAGTGCCCAGCAGGGTGGGGATTGTCTCTGCGTGATTTCTGAATCTGCCTGCTGGGTATTAGGTTGGAATTTACTGGGTATTTCTCCTTTTGGGGGGATGGGTTATCCCGATTCCTGTGTGCAGAGGCTTCCTAGCATGTCCGAGAGTTGGAAGGGCAGGCAATCTTGAAGAAGAAAAAAAATCATCTTATCTATCCTGCTCTGTCTAAAGTTCTGAAGCAAAATAATTTCTATCATATCCTATATTTATAAACCTAAAGATTTTATTTAGACTTGAAAATATCCTTTTAAATCCTAAACAACTCAAGTTCAATTGAAAATTTATAACTATTATGCCTTCAACCTCATCAAAGACATAAGAAGGGATAAAGTTATTATTTGAGTGAGTAGGAAGCATAGGAGAGCAGCTTCCAAAAAGAAATATGACAGTTTGTTGTCCAGACAGTCCCAAATATCACTTGATATCATTGGAGCATCATCTTTAGCCTTCTGGCCAAGCATTTTTCACAGACTAAATTGTTCAGCAGGAAATAATAAGGATTTTCCCATTCTGTCTCTGCAGAATCAGGGCATTGACTTACCTGCATTTAAGCTGTGGTCCATCTTTGGACTGTATATAGTCTGTTGAGAGAGCAGGGGCATTTTTGCCCAATAGGAATTAACTCCTCCTGGGAGATTTCTTTTTGATGCTCATTGTCTTCTTCCAAGTCAAATGGGAGCCATCAGGAGCTGACTGTCTTAAGTCAAACGATTCTTATAATAATAAAAACATCTTTAAATGCCATTTTCTGTATGCCTCTGTGGGTTTTGAAGACATCTACTATTTTATTTATAAATCTATCTATCATCTATCTATCTTTGAACAAGCAAACTGTATATTTTTATCCATTTATTATCAGTTTAACCTAGTATTTGACATGACCAGGAGCTTGACTGGCCAGTCAATTTGTATTATCCAGATTCATAAATAGATTGCAATAGCAACCCATAAAAGGATCAGAAGTAAACCTATACTTTTAAATGATTTGTACAGTCACAATACCTTATACAAGAGTTGAAATATACATATTATGTGTCAAAATATAAAATTCTATACTAATGAATCAAACTTAATCTTATTTTTGTATCAATATACAAAATTCTATACCAATGTATCAAAATAACCTTATTTAAAGAATAACAATAATTTTAAGTTTCAGAGCAGATTCAATAATCTAGCCTTATATCTTATCATTTCTATATTATATAAATATATTCCCCCTCTTTTTCTTTTCAAGTTTTTTCTCACTATATAAGAGAGCAAGAAGGATAGAGAAAAGAAAAAGAAATCTCCAAGTCTAACTTCCTATACCTTGCTTAACAAGACCATATAACAATTTGTAACCATTACCCCTAAACAACATTTATAACACATCAAATGACCAAAGAATCATCCACCCCACTTTTTGGGAATGGGACGTCGCTCTCTTAAAACTTCTTCCTGCTGAACTGGGTCACAGAAAACCTGTTTAGGGGCCCAAATAAAATGAAAAAAAAATGGTTAAGCAAGTAAATTGTAACATTTGTTGTCCAGTCTCTATGTGCTCAACAATTTGAATGTCCTGAGCAGTTTGTAATTCGAAGCTGGACTTTGGTAGGAAAGTTCAGAGCTTTATTGAAGACCTGTCTGGAACAGTCTTTGAGGCTGGACCATCTCAGCAAGCTGTTTGAAGTTGTTCTGGATGCAGATTTTGGAGGAAACAGCTCTTGAGGCAGTCTGTGAGGCTGGATCATTTGGGTTACTTGTCTTATCTTCTTTGGACTCTGGTCCCATTGTTCTGAAAATATATAATTTCTCACAAGTAACATATAGTTCTGCAATTACCAAAATGCCTTCAATGTGCAGGATGAACAAATCAATTAAGGAATATTTTCTGTTCTTTGTTTGAACAGAAGAAAGACATTTGTAAGTTTCCATGCCATATAGAAGGATGACATGTAATAGCAAGACTGTATGGAATTTAAGTATTCTCCTCTACAGTTGACATTCATTTATTAATTGATTAAAACAGGTTTATTCTGTGTTGTTCTGGCTTTTTGTAGATTAGGTTGGCCTCAATCTCAAAAGGAACCAATCTGTCTCTGTCTTTGTCTCCCATGTTTTGGGAACAAAGGTATGCATTTGGATATTTCATCTTTCCTTTTCTCCTTTCTTTGGAGATTTAATTTCTATGTGGATAAATCTATCCTTATTGAGACAGGGTTTCTCTTTGTAGCTTGGGCTGTCTTGATTTTATCTATAGAGCTCTGTAGATTTAGATTGGCCTTGAATACACAAGGAACCTGTTTTTTCCTTGTCTCCCAAGGTTTGAGATCAAAGTATGAACTTAAATAATTGAGTTACCCTTATTAAACAATAACATTAATTAAACCATTTTTTGTATTAGTTTGAGTTCCAATTCTCCCATGGAAGAACCATTATTAAGGAGATTGGTGTAAAATTACATTAGCTTTTCTTAACTGTTGGCTATGGGAGGCATGCAGTTTGCAAATTCTTCCCAAGCCTAATTCTGGGTCCTTACATTGATTAACAGAATATATTTCTTCTCTCTTTATTTTTTCCCCCAGAGACAGGATTTCTCTGTATAGCCTTGTCCTGTACTCACTTTGTACACCAGACTAGCCTTGGACTCACAGAGATTAGCCTGCTTCTTCCTCCAAAGTTCTGGGATTAAAGGCATGCACCTTCATGCCCAGAGATTAACATATCTCCTTCAGGACAAAATGTCTCTTGAAATCAGTTCTCCAGTGGGAGCCCCACACCTAAGAAGAATGGCTTGTAACTCCTTTCTTTTTACATAAATTTAAGATTATGTGTATTTATTCATTACATCAGAAAGGATATTATTAAACTTAACATCAAAGAAAAATGTGTCATTTTTGAATTCTAGACTGTCTTTAGTGAGCAGCCTTATCTTGTCAGCAGGGTTCCCGCCCTGTCTTCATTGTTTAAACCAGGCTGGTCTAGTATCCAGAGATCTGCCTGTTTCTTCCTGTAGTATGACGGGATTAAGGGATTAAGGGTGTGTGTCAGTACTACCCTACTCAAATATTTCATTTAAATCCCAGATTTTGTATCTCTGTAACCCAGAGAGCAACCTTGAACTGTAATGACAATTCAAAATCTTCCCAAAATCTTCAAAAATCGCTTATGTTTTAGCAATGCCAAACCAGAAAAATATCCTTTCTACCTCACCATATAGAAAAATCAAAGACATCTAAACAAAAATCAAGCAAAGAAACAACATTCCAAAACCTTGGCATGTCTAACCATGCCATCCCATGCTGCATTTAAAGCTTTGTTCATTATTACTTGGAATCTAGTTGCGACTGTATTTCACTGGTGGACCCTTCCCAGAAAGCCCTGAGAAGCACCTCATAGCCAGGGAGCTCTTAGGTCCAGCTGCCATCAGTGTTGCCTTATTTATCAGGAAAGGCCTCCCTCTTTCCTTTATTATCACTGTTGGCAATTTAGCATTCCATCTGTAAATTCTTTCCTTTAAGACTATCGTAGTCTGAACTTTCTCAAAAAAGATACACAGAACCACAATTGTCAGGGTAAAAATCATTTGCATGCTAAGAGGAACAAACTCAATTGGAATCCAAAAGTATTGAGGCATTATAAATTCCTCCATTTTTAATCTATGCTATTAATTCCGCTTTCAAGCTCTGTTTAGAAGGCTGCCAGTTTTTTTAGTACATAAGGAATGCTAAGCTTTAGCTCTCTGACTTTGCTGCCAGCAACAGCTTTTGCTAAGGTAGCCGCATCTTTGAAATGCATTTGAGTTCGGTTCCCTGCTCTTGGGCTAGGAAACAGGCTTTCACCTGGGCCTCTCAAGCTGTAAGCATGGATTCTAATTGCCAAACGCTGGGCGCCATTTGGTAAAAGAAATTAAATTATTTAGCCACTATTTAGATTATTGTTAATTGGTTCAGGGGCTGTTAATCTTTAATTCGCCATTATAAATAAATACACACAGAGACCGTATGGATTTCTACCAAGTGTAGGACTGAGTTGAGGAATCTTGGCCCAACTAAGCTAGCTCATAATTCCATTACCCAAATATGACCCCATATATACATACGTCCCCTTGGACTGCCATTCTCCATGATATGCCAATGCTCCTGGCCATGTGGAATGAGGTTCTTTTCTCTAACCCATGGTGTGTGCCTCCTTCTTCCTGCTGCTGGCCAGAATGCCTTCTTCTTCCTGCTGCTCCTGGCTGGAATGCCTTCTTCCTGCTGCTCATGGCTGGACTAAATTAATCCTCTGTTTAAAGCGCAGCCTTCCTGCTCTAATCACAGGAATCCCACCTTTCTCTGTCTTTGCCCAATATCAGGCCTTGGCATTCTATTTAACCAATCAGAGTCAATGTAAGTAACAGACAGCAAGCAGGACCAATTAATTAACATTTAGAATGCTTAACACTACCCCAACAGTTGCTCACCCCAACATTAGTCACAAAAACTATAATATAGAAGTGTACTTCTAAGGTCGACCAAGAAACACATGAAAAATCTAAGTGTGAAATGTCTATATGAGGGCCACACTCGACTGTGGACTTCAGACACAGTCATGCCAGTGGATGATGTCTTATTTGTGTGTAGAGATTCAGGCTTAAAGTTATATTCTAGATATCAACACTCAGTAAAATGAGGTGAAACGAACACTAAAAATCTAAGATCAGTATGTTCTAAGTTGTGAGTTTGAGGCTAGCAAGCCAATAGTCCCATAGCACAACCCTCTCTCAACAGACAAGATAGAATGAGGAGGAGAGAGACAGAGACAGAGAGTCAGAGAGTCAGAGAGAGAGAGACAGAGAGAGAGAGAGAGAGAGAGAGAGAGAGAGAGAGAGAGAGGAAAGGAGAAAGCCTAAAGATTTTTCCATCCAGATCTTTATTTTTACAATGCCCTACAGGAATTAGAGTGCACTTAAATAAAATAATTTGTCCTCTAGACATTCTTAAGCAAGTAATTTTTAATGAAGGTAATAGTGAAATTAGAAACACATTTTTCACTATTCAGTAATTATTTTACTTCAAACATATAAAAATGGCTTTTTAAAGAGAGAATTTTTAAAAAGTTATTAAGACTGTTCCACTTGGTAAAAATGAAGTTTTTAAATTTTATTAGCAAGGAATAAAATGACTAATTAAAATTATTTTTATGACTCTATATGATCACTTTCAGTAGGGACAAATAATGAATTTGGAAAAAGAAAGTCTGATCTGGCAACACTCTCAAGGATACATTTATACATTATGACTGGAATAAGGCAAAGCTAGCATTGCCTTTCATGCCACCACCCTGGTTGTTCATCATCAAATACCCCAATGTCTCTCATTCTGCTACCATTATTGTCAAAGCCCCAGTTAAGATTTGCTGAACCATATTGTTGTCTGATCTTCCACACTCCTGAATCTTCCAACTGTTCCCTACAGTGCAACAAAGATTATGATTTTCCAACCCTGACCATTGTGGGGAACATTTGCTTCTATTTCAGTCCTTCCAAGGATTTCTCTTATTAGAAAACAAGTGAAAATACTATGAGACTCTAGCTATCTATTCTTCAACCACCTCAGAGACCTGAGAGGGATAAATATATCTGATTATATAGGAAGTGCAGGGCCTACAGCTTCCAAAACTAAGAAATGACATACCAGTGGCTGCCTGGACAGTTCCCATTTTCTCTCTATACATTACAGCATCAATCTTCAGCCATTTGGCCCCATTTCTCTGACAGACATTGATTGTAGAGCAGGAATTATGAAGGACTTACCTACCCTGTCTTGGCAGAGCTAGGCTGTCGACTTACCTGCTTCCAAGTTTTGTCCTTTTTGGACAGCAGTCTGTCTACAGTTGAAGCAAGGGGTTTTTCTTGTCAAGAGAAAGGCTTACCACCAATTCACTCATCTCCCACTGGAGATTCTTCGATGCTCATCTTCTACTTAGAGTAGAATAGGGGGTGCTGTCAGGAGCTGACATGTCTCAATATCAAAAAAATCTTAAGTTAAGAAAACCTCTTTGAATGCCATATTCTGCAGATCTCTTGAGGTTTTTGAAGATGCCCTATCTATCTCATATTTAGTTAAGCAAATATTGCTTGTCTCTTAGCAACTTTATTTCTGAGTAGCTTAGAAAATAACTGTGATAGACCATCATAGTAACTAACAAAATGACACGTTTGCATGACTATTAGTTTCCATTTCTTAATTATCTTAGTTTATGATGGTTGGTGGCAAGAGGCCAAAACGTTACATTTCATTTTTAAGCATTACTAGGAACAATACCTTTAAGAAGCGTTAACCTTAATTTTTCACCATCTTTAAATTCTGCCTGTGATTTCCTTGCTACACTAGATAGAGTCTCATTTTACAGGGAACATTTAATGCCATGCAGCACTTAATTTTTAAACATCTTTAAAAAATGTATTATTATTGTGTGTATGGATATGTGTTCATACTTGTGTATGTATGTGTACAATTTACATGTGTGTATGTGTAATTTACATGTGTATATGTGTGATTTTCATGTGTGTATCTGTGTGATTTATGTGTATATGTGTGATTAACATGTGTGAATATGATTTGCATGCGTGGGTGTATTTGCTGTGACTTGCATGTAGAGTTCAGAGGACAGCTTTGTGGAGTCTCTTCACTCCACCTTGACTTGGGTGTCAGAAGTCATACTCAGGTGTCTTTGCCTGCTGTGGTAGCTAGCTGATCCTAATCATCTAGAAAATATTACCTATCTTCCCTTCAGGTGTTTATGTGAGGTATTCCTTAGCACCCTTTAGTTACCTATTTGCTAATGATTCCTTCAATCTCAGTGAAATGAGTTCTTCAAAGAAGGCTGTGACTTGCTTACATTGTTTCTTTCCTTCTATACTTTTTCCACATTAGGTATTCTCTTTGACAGCCTATAGGATGGTATAGTGGCATTTTTGAGACTTTATATAACTCAGTATTTCATTTCATCTTTCTTCCACTAGCCAATATACTTCTGATGTCTAAAAATCAAAACAAACAAACAAACAAAAACAAAGACAAGCAAACAAACATGGAGGAAGAAAGAAAATTGCAAAACCTCAGTTAAGTGATTTCTAATAGCACACATTCACCCAAACTTTACATGTTCCAGAGGTATTTTTTTCAGGAAACCAAATGTGTCCTGAGGTTATAGTGCTGAGGCAGTGACAAGTTTAGATTTCTTTATCCACTGCCATTTTAGGACTGGGTACCCTGCCATCAGACTGAACTCCAAAATTACTGACAGCCTGTTGATTCTTCAGCCAGGGAAGGTTAAGGATAAGCAGCTAGTCATCAAAACTCCTTATCACTTCAGTGTGCTATATGCCATATTGACCCTTAAGGGAAAGTCAATCTTTATAATTTATTATAATAATAAAGACCATACCCATCCATACAGAAACAGCTGTGGACTGTGGAGCAGATGAGCATTGTGGATGGAAGGACTGGCCTGGAAGAAGAGTAAGGGATGTTTCAAAACCCTGAAAATCTCATCTTGAGTCATTCAGAAGTAAGGACTGCTCCCTCCCTGCTCTGGGCCTGCATCACTTGGTGAATATAGCCTTGTGACCCCTACCTCTGCCATCCTTGAGGCAGTCATGTAGCCTTGTGGCCAGGTTTCAGGTTAAAACTTCCTATTTCCTTATAAGGATATGCCCAAGTAGTACTTGGAATTCCTCTCCAAGTAAATGAATAATTATAGCATATCAGCAGCAACCAATGATGTATACTCATCCCAAACACCTCTACCCACTTCCCCCAAGGTATATGTAGTCCTTATTACCCCCAATAAAGAGAGCTGTTTCACTGAAAACAATCTTGGAGAAGGCTGTTTCTCCCTGTACTCATTGCTAAACAAGGTCCTGCATAACCCGCACTACCGGCTAAGCTTCATTTCTTCCCGTCCAGCCCTGTGACCAACAGTGTCTGGATGTCCAAAGGACAGAAACAGACCCTGGTATGGCAGTGGACAAACAAAGGAGGAAAAGAAAGAGATGATACCATGATTCTTTAAAATCTCTTCTTCATGTAAACTTTTGTCTACTGCCAACAAACAGAAAAGGTAAAGAGCAAAGGAAATACATGGCAAGCTGTATAAGCCACAAAATGTATTTCTATATGTAGGTCTATATGTCCTTTAGCAAATTTCCTTAATTTTAGAATGGAGCTACAATGCAATACAGTCCATGACTTGTTTTTGGCTGCAATAATATGAGTGGCAGAACTTGCACTGGAATTCAGACATCCCACATAATTCTGGAAAATGATTTGATATGACAGTCTCTGGGTAAGATAAATTTTACTATGATTGTTTCTGCATTTCAAACCAAATTCACTCTGAAGTCCATCAAGTTAAATACTGTCTCAATGAAAACTAATGAACAATGTATGAAAGAACATCACTGATGTTATCGTTGGAACCTGGAGTATCCCCTACAGAATCATTTGTTTCCTTCTAGGAAGTGACATTTGGAAAGACTGTGGAATGTTTAGCAGGTGGTGCCTGGGTAGATTCATGGTTTACTATTAAGCAACCATTGTTTCACACTTTGGTAGCTATAAACTCTATCATGTTTTCCTTGACATGATGGAATGAGAGCCAGTGAAGCTTTGAGCCAAAAGAAACCTCTCCTTGCTTATGTTGTTCTGTCACACACTTTGGTCACAGTGATATTCAGAGGTCATTAGACAATCACTGACATTTCTTGTTGCCCAAGATCTTTCACACAGGTACAGGTAAGGGTAGCCCTTTCTAAGGGAAGCACTATGAAAATGGAATGGCATCGTAGATGTCTAACGTCCTGTCATAATGGTGATGAGCTTACCACAAGATGTTTCATCAACCACATTTGCTTCATCTATAAGTAAAGAGTTCAGATAGGATGATTTATGAAGAATTTCAGCAGACTTTGCAATTCAGTTCTCATGAGACTTTAAATCAAGGGTTGGATTTGATCAAAAGACATTAGATGCACATACCAAATTGTCAAACAATTAAAAATAAGTAAATTAGATAAAAGGAGAAAATAGAAACATGTTTAATATAAGTGTGTTAACCCCACTGATAGTTATACTATCAAAAATAATAAAAGCTTTCCACTTGCTCCAGAGAAAATAAGCAATAATTTGCTGCTGCTCCCAGAGCTGTAAATTATAGTGTCTACAGTACTTAGCTTCACACTGGATATAAAGTCAAAATTGGATGCTTATTGATATTGTGAAGAAAATTTATCTGAAAGAAACTGTGACTAAAAAAACTAACTGACTGCTAGAAATTCAATGAAGTACAGAAGTTTAATGCTTGAGGTCCAGATCCATTTTTAACCCTCTTCATTATCATTCACTGCCCATGTCTGTATATGCTTTATAATCCTGTTAGGTAAATCTTCAGGAATGTATGAATAGACCCTAGCTCCCCTAACCTAAATGCTAAAAATGGCATTAGGTAACATCGTGGCCTCTAATAGGGATGTCCCTATTTGCTATAACACCTTTCCATCAATATGTTGGAAAAATGTGTTTATTTATGAATTTTTTTTGTTTTGCTATAAAAAGGCTGTGAAAAGGATACTGTGTTGACACTGTGGAATGTTAGCTGCTATGGAATTTTAGTTAACTCAAATACACCTTCTTGGTCTATGGTGAACCATATTTGGCTTCAGAATAAAACAATTCTTTGAGGGAAAAATTGTGTTTCTTATTTCATCAATAGAGTGATGTTAGAGGTTATGTAATGTCATTGAGCTGCCATTTTTCCCTATCTCTGACATGGGATAATTACAAAATTCCCCATGGAGTTAAGTATATCAAACAAGGTACTTTATATGAGAAAAATCTATAGTATTTATTATATGATTCATTTTAAATGCCTGTTAAAATATACTCATCATGATGATTTTACTACTACTAATAATACAATAATTGGATTTTTATCTTTATATATGTACATATATATGTATATATAGTAAAAGAAAAATCACTCTCTGAAGTGAATCATTACACTCTCTTAAAATATTTCTGATAATGCTGTTGACATTCTGACCCCCAAAGTCCCAGGCAACCTCCTTACAATGCAGTCTTCATTGTTCAGTCTGAATCTGAACCAATCACATACAAAATTCAGCATGAGAGAACTAGCTGGTTAAAGACATCTCATGTATCTAGTGGATTTGCTCCTTTTAAATATAAAAAGTTCCTAAATTATTAACTCCACTTACAGTGATATTTGATGACAAAAGTAATATGCGCATGAAGTATTAAGTGATTCTTATGAAGAAAAGCCAAGTAATTTGACAGAACATAATAATTACCCTGTCAAAGAATACAAGTTTCCATTTTCTTGTGGAAATATATATTGCATGGTTTCTGTTTCACAGGCTTTTCCTACAGATGGTCAGATTTATTTCTACTTTAATTGCACTATGACAGCCATTTGTGGAAAATGTATATTCAGTAATTCCTTTTCTATATTTGTTCAAAATCCTGAACATTCCATTTATGTTCAGTTGTGCACAATTATAATGTGGGCTTGTCTTCCAGTGGGGCAGTGATTTCTTGGGGTTATGAAAGTGTGTTTTGCAGAACGATATGAAAAATTCACACTAGATGTTCAAAATGAATCTACATCTTTTAGAAGCAGCATCATTGAAGCTTCGCTCTGACCTCTGTTAATATGTTGAAAACTATGGATACTATGGTTACTACTGTAGCAAGAAAAAAAAAATAAAAATATTGCTGCCTTAACCCAATGAAGGTGTATTATTGACTTCAACTTGTCTCTGAACTATTCTTCTCTGTAACTTCAATCTAAGATATTGGGGAATCAAGCCCCTTCCACCTTGCAGTAATTTGTTTTTTGTCTTTATAGAAACATCAAATCACATAGGGGAAAGGAGTAGGGGATGATTTATGGATTAGCATTTTGAACAGATCTTGAAGTTGCACATACTGTTTCTTTAAATACTGTGTAGATGCATGATCAGACTGGAAAATGTAATGCACATTTTGTTTATCAAAGCAACTAAATGATTTGTTAAAACTCTCTGTTATTGACCCTACACCCAAATTAGTAAGTAACTGATATTTTCCTTATTTATTTAGTGAAAGAATATTTACCAGTCCTAGCAAACAATACCATATATCATGGAACTGATATCAAGGAACAAACTTGGTTCCATGATCAGCGGTCAGGTTCCTTTACTCTGAGTTCCTGCCTGGATATTCAGTCCTTGTCTACTTAGGTTCTGATTCTAGATAAGCTGGGATTTTGTTTACACTGATAAACTTTACATCCGTTCTCTCCAACTGACCACAATAGCTCATCTTCACAGTTTTTGTTTGATGGCTGACTTACTTTCACTGCAAACCCCATTAAGTGTTTACTGTTTCATGTTCAGCAATTTTTGTAAAAACATCCCCAATGAAGCATTAGTTAACAGGCTGTCAAAACCTCCACAATAATTCCAATTTATCACTCAGCTATAAAATTTCTCAACAGGCAAAGCTTCCCCACATTATCTGAGCTCTGCAGTCATTTTATTTGTATAAAACTTCCTTATAAAACTGAAGAAACCCTGAGAGTGGGTTAGCAAAAGGAGAAATACAGAGCAGAGAAAGAGAGTGAGAGGGAAAACAAGCCAAATCCAGAGATTTCCACAAGAATATAGAATGTTCAAAGGCAGAAGTAGTAGGAAAGAAAGCACATGGTGGCTAGGCATGAACACCAATGGAGAACCAAGAAGAAATTAGCAAAGAGAAAGAAAATAATTAAACAAATACAACCAAAAGAAAGGAGAAAGCTTCAAAAAAAGAGACCATCACCACTGGCCTCATGTTGAGTCTTTTTTCTTCCTCTCCACTAAATAACATCATTGTGATGTACATGTGAATGATCCCCAATAAGGACTCCCGGGTTAGAGATTTATTACCTAACGCTTTAGTGTCTAAAATCATCTTGGGAAGATTATTTAATTGTGATGGTTTTAATTTCATCAAGGGATTAGCCTCATGACAAATTCATAATGTCATGGTATTATTATTATTGAGAGGTGGTAGGAGGAAGTAGGAGGCTGGGTCAACTTGGTCATCAGGGGCAAGCACTGGAAAAATAAGCCTCATTCCCAGCTCATTCTTGCATTTCTGCTTTTCTCATTAAGCACTTCTGCTCCTATGATTCACCTTACCAGGAACCCAGAAGCAATGAAGGTAATATAATATGCACTATAACCTCTGAAGGTATAAATCAAAATAAGTTATTCTTCATTTAAGTTGTTTTTCTTTGCTATTTTGTTACAATGGCAAGAATCTTAATGCAAAAACATACAATTATTGAGTAAACAACCATTTACTGAACATCTATCCCCTTAGAAAATAGTTTTTACAAACTATGTCATCAGTAGTAGACATTGTATATGAATTCCATCTGGTAGATGGCACAGTTCTCAATGGAAAGATTTTGAGGCAGGGAAAATGCATGCTAGAATATCAGGTTAAAGTGTAGTCCATCTGGGGCTTGAGGAGTAAACAGGAACTCAGGAGGCTCTATAGTATTTGAACACAGTCTCTGGATGACACAACTCCTTTAAGAATCTGTAGTCCATGGCCCCATATCCATTGTTATAAGAAGAAATAAAATAAAATAAAATGTAAGAACTAAGTATGAATCGGGAAGAAAAGGAAAGAAAAGAAAAGAAAAGAACAATTCTGGAAGACGAGTAGAGAAGCCTGAGGAATACATGAGCAAAAAAGATAAACACAAAGAAGATCACCAACTTACCAGGTTTAGAGCAAAGCTCTGTCCTGGGAAGAGTACGGCACTCCCTGTGGACGAGATCTCCCTGCATCTTTACCAGCTGGATGAGAGTACAGGAGATACAGGCTGACCCCTGGACTGATGCTCTGACTTGCCATTCTGAGTCCAGTAACTAGCAGAATGCAAACCTGTTTCAACCACTGAAAGTTGAAACTGAAATAGAGACATATATAACATTGTCAAAAACAAAAACATGAAATTATATTGCCATTTTTTTTCTTTCCCTAACATTTTGTGAATTGCATCCCTGCAAATGTCATGGCAACCAGCAAAATGGTCCACAAAGAGGTCAGAACAAAAACTTGTTTCATTTTGACTCACTCAACTGATCAAACTTCTAGTGAGTCTGATGCCAGCTTGTTAATTGCTAGCAATATTTAAACACAGTAGAATCTGGGGAAAACTTTTCAGGCAACAATCATTGCCATTCTAGGTTTCCAGGCAACAATCATTGCCATTCTAGGTTTCCAGACAACAATCATTCCAATTCCCAGCATACAATAAAGCTCAAAGAAACTCCATTGCAAAGTACATATGACCATGAAGGTGGGTTCTAGATATAAGCTACCAGTATTAGCTGAGGGATCTAGAGATAGCATAAATGTCATTTGGGCTATTAGCCAACTTTGTTCCGAGTTGTGGAAGCTTGAGGGAGCCCCCTGACTACACAGATAATTGTTAGGCTAATATTCACCTCCAGTAATGGTTTTAAAAGTTTGATGGCCTTGAGGAACAGATAAAGCAGATCACTAGAATATTAACATCCTTCAATTCCCACCTTTCTGGATGGAAAAACAGGTATTTCCCCCTTTGTGGAGATACCAATCTGTGATTAGTATTCCTATTTTTATTGGAGATCTGTGGGTGCAAGATCATCTTCATGTTCCCCACAATTTTGAATTTATTTATGTTCTTAGACCCTGGAAATATAATTTCCTTGTCAGAATGGAAATGAAATAGCAAAAGGGAAATTGATAGCTACATAGTAGTTTTAACATATTTAAGATATTTGTTATTAATACTGATATTCAATTTAACTTCAATCACCAATCTTCATAATAGTTGAACTTATCTATGTGACACATGATACAGGAAGCCTGAGATATTAATATCACCTAAGACTTGTCCTTTTCTAAGTCAGTTTGATCTGTTTTCATTATCATTTCCCATATAATTCATATATTCCCTTTGTGAACTATACAGAGGTCCTGAAAAAATAAAATGCTGAGCATCAAAAGAGGGTCTTCAATTATGTTGTTCTATCAGCAAGGGAATTCTAAACTCCTTCTTCCCTTACATAATTCTGTAGAGAACTTTCTTTAGCATTTACCAAAGTTCTTAACTACAGTGCCAGAAGCTGGACCCTCTCCTTGATGCTGTAAACTGAGTTATGTCATCACCTGTTATAGAATATAGGTTAATCTACTATTATAAACAATAGACATAACAATCTTGTTCCTAATGTAGTAAAATGGAAATTCAGACTCAGTGAAAGATCTGGAGCTTCAGGATCTCTATATTTCTTTGTTTCACAAACATTACGAAACTTCTTTCATATGTATTGCTCAAGTTAACTTTGCATATATACAATATAGTATATAATATATATAAACTTTGCATATGCAAAATATAATATATAATATTTATATAATATATGAATTTATATATAATTTTATAATATAAAATATAATATATATTATATATATTATAACCACAAGAAAACATGGGAAGAGAAAGAGGTCTTCTTGCTTTTCTTTGTAAAACAACAGAAGGGACAGTGAGAGAATTCAGTACATAAAGGCACTTGCTCCAGATTTGACGTGGTGATTGTAATCGCTATGATCCACATGGCAGAAGTAGAGAACCAACTTTGAGAATTGTCTTTGGGCATCTACATGTGCACTGTTGAGTGTATGTGTGTGTGTGTGTACCTGTGTGTGTATGTGTGTAACACAAACAAATAAATATAAAATCATTTTAAATAATGAATAAAGTATGGACTCAGAAGGACCTAGATTTATTTTTCTTCTCTTTTGTCTCATATGGATTCTGGTTAGGGACTAAGTTTGCTTTCTCCAGCACTTTGAGTGTGTTCACTCTTTTTCTGAAGATACGTCTTTTTGCTGTGTGTCTGTTTTCTGGTTTCCAAAGACCAAGGCTTTCTCTCTTAATCTTCTTCATTGTCTGGGTCATGCACCCTGCTGCCTATCACTGGATAACCTTAACCAGGCTGGGCTCCATATCAAGTCCCAGTACAAGAGGAAGCTCTTAGCCCTCAAGTGACTGATGAACTGAGTAGGGGTTGATATGTGGTGTCTCCCCTCAGCCAAGGAAGAGAGAGAATGGAGATGAGGAAGAGGGAGGGAAGGTGGAACTGGGAGGGGAGGAAGGGGAGGGATGTGATAGAGATACAACTTGAAAAAGTAAATTAGTAAACAGGAAGACATTATCTTCATTCACTTACAGATTTCCTGCTTTGTTGTTTTTCTCTTAAAGTCTAATAAAGTGTTCCTTGAGCTTCCATTCAAGTCCAGTTCTAAATTCTTTCATTAATGAAACTAAGAAACAATCAAGAACCCAAGTCCTTCAAGTACAAGTAGAGTGTGTGTGTGTGTGTGTGTGTGTGTGTCTATGACCATTCAATTTTTCGGTTGGATATTCAGTTTTCCCACTAATTTTTTTTTTTTTTGCTTCGTCTTAGAAAGATAATCTTGTTTCAAATGTGCTTCTATCATTCTTTGCCATGGGCCTAGTAAAAATTTCAAATACATTATTATTAAAAAAGTGAACAAGTACATATAAATAACAAGAAAAGAGAAAAAAAAGTGTGTGTGGGGCGGGTGGACATAACACCTTGCAGTGGTGGAAAGCACCAGCCACTTCCGGGCTGATTGCCACACACAGGGTAGAAACCTACTGATGAGAAGATATACAGAATTTTAAGCCTCCCTGTGTCCAGCCATTTTCAATCTGAGAGAAGAAAATATAGTTTTATACTTTTATTAAATTGATAAATGAAACAAAAATGACCAGTGGGTGATTTGACTGCATAATAAATTCCAACCTTCTTAGCAATGAACAAAATGTATCATGCTTTTTTTCTAGACATGAAAAACAAAGACAATTATGGAGGTTTACATATTGTCTATTTCTATTGAAATAGAAATAAAATTGGTAAAACTGGAGTGTTTAACTTAGTCTTATGAGCTTTGGTTATATTTTAAAATATTTTAACATACATTAAATGACTTGAGTAAATGGATCTGTTTTATTGGTTTTAAAGTAGAGTTAAATATCTGCAACTTATTTTAGTTTATTTTACTAAAAATAAGCATGCTTCCTGCATGCATGAGAAAACATTAATAAAGAAAAGTAAAATTTAAAGACATCAGTATAGATTTTTATATTAGTACATTTACAAATATTTAAATAACTTGTGAAAAACAGATACATAACCAATAAGAACAGAAAAAGTAGGGAAAAATCAAAAGCTACAATGGAATGACAGTGAATATAAAGTTTGTTCAACTATATCTAATGGCTTAGAAAATACAATGGAAAATGAACAACTATTCACTTTTTACCTCAAACAAATTTGGCTTTGACATATTTTAAAGTAAACCAAGCAACATTATGCCAAATTCAGTAAAGAATGGGGACCACCTAAGACCCAAAACCACTCTCATATTTTAATAATATGGTAATGGAGGTCATTAACGAGACAGACCTAGTTTGTGGAAAAAATTGTACAGAGCTGTGTGGACCACCTAGGTAGAGATGCAAACTGGTGCTGTGAGGCACTGGAGTAAAAATGCAAAGGTATAAATATTTGTCCATAAATATGTAGATCCAACTATGCATGCATAAGAATTATTTGGATTATTCCTCTCCCTGACCTGTTTACAATCCACACAGATTTCTGCAGCTTCACTTGATCTACCTTCCAGTCTTCCTACAATTACTGAGTATCTGAGAAATTACATGGTCTGCATGTGGGAAGGAGTTGTTGAATAAAGTGAATTATAAATTTTCTTGGACTTATTCTACCTGTACAAGACAAGCTGACAGAGAAGAAATGTTTTGCGGGGCTGGTAACATTTCACTTCTTCAGTTGATTGACAAATTATCTTAGAGAATTACTTGATTTTTTTTCACTTTATGTCGTTAAATGCTGAGGAAACAAGATGTGAGATCAAACCTAGAGAATAATACCACCTGAGGACTGGGGACTGATCCTGCCTTATTTCTAAAGGCTCTGCCCAGTCTATGTGTTCTCTGGTTAGAAATATAGCCCAGGTCTCAGGGATCAGAGGAAGTTCTGTTCTTAATTTCATATACCTGCCTATTTTCATAGCAACAAAAACAGGGCTATAAAAACAACATCCGAAAATTCATTATTTCATGGGTTCATCTTGGATTTCACCGAAAAGGGGATATTCATTATTTGCTTGGACCATTTGCAGCAAAATGATAGAAGAAGTTTATTCTTCCTGAAAGATGTAGAATAAAATCCAAAGTCCAGTGAGAAACAGAGCGAGCACCTACATCAACCTCTTCAGTTTACAAAAGGGTAAAATTCTAGAAAGTTTTAACTTTCTTAACTTTCTGATTTTGAGTAGCACATTTCTTTTACGGTTATATGAATAGAATTCATGGATGTTCTTATTATCAGGCTAAATCCTGAAAACATTTGCCCTCAGAGTCTGCTGAACCTGGATTTAACATCTATGTTTGACAAGTTAAGCCATCTTTGCAACCTTGATTACATATTCATAAACTTGTGTTTGGGGAAACTGAAAAGTTTCCAGCACATAGAATCTATTCTTGTACTCAGTGTGGAGTCTCTATGCTCAAATTGGGTCATCTGCCAAAGTTCTTATCACAATGAATATCTACCTACAGTGTATAATGATTAATAAAAGAAGACTAACATCAACATTTTAAACAATTATATTAATACTTGTCTTAGTCCATTTCTACTGCTAAAAAATAGTTCTGCAGATTGACTAATTAAGTAACAAAATTTATTTCTCACATCTATGAGGGTTGGGATATTCAAGATCAAGACACCGAGGTCAGTCCCTTCATGAAAGCTTCTGCATGCCCCCAAAATGATAATATTTTCTTATAACTCCAAAGGGTACAAAGCAATAAGATCACATGGTAAAGAGCAGAGGACTAATGAGTGGTACATTTTTCCCCTAAGGCTCTTATTCTCATTCATCAAAATAAAAGTCCTCAATACCTACTACTGTATTTTAATATTACCATATTGGCAATACTAAAATTTGGAGTACATTCAAGAAACCTACTATAACTTAATGTAGATCTCTCTCCATATTTAATGTAGTCAAGCTCCATTCTTCACACATTTTAACTTCCTTTGTCTGCATTTTGTTCTGTGTTCACATGGGTCTCATCCTTCATCCTGACTCCCATTCCTGAAACTCATTTTTCCTCTTCCTGAAATCAGGCTGTGGGTGCACCAGTGTCAGCTCTCAAACATCTCCGCTGCTTTACACTTATGGCTTTTGGGTTTTGGCTTTAGATATGAAATAAGTACAAAGAGAAATTGGAAATTGGCAGTCTTTTAATATTTTATTTTATATGCTACCATAGAGAGCATAATCTAGAGATAACCACACACACACACACACACACACACACACACACACACACACACACTCACAGAGAGAGAGAGAGAGAGAGAGAGAGAGAGAGAGAGAGAGAGAAAGAGAGATTCAAACAGTTGGTGCTTATTCAAGCCACAGTATTTTGCTAATGTTGATGAAACAGTTTCATTTAATGAGAATGTTTGTGTACAATAGTTGATTACCATCACCAAACCCTCTGCAAAATAATTGAGAAACTTCCTGTAGCTGAACAAAGTAGATATTTTTAAATTTTTCTCTTAGTAGCCCTATAAGCAATAGTTTCCCAAGGATAAAATGTATACTTTAGAGACGAAGTTCAGCATTTTGTTGCCTTTTTTAAAAAGTTAATTGTTGAAATCATATCTTTTATCATAACCATTCAAATGTATAATTAGTATCAATCTCAGGCATTATGTTTTTAAAATTCACAATGATTCTAAATTTGAGGAGTTATATAATATAGCATAAAGGATATTTTGGTCCTGTTAGATATCTTGTTACTAGAAGATTATAATAAAGTACACATAAAGACTAAATTAACTTAAATGTACATTGTAGGAAGAAGGAAGAGAGAGTATATTTTCATTCTTCAAGTTTTCATTGTGGTGTAATTTTTTATAGCAGTCATGAAAAAACAATAAATATTTTACCAGCACTTAGCTCATGCCATATGATTTCTTTCGAGATATAACTCAAGAATCCCCCACTTCATATCTCTAATTCATAATATCTAGCAAATTAATCATTTTCCAAATTATATTCAAGGAACTTTGCATATTACATATGAAGAGACATTCTATGGCCTTGTTATCCCCTTTCTAGCCTCTGCTACTTTATCAAAGGATTCATGTTTCTCCTGTAAATGCTAAGCTAAAAACTTTGGGACAATTACATCACTTACAGAAGCCTACCGTCTCATCTAACTATATCTTTGTTCTCTTATTTGTCATACTATTCTCTCTGACCCAAAGGATTATAAAATATACATACATCTAATTATGCATGCCTCATATACTTCCTATACTTTCTGACTCTCTTATCTCCAGCTCTCATAACCATGTTTACCAGTAGTTATGCATTCTATGTGCCATAATTAATTTTCACTTCTTTAGAAAACTGATATCATTCAAACTCATCCCATTGTATTTTAATCTGAATGTATAACCACTGGTGTATGTAGGTGTGCATTTGTGTGTGCATATGTGTGTGTGTGTTTTCTTAATGCAGACAATGATTGTATTTGGAAGAAGAAACAGGTTTATGATTGTATATATTTGAAAATGAGCACAAGACACAATACGAAAAATTAGCAACAAAAATAAACCTTTGGAAGGTAGAAAATAATACTTTCAGAGTTATTTACATTACTTGATTAACAAACTCTGCCTAAGTTTGAAGAAATTATACACAGCCTGTAAATTTAATATATTCCAAAGAGGATAAAAATCAAACAGATCCACACCTAGAAAGATTATAAATTGTCATTGTTGCAATTCATACAGGCAGTACATAAGCTGATGAATTCAATATAATGGAAGAAAAAGAGCTTTTCAGACAAGAATTTCCTATGGAATAAAACTCTACCAATGTGAAGTTGAAGCATTCTTAAATATAAAAGTTGGTTGATCCATTGCTAACAAGCATTCTATGTAACAAATGCTAAATGTAGTCCACAAAGAAAATTAAAAGCCAATTATATAATACAGAGAAGCAATAAGAGCCAGATAGTGACACCTGCCTCAGTTATAGAAACCAAGATAAATGCTCTTCTGGAACCATTCCTTCTACACAGAACATCTCATTTTACCAAACAAACCATCTCTTGTACCTTTCATTCACAATTTATTTTGGGTTCACCAGTGTTGAGCATCATATTGGTTTCAACTTGAAAGCCTGACAATTATTAAAATAAAAAAAAAACATAAAGTTTCTATTCAGTTTCTTTTTTTCTGGGATAATGTACCCTACACTGAGATGTCTGTCTAGTACTAGAATAAAAATTATTCATACATATTTTTTCTTTAATATTTGACTCACCTTTGGGTTTTTGCATTGCTTTTTCTATCCAGGTTTTACCTTGTATACTGAGAAAAATGTATTCATGTTATTTACTATTATAACCTATTCCTCAGGTAGAATTTTTAAAAATGTAAGAATTTCCCATCCTCTCAGTTATATGTAATTAAGTTCAAGATCATGGCTTTTGTGATGCAAATAAATATTTGTGTATTAGAAAACCACTAAAAACATTTAATACAACTTGTCAGACTTATTTTATTCAACTGAGAGAGTTAGGTGACATGATATATTCCAAGTTCATGCAAATAGCATGCTCTCGCCTTTGACTACAAGGGCTCTTTGTAAAAATAATCCTGTATATTTTTAGTACAGTCAAATCAAGACAGCAGGGTGCAGAGTTCTTTTTATCAACATTTTATATTTTCCCTCTTTTATTTAATAGATGTTTCAAAAATGAAAAGGCTTTATATATAACTATCTGAGAACAAATGAAAGATCCAGCACATTGATGGGTTCCACGAACAAAAAAAAGCCATCACTTTTGTTTCTGTCAACATCTCAGAAGTTCCTTCTGCTTTTGTGTGAGCTCCCGGTAGCCTGTGGAGTTCCAATAGGAAAGTATATTTGCAGAACACCTGGTTAGAGTATCATACAATTGAATTAACAATTGGGTGTATAGGACAGTTAAGACAATGAAGAATTAAATTAAATATGCATAGAAAAGCTGATGTACATAGACACACCTATCCACTTTCAGTTATTTGAGGTTATGTTATTCAAGTAGTAGAGAAAAGCATGGTTGTTTGGAGGGGTCTGTAGTCAAATAACCTATTTTGAATATCAGTTTCACTATTTGATAGCTAAGTAGCCTTCCAGAAATCTCTTAAACTACCAAGATATGAGTTGTCCAGATAAAAAAGTAAGTATGACAGCATGTTTAGACAAATTAAAGAAATGTGCAACAAACTATCTAGTAAAGGCTCATTACTGAGATTTCCTGTAGGCTGGAAACTGGCTCCCAGGGTTCCTGAATGCTAGAGCACATAGTCTCCCACTGTATAGCTCTTTCACACCCACCATCTCTTACATGTCACCCTGTCTCTGTTCTCTGCGGCTTTGTCTTTGACAAGTTTCATGCAGTGCAGAGATTCTGAATGTGCTCATATCCAAGGCTTTATTGAACAACTGAACATTTTTAAGCATTTTATGCTAACGAAATCCACCCCCTAAGATTTTTATATAGAGAACTCTAAGACTGTCCTGTGTGGGCAGTCACTCACTGAGTCATATATTAGCCTGGGTAGACCAGAAGGCTTATGTCCAATTATCCATGACTATAAAAAAGAATACAAAAAAAGAATTTAATCAAATTTCATGCTTCACTTGGCAAATTAATGACCATGGAAGCACAGCTGATCTCTGTTTCAACTGCATCTAAGTGTCTCATACAATTCAGTGCTTTTCTAAGTGGATGACTATCTTTTTATCAATTCAATAACGTATAAAATCTTTCTGGTCCCTAAAACCAGACAGCACATGTCATTGCCTTGGGACAGTCAGATTTCACACTCTCAGTATCAGTTCTTTCTCCACATCCAAACAATACTATGCCTCTTGGATCTCCCCTTTGTCAGTGCATGGGTGACACGTCATCCATAATTCAGTCCTGGGGAGCACAGATGCTTTGACACAGTCATTTTTTTTTTTTTTTGTCTCTGAGGGAATACAAGATAGTAATTCTCTGAGGATCATTCTTGTCATACTGCTCCAGAATTATATAAAATCATCATCAACAATAACATTATCATCAGCATCAACAGGAGAAAGAAATCAATAGGATAAATAGGAGAATGGGAAAATAGAATCATTTGAGAAAATACACAACTTTCAAAGATGCTATGAGGGAAGAGGCCTGGAATTGCTTTTGTAATATATACTCAATGATGTACAGAGAGCCATGATAATTCCTTAACATGGTGACTAAAAGTAAATAAGAAAGCTTACAGAACAGCCTGAAAACTGGGATTTAAGATTTTTGGTATCTCTTCAGGAACCAATTTTAGCAAGTAGAAGGTATCAAGATACTTTTAACTTTCCAGGATCAATCTTTTTGAATCAGCCATTTTATATAATCTTTTCATGTAATGAAACCACAAGAAAATCATTGAGTAATACAGATGATAACTATCATATGAATTTATTGATGAAAGTATTATGAATAGCTTGAAAGGAGGAGCTTGTAGGAGGAGATTAGAAATAGGCTTTACAGCTGGGTATGGTAGCTCATGCCTTTAATCCCAGCACTCGGGAGGCAGAGGCAAGCGGATCTCTGTGAGTTCGAGGCCAGCCTGGTCTACAAAGAGAGTACAGGACAGCCAGAGCTGTTACACAGAGAAACTCTGTCTCGAAAAACCGAAAAAAAAATAAAAAAAGAAATAGGCTTTACAAACAGATTTTTTGAGTAAACACAGAGCAAGGAAGGATGTTACATATAGAAAAGGTCAATACACACTGCTGAAGGGAGATGTTAATAATATGCTGCTTAAAACGATGCAGAAAAATACAAATGAGTAGAAACAGACTACAGATGTTCTTTCTGTTTCCAGAAATAACTACAAGAAGAGTTTCTGTCTGCAACATCTTATCCTGTGTCTATGGAAACCTTAGCATCAGTTAACAGTTTATTTGGCTTTAAATCAGATAGTATGCCTTATCTACAGTGTTCCCTTGTTTTGACTGGTCACTTCTATTTGGGATTACAATTATGGGTGGACTGAGACAAACCTTGGCAATATTCTTGAGATAGCAAAGTTTTCACTGTGGGTGGGCAATATGGTTTTAAAAATGTCAAGGAAACTAATGTAGAGGTACACATAGGTGTGTGTTTGTGTGTTACTCTCCAGTAGAACCCCATGATGTCACTATATCTCACTGAGTAATTGGAAAATCACTCTTATGGGCTTTTGTTTGGTTAGCAGGACAAACCCATAAATTTTATCAGAATAAAATACTGTTGTTGAAATGAAAACAGTTCAAAGAAAAACCACACTATTTTAAATAAATTCAAGGAATATACCCAAACTCTTTCTCTCAAGATTATTTATTATTTTTGATAGTTGTGGATGTTTTTTAAAACTCAAACAAAGTAAACATCTGCTTTGGTTTGGTTTTTTTTTTTTTTTTTTGCTTCTGCTTGTCTATTTTCTTTTTTGTCACTATTTTTGGGTCATTGTAGCCTGTAAGACATATACTGACAATGAACTCTGGGGCAGAACTTGTCCTTCTACCTGTTTTACCTCCTAGGCCCTTCCCAGTTTTTCTCCACCCCTATATTCTGAAATAAACTGAGAAAGCTCAGGATGCCTCAAACCGAGACAAAGATATCTAGTGTTAACTAAGGCAAGCTGAAAGCATATGGTAAGGAAAAGTGTCATACCCCAGGAAGAGGATGCCAATTAGTGATCCAATACCAGATGGTCATCCCTGAAGACACAGACATACAAATAACACTACACAAACCAAGCAGGATACACACACACACACACACACACACACACACACACACACACACACCACAATTTGAATGAGAACAAGGTGGGACAGCATGTGGGAAAGGTTGAAGGGAGAATTTTCTAATTTTATTATAATCTAAAAAAATGAGAAAATGATGCAGGAGAAGTTTAAGAATGAAAACAAATGCTTTTTATGAGATGTATCAATTCTAATTCATATTGAATTATCACTTGAAAATCAACAAGAGTTGTGGTTCATACATGGTGTGCTCTTTTCACATGCATGCATCCAAAAACATCTATGGATTACATATAATTTATAAGATTCTTCAGTGAAAAACGAATAATATAGGGTATTTGTATATTTGCATCCTTTAAGTCTTTACCCTTTTCAATCACATTTATCAAGCACTTATTTAGTGACATGCATTTCTGAGAACATAATTCTGACCTACTTTAAGGGACATCAATTGGAAACACAAAAAAGATAAAATGGTAGACTGTGGCTACATGAAAAAATATCATAAAAGAGAAAGTTAGTACTTCAACTCTTAAAATTTTACAGTGTCAAATTCACACACATACACACATCCCCTATATAAGTGTATGTGGTATGTGTATGCGGTATGTGTATGCATATTGTATGTATATAGATTTAGGAAGGGATACTTTTCCTCTCTGTTTATTTATTCCCCTATATATATACACATGAACAATTTCCCTGTCACACTGCAAAGGCAAATTTTGATCCTCTATCTCTGTGTTGAGAGAGTGTGAATATATATACCATCATAGATCATAAAGTTAAAAGATATTTTAGACTAAAGGTATACCCTCATTTTTAGTTTATTATTATACTTTGTCCCTCAAAAAAAGATTAAAAAATTATACAAGGATAACAAAATGTAAAACCCCAAACAAACTCATGTTGTTTAAGTCTTTTAAAATGTAGCCATGAAATTACACTCAGTCCATAAAATTATACTTCCAATAATGACTGAATATTTGAATTATGAATCAGACAACTCTATTAAGGTATAGACAATTCAAGTTTTAAAATTAAGTATTAATTTCCCTAAAGCAATTCTCTAGCCTTCTCCTTTAGCATCAAAATGGTTTCTCATTGCAGCAAAAGCAATTACATATTTAAAAAATATATCAATATTTTTCTACACTTAAAGTGACCTTCATCTGTCCTTGCTGTTTTCTCTCTTGAGTCCCTTATTGGGCATTGCTATTGCTCTATAAATGAGGGATACAGTTTCTCAAATTTTCTTGACTCTTTGGTTTGGTTATATGACCCATTAAGTTAAACAATAAATAACTTATTAAGCATAAATTAAATTAAAAGTCAAACTCTACTGCAAACACTAATTATCTTCAGTAGGGTGGAACATGGAGCATCTCTCTACAACATGCCTATATACCCACTCTTTTCTTTTAATTTTTACTATCTTCATAAGTCACTGGAAACTATATTGACCTTACCAGTGTAACTCTACTATGATGTTCACAGTTAATTGAGTCTGTAAACATACTGCTGAAAGACAGCTTATGATACACAAGGCCATTGTAATATATAGATTTTAGAGTTAAGGTTTTCTAGACACCCTAAAGAACAAATATTTAGATATAAACCAGCAACACTATGTAGCAATTTTCTGTCCAATTTGAACTAAACTTTATGAAAAGAATAGCCAGCCAAAACTGAAGAATGATTGCAAGGTGAAGTTCAACAGTACATGAGAGATCTAACAAAAGTCTGTCCTTTGTACAATGGAGATTCTCTCAAAATTGGCTTGCATCCCAGCTTTACCCATTACAAGGAGTGTGCCCATCAGAACATCACTTAATGTGTCCAAGCCTCAGTTTTCTTATAAGCTAGCAGGTTATCAATTAGTGTTCCTAAAGTATCAGACTCTACTTAAGATCAGAAAGAGGGACTATAGTATAAGCCTTTTGTATAATGAATGGTCCATAGATCAATTTAGAAAACTTTGTGGAATGTTACATGTGCTAAGTGATTGAATTCAGTATCTGGATATATCTCTACAGGATGAAGAAAGCCAAAAATCAACATTAACATGTAAAATGTCAAGTGATAACAGGTATTCTCTTTATTTCTTTCTGCTCCTTCCCTCCTGTGCTGATCTCCCCTCATTCTTCCTCATTCCTCCTCTTCTGCCCCTCCCTGCTTCTCCTCTCTGTGTCCTATTTCCATTTTTCTCTCCTCACCTCTTCTTCCTGTTCTGCTAAACTATGCAGTAAAGCCAGGAGAATCAAGTAAGTTTTGTTCCACCCTATGGCAAGTACATCTCAAATTATGGTTTCTATGATTACAAGGCATTTTGTGAGGACATTACAGAATCTCAATATGAGAAACATTTTGGGAATGCTCTGTCAGATGTAGATTTGGGGACAATATTTTCCCATTTTGTAGGCTGCCACTTTGTCTTAGTGATGTTGTCTTCTGCCTTACAGAAGCTTTTCAGTTTCATGAGGTCTCATTTATTAATTGTTTATCTTAGGGCCTACAGTACTGGTGTTCTGTTCTGGAAGTTGTCTCCTGTGCAAATGTGTTCAAGATTATTCCCCATTATCTCTTCCGTTAGGTTCAGCGTGTCTGGTTTTTTGTTGAGGTCTTTGATCCATTTCCACTTGAGGAATTGGATCAAAGTTTTGTGCAGTATGATAGACATGAATCTATTTGCACACTTCTACATGTTAACATCATGTTAGCCCAGCACCAATTGCCGAAGATGCTTACTTTTTTATCCGTTGCATAATTTTGGCTTTTTAATAAAAAACAGCTGTCCATAGATGTGTGGATTTCCATCTGGGCCCTCGATTCAATTTCATTGATCAACTTGTCTTTATGCTACTACCATGTAGCTTTTATTACTATAGCTCCCTAGCAGAGCTTGAAATCAGGGATGTGATACTTCTAGAAGTTCTTTTATTATACATTATATCTTTATGATTGCTTGTATTTTCTCAGGGGATATAGGTCTATTTAAATTGTTTATCTGATCTTAGTTTAACTTTGGTAAGTGGTATCTATAAAAAATTGTTCATTCCATTTAGATTTTGTAATTTTGTGGTGTACAGGTTTTTGAATTATTATCTAATTATTCTTTGCATTTCATCATTGTCTGTAGCTATGTCCACCTTTTTGATTTTGGTTTTGATAATTAGGATATTCTCTCTGGGTCTTTTAGTTAGGTTGGATAAGTATTTGTCTATCTTGGTGAATTTCTCAAATAACCAACTCTGTGCAATCTTTTGTGTTTGGGTGAAATGTTCTATAAATATCTGTTAGGTCTATTTGGGTCATAACGTCTGTTGGTTTCCTTATTTCTCTGTTTAGTTTCAATGTGGATGCCCTGTCCACTGATGAGAGTCGGGTATTGTAGTCTTCAATTATTAATGTGTGGAGTGTGATGTGTGATTTAAGTTTAGTAATGCTTCTGTTATGATTGTGGGTGTCTTTGCAATATGGGACATAGTTATCCAGAATTCAGATATTATCTTGGGAGATTTATTCCATTGATAAATATGAACTGTCCTTCCCCATCTCTTTGATTAATTTTGGTTGGAAGTACATTTTCTTAGATATTAGGATGCTACCCCAGATCGCTTCTTGGGTCCATTTGCTTGGAAAATCTTTTTCTAACCTTTAACTCTTAAGTAGTGTCTATCTTTGATATTGAATGTGTTTCTTGTATGCAGCAGAAGGATGGATCCTGTTTTTGCATCCATTCTGTTAGCTGGTTTCATTTTATTGGGGAATTGAGTCCACTGATATTGAGAGATATCAATGACTGAATATTGTTAATTCCTATTATTTTGGTGGTGGTGGTAGTGTGTGTGTGTCTGTTTGTTTGTTTGTGTATTTCCCTTCTTTCAGTTTTGCTGGTGTGATATTTGTTTCCTGTGTTTTTATGGGTGAAGTTAACCTCCTTGGGTTGGAGTTTTTCTTTCAGTACCTTCTGTAGGTCTGTGTTTGTGGATATATATTGTTTAAATTGGTCTTTGTGGTGGAATAACTTGTTTTCTCCTTCTATTGTTATTGGGAATTTGGTGGGTACAGCAGTCTGGACTGGAATTTGTGGACTCTTAGAGTCTCTATCCAGGCGCTTTTGGCTTTTAGAGTTTCCATTAAAATGTCAGAGCAATACTAATAAGTCAGTCTTTATATATTACTTACTCTTTTTCCCTTACAGCTTTAAGTATTCTTTCTTTGTTCTGAATATTTGGTGTTTTGATTTTTATGTTCCTGGGGGACTTTCTTTTCTGATTCCACCTATTTGATGCTCTGTAAGCATATTGTACTTTTATACACATCTTTTTCTTTAGGTTAGAAAAAAATTTCTTCTATGATTTTGTTGAAAATATCTCCTGAGCCTTTGAGTTGGGAATCTTCTCCTTCTTCTATTCCTATTATTCTTAAGTTTGATTTGTATCAAGTTTGATAGTATCCCAAATTTCCTGGATGTTTTGTGCCAAAACTTTTGAGGTTTAATATTTTTTTGACCAATGTATCTATTTAATCAATCATATCTTCAATGCCTGAGATTCTCCTTCCATCTCTTGTATTCTGTTGGTTGTGCTTGTGTCTGTGGTTCCTGGTCGGATTTTTCATTTCCATAATTCCTTCTGCTTGTGGGTTTTTTTTTTTAAATTGCTTCTATTTCCATTTTCAGGTCTTGAAAAGTTTTATTCATTTCCCTCAACTGTTTGTTTTTTCTTGTTTTGTTTTTTTTTTTAAGAGATGTATTCATTTCCTTCAACTGTTTGTGTTGTCCTGAATTTCTTTATGCGATTTATTTATTTCCTTTCAGGTCCTCAATCATCTTCATGAAGTTGGTTTTATGATCTGTGTGTGTGTGTGTGTGTGTGTGTGTGTGTGTGTGTGTGTGTGTTTCTGGTGTGTTGCAATATTCAGGGCTTACCTTAGGATAGGTGGATTCTGGTGGGTGACATTATGCATTGGCTGTTGTTTCTTGTGGTCTTACTCTGGCCTCTAGATATCTGGGTTTGGGGTAATTAAAGGTCTAGGTATGGAATTTGGAGTAGGTCTTTGTTGGATGGGTGTTTTTTCCTTGGTTTCTGTTTCCTTTCTGCTCTTCTGGTCTGTATACCCTGGAATTCTCCCAGTCTATGTGGTCTCTGGTAGAGCAGGGTGTCTCTACCCTAGTTGGAGGCTGGAGTAAAGCAGGGACAGGGATTCCCTGATCTACTAGAGTTCTTGCAGTTTGAGACAGTTCTAACCTTCGGCAGGAGCATAAACTCGTTCTACTAGAGAGGGAAGACTGGGAGAAGGCCTGGGTATCATTGGGTAGAGGATGCAGAGATAGAGAGTCAGGGAGTTTGGCTGCCAAGCAGCCTACCTGGACTTTCCTTGGTCTTCTTGGTCTCTGGTAGAGTAGGTAGTCTCTGCCCCAGTTGGTGGCTGGGACACTGCAACCAGGAAAGCACCAGGGGACTGTTATTATGGATTGGATACACTGAAACAGTGAGAGAGTTGGATAGGCAGACAGTCTACTTGGACTTCTACCAGTCTGGAAGTGGCAGGGATTCCATGCCCCTGTTAGGGGTTGAAGCACAACAAGTGGGCAGATGAGAGACTGGGGACTTGGTGGCTATAGAGCGCCATTATAGGGAGAGAGTAGGAAAGTTTGGGAGGTAGGCAGTCTAACTAGCTTTCTCCCAGTCTTCCCTCTCTAGTAGAACGAGTCTATGCTCCTGCCGAAGGTTGGAACTGTCTCAATCTGCAAGAACTCTAGTAGATCAGGGAATCCCTGTCCCTGGCTGGTCTCAGGTACAGCAGGGTGTCTCCTTGAAGTTGGGGGCTGGAGTATGGTAACTATGAGCTATGAGGGTGGGAGATTGAGAATAGGGTGAGCAGGGGCTGGCCCAGGGTCCAGGAGTTTGGCAGGTGAGCAGTCTATCTAGACTTTTATAAATCTGTGAGGATTCTAACAGAATGTGGGGTCGATGCCCCTGTTGGAGGCTGTGGCACAGCAAGTAGGAGATCTCAGGACTTGGGATAGGGTTGGGGGATGCAGAGATAGTGAGAGGGTGGGCGACTTTGCGAAGAAGACAGCCTACCTGGACTTCACCCTGTTTGCAGGGCTCTAGTAGTGGAAAGTATTACTTTTTAAATCTTTTAAAAATGTTACTTTGTTTTTGTGATTATAATATATTTAAATCATTTTTCCTTCCAATTTTTTCATCCAAACTTTCCCATATACCCTTCTAGTTCTCAAACTTATGGCCACTTTTTACATTAATTGTTGTCATACACACACACCACCACCACCACCACCACCACCACCACCACCACCACCACCACCACCACATTCCTGAACATCTATATACAATCTGCTCAGTATACATGATGTTAATTGTACATTTGTATATACTTTACTACTGTTTTTGATATAATCTGACATGGGAAAGATTTTGTTTTTGACTCTCAGTGTACCTCACTTGCCTGTAGTTCTTTGTGTAAATTTGAGGTCTCGTGGGTTTTCTTCTAGCAGTGCTAGCATTTCTATTGTTTTTGTTCTTGTTCAGCTCATATTTAGACAATCATGTTGGTAAGATATACATTTCTGGATTTAAAGACATAGAGTAACATTAAACCTTTATTATTAAGTGATTACAAATCACTTAATAACCACTTTCAGCAAAAGACAATTCATCTGAACAAAAACCAAACAGAAGCATCAGTGTTGAGTGACATCATACATCAATGGACTCAAAAAATATCTGCAGAATATTTCACCGAAACACCAAAACCCCTTTATTCATAAGTACTCAGAATCTTCTCTAAATAGGCCATATTCTGTAACACAAGCTAATTTTTGAAGATAGGAAAAGGCTGAAATAACTCAGTGTATGTTCTCTGACCACATTGCAATTAAAGTTAAAATCAATAGTAAACCAATCTCTGGTAAGTACACAAACTCATGAAGCTTAAACAACACATTACTGAGTTATCAATGAGCCAATGAAGAAATGAAGAAAGAATTATTAAAAAAATCAGAAGTAACTGAAAATGAACACACAGCACAACAAAACCTCTGGGACACATGAAAGCAATCCCATGAGGAGAAGTTACAGCTCTGAGTGCCTGCACTAAAGACAAAACAACGTTTCCTCATCTATGTTCATAGCAGCCTTATTTGAAGTAGCTAGAAACTAGAAACAACCCAGATGTCCCTCAACCAAGGAATGGATAATAATAATAAAAAAAAAAACTGTGTACATCTACACAATGAAATACTACTCAGCCATCAGAAACAATGAAATCAGCAGTTTGCACCAAAATGGATGGAACTAGAAAGGCTCATACTGAGTGAGCTAACCCAGACTCAGAAATCTATTCACTTATAATCAGATTTTAGCCATATAGTGCAGGGTAACTATATTGCAACCAATGAACCAAAAGGAACAGGAACATAGACTTTGTTACCTGTTAATGAGACACTTTGTCCTAGTGGTGCTGCCATGTAGGCCCCGGTAGGTGAGGAAGCTCTTAGCCCTCATATGACTGCTGAACTAGGGTGGGGGATTGATATGTAAGTACACCCCATTCTGGAGGAGTATGATAGAAGGGAGAGGGGGTAGGGGGTGGGAGAGTAGGACAGGGAGGGGTGGAAAGAGGGCACTGTGATGGAGATGTAACCTGAAGTAATAAATAAACATTTAAAACAAAATAAAACAAAACAAAAAGAGCACAAATAAATGACTTCATGATGCAACCAAAAAATTGGAAAACAAGCATTTCTTTTTTTAAAGATATTTTTGTGTATGTGTATGAGCATGTGTGTGTGTGTGTGTGTGTGCGTGTGTGTGTGTGTGTGTGTGTGTGTGTGTGTGTGTGTGTGTGTGTGTGT
>CAJQZJ010008773.1:7181190-7193460 GCA_907164525.1 Lophiomys imhausi
TGTGTGTGTGTGTGTGTGTGTGTGTGTGTGTGTGTGTGTGTGTGTGTAAGCATACATGTAACAATGCATGTGGGGAGGTCAAGAAGAACCTCAAGTGGCAGTCTTACCTTTGCATCTTATTTGACACAGGATCTTATGTTTTCTGTTACACATAGAAAGTCTACTTTCTGGTTCACAAGCTTCCAGGAATTCTCTTGTCTCTGCTCTCATCCTGTGGTAGGAGCACTAGTATGTCAGAAATGCGCTACCACATCTAGGTTTGCAAACATTTTTTGAATCTAAATTCAGGTCCCCATAATTTTGCAGCAAGAGCTTAATCCATTTTATTTTCATTTAATGGGAATACTACATTATTTCTTGACTTTCACAAAAATTCACAAATACAAGTGGTATCTGTAAGAGACATCAAAACAATTGTCTCATAGTTAATTTGTCTTTTTTCCTTCCCCTAGATATCAGTCATGGAAAAAAAATGGCTTAATCAACAAATTATCAACGAAATGCAATATAGTCATAGTAGGTTCATCACTAAATAATTTGATTTCCAAGTAAAATGCATAATTTATGTGCCTATTTTATTATTTTTTAATTTAATTATTCTTATAAGCTCATTTGTTTGCCCCACACTTGCCTGTTCCATATGGATAATTGGGTTACAATGTTACCATGGTATTTTGACCCAATAGAACATTCAAGAACTTTGAGAATCTATAGAAATTAATATAAAAGTTAGTAGATCATCAATGGGAAAATCCTCAGGGATCATCCAAGAGAAACATTTTGAAGTTTGAAAAAATGAATCTGAAGACTTTAAGTGAGTTCTTGGGTTCATTTTCAAGGAGGAAATTGAATGTAACAGATTATTTTTCATGAGTGCTCCGAACATCCATAGGAGTACAGGAAGCAGAGTAATTGAGAATATTGAATAGGGCTAACTCTTTATACATAGCTCTACTATGACCCAGCCATCCTGATTACTATTGAACTCTTATGGATATAAGTGTGAGAAGTTGCTGAGGAGCTTATGCTTCAACATAAGAATGATCTGATATTGAGTATGCTGAATCATGTTCTGTTATGTGAAGTGAGTAACATTATCAATGTGGTTGAGGCAAAGTCTCAGCAATAAATCACTTGACATGGAAGTATGAGGCAAGAGTTCATATAAAAACAAGGCCTGTAATGTGTCCTGCCTGTAATCCTTGTTCTTGAAAGGTAAAAATAAAACAAAACAAAAATGTGTCTCCATAACAAGCAGATAGATAGACTAGGAGAATCACTGAGCTCTAAGTTCAAGTGAGATAGCCTGCCTCATAGACTAGGAGAATCACTGAGCTCTAAGTTCAAGTGAGATAGCCTGCCTCAATAAATTATGTAGATAGACATTGAGAAAAAACCCTGTGACAGCCTTAGACCCCATATAGACATACATATATGCATGCACACTGTTACACACATGTGCAAACAAATATACACATCTATATACATACACACACATATAAATATATATATATAGCATGCAACAGTTGCACACAGTAAAATGTATCCCTTTGCTTTGATTTTTAAATATAATATATAAAACTAAAATATTCATAAAATTTATCTTACCACATTTAATTATTGAATGAGAAAATCAGTATAAAGTTTACACACTTTTGTCTGACATATAGGAAATTTTAAATAAAGTTATTAAATATGTTCATGAGTAATATCAGACATAGCCTTTCTCCTCAAAGAATGTTTATCAAAAGTATAAAGCATACCAGGTCTTAGAGATGAATAAAAAGTGAACACATGCCTCATCCCTAACCAAAAAGCTATCTCCTGTTGATAACTACTTGCAAATTAAAATTTAGTTTTCTCCAAGGGAATCTCAATGGGAAACAAATTACTCTTATGTGTAGGCTGCATGTTCAGCCGTACATGGGCAACAGAAAAAAAATTCAATGGCATCTTGAGCTCTTGTCAAGACTTTTTTAAAAAATATTTTTTATCTTTTTAATTTTTATTACATCTCTTAGAAATATTAGGAAAGTATATCATTATATGTTATAATATATAAAGAAAACAAATAAAATGTACATTTATTCATTCATTTATCCATTTTCTCTCTTTTTTTACCCTACAGACCCTTTGCATATATATTATGTATATATTATGGTTTCCAGTTTGTGTTTTTATTGGATTCCTAAATGTGGAAATATGTGGGTCTTTGTGTCCATATCTTTTTCTTGTGCTTTTTCTTGGGCTCGTTTCCTTCTGTTTGTTTGTATTGTTCTATTCCAATGTATTCTGTTTTATATATCATTATATTATATTTTAATTATTATCCCTTAAAATCTTGTTTGTTCTCTAATGGGAGACAGAAAATGGTGGACTTAGGTGGGAGCGGAGCTGAGTGGGCACTGGAAGGAGTGGAGTGAGGGTACTATAATCAGGACATATTATATGAGAAAAAAATGTGTTTTCAATAAAAGAAAAAACTTTCTAAATCTAAAAAGTCTGAAATCTTTGCAAATTTATTAAAATATTTTCTTAATTTCATACATTCGTGAAGCCTGAGAACTGAGAAATTTTATATTAGAAGGAGAAAAGATTTTGGAAGGAAATTCATGGCTATGTTCATTTAGAAAAAAAAATAGTAGGTTTATCCATGGAGCATCTGAGGTTTCCAAACATGGGTTCTTGGCTAGATTCAAAATACAATACCTGTGCTTCCCTCTGAAGCAGGCCATTAATTCAGTCAGAACAAGATAGGTTAACTCCTTCACTCTTCATGCCACTATTATATCCCTGGGCAGGGCATATCTTTCCATACTGGCTATCATTGTAGCTCACAGGATTAACAACGGAGAAAAACTATTGCTGGATATTTCTCCTAGGGGCCTCCATAGCATCTTCCAGTACAATCAGAATTAGCCATCAGGGAGACACCTCCTGGTTATTTTCAACTTCATTTCTCTATATCCTCTGACCAACGTGTGTTGTGTGCTTAGCAACAGAGTCTTATGGTCAAGTTCTAGCTGGTAACCTAGAGCAATGGTAATGACTTGGATTGTTTTGGAGATCTATGACTTCTAGAATAAGCATAATCCTCTACATAAAGGGGTTTCTACTTATAATTTATTGCAGCTATCAAATACCTTCAGAGAATCTTCTTTGTGTAATTTTCAGAAATTTAAAACTGGAGAGAGAATCACTTTTCTTTAAAATGTGTCTCCTGGTAGGTCAGCCAGTCTCCAGTGGATCGCCCTACCTCCAGAAGTATACAGATAGTACAAACTGGAGTTTCTGGCTTATTTAATAATACAAAACATAGATAAAGTTAAATGACATAAGGATGTGGGGATCGATCTGGGTGGAATTAGAGGAGGTGGAGTTGAATATAATCAAAACATCTTGCGTGGAACTCTCTAAGAGGTAATAAAATATGTTAGTAAAGAAATGAAAAGAAGGAGGCTGTAGAAATGGCTCTGGCTGCTCTTCCAGAGGTCCTGAGTTCAATCCCCAGCAACCACATGGTGGCTCCTAACCATCTATAATGAGATCTGGTGCCCTCTTCTGGTCTGCAGGCATACATGCAGACAGAACAATGTATACATAATAAATAAATAGATAGATAGATAGATAGATAGATAGATAGATAGATAGATAGATAAATAAGTAAATATTTTAAGAAAATGAAAAGGAAAGAAACATATTAATGTTATTGAAGGTGAAATTTACAAAGATGATTATCCATATCCTTGACCACGCAATTCCTATTAAGTTCTCTTTAAATTCTATTTTACTGAAAAAAAAGTCACAGTTAATCTCTTTCCCCTTTTCTTAAACTCTGAGAAATCTGTTTAATTCAGTTAATCTAAATGGATCAGGTAAATTCATCGTAAGAGAACAGAAAGTACAAGAGTGGTGTGTTGTGAAGATCCTGCATCATATAACCAGATGTCTTCTGGACCAAGACCCAGTCTTAATCTTTCACTGAGCTATACTAAATTTAACACATCTTTCTACCTGAAAATAAGCATTTAATATCCCTTTCCTTACAAAAGTTAATTTAGACATGAGTTTTTAAAACACAAACTTACACCAGAAATTTTCCTTTTCCTTCTTATGATTGAAAGAATTGGTTTTACATAATAAATTGCATCTGGACATAATGGAACATTTTTAAATGTATAAAAAGCTGATTTTTTTCTGGTATCATTTTAAAAACATGGTATGAACCATTTGAAGGGTATTGGCAATCCTATATTATTGATATAAGAAACAAAATAATTTTTCTTTTGGGTATCTATGCCATAGAAGAGGAGGGGGCATTTGTGTCAATTGCAAAGTCTAAATCCAGGATGATAACTTGTCCATACTGTTTACTAATGTTCTGTGATTTCTTTCTAGTTCATCTTAAATAAAGCATGATCAAATGTGTTAGATGAATGCATTTTTAGGGCAACCACTTTAGTGTTGACAATATTTTATACATGGACATTAAATGGCAATGATTTGAAATAAACTATGAGGGCAAGGAACACAGCAAAATTAGTAGAAGGGAGAGGGGGTAGAGGGTGGGAGATAAGGACAGGGTGGGGTGGTAATACGGCACTGTGATGGAGATGTAACCTGAAGTAATAAATAAACATTTAAAACAAAATTAATTAGACTGCACACACACACACACACACACACACACACACACACACGCACACACACGCATGCACACACACAAGAGGTAAATATAAACCTACAAGAGTCATGCATCTTTACCTATTGAGAATTTATTTCCTCTACTATTCACTTGTAAATGTATTTACTGAACTCTGAAAAAGCATTGCTATAATAAAGAGGTGACCATTTTATTTAACTCCACAGATTATTTTTTTGCCCAGAAATAGCTGATCAGAATATTATATCTTGTTCCACATAAAACAATGTTCAGAGGCTATTTGTAGAAATATTATACTCAGTTTTGCATTTTTCAGTAAAACAATCAGCATGTGGTTGGGCTATATTTGGTCATCAGCATTTTATATAGGTAGTTCGCTGTATTTGAAGGGGCTGTTTGGGAATGACACCATAGATGCACATGTACACATAAAAACAGACATGAAAGATAAAGATTAAAATATACCAGTTACTAATGAACTTTTCTGAGTACTTACTCAATTTGCCTCCAAATTATTCATATATATGAACAGGTAAAGATATTTTGACTGAAAATAATTTTGATTTACTTTTTATCCTTTGATATTCCTCTGGAAAGTTATTAAATATTTAGTTTAAATATGTAGTCTGACAGTAAGACATTTTGCATACCTGGTTTAGTTTAGGAAAGTATTCTAAAGAGAGGGGACTGTATTTTCTTAGCTACAGGGTAATGGAGAAAGTCTGACATTTTGTTACAATCATTGTTGTTCATTATTGACTGATGCTGCTAAGACCATAAACTTGAAAGTGAGCAAGGCAAGGTATATAGGAGTGTTTGGAGGATGGAAAAGGAACAGGAAAAATGATGTAACTATATTATAATCTCAAATAATAAATCATTTTTAAAAACACAGTGGTGACTTTATGCTGACCATAAGTATTACTAAATACTTTTCAGTTTTGACTTCCATTCCATATATCCACTGATCACAGACAGAAGAAAGAATTGTGAGAGATTATCTATGTAAAAATTCTTTCTTATTCAAAATACCAAATGGTCACAAAAAGGAGGAAGAATTGTGTTAGATTACCTGTGTAATAATTCTCACAGGGATAGTGGGAAATGGTTTAGGGCACTAACTACATGCATTTCTAATTCCTACCAAGAGTGTGGAGCCTAGACACTTCCATATTTCTTCAATTATTGGTAAAAATAAGACTAACTAGATGAACATTTCTTTTGTCATTGTCAAAACTTGGTAAAAGAGATCCCATCTCTGGCATTGAATTTGAAAATCATTTTTCATGGCTCTCATCAAAATTTGGTTAGGCAATATTGTTGTATGCCAAGTCTCATACAAACCTAGAGTTAATTTTAAAATTGTAGATATCTGAATATTGATTAATTTTCTGCATGAGTATTATTTCTTATACTGAAGAAATATCAGTACAATAAAATGAATAGTATAAGGTATAAGGTTAGTGGCAAGGTAGTTTCAAGTTGTGGCACAGAGACCATTGACAAAAAGTGATCTCCTCACAGGACAGGTGGCCTAAAGAGTTAGACAATTTCCAGGAAAGATACCCCTCAATCTCCATTTTATGACACTGTACGCTGCCCCAGCTGGTGCTGAAGAATCAACAAGTTCCTTTGGGTTTTATCAATACGAGAAAGCAATACCTCTGCCTGACATTTTAAGAATTACATTCTCTGGATCCACAGTCTAACCGTTTATTACAGATCCAGATTGAATCTTTGAGCAGTAAATCATGCCATTCATGCTTAGGGCACTGTTGCTGTCTAGATGAGAATGTCAATGGAATAAAAATTAACAGTGCAGCAGGTTGATAAAATAGGAAAATTGCAGCATGACTTTTAAATATGATAATAGCCTGAACCATATTTTTCTTATTTTCTGCAAAAGAGGTATTTTCCATAAGTTTGTAAGAATAACAGTGACAGTAATGAAACAGAAAATATGACTTACGTTAATAAATTAAGGTGCTCCACAATGTCTTATGAAATTGAAATTCTTTGTTGCCCATGAACTATTGATGAGCTTGCAGTGTTTTAGACTTCCTTAATTTATGATGAAACAGTTTTATTTCTTTCAGCAACACTGCCTGTAATTTCCTTATCTATCACTAGAATGGCTTAATGCCTTCATTAATCCACACATCATAAAGCAGAGAGCGATTCTGATTCCTTCTCAGATCGTTTATTGTTTCTGTTCCAGAAATGGAAATGCTGCCTTCTGCTTCATTCAAACCTAGAGTTACAGTCAGGCTCTTTTCGATATGTCAAAATTACACAAAGAGAATGAATAAATGTGGGAGTCTTCTGCTGATTTCCTTATAATTATGAATAAAGATGCCATCGGTTTCTGGCTAAATTTAGAAATGCAACAGTGGAACAGTGGACATGTGACCATGGATGAAAACAATAATAAATTGAATACAAAACTGCTTTTCATTATCCAAGTCAAGCAGAACTCCTTGGAGATTCTCTCATCATCCCTTGCTCCTTTCTATATGCAGAATCTCTTGTTTTCTAAGCAACTGGGAAGGATTTGAAGCAACTACTTAAGACAAGGTTAAAGATTTTTAGTTACTTATCCCAGAAGAACCTTCATACTCATCTGTCTATTGGGTATATTGTTCAGAAGGAGCTCAGTCTCCCTAACAGGAACACTGTAATCAGTGTTGTTCCAGAGATAGGGAAGAGACAGTTATAATGTTGTAATAATAAATTGTTCCATCTCCAAGTGATGTGGACTACAATAACCAGGAATTTTCTAAAATGACCCTGGTATAAAGAAGAGTTTGCACTATGAAGGAATGGGAGCTCACCGAGGAGCTGGTGGACTAGTCCTATTTTAAGACCAGAGAGACTGGTGATTTAAGTCTACCAACTATTTGGAGAATGGTGGATTCTAGCTGTATCACAAAATGTTATAGATCCTAACTCCAAGAATGTGAGAGTAAAATTTAATTTAATGAGGAACGAAGATACACACCAAAAGAGAAACAAGTAACTTATGATTTGAAGAGAAAATTCATATTACTTCTATCTGCCATCTATAATTATACAAGATGTTATTAATCTGCCAAAAAATCTGTCCCATGCAGAATTCTGAGAAAACCTAAAAACTATTATCAATAGAAACCTTTAGGCAAGTAATTCCCATTAATTGAATAAACTTAGACATAACATATAACATTCAATTTTATCATAATCTCCATAAAATCTGTTAGTTTGGTAGAGAGCATTAAAAGAAGTTTTGAAATAATATAACCACACTAATTATGAAGTAGAGCAACTTTGTCAGTTCAGGTTACACTCTCTAAAAATAAAGATTTTGAAACATCTATTTATTTTTATTAATTTATTTAAAATTATATCCTTTAAAATACAAATTAAATTTTAATATAGTATAATGTGGCAAAGAATCCCAGAGTCCAAGGTTGGATTAGAAATTGAAGATCTGTGATTAATTATTATTTATTAGGATGGAAACCAAGACATTGTAAAATAGTGAAGATAAGGTAAAAAGATAAATACAAGTTTTAGTTTTTTTGTTTTTTAAAATTTTCATATATATATATATATATAATGCAATATGATTAAACCAACCCAAATTTCCCTATTTCTAGTCACTTCATATACTCCCAGCATGCTCCTGCCAATTATATATCATATATATATATATATACCCATATAGATAGATGATGCATATATGGAATATATCATACTCCATATATAACTCATACATATATATAATCCCATATATATGTTCCATTTATATGCTCCAGATATATATGTATTTCATTATATATGTTATATTCCATATATATGGAATATTATATATGTGGACATGCAAGAAGTCTAGTAAGTCCAGCTAGTGCGGGACATGGATGCTTGAATGTAAGGGTCATCCAGTAGAGTATAGGAAACCAACCAGTGGCAACACCCTCAATAAAGAATGATTCTCTCTTCCGAGGAATTATCTACCACCAATAGCTTCTCAGTATGGGGTGGGGATGAAGATCATCTACTCCCCCTATGCCTGGATTTTTGACTGCCTTGTTCTTATCTTTCATGATGTTCATTGACCTTAAATCGTGCTTTAATGGAATCCTATTTAGAAAACTCTTTCCAATACTTGTAACTATTTACAAGCCAGTATTTTCATCTAGCACTTTCAGGTTTCACATTGAGATCTTTGATCCACATGAGATATGGATTTCATATGAATTCTTTCTGGGCTTGACTTACCTGGTTCAGTATTATTTTTCTAGTTCCATTCATTTTCCTGCAAGTTTCTTGATTTGATTTTTAAGGTATAGCTGAGTAATATTCCCACTTACACATGCCATATTTTTATTATTTATTAATCTGATGATGGACATCTCCATTTCATAGCTACCTTGAATACAGCAGCAATGAACATAGATGTGCAAGTATTTCTGTAGTAGGATATAAAGTTTGTTAGTTGTCTACCCAGATGATGGACATCTCCATTTCAAAGCTACCTTGAATACAGCAGCAATGAACATAGATGTGCAAGTATTTCTGTAGTAGGATATAAAGTTTGTTAGGTGTCTACCCAGGAACGGTAAAGCTCCTCATTTTTTTGTTTGTTCGTTTGTTTGTTTTTGAGACAGGGTTTCTCTGTGTAGCCCTGGCTGGCTCACTCTGGAGAATAACAGTTCTAATTCTGGATTTTTAGAAACTTGTAGATATTTTCCAAGAAGTTTGCTGCAGTTTTCACTCTCACCCAATTATGTCTGAGTTCCTCTTTCTTCACATGCAAGCCAGGATTTGTTACAATTATATTTCTGATGGTGGTCATTCTCACTCAACTTAGTAGAATCATAAAAGGAAGGGTTTTCAATTCACAAATCTTTGAGTGTTTTGAATATTAAAGCATGTTAAAAAGTGTTTCCTGTCCACTTGCCTATCTTATTTTGAGAATTCTCTGCTCCACTTCTTTTTCTTTATTATGTTTATTTATTATTACAAGTTACATCTCCATCATAGCCCCTCCCTCAAACCATCTCAGGACCACCATCATGTCCTCTACGCCCTTTCCCACCTGTACTACTCCTTCAGTGTCAGGTACCCCGATATATCAACCCTGCTCACTGAGTATAGGATAACTATTCTACAACCAACAGATCAAAAGGAACAGGACCATGGACTTTGTTACCTTTGTTACCTGTTAGTGGGACACTTTGCCCTAGTGGAGCTGCCATGTAGGCCCGCAGTGCAAGAGGAAGCTCTTAGCCCTCATGTAACTGATGAACATAGTCCATTTCTTAAGTCATAAACAATATGAAAATAGCTCCTCTTTCATGTGTCATGGAAGTCAGTATCATGCAACACCCTACTTAGAAATCCAAAGATGAATTTTAGGACTTTCCAGCAACTCAAGGAAGTTTAGGGAAGTAAATATTCTATATGCATGACTTACCTGGGCTTATATCAGGCAAATGACACAAGCATAGGAGGAAAGATAACAGCAACCATTATGAAAAGAAAAAAAAAGTAGAGACTACAAATTGTTAAGCTTCAGAAGTTTGAAAAATAGGAAATTACTGAGTATATTTAATCCATCAGTCTAAGATAGAAACAAGGTATGAAAGGAAGCATGCAGAAATGACAGCTATGTCACTGTGCATATCAGCTGATCTTGAATTCCATAGGTTATATCATGATCTCTGACAACAGTCGCCTGGAGTGACTTTAGAATTCAACATGACCATTGCAAAGCTATTTAGTCACACTGAAATAGCAGCAATTTAGCAATTATGTTTTAGATATATTCCTTACCCAAGCTTGCAACTTTCTCATTCTTAACATTGTTCTCTAAGAGAAGCATATGTTTTGAAGAAGTATGATCATCATTGTGATTTTGGAATCATGTTTCCTGTACTCTGTTATGAAATCTCTGACTACCCATGAGTCCATTCCCTTCCATCTCTGACTCCAGTAATTCTGTGTTTCTAACATTCACAGTTTAGTGCTAATTAATTAATGGATCACATTCTGCCTGTAATGAAAAGTAAGGGTCAGGATTTTTTATTTCATATTGACATTTAGTTGTTCCAGCACCCTTTTAGAAACAAAAACTATCTCCATTGCTGGTACATGTTTCTTGCCTCTAAATAAAGGGTGCTATTCAGAACTGCATTTCATTGCATTTGCTTTCCACCTGGCTATCATTCTTTGATTTGTTTGGACATTTTAGCCATGCTGTGAACTATTTACTCATCTTCACATTCTGATGAATTTTCTAGATTTCTGATAATCCATCTCAAGTAAGGTCTCTCTCTTCAGATGTAATATAAATATTTTACAATTGCTGTTTTTGCTTTTGTTGAAATAGGTTAGCACATGGTTGTGTTATAAGTCTCACAGCATGTTGTTATTTTAGTATGTAAGGGTAAATGCTCATTCATTTGTTTAATGCAAACATGACCTTGCGTGAGTATGTTTGTAGCTCTCTTTGTCAACTCCCTTCTTTTGTGTAGGTCCCTTTCTGAGTGGGCTTCTGTGGTCTTTGCTCTGTAGAATCTCTTTTCATATTTCTGGGACCTCAGGTCTGCTAGTGACAATTCTGTTAGCTTTGAATTTCCAAAAGCACCTTCATGCTGTTTTTGCTTCTCAAGAACATTTTGAATGGATAAAGAATTCTAGGTTGACCTTTGTTCCCTTTTCTACTTACTTAAAATACATAAACAAATAATTTCAGATAAGAATTCAGTGGAAAATCTATGCCAGTGTGCCCTTATTTTTCTCCATAGACTACAGTTACTTCAAAGTATTGATGTCCCCACCGTTGTTACTATGCAGACAGACATTTGTTTTATGTGCTTATAGACTACAGTTACTTCAAAGCATTGATGTCCCCACCGTTGTTACTATGCAGACAGACATTTGTTTTATGTACTTTCCATTTCTTTCATTTTGTTTTTATTTAATTAAAATTATTTCATCACTTGAAACATTTTCTTTTAGTTTTGATAATCATCCATCACATAATCAAATATTGACATGAATTACATCTTTTTGGAAAATTATTATTGTTTGTAGAAAAATATAATCCATTTGCATTTCTTCTATGATTTATTTGCACAGTCTACAGTTTAAAATATGCTATTAACCCTACATTTTTCATATTTTAATACTGTTTTTTCATTGAAACCTATCATTTTACAATTTCCATCTTGACATTAGGTTCATCTACATTAAATGTGTGTACATGTATTCTGGATTACATGTGCATATATGCAGTGTGCATCTATGTGTGTATTCATCTTCACATATGTGTGGGTTTATGTTGAGAAGTTGATGTTGGGTGTCTTCCTGAATCATTCACTACCTTATATCTGGACATAGGTTCTCTTTCTGAATCCAGAAATCAGTGATTTTGTAGTTCAGTTAGTGAACATCCTCAGAGGCTCCCTTGTTTCTCTGCTTTGGAGTGCTGGCATTACAAACAGGCTGTTATGGTCACCCAGAATTTACATGTGTGTTGCACATCCAAACTCTGGTGCTCATACTTTATCCACTGAGACACCTTCCAAACCTGTTTCACACACACATATACACAAAAACACACA
>CAJQZJ010008773.1:7193470-7250023 GCA_907164525.1 Lophiomys imhausi
ACACACACACACACACACACACACACACACACACACACACACACACATATATATACACAAAAACACATACATACATACACAAACACACACGCATACACACATACATACAAAAACACATACAAATACATATATACACAAAAACACTCATACTGTAAATACATCTGTGTGTTTATACAAATTAAAAATTGACTAATGTAATGAATATATTTATACATAACAAGTAAAATGCTCGCTTCATGTTTATAGGCACATCCCTCAAACATGCAAATTCTTTCTAATAACATTATTGTCACTAGTGTTGATTTTATTTCTGTTTCCATTATCTGATTTTATTTTGATTTGTGGATATGTATTCTATTTTATCTTGCAATTTCTAACAAGTCAAGAGTATTGATTATGTCATTACATATCTAGCTTTTCTTCTTTTCTTTTAAAGATATCAAATACCAATTTTTATTGACAGATTTTTTCATTTGAAGATTAAAATGAGTGTAGTGTAGCTCTTTCTTAGACATATTTGGATGTAGAATCCAAAACAAAGGATTTTTCAGGTTTTCTCACCAATATTCCAGGCATTCAAACAGGTCACCTTACTCTGACTTATCAGAAATCACAGTAATCATCTTCATCATCCTTTAACTGTTTGGTTACTGTCTTCTTCAGTGTAGATTTTTCTTCATGTTCAAAACCATACCCAGAACCATGTGGTTTTATCTATGTTGGGATGCTGATTACTATGGCAACAAACACGAGCAACAGTTATACAGCTTTTCTCTTAGCTCAGTTTCTGAATATCTTTTCTTTCTTTTTGTGCTTTGCCCATGATTTTGAGCTCCACCTGCCTCAACAAACTTCTAAACTTTTTAGAAGGGAGAGAGAGCCCTTGTGTTACACTGGATTTTCTTTCCTTACCTCCTTAGGTCAGAGTTCGGTAAATATCCTCAGACAGAGGAATGGACCATTGTGATTTTCATTAATTTTCACTTCACTAAATATAGGGTCTCATAGTGGTTAACATCTAACATGTGAAAATATATTGTGATGCAGTGATCTGTTATGTATTCTAAATGCTAAGTAATCTGCTCCCAGGCACCTGCTTGCTGTGCGAGGCTATAGGCACATACACCGAGTGGTGCTGTGTTACCTTTCTTGCTAACCATTGTCTCTGATTAGTTGAATAAATGCTGTAACTTAGATTTGGCAGAGAGAGAGGTAGGTGGGGAAAAGATTGGTGGGTACTTAAGGAGCAAGGAGGATCATGAGAGGAAGAAGCCAGAAGGGAGGAAGGATAAAACACACCATGGGTCAGATAGAAGAATCATCTCCATGTGGCCTGGGACACTGGCTTAGCATATGAGTAACAGCCAAAAGGGATATATAGGTTTTATATGAGGAATACAATGAAAAGCTAGCTTATGTGGTTTAAGATTGCACAATCCAGGCTAAGGCTTGTTAAAATGCATCAGATGTTTGTGTGTGTTTATTTGTAATGGTGAGTTAAGGATTAACAATGCTGACCAATTAACTAAAATATAAATACTGGTAAAAATTTAATTAATTATTTCTACAATGTTGGATGGTTTTTATATCTATTCTTATAGTATCTAGCTGTCTATATCATATAGGGAATTGATCAGCTATTGTACAGTGTAAGTAAAGGACTAAATATTAAAAATAATAATTTTGCACCCTATTATTGGAAAATTACTGTATAACATGGAAATTATATGATGGTTGGTTGTTAGTATCCTAGGGCCAAACTGTCTTTCAAACTTCATTTTCTGTTCCTCATTCATCAACACTACTCTACGGGTCGGTCAGTTAATCATTCAGTGCCTCAGTTTCCTTGTTTTTTAAGGTATGTCATCTTGATACTTTCTTCACTGAGTTAATAATATACAGAGTAGGTAAATTACCAAGTAAGAAATACATTCAGTGCAGTAGAATAAAATGAAATGAAACATGAGAAAAAGTCTCTATAATGAAGAACTTCTGGATTACATTCAATTGCTCATAACCCATCCAAGCAAGAAGGGAATGGGATTAAAAAAGTAGACCTTTGTTCAGTCCCTAGGAGTTCACTTTAAAATTCAGGAATGGTGTGTGTTTTGTAATCCTGATGCTGGGGAGGCACATAGGTAGATTTCTGGAGGGCCAGCCAGCATAGTCCGTCCGTGAGCTTCAGGCCAGTAAAAGAATCTGAACATAAAAGGATAGTACTAACATTTTTAACCATTTTTTTCCATTTGGGTTCGGGCCCCAAACAGGTTTACTACGACCCAAACCAGCAGGAAGTAACTTTAAGAGAGCGATGTCCCATGCCCAGAGGGTGGGGATGGTGTTTCTCCGCCCTTCTTTTTGGTTATTTGAAGGGTAACTGAAAACTCTGATATTTAGGGGAAGAGATTACAAGCTGATAAATGGTCCTGTTTAATGGGTTTTGGAGGTTAGCCCCAGGGACCTCCTACTTTTCCTTTTCTGTATCCTTCTTCCTCTCCTATGTAGGAATACATAGGCTTGAGAAAAATGAGACATAGACATAGCACAGGAAGGTCCAAGAAGAAGGGGCAGATTATTGAATATGCCCTTATACCTTTGTATATTGATACAAAATTAGTATATTTGGCTAAAGTGGTATTGACCATTGTTTATTATGCAAAAATAAGATTGTATTGGACTACATCAGTATTGTTCTTTGCATATTGATACAAAATTAAGATTATAGTTGGCCACAATGGTATTGACCCTTGTATATGGATGTAATATTAAGATTGTATTGGGCTACATAGGCATTGATCTTTGTATATTGATACATAATTAAGAGTATATTTAACCACAATTGAATAGATCTTTGTATATTGATACAAAATTAAAGGTAATGCTTCCTAATGGTATCATACCTAGAGATACTTAAAAATAAAATGTGAAGCTCTGGCCTCTTGATACCAACCGTCTAAAACTGTCTAGGATAGTTAAGTAAAACAAACTCCTAGTCATGCAAACATGTCATTTTGTTAGCTACTATGACAGTCTATCACAGATATTCTCTAAACTACCCAGTAATCAAGTTGTTAAGAGACAAGCAACATTTGCTTATCTAAATACAAGAAATGGATAGGGCATCTTCAAAAACCCCAAGAGATCTGCAGAATATGGCATTCAAAGATGTTATCTTAAATTAAGATTTTCTTTTTTTTGATATCGAGACATATCAGCTCCTGACAGCACCCCCTATTCTACTCCAAGTAGAAGATAAGCATTGAAGAATCTCCAGTGTGAGATGGTTGAATTAGTGGCAAGCCTATCTCTTGGCATGAAAAAACCCCTTGTTCCAACTGCAGACAGACTGCTGTCCAAAAAGGACAAAACTTGGGAGCAGGGAAGTCGACAGCCTAGCTCTGCCAAGACAGGGTAGGTAAGTCCTTTATAATCCCGGCTCTACAACAAATGTCTGTCAGAGAAACAGGACCCAAAGGTTGAAGACTGATGCAGGAATGTATGGAGAGAAAATGGGAACTGTCCAGGCAGTCACTGGTATGTCATTTCTTAGTTTTGGAAGCTGCAGGCCCTGCACTTCCTATATAAGCAGATATATTTATCCCTCTCAGGTCTCTGAGGTGGTTGAAGAATAGACAGCTAGAGTCTCATAGTTAAATTTTAGAGTTGTTTAGGAATCAAGAGGGTGTTATAGATCTAAGAAGATACTCTTAAAAGTGTGTTGCAAGTTAGTATGAATGTTGAGTCAGATATAGACCTTTAAACTCATGGAGATGGTTAGATAGTAGAATGTTAAAGTCAGGGGCCAAATATGTATAAACTGGACATTGGGAAGGTATACTGGGCCATTTAACTCTCATAAATGTGGCACATTTATATCTGTTGTTTGTATAGTATTTACTGTTATAAGAGAAGGAACCATCTGTTGGACTGAAAGGGGAAACTTCTGGGGGGAAGAGGGTGGAAGGGCGGAATAGGAAGGGGGAATAGGAAAGGGTTTGTGACTGAGATGTAACTTGAAGAAAAAAAATAAAGTATTTAAAAAAAAGAATCTGTCACAAAACACAAGCTAGAATGATATTTGTAGCTATCCTCTGCCATATCAGCAAATTTATCATTTTGTTCATGTTCAATATTCAAGATAAGAGACCACAATTTAGGCAATAAATGTTACCTAAGATATTGAAACTTATATTTATTTAATATGTAGATTATATTCCACTTTATACCATAGAATACAGGTCAAGCTAAAAAAAATTAGTGGTCAGAATGTAACTGAAAATGTTTATGGTATTGTAATGGTAATCTTAGAGTTAAAGGGTTGTTAAGGTGAAAACAGGAAAGTGATGTTGAAAAACTGAGGAAGGTAAAGAAGAGCCCTTGCAGATAGGTATGAGATAGCCAAGGTTACTCCAAAAGAGGAAGAAGTGATCTCTGAAATAGATGAGAATGCAGGGCAGAACAGGTACCCACCAGCTCCCATGAAGCAAACCCTTTTGTTGAGAACTACAAACCATCTTTGCTCTTTCTACTAGTGTACACTTATACTCTGGGTAGTTACAGTTTATGTGCATTCTTTCACCTAAGGCATCTTATTATAACAAACTTAATTGTGAATAAGACTGTTTCCAACAAAGTCTTTGCCTATTCTGGAAAGGACACCACTTGACACTGCCTTCAGGATGGACAATAGGAGGATTTATGTAAAAGTAAATCACGACTTAAAAGTCCTGATATAGAGTTACCACTGTGCCACCCTGGTCTGCTCTATGTCTTTCACTCTGGAGATTACAGGCCAGGCCTACTCTCTGCTTTTGCTTCTTCACACAGTAAAATAAACATTTATTCTTTGCTTCCTTTACCTGTGCCATGGTGTCAACTCTCCTTTTGGAACATAAAACCCCAGATCATTGGAATTGAGATCAGAGAACTGTGGGACGAGGCATAACTTTCTTCTACCACAGCAAGTAGTGATCTGCAATTTGCTATAAATTCTTCCATGTCCTCAAAGCCAAGTACTGTTAAAATAGAATAATAAATAATGCAGCTGGGAAGGCAATAACAACTATGAAATTTCAATGTTATATGTTAATGAGAACTGAATTCATAAACAAGTATACAAGTCAAAATTTTAGAGATGCTTCCTCCACTTCCTCTTATAACTTCACTGCTTCCTTCCTCAATTCTTTCTCCCTCTCTATTCCTTTTCTCAATAATCTATCAACCAAAATAATCATCCAAGAATGGTACCCTAATTAAAGAAACCACCTATGAATAATACATCAGCATTAAGTAAACAGAACAACACAGTCAGCAGATATATAAAGTACCAACAATTTTGTGCTTGGAAATTGAAGATATCTAGTGGGACTTTCCAAAGAAAATGAAATATCAATCAATAGATCAAAATACGGTGTTGAAAAGTGTCACGAAGAAATATTGATTGAAAAAATGAGAGGTGAGGCATAGTCCACAGAAAACTATGTTTTGTAGTGAATAATATCTATAATAGTACAGCAGCTAAAAAGTGATTATTTATTTAACAAAACAATTTTCTAAATCTGGGCTGAATGCTTTCAAGTCAACTTGGTAAGGTGAGAATTTCTTTATCCCTATGTTTATATTATCTCAACCTAGGCTTGACTAAAAAAGAAATAGCTTCCTTTCATATAAGGAGGTTGAGATGAACAGGAGGACTTTGAGTATCGAAACAGTTAGCTTATTCATTCTGGTCTGTGTATAGTCAGCTTTGCCACTGGCTTATGTTCCAGGCTGCTCACCCTGAAGGCAGTGGTCCTCTAGTACATACACTCAGGTAAAGCTACTGTGGTGGTTTTACATAGCAGCAGGCAACGTTTTAATCTCTTCAAGTGTTCAGCCATTTTAGCAGTGGACACTGATTAGATTTGCAGATTTAAATATAGTTCTGACTTATTCAACTAAACCAGTTTTGGGGGGCTAATAGTAAGCACATTAACGGTAGTCCTCTGTTTGTTTCTGAGTCTTTATATCCGCAGGTTCAATTATGGGCCTACCATTTAATATAAATTACTTAGCGCAATAATACTCTACTCCATGAGCAAAGATTCAAGTGATTCTAGAACTGGTGTGAAAAGTGGTTCTACTGAAGTCAGATTGAAATGGGTTTTCTAATCTGAGGAGATATACTAGAATGGACCACACTGCTCAAGATAGAAGCAGCACAAGGGCAGCATCTTCCGGTTTGTAACCAAGAATTAATTTTGAGGAGCCTAGGAAACCCCGTATGATGTCTTAAGAGCAGATGAAGTCTTGAGTGAATGCATGTTGTTTGCATGGGCACAGCTATGTCAAGAACCAATGTCTCAGACCCACAGGGAAAGCAGCAAAGCATTCGGGTAAGGCTTAGATGGCTGGTAAAGCCTTACTCTGGCACAAGCGCCATGTTGACATCTGAGTGCTTATGGACTCTTGACTAGTGTGTGTAAACAGCAGCAAACACAGCTTCATCCTTCAGAGGCCCTCACTCTGCTTGCCTACAGACATGCCCTACGGGGGCTGTTTGCTATTCACACTGCTTCCAGGGACAGGGAAAGCCTTCCTTGCCATGGATTCCCTTTGTAAACTTTGGGAACTTTACATACTTTGTAAACTTTGTAAACCCTGATGGCAGGAAAGTGTCCAGGTTCCATCATGAGAAGCACCAGCAGCCAGGCCCCACCTTCCAGAATTTCATAAGTCATTTTCTAATGGTTGTAACTGTCATTCCCAGCCCCTGGCAGGAAAGTGCCCAGACCCTACCCTACAAAAAAACAAACAAACAAAAAAACAAAAACAAAAACAAAAAAAACAACTCACCAAATTCTGAACAGAAAAACACACTAATGCCGGATCTCCCTGAAGCTTAGGACCCGAAATCCCACCAATCTTTACCATGGAAATCTCTGCCCTGGAAGCTGAACCTCCTACAAAATCCTATATTAGACCTGCTTACTGTTCAGTTACCGCTGTCTTCTCCTGGGAACCGAGACAGCTCCCCTGAATTCATTCAAGGATTAAAAAGATAAATCTCTTTTATGGGATTTGACGCCTGCCTGGTGTGACTCTCTGATCTAAAGAAGCAAGGAAAGGAGGAAGGCGAGAAGCTAAGTAGTGGAGCTATGCTGAGGCTCCTGAGGGACTCAGCTCAGCTGGGGATACCCTCTCCTGGGAGCTGCAATGCTGAAGAATAGGAGCAGGAAAGCTGAGCTGTTAGACCATAAACACTCTAGCTCAGCCAAGGAAATCCTCTCTCAGGACTGCAATGCCCCTGCTTGAGCAGGCTTCCTCTCAGAGCTGTGTAGTTCCTGTTCTCAGGATACCCTTCCATTGGGACACTGTCCCACTCAGAGCTGTGCGGCTCCTCGGCTCCCGAGTCCCAGGATACCTTTCCATCTGAGCAGGAATGCCAACACAGACTAGCTAACTTCTTCTTCATGGGCTGTACATAATACTCACTCCGGGATTCTGGGTTGTGTTCTTTAGTGCCACCCCATCATAGTTTGCACAGCCCACATGACTCCAGCTTTTTGGTATGTGTGTCTGTTTTTTTTATCATTCTCTTTCTGCCTAGTCACATCAATTCCAGTGGGACCGGACACAGTATTATTAAAATTGATTCTCAAAGCCTCAGAGGCTGAAGTGAGTGACAAGCTCCTAAGTGATGAATTGCTCACACTGGTGGGTTTCTGTTGGAAAAGACGCAATACTTTTCTGTCATTGGAATACACCCCTACTTTAGATGTGAATTTTCCTTCCTAACAGCAATGATTCTGCTAAACCCTTGACAGAAGATGAACACAATGATTTAACCAGAGTCAGAAATGTTACATAACATTGATTGTAGCCAAGAAACTCATTTTACAGAAGACAAAGTATGACTTCAGATTAAAACTCACAGGATTTGTTGATCTAATGACATCTCCATTTCTGCAAATACCTGGCTTCACAGAATATAGGGGGATCAATTTAAGATATACTATTATGCCATACAATACTACTTTTGTGATTCTAATGTCACATCTTCTAAAATGTATTATCTTTACTTTTTATAATATAACAGATAAATCTTTCTCCAATTCCATTATTTAAGATCTCATGGATCCAATAATACGAAGAATGGACATTACTTTATTTTTACAATTGGTTAACTAGGAAGATTTTACACTTATACAAACTTGGAATCAGTAGAATTGGAAAATTTTGTTCAAAATGGAAGAGATACTTCTAAAGGCAAAAAAAAAAAATGTTTCTATAAAACGATCTATTAAGTCTGTCACATGACAGCTATGGGATTTTTGATGCCAATGAACAAGTAAGAAAGCAAAATATAACTGCACAGTTTAGGAATGATTGATCTTGATTTCAAGATGTTAAAAAGAAATGTCAATCATGAAATGAAGGCTGTCAGTTACACAGTTGTCTCAGGAATGACTGGCAGTTGAATCATGATCAGGTAAGGTGCTATTGAAATGCAAAATACATAGACATTAAAATAAAAAGTGAATTCAAGGCACCAGCATTTGATCAGTTATAAAAATTAAACTTTTAGTAGGAAGTAATATTTCTTTGTTTTGACAATATTGTTTTGCATGGATATTGTTAGTTTTGGCATATAAATTGTTGGTCTTGGGTTCAGATTCAAGTACTGCCCCAAGCTGGTGAAACTGTGGAGAAAAACTGGTTTATAAAAGCATTAAATATTATCAATGGATCAGTCCATTGTTAAGTTCATTGCAGAACTGAATCTTGTAAAGTGGGCCCAGTTCCAAGAAGAAAGTCAAAAGAGTAAGACTTTGAATGCTTTTCTAGGCCCCCTTTCCTCTCTTTTTCTCATGGCTGCCAGAAGGTGAGATGCTTTTCCGTGCTATGTACTCCCCAATGGTATCTATGTCTTACAACAGACCCGAAGTTAACAAAGCATGTGAACCTTGGACTGAAATTTTTGAAACTGTGAGTCAAAATTATTTCCTTCTTCACATTTTTCAGGAATATTGTTATAGCAATAATAATGAGTAACACAAACATTCCATTATTTTATTTACAACTTTTCTCTTTATCAAACATTAGAACATAAAGTAATTTTTTCACTTAAAAATCTATTGGCAAATTATAGTTTAGATAAATACTGCCTCAAGAGTGAAACTGAACTTTTCCTTTTTTATAATTTTAAAATATTTTAAAAATGAAATCTTAGGAAGAATTACAAAGTAATAGATAACTAAAATGGAATTTCTTTTTAACTTTTCCCCCCAACATAATATTTTTATTTTTTGGAAATTTTGTCCAATATACTCTGATTGCTTTCACTCTCCCACCCTTGGGCCCACCTCCCACAAAGAAAAACACCAAGTCCCATTTGTGTAAAAATAACCTTTATTCATATGAAATAATTGCCATCTTGGAGGCTTACTGCTGAGTAAGTGAACCTCTTCTAGTTCTTTCTGATCTCTTACTGGATGTTCAACTCAGCTATTATGGCTCAAACTCCTCTACAAGCTGACTGATTCGATCTGGTTTCTCTCAGCTTCTCACTGAATTACTTGACCTGCACTCAACCACCAAACTGACCTCAACTCAACTGACTGACACTTTGCCTAAACTCAACTCTGAACTGACTAAGCTCAACTTAACTGACTGCTCACCTGAACTGCTGGAATTTACTGAACTGACTCAACTCTCCCTCTGTCTGTGCTGCTCTTTTAAGTAGACTCTCTTTTCTGTCTTTTTTAATGAGAGTTGGGCATTTCCAATCTCTGAATCATTCTGTCAGGTATTTCTCTGATTCATCACTTTGCCTGCCCCTCAAATAGATGTCACTTTCAGACACGGCTGCTTGTCTCTACAAACTAACTTTACTTTCATTATTTGGGATTAAAGGTGTGAACTAAGGTCCTGTCTGTACTCCAGTCAGAGAGATTAAAGCATTGTCATTCCAGCCAGATCACACAGACCTAGAAGGTCTTTGGATGTGATCCCTTACCAGAACTGGATTAAAATTCTTCTACAAATTCAAGTTGCCCATATGGAGTATGGTAAAATTCCCAGTGGTTAGTCCCTTAAAGAAAACCGAGACCTTTACTCTGGTCCCTCCGTCAGAAGCAGTTAACTATGAAGAGCTACATTTCAACATCTTTATCACAGTTTTTAAGGACTCTTTTCAATAGCTTCCTATCTGGAATGTTTCTCTCTTTTTTGGGGAGTGGGGGGGGGGAATTGAGGCAGGTTTTCACAGAAGCCTTCAATGACTCTCACTCTCAGTTACCAGTTTATAGTCATCGATTCCATTCCAAAAAATCTTGAGTAATGGCAACATTTTAATCTTCATAGTGTATGTTCACAATATCTCAGGAGGAGTATACATCAACTAGATGAGCAATTAATGCACCTGAATAGGAATACCTATAGAAAACATTGATATAGTTCACTTATCTTTCTTAGGAAGAGCACTAGTATGTTTTCGACACTTATAATGCCTATTTTTGTAGTATGTATTTTGTTGAATGGCATGCTTTTGTGACTCATGTTTCTTAAAAAAATATTTTCTTTTCTAGGAATGCATGACAATGACAATCTAAAAAGATTGTTAATTGATCTTCCTTGAATGCCCATGTTATGAGTGAATTGTGGTGTCCCAAAGCATGGATATCTGAAACCTGTGATTCTGACCTTCTTTGAATAAGGCATCTTTGTGAATACAACTTAAAATTTTAAACTATATGAGTATTTATAATGTTAAGTAAAAGTATCTTCAGTAGAATACAAAAATATGAACCAAAGACAGAGGGAGTGGCCCATAATAATCTGAGACAATAATCATGGTGTTCACCCCACAGATAAACAAAGCCTTGACCTCCAGCAGCTGAAAGAGGACAGGAAAAGAATGCAGCACTTCCAACACATTTGTTTTAAAGTTCTGGACTCTGTTTCTGCAATGATATAACTTTCCATTGCTCAAAGCCCTGCAACTTTGCAGAGATTTGCATCACAATTCTAGGTAACCAACTCCATATATCTTGCTGTCTTTGAGACATATAGTTGATGAAAATTGAAGCTGACTATTGTTTTAGAAACTGGATAACCAAAGATGTTGCTCTGTATATTCAGATACAGCAATCATTATGTGATTGGACCCCTAACCAATGTGCTTTCCTGACAGCGATGGTGATGAACAGCCGTAATCTCAGCCAATCAGACATAGCATAAACTTTTTGCATGGAATTCTCTTCAAAATCTACATATATGGATTTACTGTAGCAGAAGGACATATTTTCTCCCAGTGATGACTGTGTTAGTTCTGTGGGTGAGGCAGATATGACTTTTGTCTTTGAATATTGTTCTCTCATCCAGGCACTCACTTCTGAGAAAGCAGCCTGAAGAGCTTACTCTATAGTCAGCTCTGGGATAAAATACTCAACATTTATAATCAAGAGAGATTTACATGTTCACTATAGCAATTTTGTAGAAAATGATAAAGGAATATTTCTACTTGCTTTAAATAATAAAAAATAATAAATGTGTTATTTGATCTTCAAGTAGCTAAGATTACACTGTATTTTAATTCAGTTAATTTTCAAAAAGGCTATAAGGCACATCTACCATTATTAATTCTAGCTGGTTTGACAAGGACTAGAATATCTGTCTGTAAAGATCTAAAATTTAAATGTTTTTATATAGCTTATGGTATTTCTAGAACATAGAGCTTGCTTTGAAAACTGAAAAAAAAAAATATCTAGATGAAAGTAACCTAAATTCATCCTAGCAGATAGTAGAGATAAACAGAAGTCTTGTTCTATCATATTGGGAATTGAATGCAGCCCTGATGTGTTAGGAAAACACACTACCTCTTAGCTGCCTTCCAAGCCCATAAACAAATGCATTTTGTTTCTCAATCTAGACCTGAAGAAAGTACTGAAATAACACTATGGAACTTCATTCACCATACACCATTATTTAGAATGTTGATACAATAAATCACCATTGTTTTAGTCACCTTGTTGGTGGTATCACTGTGTAACAAATCCAACAACGTAAAAGGGTTGTAAAGAAGGAAGTAATAATTCTCTCTTGAGGAACAGAGGGCCATATGTCCCACAATTCAGGTCCCAAAACACTTGTGGTTGGATTATGTTAACTTATGGAACATCTGAGGCATGAAATTGTATGCATTAAAATGAAAGTAATCATTGAGAGGTGACAGTGCAGTAGGCAAGCCCAGGCTTACATAGGTCATAATTTCATGAGTTGTATGCTGAATAATGCTGTGAATAACTTGATGTGACATTTATTAACATCTAAACATGAGAATTACAAAGTTAGTATTAAATTCCCCAAATAAATTTCATAAGAAAAAAATCACTTAAACTGCATTCTGCATAATTTTTCAATAGGACTTCCGTGTAAGGATTAAATTGCCTACCTCCCCTGGGGCCAAGGTTTGCTGAAACCTATAAATGCTTTCTTAAGAGGTCAGGAGGAAAGCCTGCCACTAAGCAGTGATACCCTCTGGATCTATCTCTAGAGTGCTCATATCTGTTAGATCAGTGTAACCTTCCTGAATTGGGATGCACTTCTTGAGGAAAATTAAGTTCTTACTAATACAATTTATTAGGCAAGCAGTGTGATAAACACTTCAGTATATTGTTTTTGGTTGGTATAACTCTTATAATTGTGGCCTATTTATTTCTGTTGTTTTGTATTGTATTTATATTTATAAGAAAAAGAACCATTTTTTGAACTGAAAGGGAGAGCTGTTGGGGGGGAAAAGAAATACCTTAAACTAAAAAAAAAGGAAGGGAAGAGGATGGGGGGGTTGAGGGGGAGGAGGGTGGAAGGGTGGGACTGGAGGGGGGAGTAGGGAGGGGATTGTGATTGAGATGTAACTTGAAGAAATAAAAAATAAATTATTAAAAAAAACCTTCAAAAAAAAGAAACAGCTTTCAAAAGACTAAAAAAAAAAATATTTATTTATTACTTCAGGTTACATCTTCATCACAGTGCCCTCTTTCTACCCCTGCCAGGCCTGCCCTTCAACCCTCTATCCCCTATCCCTTCCATCACACTCCTCTGGATGATCCCCTGCCCTATTTCAGCAGTCATATGAGGGCTAAGAGCCTCCTCATTCTCTGGGGGCCTACAAAGGTGCACCACTAGGGCGAAGTGATTGATAAGAAACAAAGTCTATGCTCCTGTTCCCTTTGGTGCATTGGCTGTAGTATAGTTATCCTGTACTATATGGCTAAAATCTGATTATAAGTGAATATATGGCATGTGCGTCCTTCTGAGCCTGGGTTAGCTCACTCATGAAGAGCTTCTGTAGTTCCATCCATTTGACTGCAAATTGCATGATTTTGTTGTTTCTGATGGCTGAGTAGTATTCCATTGTGTAGATGTACCACAGTTTTTTTTTTTTTTTTATCCATTCCTCGATTGAGGGACATCTGGGTTGTTTCCATTTTCTAGCTATTACAAATAAGGCTGCTATGAACATATATGAGAAAACTTTCTTGTGATTTGAAGGTAGAGTAACAGCTGGTTTTGAGCACTGTTATGGGTTCTGGGAAGGAAACTCAGGTCATATAAAGGAGAAGTATGTGCCCCAAACTACTCTCTAATGTCCAATATCTTATACTTATAATTATAAAACTCTTTTACTTACAGTATATTGTGAAGCTCAAAATTCTTTCTTTTTTTAAGTTTATTTATTACTTCAAGTTACATCTCTATCACAGCTCCCTCCCTTCACCCTTCTCAGGCCCAACCTCTCACCCTATACCCCCTCTCACACCTATCTTACTCCTCTGGTGTGGGGTGCCCCCACATATTAGCCTCCCTCAGTTCATCAGTCATATGAGGGCTAAGAGCTTCCTCATGTACTGGGGGCTTACATGTTAGCTCCACTCTGGTGAAGTGTCTCACTAACAGGTAACAAAGTCCATGTTCCTGTTCCTTTTGGTCTGTTGATGGAACCTGTTGGTGTGTGGGTCTCATTTTAGAGATGGAAATGTTGGTGTGTTCTTAGTTGTGGTGGTTGTCTCCATTTTTATAGATCCCAGGAACAAGTAGTGTCAGAATTGAAAACTTTGTTGATCTTAATGCAGCGATAATTTATTTTTTCATTACTACTTGCTACTTCTTTAATAGCCATGTTCTTTCTTTAGTCATAAGAGCTTCTGTCTTTCAGCTTCTAGAGTCATGCAGAGAAAGAAACTCAGTAGACTTCCTATTACATGATTGACTGTAGAAATCAATGTCCATTAAAACATGCAAAGAACATTGCATTCACTTAGTTATTATTGATGACCACATTGAGAAGAGCACAAGTATGCAGGTGATTTTATTTTCCTACTGTATTTTACTGAACCAAATTGTTCAAATACCACATCAATACATAATCAATTTAAATACTTAAAGCACACTAAAAATTAGCTATGTTCATGTCTTGAATGCTCAGTGGTCATTTGTGATGGTTAAATATTATGTTGGTTAGAGAAGCTTTGACTATAACCTGTTTCATTTTTTAAGTTATTCATAGTCACAGGAAAAAAATCAATAAATATTTACAGCAAAATGTTGTGTTAGCAGTTAAATGGAGCAGGCAGCATTATGGGAAAACTACTCCGAAAGTGCTATTGAAGTATCTTTTGGAATTTTGTTTAAGCTGCAACTTTTCAGAAAAATCTGATACTAGTCAGAAGCATCCTTGCCTTTCCTTTCAACCCTTTGTCACGAGCTTCACGGCTTTGAGATGAATTTGAAAATTAAGTAAACAAATTAAGGGAAAACAAAAACAAAAAGCATGTCTCATATCTTTTCTTCTTTAATTGTGATCTTGTTTGTTTGTTTGATTGTATTTCAAGACAGGATTTCTCTATGCAGCCCTTACTCTCCTGGAACAAGTTCTGTAGACAAGACCATCCTTGAACCCAGAGATCAAACTGTCTCTATCTCCCAAGTGCTGGGAATCAAAGCATGTACTACCACTTCCCAGCTTTAATTGTGATCTTAAACGTTCCTTTCTCTATTAAATGTACATGATTGTTATGTGAACTGAAGTTCCCAGGAAGAAAACAAGAAGACATACCATGTAGGGTTAAGAATGTCATCAGGATGTATACCCAGAAGTAGTATGGCTGGGTCCCAAGGCAGAGCTATTCCAAGTTTTCTAAGATATCGCCAGACTGACCTCCATAGTGGTTGCATAAGCCTGCACTCCCACCAGCAATGGAGGAGAGTTCCCCTTTCTCTACACCCTCGGCAGCATGTGCTGTCATTTGAGCTTTTGATCTTAGTCACTCTGAAAGGTATGAGATGGAATCTTAGAGTTGAGTCGTCTTGAGTTGCATTTCTCTGATGATTAAGGATGCTGAGCATTTCTTCCAGATGACTCCTCACTGAATCACAAGGAAGTTCTTTCATCTATGTTCATAGCAGCCTTATTTGTAATAGCTAGAAACTGGAAACAACCCAGATGTCCCTCAACCTAAGAATGGATTAAAAAACTGTGGTACACCTACACAATGGAATACTCTCAGCCATCAGAAACAATGAAATTATGCAATTTGCAGCCAAATGGATGGAACTAGAGAAGCTCATCCTGAGTGAGCTAACCCAGACTCAGAAGGATGCACATGGCATCTATTCACTTATGGTCGGATTTTAGCTATATAGTACAGGATACCTATACTACAAGCAATGCACCAAAGGGAACATGGACATAGACTTTTTTGTTTGTTGTTTGTTTGTTTTCTCTCCCTGTCATTGAGACACTTTTCCCCGGTGGAACTGCCTTGTAGGCCTCCAGTGTATGAGGAGGCTTTGGCCCTCATATGACTGCTGAACTGGGGCGGGGGACTGTTATGTAGGGACACTCCACTCCAGAGGAGTGGGATGGAAGTGTTAGGGGGTAGAGGGCAGGAGGGCAGGACTGGGAAGGGTGGAAAGAGGACACTATGGTGGAGATGTAACGTGAAGCAATGAATAAATAAATAAATTAAAACAAAAAAGAAAGTGAAAAAAATTCTCATCAGATGTCCTCTTCAATTTCTTTCTTCAAGGACTTGAAGTTCTTGTCATACAAGTCTTTCACTTGCTTGGTTAGAGTTACCCCCATGTATTTTATGTTGTTTGTGGCTATTGTGAAGAGTGTTGTTTCCCTAATTTATTTCTCAGCCCATTTATTTTTTGTATAAGGAAGGGCTTCTGATTTTTTTGAATTAATTTTGTATCCAGCCACCTTGCTGAAGGTATTTATCATCAGTAAGAGTTCTCTGGTGGAATTTTTGAGGTTGCTTATGTATACTATCATATGGTCTACAAATAAGGATAATTTGACTTCTTCATTTCCAATGTGTAGCCCCTTGATCTCCTTTAGTTGTCTTATTGCTTTAACAAGAACTTCAAGCACTCTGTTGAAGAGATATGGCGAAAGTGGGCATCCTTGCCTTGTTTCTGAGTTTAGAGGAAATACTTTAAATTCTTTCCATTTAATTTGATGCTTGTTACTGATTTGCAGTATATTGGCTTTATTATTTCTAGGTATGGTCTTTGTATGCCCATTCTCTCCATGGCTTTTAGCATGAAGGGGTGTTAGATTTTGTCAAATCCTTTTTCAGCATTTAGTGAGATGATCATGTGTGTGTGTGTGTGTGTGTGTGTGTGTGTGTGTGTGTGTGTGTGGTGTGTGTTTGTTTGTTCTTTGAGCTTGTTTATATGGTGAATGATGTGGATAGATTTTTGTATGTTGAACGATCCCTACATTCCTGGGATGAAGCCTACTTGAACATGGTGTATGATACCTTTCATGTGTTCTTGGATTCAGTTTGCCAGTATTTTATTAAGTAATTTTGCATTCATGTTCATGATGGAAATTGGTCTGAAGTTCTCTTTCTTTGTTGGGTCTTTGTGTGGCTTAGGATTCAGGGTGACTGTGGCCTCATAGAATGAGTTAGTGTTCATGTATAGGTAGGATCAACATAATAAAAATGGCTATCCTGCCAAAAACAATATACAGATTTAATGCAATTCCTTGGAAAATACCACCACAATTCTTTACAGACCTGGGGGTGGAAAAAAAAATTCTCAACTCCATATGGAATAACAAAAGATCCAGAATAGCCAAATCAATCCTGTAAAATAAAAAAAAAATTTAAAAACATCTGGAGGTATCACCATCTCATATTTCAAGCAGTAATACAGAGCAATAGTAATAAAACAGCATGGTACTGTTATAGAAACAGACCAGTTGATCAATGAAATTGAATTGAAGACCCAAAAATGAATCTACACACCTATGGTCAATTAATTTTGACAAAGAAGCCAAAACTGTACAATGGAAAAAGGACAGCATCTTCAACAAATGGTGCTGACCCAAATGGATGCTGACATGTAAAAGAATGAAATTAGACCCATACTTATTACCTTGTACAAAACTTAAGTCTAAGTGGATCAAAGACCTTAACATAAGGCCAGACATACTAAATCTACTAGAAGAGAAAGTAGGGAAAAGCCTGGAACTCATTGGCACAGGTGAAAACTTCCTGAACAGAACACCAACAGCTCAGGACCTAAGACCAACAATCAATAAATGGGACCTCATGAAACTGAAAAGCTTCTGTAAGGTAAAAGACACTGTCATTCGAACAAAATGGCAGCCTACAGATTGGTAAAAATCTTCACCAACCCCACATCTGACAGAGGGCTAATATCCAAAATTTACAAAGAACTCAAGAAATTAAATGCCAAGAAACCAAGTAATCAATAAAAAAATGGGGAACAGAGCTAAACCGAGAATTCACAAGGGAGGAATCTCTAACGGCTGAGCGATACTTGAAGAAATGTTCAGCATCCTTAATCATCAGAGAAATGCAACTCAAGATGACTCTAAGATTCCATCTCACACCTGTCAGAATGGCTAAGATCAAAAGCTAAAATGACAGCACATGCTGTAGAGGTTGTGGAGAAAGGGGATCACTCCTCCATTGTTGGTGGGAGTGGAAGCTTGTACATCCACTATGGAAATCATTCTGGAGATATCTTAGAAAACTTGGAATATCTCTACCTCAAGACCCAGCCATGCCACTTCTGGGTATACATCCAAATGATTCCTCACCAAACCACAAAGACACCTTCTGATCTATGTTCATAGCAGCCTTATTGGTAATAGCAAGAAAATGGAAACAACCTAGATGTCCCTCAACCAAGGAATGGATAAAAAACCTGGTACATCTACACAATGGAATACTACTCAGCCATCAGAAACAATCAGTTCATGCAAATTGCAGCCAAATGAATGGAACTAGAGAAGTTCATACTGAGTGAGCTAACCCAGACTCAGAAGGATGCACATGGCATCTATTCACTTATAATCGGATTTTAGCCATACAGTACAGGATAACTATACTATAACCTATGCATCAAAGGGAACAGGAACATAGACTTTGTTTCCTATCAATGATACACTTTACCCTATGGTGTTGCATACCCCCATTTATGAGGAAGCTCTTGACCTCATATGACTGCTGAACTGGGGCAAGGGACATTTATGTAGGGATATTCTACTCCAGAGGAGTGGGATGGAAGGGATAGGGGTAGAGGGTGGGAGGGTGGGACTGGGAGGGGTGAAAGAGGACACTGTGATGGAGATGTAACCTGAAGTAATAAATAAACCTAAAAAAGTAGAATGTCATCAGATAGCAATAGGCATCTAAAGTAGGAATATCCATGCTTTCTATACACAACCTACATGGATATTTCCTGGCATGTGCTTTGAAAACACATTTTTTAATGACTTTTTTCTGTTCCTATAAAAATTTTATGAAATTGTTACCACATTGGAGCAAGTGTTTTTTGACAAATGGAATTTATGTTCCTAAGTCATGGTCTCCATTTGGCTCCAGAATAAACTCTCCTCTCATTGAGGTGAGATCTTTGTTTCTTGCCTCAATGATAATTCTTATTATGTAGGGTATGTTCTCTCCTGGGAGGTTTTTGCTGTTCATGGAATAGATCCCATCTTTAGATTTCATGCAGTGATTTAGCTCTGTACTCTTTCTATGAACAGTGATGAGTTGAATTAGAGAAACAACTACTCTGTAAGTAAAAGGGTATGTCTGTGGAGAATCTAGCAGGGATCTGACCCAAAGAAAAGGAAACAGACACAAAATGAAGGCAGAGACACCAGCTTTCACTCTTCATGCCCTCATTTTGTAGGCCCACATGAGGAATCAATACTTTTTAGCAAGAGAAAGTTTTTAAGTTTCTGTTACATGGGTCTATATAATAGTGAGACAGTTATATGACTAATGCTTTAGTGATTCATTCATGTAAGAGATGTCATAATGGGTATTTGCATGATGCTTGGTGATTTAGTATGATTTCAAGAAGGTTTGGTTCTGCAACAAAAACTTTCTTTGCTTTCACAGATGAAAATACTTTGGATATTCTATGAATAAGCAATCTTCTTTTTAAAAGATATTGAACTTTCATTACTTTAATGTTATTCAATATTTTCAACACCTTTGTATCATACAAGAATCCATTTAAAATAAAAAACCCTCAGAATCAAGCATTACTAAATATGCTGATAAATTTATATTTAGATCCCCATTCAAAACAATGACAGGGAGAGGGAAATAATAAAATGTGTATATGTAGTAAAGTAGCAGTCACAATGGTAGAGGAAGTAAATAAAATGTTCATAAAATAAGAATTAAATACATTGTTCAAAAGACATTCATGAATTTTATGAAATCAATCTTTTTTAGTAAATACAACCCAGTAGAGAAAGTTGTTCTTACAAAATCCTGATTTAATAGTTCATGCACAATCACCTGGAAGATCCTCTCCAGCCACAGTATTATGCTGGATTTGATATAAAGCCAGGAGAGAGGGAGAAAATGAGTCTCTTGTACTGAGGAAATGGTGACTTGCCATTTGGCATGTTGCTATTTGGGAACCAAGTGTTAGTTTCCCTTCCCATCACCCAGGTACTGAAATCACCTCATCTTTATAACTTATTATTGTGATTGTTTTTCCTTAAATGATGTATAAGAGCACAATTTATATTTTCAGCATAGATTCTGTATGTACTTTTGTTGACTCAACTTTTTTTCCTAAAGCTTTCAAAAGTCTTTCCTTTCTCCAGACACTAGGAATCTTACATTTCCATCATGTGCTTCTATAACCTCAGTTTTATTTTATTATTAAATAAAAATATAGCATTTTGGGGGAACATAAAGCCTTCGAAGTTCTCTTCTGAATTTCAATTTGAGAATTATTTACCAATGCCTGACAATCATGGAACTTACAGAATCATGGATGTTGAAACTAAAGAAAATAAACAGATTCAGCAAATGCAGTCCCTTTGTGCTGCAGGGGAGGAAAGTTGAAAATTATGAGGGTGCATCACAGGAAATTTGATGGTTTGTCTTAAAACCAGACCCTGACTCTCACTCAGAGCTCAAGAACAATGTTATTATCAGAGTTCTTGAAAATAGACTATATGTTCACATCTTGAACATAAATGATGGGTTATTCCAAAAGTTAGGTATTTTTTGTCATGTGACATTATCATTTTAAATGGTCAAAATGGTCTTTTTGTGTTAAAATTATAACACCGTATTTATAATATTATGTTAGATAAAATTGTAAGAGGAGTTAGATTAATATACATTAGATTTAGTGACTATCTAGGGGCAGTCTCTTAAAAGGAGCACGAAAATCAGTTTGGTACCTCTGGGCACTTGGCATGGCAGCATTTGGACTAAAAACCAGGACTAAAAAATATTCTGGTGTTGTTTTCAGCTGCTAATAGCTTTGCAAAGTCAGCAGAGCCCAGATTAGGCTGAAGCCAGGAGAGACCCTATTTAAGGACCAAGTAGGTGGAGATTAGGAGTTCCCATGCTAGAGAAGACAAGATGCAAGACTTCTTGTTTCATCTGATGGAGAAAATGCATGCGAACTGAAAAACTGATCTCAAACAGAGCTGACAAAAATACAGTTAGCTCTCCCTGAGGCAGAAAGAAGCTGGTGAGCAGAGAAGGCCTCAGCAAAGCAGCAAAAGGCCTAGGACTAAAACCCTGTTTTGCCTAGAGGGGTTCAATCAATTCAAACAGTGGCCTGAAAAGAACTGTGGCCACCCCAAAGACTGAGGCAGAACAGTTGAGTGGCTAATACAAACCTACTAAGTTGGTCTACGACCAACTGAGGGGTTCCAGAGAGAAGAAAGCCTCAAGCCTCATTTAAAGTGAAGCTGCCATAGCCAATTTACCCTAAAGGACCTACGTCTGAGATGTTCCTGAGGAAAGACTCTCAACCAAGTGCCTTAAAGGATCTACTCCTGAGGTGTTCCTGACAACTGAAGACCTGCCCCAGAGACTGTATCCTTTTAAATGGTTAGGATTAGTTGTTAGATAATAGTTGCTATAGTTATTAATAGGGCTATTGTTAGGTAATGGGACTTTATAGTTATTCTTAGGGCTACTACTTAGGTAATAAGTGTTTATATTTGTTAAAGTACCTATAGTTATTAATAAACATATTTGATAATTCAAAGTTTCATCTTCATAAAATAATATATAATATTGTGTTACATAATATAATAAAATATAGCACAATGATTTGGATGCAGGCTGGCAGACAGCTCAGTTGATGACATTCTCCCTGCCATGTTACACAGCCTATATTAGACTCATTGGTATTTGGAACCTGGTTAGAATATTGAAGAAATCCTCAAACAACAGAATTGATAGTCATCTAGAAAAATTAATGTAAAAGACAATCCATTTAGGGCAAATACTATGCAAGTCAACCCAAAAGAAGGCCATTTTTAATAGAAAATGAGGGGAAAACAAACAAACAACAAAGAAATGGGAGTGGCCAAGGAAGGATGAAAGTCCAAAGAAGTACTTAATGTTCCTGACTCTTTGGATGAGAAGGTTGACTGCCTCCTCCAGATAGTAGGAGGAGGAGTCTCCTCTCTTGGGCATTATGCAAACCTTCCCAGTAGCTCTGGTCGTGACACTACTGTATTGTACCACATTTAGAACCAGTGTCTGGTACTTAAAGTACATTTGTGCAGGCAGAGAGACAAAAAAAGAAAAAACAAAGACAAAAACAAACAAAAAACTTCTTACTGAAAATGTCAGGGTTTCTCCTCAATTCTATGTAACACTTTCTTGCTTTTGTATTTAATTTTTTTTACTAGTTTAATTATCTCCTCTTTTAGAGTGAAAACAGTTCCAAATATTCTAGAGAAAGACATATGTATGCTCTTTGAATTAGAAACTGAAATTCTAAGAGTTTGTCTGAAATAATTAGACAAGTGCACAAAATAGAAAATACATCCTTAGAGATGTTGCCTGCTATATTTTTCATGGTAGAATGATAGTTATATAAAAGCTATCAATAATTTTGATATGTTAAATATCTCATGCTTTGGAAGCTGCACAGTCTCTGTTTTGATCACTGAACTGTGATGCTGTACTGTGAAATAGTGACAGATACTATGTTAATAAATTTTCATGACAATACCCCAAAAACATTAATTATAGCAATAGTTAATTTTGTTAACAGAATGTAGTTTGCCTTTGTTTTTGTGCTGTTGGGTTTTTGTTACTTTGGTTTTGTTGTTGTTGTTGTGTGGTTTTTGGTTATTGGATCCATCAGAAAATAAAATTACAGGAAAAATTATCTACTCTTAAAGACAGGTGAAACTATGAAATACAGACCTGACATTTTTCTTCTTTACTGGGAAAGAATTAAGTGAGGCAATGAACATGCCTTAGCATTTCAGTAATGACTAATGAAACCTATAAGTATAGACTGGATGGTAAATGAGATATTCATGGGTGTCTGCACAGTTAGAGGAACACCAACATCTGTGAGTTTTATCTTTATGGCTGTTTTATTCAAGTTGTTGCTCTATAACAAAATGCCTCATAATGAGAAATTTAAAATGAACGTTAATATCTTTAATTCACCATCCTGGAGATTGGAAAGTCCACAACTGCTGAGGGCATTCTTGATGATGTTGTCATATGATATCAGGGAACACAAAAAGAACAACTTGGAGCTAAACTTACTTTTGAAAAGACTCACTTCTGCAACAAAACCCGACTCCAATAATTCCATCTTTCATGACTTCAAAAACTCTCACCTCATCTGTAACATAGATGATTTAGTTTCTAACGCACAAGAACTCCAAGGACACATCCAATAGATAGCAGAATCCCATGCTGATGATCCGAAGAACAATTCCCAATGGTTCCCAATGGTTGAAGTGAGTCAATAAGAAAAAAATAATCCTTGTAAAATATACTCAGAGGATTCTCCATAATAAAACCCACTCTTTTTTTAATTGATATTTATATCCTGCAACTCTATGGGAATATGTTCGTTAGATCTCAGTGGTTACTGGTAGATTTGTATGATCTTTTAATTATAGAACTGCATCATCTGTGACAGAAATAGTTTGATTTCTTCCTTTCTATTTTTGTCAATTTTATTTCTTTTGACTGCTGTAGCTAAGACATGAGACTTGTACCGAACAATGGAGGGCACCATCAACATCTTTGTCTCATTCATGATTTCAAAGGAAATTATGTCAGCTTACATCTGATTAGTGTGATGCTTTCTATAGGTTTATTGTATATAATTATGCTATTTGGAGGTATGCTCTATCTATTCTTAATGTTAGAGTGACTTTTATCCTGAAGATGTGTTTTACTTTGTCAGATGACTTGTTCTTTGTGACGATAATGTGATTTTTGCTCTTCTCTGTTTCTAAGGTATATCATACTTGTTGACTTGTATATGTTGATCTAACCTTTCATATTAAGGATGAAGCCCATGTACAGTCTTCTTTTTAAATTTTATTTATTTATTACTTCAGGGTACATCTCCATCACAGTGTCCTCTTTCACCCCTCCCAGTCCCACCCTCCCACCCTCTACCCCCTATCCCTTCCATCCCACTCCTCTGGAGTGGAGTGTCCCTACCTAACAGTCCCCCACCCCAGTTCAGCATTCATATGAGGGACAAGAGCTTCCTCATACACTGGGAGCCTACAAGGCAGCACCACTAGGGCAAAGTGTCTCATTGACAGGAAAAAAGTCTATATTCATGTTCCCTTTGGTGCATTGGTTGTAGTATAGTTATCCTGTACTATATGGCTAAAATCCAACTATAAGTGAATAGATGCCATGCACATCCTTCTGAGTCTGGGTTAGCTCACTCAGGATAAGCTCCTCTAGTTCCATCCATTTGGCTGCAAATTGCATGATTTCGTTGTTTCTGATACTTGAGTAGTATTCCATTGTGTACATGTACCACAGTTTTTTAATGCATTCTTCGGTTGAGGGACATCTGGGTTGTTTCCAGTTTCTAGCTATTACAAAAAAAGGCTGCTATGAACATAGATGAGGAAACTTCCTTGTGATTCAGTGAGGAATCATTTGGATGTATACCCAGAAGTGGTATAGCTGTGTCCTGAGGCAGAGCTATTCCAAGTTTTCTGATATCGCCAGGATGACCTCCATAGTGGTTGCACAAGCCTGCACTCCCACCAACAATGGAGGAGGGTTCCCCTTTCTCCACAACCTCACCAGCATGTACTATTATATGAACTTTTGATCTTAGCCATTCTGACAGGTGTGAGATGGAATCTCAGAGTCATCTTGAGTTGAATTTCTCTGATGATTAAGGATGCTGAGCATTTCTTCAAGTGTCTCTCAGCCATTAGAAATTCCTCATTTGTGAATTCTCTGTTTAGCTCTGTTCCACATTTTTTGATTGGATTATTTGGTTTCTTGGCATTTAATTTCTTGAGTTCTTTATACATTTTGGATATAGCCCTCTGTCAGATGTGGGGTTGGTGAAGATTTTTTTCCAATCTGTAGGCTGCCGTTTTGTTTGAATGATGTTTCTTTTGCCTTACAAAAGCTTTTCAGTTTCATGAGGTCCCATTTATTGATTGTTGGTCTTAGGTCCTGAGCTATTGGTGTTCTGTTCAGGAATTTGTCACCTGTGCCAATGAGTTTGAGGGTTTTTCCCACTTTCTCTTCTAATAGATTTAGTGTGTCTGGCCTTATGTTAAGGTCTTTGATCCACTTGGACTTAAGTTTTGTACAATATGTTCCTGAAATCAATTTGTAAGTATTTTGTTGAGAAAGTTTGCATCTGTATTCAGCAGAGAAACTCATCTCTCCTTCCCTTTCATAATTCGAGTGTTATTCTCACTTATGTACCAGGATAATACTGGCTTCTTAGAATGAATTTGGTAGTGTTCATTCCCTTTCTTTTTTTTGTGGAACAAATTGAGAAGTTGACATTGGATCTTTCTTGAAAGTTTAATAGATTTCAACTGTGAAAATAAAATCTGGTCCTGAGATTTTATTTGTGTGGATACTTTTGATTGCAACTTTTCTATCATTGATTATAATGGGTTTGTTTAAGTTACTTGTATCTTCTGGTTTTCATTTTGGTAGATGATATAATGTAGAATTTAATGTGCTTCTTCTGTCCTGAGTTACAGATATATGTCACTCACTGTGCCTAGTGTTTAGTTGAGTCCTGGGACTTGGACCTCAGGTTTTTATACTTATGTGTCAAAGACTTTACCTTTACCTACTGAGACAGTTCCTTATCCCCCAGTAGTTATTTTATGATGATTGTATTTAATAATTAGATGATTAGTTACAGATACCACAAATAGGCTATTAAGTATGAGATGATCTGACAATGAGTTTAATATAAAGTTTGTCTAGGCCATGTACCAGTTTTGTGCCTTGAGCAACTTATTTAAATTGTACTACCTTTTATTAATCACAATTTTAAGTAATAATGACACATCACCCAACACAGGGTATGGTATCTTGTAAACTTGAGTTACTCTAAATATATTAGGTATTGATGCTGGTGTAGTCTGCTAGTGTCTCGAGATATGCCCTCTAGTCACTTTTTCATCCAAATTTAATTAACCTCAATGTTTAACCTTGAAGCCAGAGAAGCTCTTAAGTCTTTTAGCAGCAGCAGCTTGAATTTATAATACTTCCTAATGAATAAAATAACTGGTCCACAAATAGGTCTTTGGCATTGTGAATTCATGATTAAAATAGAACAAGGGTTGCTAGACTCTCATGGTATTTCAGATTCTTTTGTTCTGAAATATTTTGTGGTGCAAAGAAAATGGTATGGCCATACACAACTTGTCCTGTCATGATCCAGCGGGAGAATGCACTGTAACTACAAATGTAATACTGGAGAGGAAGAACACAGTCTGGGGCACATAAAATATCTGTCCCAGGATGGGCCTTTTTATGAGAAATAACTGGAGTCAAACCAAATAATAAAGCATTCCATAATTTTTCATTACTGTAATTTGAAAATAAAGGACATATTCTTATCTATGATCATAGAAGCCTTATTTGTAATAGTTAGAAACTGGAAACAACCCAGATGTCCCTCAACCAACGAATGGATTAAAAAACTGTGGTACATCTACACAATGGAATACTACTCAGCTATCAGAATCAAGAAAATCATTCAATTTGCTGCCAAATGGATGGAATTAGAAAAGGTCATCCTGAGTGAGCTAACTCAGACTCAGAAAGATGAACAAGGCATCTGTTCACTTATAATTGGATTTTAGCCATATAGTACAGGATAACTATCCTACAACCAATACACCAAAAAGGATTAGGAACACAGACTTTGCTACCTATTAAGGGGACAATTTGCACTAGGAGTACTACCCTGTTGGCTCCCAGTGCAAGAGGAAGCTCTTGGCCTGAATATGACTGTTGATCTGAGAGGGGCTAATATATAGGGACACTCCACATTGGAAGAATGAGAAGGGTAGGAGATGGAGGAGATGGGAGAGTGGAACTGGGAGGGGTGGAATGAGGGTACTGTGATGGAGATGTAACTTGAAACAATAAATAAACAAAACAAAATAAAATAAAAAGAAATAAAGCAAATACTATAATAGGTTATGTGTACACCTATCTCCCAGCTACAAATTGGGATATTTTCAGTCCAACCCTCTCTGAACTTTCCATAGTAGTCCTTATGATTATTGTCCTGGATGCTCAAGTTTCCCTACAGTCCCCAAATGCAAGAAGTGAATTCTCTCAGCAGCAGTAAGCACGGTCTCGTCCTGCAGTTAATTAGAAGGAATTTAAGCAGATCACAAAATCCTTTCCATTAACGTCAAATGATTTGATGTAAGCAGCAAGCAGAGCTTGCTTTTGGACAGTGTGGATATCTCAGGGTTTAAAGTCATTGTATTCTAATGCACTACTTACTCTCAAAAAACAGAGGGTCCTATTCAGATAAGCTACAGACTCAGTTTCACACAATCAAGTTGGGAAATTGGAGTGTGTGTTCAGTCCCCCTAATTCAAATCTATAAATACTTTCCATTGTTAGCTGATTTGCTGTGAGTGTGTGGAAGGTTAGGAGTTCTTGGGAATTTTTTGAAATATATGGATTCAAATTTGTAAATTAAAATATATGAATGATTTTAGGAATGTTATTCCCTATGAATCTTGACAAACTAATACATTTGTACATAATATATTAAATATAAAATGTATACAATATTCATGTTATAAATTTGCTATAAAATTTAATTAGCTAACATATGTACATTGGTTATCACAACGACTCGTTCAAAGTAATGCTCAACAATTAATTGCTATTGCTCTTTTCCTGGAAGATATTTTTAAAATGAAAAACAAACTACATTAAAAGTTGACACATAGAAATTATAAGATATAGATAGGTTTGGGCTCCTACAGAGGTGAATGCCAAGCATTATGGGAGAGGTGATTGCTGGAGAGACAGCTTTCCTGTAATGTTGACAGACCTTAGCTCATCTTATATCTCTCAGAATTAGATAAGCAACAATGTGAAAGCTTCATTACCCCCAACATCACACCATAAGTAAAGACTTTTTATTGTCCCAGGGATTCCATTTCACTAGGACTTGGAATGGCTTTGTCTGAAATTTTGAAGATTATTTTCCACTTTCTAAAGAAATGAAAAAAAAATTAGTGAATTCCTTAATAGAGCCCCCATCCAGATTTAAAAAAATTACTCTAACTCCTACGGCTCATAGTTGTAGCCAGGGTAGGGACATTTTGCTGGACTACAAACACCCAATCTGCATGAACAATGTGTGTGAAGATTAAACAAAAGTTCTATTTTTTTTATTAAGGTACACCATCAAAAGGCATGCTTGCTGAGTTCAAGGACTTGGTCACGCAAAAGCATACAATTCCTAATGTTAAATTTATAATATGGAATCACGAAAAAGATAGTAAAAGTAATTTTAAGAGTGTTTGTTTATTTGTTTGCTGTTTTTTGTTGTTGTTGTTGTTTTGACAGAGGCAATTGAAATACTCTGGATGTCCCAAAGAACAATGGGATTTCTTTGCAGAACACTTTGCAAAAAGGGAGAGATATCTCCACTTACGTATGCTAAAATTCTTAAATTATTTTTTACTGGGGAGAGATGAGTGGATGAGTGGCTACTAGATAATGATAAATTAGCTCACTCAAAACCTTTCCATGGCTTGTGAATCCTTGTGCACAGAAAGAGCAATTCTGAATAAACTCACTGACTGTTTTGCACAGGGCTTGAAAATTAGATATTGCAAACCCAACTTCTGTATCCCCACAGGCCTTTCCTTCACAAAAAACAATATTGCCTTGAAAAAGAAAACTTGTAGGAAGATTGTTTGAAATATTCTTTCATGTGAGAAGTTCAGGAAGATTTACAAGCACATATCTGACCTTCTCCAAGGAACATTTTGATTTAATCTCTTTCATATTCTCCTTTTGCAACAACCTTCTTTGAAATTTTCTCAGAAAGGTGGAATATAATTCATGAATAAAATTCGGCCATCTTACTGATGACTGCTGAGCTCTGAGTTGTTCCAGAAGAAAACAATTTAATGCATTCCCCCCCCCAGCCTTTGGATAATAAGAACACCATTGAATACAGCAATAGCTCTCAACCCCTGTTACTCCTGATATCCCTTGATTAGCATTCCAGTGCAGTCGATTCCTCACGGTGTCTGTCTTCCACACTATCCACATTACTTTTCCCTTCTCATTTGATTTCATCACATATATTTTCATGTCTGTTCCTATGCATATGGTATTCATTCTTCTTAGAAAGAAATTAAATTTTATTTTAAAATCAAAGCTTAGTTTCACCAGAGAGTTCTTGACATGGTTCACATTTAATATTATGACTCTGCCCTTCAACAAACAACAAAAACACAGTGTAAAGATTTCACATACACACACACACAGAGAGAGAGAAAAAGAGATGGACACACACACATACACATATATACACATACATACACACACACACACACACACACACACACGCACACACACACGCACATGACAAAGACACTATGGCAACTAAAAGCCAAAATCATTGTTTAATGTGCAACAAGATGGAGTAATAGGTACATAAATGATTTTTTTTTATGGCGGCACTATAGATACAAGCTATCAAAATGGACCAGTAAACTCGATGGTTATGTTACTGATTTATTTCCTACCTTGGTTTACAGTCCATTGCCACCCACACTTACTAAAACTTTGTTATTGGAAATTTGACTACAATCATTTACTTTCATTTCTTGCCCTGTAAAAACAGAAATGGTAATAGCTCTTTTTTTTAATGTTTATTTATTACTTCAGGTTACATCTCCTTCACAGTGACCTCTTTCTACCCCTCCCAGTTCTGCCCTCCCACCCTTTACCCCCTATCTCTTCCATCCCACTACTCTGGAGTGGAGTGCCATTACATTTCAGTCCCCTGCCCCAGTTCAGCAGTCATATGAGGGCCAAGAGCCTCCTCATTACAATGGGGGTCTACCAAGTAGCACCACTAGAACAAAGTCTCTCATTGACAGGTAACAAAGTCTATGTTCTTGTTCCCTGTGGTGTATTGGTTGTACTATAGTTATTCTGTACTATATGGCTAAAATACAATTATAAGTGAATAGATGCCATGTGCATCCTTCTGGGTCTGGGTTAGCTCACTCAGGATGAGCTTTTCTAGTTCCATCCATTTGGCTGCAAGTTGCATGATTTCCTTGTTTCTGGTGGATGAGTAGTATTCCATTGTGTATATGTACCACAGCTTTTGCCAATGATTTTTTTCTTATAGTCATTTTTGATAATACTCTCATCTCTTAGAACCAAACAGGCCAAGTAAATGACCAGTGAAGGCTATCCACAGAGTTCTGAAATTATAGATGAAAGGGATAGGCAGGGAAAAAAATGGATTGTGAAGACACACAAATGGAGAGGATTTCTAAATATTCTTTTCTCTGTTACAGACAGAGAGAAACATATTCACATGTAATTTCCAGGGAATGTAGTTCAATGGTATTAGGAATAATAAGAATGTAACTGGGTGACCAAGATAGAGCAAGAATATGAAGGAAAAGCTGGCTTCTGTATACTATCCTAAAGTGTGCATATCCCACAAAAAGACTTTTTGTCAATAATGCCCTTGCCTTCTTCCTCACAGCTGAGCTCCTAGCATCATGACCACTCTGCCTGGAAGGAATGTGTACCTGTGACCTTGAGGCACACCATATAAACTTCCTAAACCAGTTTATATTAACAACATTATTTATGCTGAATGTCAGGACTTTCCATTGGGCACCAATTCTGGAAAGGTACTCAAACATACCTACCCAATAGATCTTAACTGAAAACTCTGGACAGCAAGGATAAGGTGAACTACACTGTTCTGGGACAGTTTACCCAGATGCCAACTACTTTACTAGGCAAAAAAGAGTAGTTTTTCTTTAATTATATTAAAACTAGGAACCAGGAAGTTTTCATGAGGCTTTTTTTTTTTTTTTTTTTTTTTTTTTTTTTTTTTTTTTAGTTTCTTGCCATTCACCTCGATGTACACTAGCCTGGGTAGTCCAAGAGCTTCCAGAGGACTCTCTTGTCTCTCTTCCTGTACACTGGTGGGAGCACTGGGGTTGTAGAGAACACTACAGTATTTGGTTTTATGTGGGTTTGGGAGAGAACAATTCAGGTCCTCATGCTTGTGTGACAAATGTTTCCCATGACATCATCTCTCCAGTCTTTATTTTCTTCTCATTTTTCCGACCTGTTCCAATGGAATCCACTATAACCGTGAGAATAACAGTTCTGAATCATTGGGCTCATTCTAGTGTACTGCAAATTCTGACAATATTTTCCAGAACCCTGACACAGACAAAAGCAACCATGCCTCCAAAAATCTCATTATTTATGAATTCTGTTACGTAACTAAAATGACACTTTACTTAATTTTTTTATAATTCCAATAGAACATTAATTATATAGAAGTAGAATCTTTAGGGGATATCAATTAGCCATGTTAATTTTATTTTTACTGTTATGTGTCACTGACATTTTGGGTACTTTCAATAGGGATAGTGGGAGATAACCCCTTTGCAACTTTAAATAAAGAGCCATAAAGAAGCAATTCTATTTGACAAATAAATTATTGTTTGTATATCTTCCTGGATCCCCTATGAACAGCCCAGATAAAAGCAGACTTGTATGATAATGTGCTGTTTAGAATTTTATTTTATTACACATAATTTAGGATTATGAAGACTCAGATTCTTATTTTGATTTGCAAATATTTTCATTTTTAATTGAAATAGAATTATTTCACTTTCCCATTCTCTTTACTCCTCCATCCCAGGTAACACCCTTAAATCCCCCCAACACACCAAGGGCACCAGTATCAGGTTGATAGTGCTCTGTGTTTTTATTCAGAAATTGTTGAAATTCTTTTTTTTAATGTCTTGAGGTCATAGTATAATCACATAATTTCCTCCCTATAAGCCCTTCTGTATTCCACACTCTGCTCTCCTTCAAATTCATGGACAATCTTAACTGCACTCTCATTATTACCCAAGTTCACCCTTGGACTTAAGTCTGTACCCTGGATCAAGAACCACTTCAGCTTCCAAAATCTAGTTGCTACTCTCTGTGATGACTTTTATTCTTTAGCTATGTTCCCTAACTAAATGGAAATATATAATTTCTGAAATATCATGGAAATGCAGAATTCAAGGAAGGGGTATTTAACCACTTGAGGGCATTCTTTCCGTGGGGAGCTACCTGGGGTAGAAAAATGAGGATTCTTTTAACTCAACACAGGCTCTTTGAAGGCTTGTTTCTGTTTGAGATTTTGTGACAAAGGAACATTTTAATATCTAAGATTACATTATTCTTCAGAATTTTTCCTCATACTTGAAATAGTTTGCGACAAATACTATTTAGTTTTTATTCTGTGCCTCTCAGGGAAGCATGGGACTGTATGCTTCCTTTAAAATCTCTCAGCTTCCTAAACCCCACTAGACACAATAGTTTTTCTCTAATTAACATGAGCAGTTGCTCAGTTTAAAAAAATTTTATTTTCAGTGAAATCCCATTCAATTAGCCCATTTTCCCTCTCTAATAATACAGTCTCACTGATATGTGAGTCCCAAATAACAGAGGCATATTTTGGCTCTGACTCTGGTTTATAGTCAAGGGACTCCACCAAGTGATATGCCTATTGGTGGCAGAGAGCTGAGTACTGAAGAGCATCATAGGGCAAGATATATGGGAACATGCACATATTTCAATAAATAAGTAACTTTTTAGGCTTATAAATTCCTGAAAGTCAAAAGATGAAAACTGAAAATATCTAGGAATAGAAAAGCATGATCTGGTAAGACTTTAAAAAATATTATGAATCAAGTTTGTCATTAGCAGATAAGAGGGAACTAGGCATATGAGGGTAGTATGAGCTTAGAGTCCATGCTTAGAAGACTGTGAAAATGAGTACTTATTTAAATATTAAAACTTTATACTCCAGTCACTCTGTTCCTGAAGACCTAATACTGTCTCCTGATGAAAACCTAGCAGTCTCCCCCAGAGGATACCTCAGTGCCTACAAGATCTATGAGCAGGAGTAACTTTCCGAACTTCTCTCAGGCTTAGATTGGTCACTTGTGAAATGAGATTCATGTTATCTCCTTCATTGTGCAGTTCTGGAGAATTAATTTTATGAGATTACAAGAGTGAAGCTCCTACAAGGAAAGGACAGGGATTTAGGATGCACTCAGTGACTGGCAACTCTACTTCTATTACCATAAAAAATTGGTTATGTGGCTCCCCTGGTAAAACACACAGACTTGTCCAAGATCATCGCCTTTATTTGAGGCATTAATCTTTTTACCACTTGGCTCAAAACTACGTCTCTAGCTTCATTTCCTTATATTGTAATTTCCCACAGGCCTCTGGGCTTCAGGCAAGCTGTAATTTTCACCTTTCTCTGAGCATGTAATATTACCTTTTTATGACTCCCTATCTTTCTGAACTTACTATTCCTTTGATGTGTAATGTCTATTCCTGTTTGTTCACCCAGCAAATGCCAACTCATCCTGCAGTTTTCTGAAAATGGGATCTCCCTGGTAATACTGTATAGTTCACACTCTTAGCAATAATTAATTATTACATTTACGTCTATCCCATAACCATTTGGTTATACTTTATGAATAAACTTACTAGTTAGGTTAGGTCTTCTGTGCTTTGTTGTATCATGCTATGGATAGCTGCCGATGGTTACAACAGACTACAGCATGTTCAAGACCGGAGACTTCACTCTATTTTTTATTACTCCAGCACTAACATTTTCAAATGCAATTTGTTCCTATATCTAGTTATTCAACCATGAACACTGGAGAGCTTCCATATTATATCATTCTTGCATCTGACTAAAAAATGGTAACTAAAGTACAGAAAAAGCATAATCGATTGCACAAGCCTGCACTCCCACCAGCAGTGGAGGAGGTTCCCCTTTCTCCACACCCTCGCCAGCATGTGCTGCCATTTGAGCTTTTGATCTTAGCCATTCTGACAGGTGTGAGATGGAGTCTCAGAGTCGTCTCTGATGATTAAGGAGCATTTCTTCAAGTGTCTCTCAGCTGTTAGGAATGCCTCCTTTTGAATTCTGTTTAGCTCTGTTCCACATTTTTTGATTGGATTATTTGATTTCTTGGCATTTAATTTCTTGAGTTCTTTGTAAATTATGGATATTAGCTCTCTGTCAGATGTGGGGTTGGTGAAGATTTTTTTTCCCAATCTGTAGGCTGCCGTTTTGTTCAAATGACAGTTTCTTTTGCCTTACAGAAGCTTTTCAGTTTCATGAGGTCCCATTTATTGATTGTTGGTCTTATATTCTGAGTTGTTGGTGTTCTGTTCAGGAAGTTGTCATCTTTGCTGATGAGTTCGAGGGCTTTCCCCACTTTTTCTTCTAGTAGATTTAGTGTGTCTGACCTTATGTTAAGGTCTTTGATCCACTTGGATTTAAGTTTTGTACAACGTGATCAGTATGGGTCTAATTTCATTCTTTTACATGTGGACATCCAGTTAGACCAGCACCATTTCTTGAAGATGTGTCCTTTTTCCACTGTATGGTTTTGGATCCTTTTTCAAAAAATTAACTGACCATAGCCATAGGTGTGTGGGTTCATTTCTGAGTCTTCAATTCAATTCCATTGATCCACTGGTCTGTTTCTATATGAGTACCATGCTGTTTTTATAACTATTGCTCTGTAGTACAGCTTGAAATCTGGGATGGTGATACCTCCAGATGTTTTTGTTTTTTATTGTACAGGATTTATTTAGATATTCTGGGTTTTTTGTTATTCCATATGAAGTTTAGAATTGGTTTTTTCCAGGTCTATAAAGAATTGTGTTGGTGTTTTGATAGGAATTGCATTGAATCTATATATTGCTTTTGGTAGGATGACCACTTTTATTATGTTGATCCTACCTATCCATGATATGGGAGATCTTTCCATCTTCTGATGGCCTCTTAAATTTCTTCAAGGACTTGAAGTTTGTGTCCTACAGGTCTTTCACTTGCTTGGTTAGAGTTACCCCAAGTATTTTATATTGTTTGTGGCTATTGTGAAGGGTATTGTTTCCCTAAATTATTTCTCAGCCCATTTATTTATTGTATAAAGAAGGGCTTCTGATTTTTGTTTCAATTAATTTTGTATCCATCCAACTTGTTGAAGGTGTTTATCAGCTATAAGAGCTCTCTGGTGGAATCACTGTGGAGGTCAGTCTGGCAATATCTTAGAAAACTTGGAATAGCTCTGCCTTGGGACCAAGCCATACCACTTCTGTGTATACATTCAAATTATTCCTCACAAAATCACAAGGAAGTTTCCTCATCTATGTTCATAGCAGCCTTATTTGTAATAGCTAGAAATTGGAAACAACCTAAATGTCCCTCAACTGAAGAATGGATTAAAAAACTGTGGTACATCTACACAATGGAATACTACTCAGCCATCAGAAACAATGAAATTATGCAATTTACAGCCAAATGGATGGAACTAGAGAAGCTCATCCTGAGTGAGCTAACCCAGACTCAAAAGGATGCACATGGCATCTATTCACTTACAGTCGGGTTTTAGCCATATAGTACAGGATAACTATACTATAACCAATGCACCAAAGGGAACATGAATATAGACTCTTTTTTTCCTGTCGATGAGACACTTTGCCCTAGTTATGCTGCCTTGTAGGCCCCCAGTGTATGAGGAGAGTCTTGGCCCTCAAACTTGGGTGGGGACTGTTATGTAGGGACATTCCACTCCAGAGGAATGGGATGGAAGGGATAGGGGGTAGAGGGTGGGAGGGCAGGAGGGCATGACTGTGAGAGGTGGAAAGATGACACTGTGATGGAGATGTAAACTGAAGTAATAAATAAATATTTTTTAACAAAATAACCCTATTTAATAACATTAATAGTTCTCAGTTGAAGAGTAGATTCAATAATCTAACTTCTTATCTTATTATTTCTATATGATATTCCTATATTCTTCCCTTTTCTTCTCAACCCCTTTATAATGACCAGCATCCATTTCCCAACAGAACAACTAAAACCTACCCATTCCAACCTAAGGGAATGAAATGGCATTCTCTTAAAATTGTTTCCTGATGTTTTGGGACATATGATTCCTTTTTGGGAGCCCAAGAAAATTGGTAGGATGGTTAATAAATCTAGTGGTAACATTTTTTATCCAGTCTCTAAATGCTGAAAAAATGCAGGCTTAAATGAAGTCCTGTTTGAAAGAGTCTGTGAGGTTGGGTGAATTGAGGTCATCTGGGGTTAGTAGCTTTCTTTTTTTTAAATAATTTATTTTTTATTTCTTCAAGTTACATCTCAATCACAATCTCCTCCCTACTCCCCCCTCCAGTCCCACCCTTCCACCCCCTTCCCCCCCCACCCCCCCTCCCCCTCCCTTTTTTTTTTTAGTTTAAGGTATTTCTTTTTCCCCCCAACAGCTCTCCCTTTCAGTCCAACAAATGGTTCTTTTTCTTATAACTATAAATACAATACAAAACAACAGAAATAAATAGGCCACAATTATGAGAGTTATATGGCTTAGCATACATTCCCAATGTCCAGTCCATATGTATTTGGCACCTGACTTTAACATTCTACTATTTAACCATCTCCATGAGTTTAAAGTTCTATATCTAACTCTGCTTTCATACTAACTTGCCTCACAATTTTAAAAATATCTTCTTAGATCCAGAACATCCTCTTGATTCCTAAACAACTCAAAATTTAACTATGAGACTAGCTATCTATTCTTCAACCACCTCAGAGACCTGAGAGGGATAAATATATATGATTATATAGGAAGTGCAGGGCCTGCAGCCTCCAAAACTAAGAAACGATATACCAGTGGCTGCCTGGACAGTTCCCATTTTCTCTCCATACATTAAAAATAAATATTTTTTAAAAAAGGAAAAAAACATAGTAAAGGTGATTATTACTATCATTGTCTCTTTTAGTATATCACTGCCACATAAGATATTCTTTAAGGCACATATTTAATGTGTTTTAATGTTTAATTGAAACATCATAGAGATGTATTTTTCATTTCAAAAAATGCCAAAGGTTTTATGGGTGGGTTAGTGTCCCCCTCCTTCCACTGATAGTTTTGTCTGGCTTTAGGAAGTGGCCTCTTCAGTCTCCTTTTCCCTGACTGCTAGGATTCTCAGCTATAGTCACCCTCATATCCTTGCAAGAGCCTACCCTGTCAAAGGTCTCCAGTTTGTCCAGAAATTCCTCTCCCCTCAGTTTCACTTCTCTCTCCTCGCCCTATCACATCCCACCCCTGCTTTCTCCCACCTGATTCCCACCCTCGTTCCCCTTCCCACTGCTTCTCCCATCCAGTTCCCTCTCTTCATCTGTTTTTGATGTCTATATTTTGAGGTCCCCAGGTCAAAATAAGTAAATGGAAGCCAGAGTTTATATAAAGTCTAAAGATTTTGTTGTTGGTCTATGTTTTAATGTAAATGTAAGTCCTCTGACTCTTTCCTTAGTCATTGATTACTGAATGAAATTGCCTTCAAAACACTCCAGCTCTTTTCAAGTTTCCAAATAGGGTGACATGGTAGTTTTATCACCCTATTTTCAGTTTGGGTTTCAAACTTTAATGCAAGAATATTCAGTCAACATAACTAAGAGAAACATCAAAAACACCTAGGGGTTATCTTTAACTTAGCACTAACACTGGTCAGTACTAAGGTTTAGTCTACACCCCTGGAAGTATTTGAGAGTCTTGAATCTTATAACACAGATTTGAGCAGACATGCAGAGTTGTAGCAGAATTGGGGCTTTTTTTGTTTTTTAATAAGATATACTTCCAAAGATGGAAGGAGGCCAGGACAAGAGAGAAAGTTTAGTAGCTGGAGAAACTGTTGCACAAACGATGGGTGGCTGTGACACATTGTATTCAGATCATGTATACCACAGATTCTTCTGTACATACTCTTTTACATGCAGTTCTACAGAAAATTCCATGATGGGCATGTCTCACTCGTATCTTAAAACTCCAACAGAAGCACGTTTTAGTATTACAATGTACCACTAGTCAACTTCAGACACTTTGAGAGTCTCTGTTCCTGCAGCAGTGGCTAGTGTCTTAATTTTACGGTTAGGAATTTTTCTAGTCTTCTTTGTCAACTATTTTGCTCTTGTTGTTTCAGGTGTTTTATGTATTTATTTTTACGTTTTGTTGTAGCCTTCGCCCTTGGCCTTCCTGATGCCACTCTCTGCCCTGTTCTTCTACCCCAGTTGCCTCAGCATTGCTGTGTTTGGCAGAATGTTGCTCCTCTTGTCAATCATTTCCTAGAGACCTGAATAAAATGACTATGTGTGTACTTAAACATATATACAGCTGTCCAGCACAGACACTATATGGAAAAAAATTATTCGGAAACCATTCACAGGCTGATTTGTTTATTGTTTCAAATCAATCAAAAAATTTATTTATGATAAGTTTGGCTTTTTGAAGAGCCAAGATCAATCAATATAAATAGTTGGGAATTATATTTTGAATTTTAAATAGTGGGGTCCCTTAACAATAAGAGATTTATTTTTGTATCTGTCCCATGAAAAGTTAATGGAGTTCTGAAGTTCTGATAACCTTAAACTATACAAACATAATTTATATTATATGGTGTTATATTTGTATCATGTTGAATATTCTATATAAAATTAATTAAGGAGCTGAGGCAATTCCAGAGGGAGAGAACTAAATCAGGAAATCTGTCATTGTCTGAAAACTTTTATCATTCATTATCCTACAATGTATAAGAAGTTTCTTCATTATAACTTTATTGTGAATTAGTCATAAATTGTAAGTCCTTGGGATTAAAAGTAAGGGTGATAAAAATGTCAACACAGATGAGCATTTGAATATTCATTGTTGATATTATATACTGGTAGCTGTTTATCAGCTTTTGATCTAGCAACATTTGTTTACTTTCTAATTTCGTTCTCAGTCTACTTACAAACTATACTGCTTTTTTTTTCATTTTATTTTGTTTCTTCTTATTGAAAATAGGTTCCTTTCTCCTACAATATATCCTAGTTGCAAGTTTCCCCTTCCTCAACTGCTCATATTTCTTCCCCACCTGTCCTCCCCTCAGGATCCACTCCCTTTCTCTCATTACAAAAGAACTGGCTTCTAAGACATAACAACCAAGCATCACAAAATAAACATAATTATATAAAACAAAAAAAACATCACATAGAATCTGGACAGGTCAACCCAACACAAGGAAAAGAGCCCCAAGACCAGGCACACGAATCAGGGACCCACTCACTTACACACTCAGGAGTATCATAAAAATACTAACCTGAAAGACATAATTTATATGCAGAGGGCCTGATGCATAACCATTCCCTATATGCTTGCTGCTCCAGACTCTGAAAGTTCATGAGATCTTTGATCAGCTAATTTATAGACCCTTCTTCTCCTGTGTGTCCCATGCTCTCTGTGTATTACAGTGTCTTCCTCCTCTTCTGCTGGGTTTCCAGAGCTTTGCTAGGAGGGGTTTGGTGGAGACATCGCATTCTCTTAGAGTTGTGTATTCCAAAGTCTCTCTCTCTCTCTCTCTCTCTGTGTGTGTGTGTGTGTGTGTGTGTGTGTGTGTGTGTGTGTGTGTAATATCTGGCTGTGAGTCTCTACATCTTTTCCCATCTGCTGTAGGGGAAGCTTCTCTGATGATGGCTGAATAAGGCACTGATCTATGAGTATAGGAGAATATCATTAGGAGTCGTTTATTGATATTATTTTGTGAGACCAGTAGTGTTTGGTTTCATTTTAGGTCTCTATGTTATATAAATCTCTAATTTTGGACACCAAAGCACTGTAGAGTATGGGTTCTGTCTTGTGGAGTGAGCCTTAGGTGAAATCAGACTTTGGATGGTTACTCTCACAAGATTATTCATTCATTTTGTGCGTGCATGTATGCGTGTGTGTGTGTGTGCATATGCGTGTGTGTGTGTGCATGTGCATGTGCATGTGTGTGTGTGCATGTACGTGTGTGTGTGTGTGTGTGTGTGTGTGTGTGTGTGTGTAAAGGAAAGATGACAACCTGAAAGATTCAGTTATTTTCTTCCATTATGTGGATCTCAGGGACTGAAGTCAGGCCAACAGACTTGGCAGCAGGCAGTAACACCATTTACCCAATGATCCATCCGATCACCAATACTAGACAGTTTTAAGTTCCTCAGATATATTAACTTTTATCAATGACCACTTATTTATTGTGTTTTGTCTCATTTTGTTCAGAATTTTCCTCTCTGGTGTCATACAAGAATACAAATCCGTTCTTATTTCTTCAAGGCATAATTGTTAGAAAATTTCCATGTACTTCTGTCTTGACTTTGAAACATTCCTGCAACTCTGACCATTTGCACACTCACTCCCCTTCTGTCAATGCATTCCGTCATATCTGCAGTGTCTGACTTTCTTATAGACTGGAAAGTTCAGAAGCACTGTTTTCCTTTTCAGTGCTATTTTACCCTCTGCCATATTTTAAAAAGGAAATCTTAATTTCTGCCAACCAGTAAACTTTCTTTCTGTCTGCTTTCTCTGGATCCTGCAGTTAATAAATGGGACATTAGTTTTTTCAGGATATGTTAAAATATGATTAATGACTGACCCTATGCTAGAAAATGTCTGTATAGGCTATCCACCAATGTTCTTTCTAAAAACAACTCAGAATTGTGTTAAAGGATGTTACTAGAACAAAGGAAATTGTGTGACATATCCTATGTTAGTTTTTCTGTTGGTTCTTATGCTGGTCCACTTTACTTTCGTGTCTTGTAACACAGCATCCCATCATGTCTGAATTATGTAATGTGCCATGCTAATACAGGTTTTTACTAATCATTCATGGAAGGGATCAGTGAGTAGGAAAGGCACTTACCCTTAGGTCAGAGTGGAAAGAAAACAGGTTTTCTGAGGATTCCAAAAGAGGCAGCAAGCTGGTCAGTCAGTGGCAATGGCAGCAACTATAGCCTAAAGCAAGGACTTTCAGTATTTCCCCACTTTTGAGAAGAGTGAATTGTTAAGTAGAGTGAGTCATTGTGTGTACAGTTGTTTGTCAGATAATTTCCTCCATGGAAGTGAGGACAGTCTAAATAGGTTGTTGTACCGTGCTGGGAATTGATTATGGACCATCTGCATGTGATTTCCATGCAGTGTCCAACATAGAACTAAGAGTCATACAAATAACACAGCTCTGGTTGACTAAAGCCTGTTCTGGAGCTTGCATTATAAACCAATAGGCTCTCTGCCTATTTGGCACCAGACTATAGCTCTCCATGGTTAGCAACTAGAAGGAAATAAATATATTTTGTTGGGAAATTTTGGATTAGATTATAAAAATGCTATTTCTACTTTGCTTAACTCTTAGTAATTTTTATTATTTTTAACTTTAAATTTTAAATAATATATTTTGATCATTATATTTTTCTTTTTCCTCCTCAAGTACTCCCAAACCCTCCCAACCACCCTCCTTACTGAATTTACTATCCTCTCTCTCTCTCTCTCTCTCTCTCTCTCTCTCTCTCTGTGTGTGTGTGTGTGTGTGTGTGTGTGTGTGTGTGTGTCCTCTCTTGAACAATAAAGCAAATAATAGAAACATACTAAAAACAACTAAACAAAAAAATAGTATATTCTTCTTTTCGTTTGCCATGTATTCCTGGCCAGGAAGACTGCCCTGGAGTGTGGTTGATCAACCATGACACTTCCTTTGAGAAAACTGATTTTCTTTTTCCCAGTAGGTATCAATTGTAAATATCATCTTGGTTTGAAGTGGGATTTTGTGTTCATTTACTCTTCTCAGTGCTGGGATTTTTTTCTGGTTTGAGCTTGTGCCTGCTGCCATAGTCTATGGTTTCTATGTGCTTTAGTCATAGTGTGCCTGGACGATGCTGTTTTCTTGGTGTCATCCCTTACCTCTGGCTTTGACAATATTTCTGCTTTATCTTCCACATGTTTCTCTGAACCTGGATGGGAAGAGTTCCATAAGGGCATCCTATTTAGGGCTGATTACTTTAACCTCTCTCACTCTTTCCACACTATCCAGTTGTGGATCTCTGTATTAATCGCCAACTATTGCAAGAAGCTTCTTTGATGAGGATTGAGTGATGCACTAATCTATGGGTATAACAGTTTGGCATAAGGAGTCATTGGATTAGTGTCTTCCTTTGACAGAAACTTAGTAGTGGGGTTTTGTAAATGGGCCAGACGTAAACATTGTTTGTATTTCCTCAGCTGAGGAGATGAGATGAAAACCCTACCCAAGTTATATAAATACACAGCTTGGGCTGAGCCCAGACCATTTCTTTCTCTGTTCTATCTATCCCTAGGACTACTCCTGGAAGCATCTAGTCTCCATACAATCTAATCTTCTGTAACCTGAACCTTGATGGACTCATTTCCAGCCTCCTTCTGCTAACCTAGATTAGAATGTTTCAGTCTCCAAGGGTACTGCTGAATAAACTCACCTTTTCTAGTTCTTTTTGATCTCATGCTAACTGGTTCAACTCAGCCATTCTGGTCCAAACTCTTCTCCAAGCTGATTGATTCAAACCAGCCTCTCTTAGCTTCTGACTGAATTGCTCTGCTTGACTTTAATAACTTTGGCAATATGTTCTAATCTTTGGCTCCTTCTCATTCTCTGGTTCATTCTGTCTTCACCTGTGTCTAGTCTGTCTCTGTAAATCTGTTCCAGTAAAACTGCCACACTCACACTACTTACACTATACTACTACTGCTACTACTGCACCCTCCTCCCCTCTCCCTGAGCTGCTGTTAAGCACCCTCTCTTCCCTGTACTGTTCTCATGAGAATTGGACATATTTTATCTCTGACTCATTCTGTCAAATCTTTCGCTGACTTGTCAATTTGTTTGCCCCTCAATTAGTTGTCACTTTCAAACATCTCTGTTTCCTTCTATAAACTAATCTTAGATCCCTCATTGTTTGGGATTAGATGTGTGAACTAAGGGTGTATCTGTATTCTAGCCAGATCACACAGACCTAGAAGGTCTTTGGATGTGATCCCTTGCCAGAACAACCATATTGCTGGACTAAAATTCCTCTGCGGGGTTTCCCCTAGGCCCGTGACCTTTCATGTCTTAGGTTCTTGGCCACTTTATTGGTGTCAGGCATGGGTTCCATCTCATGGTGTGGGCCTTAAATCCAATCAAAATAAGTTGACTATACCCATAATATTTGTGCCACTTTTGCAGTAGTCAGTAATGGAATAAAACTGTAGTAACTCTTGTTTTTGATATTACCTTTTGCATAGTTTCTACAGTTTGATAGTTTTTATTTTCATTTACCATATGCATACATGTTCACGTTTATATAAGTATGTGTATATGTGCAGGTGTTGGGAGGGGTACACTTATGTGTCTGAAGACAACTTTGGTGTCATTCCTTGGACTTATGCTTCTCGTTTTGTGGATAAGATCTGTTACTGCCCTGGAGCACTCTGGTTTTACGAGGTACACCGCTCAGTGAGTCCTGGGTATTTGTTTATGTCTCCTATAGTCAGTGCCTTGCAAGCAGGTACTAGCACTCCCGTGTTTCTTTATGTGGATTCTTGGAATCTCAAATAAGATCCACAAGGTTGTGCAGCAATCATTTTATATATGGAGTTTTCTAACCAGTCCCTTCTTCGGGTAATTTTTGATAGTTTTAATTTGAGGAACTCTGCTTTGCTCTCTCCTTACTGCATTTATGCTCCTTCAAATTCTTTGTGAAAACTCTGAAGATATACATGCTTTTACCATATGCCTATAAATCTATAGAAAGAATCACACATCAAAGAAGTAATTTATTAACTACATGTTATGTAGTTCATGACTAGAAGATAGCACTCAGTGTGATTTCTTACATATTTCCTGCTGTGAACTATGGTCTCTTTCACATAGACAGTGTCTAATCACTTTGTAATAAAGAGGATTATACTATATTCATACAAGGAGAAGGACAGAGGGTAAAGAACATGTGATGTGGCATAGAGACAGTGTAGGATAATCTATGCTGTGGCATTTAAAAATTTCAGACCCTCAAAACTAAAAAGGTATCATGCTTTCTGTGTCTAGATTCAGATGATTATATCTGCAACGTACTGGATATAAGATCTTTGTGCTTCAATTTCTACCTCCACAAAATAATGATAATAGCATCTATGACCTGCATTTAGCAATTCAGTCAAACAGTATTGACGACCTACCTATTATCTGCCATTATACAACACATATCATCCAGCAGCCTTATTTCTATTAGGCATTTAGCCCCATAACAGCATTGTTAATGTAGTAACATTTTATAAATGAGAAGAGATAAGGCTTGGAAATAATAAGCAATTTGCTCATGATTATACACAGTTAATGAATGGTTAGTTAGCAGTGAAAACGGGACTATGAGAAGGGCTTAGCTGCTGGTAGGGGCACAGAGGGAAGTCAACACAGGGAAGGCCTTCTCATAGTCCCGTTTTCACTGCTAACTAACCATTCATTTACCTCTACTTAACTACAGCATGGTGAAAGGGTAGTAGAATCTAACTCTACTCTGCACTTCTCCTGTTCCAACTACTCAACTCATTTGTGCTGGAAGAACAGATGAGTGGATGAATGAATGCTTCTTGTTTGATGAATTAAATCTCCTCAGCCGAGTCCATTAGCATGAAGTTTATGGTAAATCCATCAGATAAATCCAACTAGGTAATATTTATTGCTTATCCAGAATCTATCATTCTCTGTTTCCCTATTAATGGAAGCCTGATTTTATTTGGGCAGTAATTGACAAACTTTAAAACAATGAAAAATATATATCTAATCACTTTCTCCTCTGGATAAACCAGCCACTGGATATTGTTATAACCAAAGTTTTATAATTTATAATTATCTGTGTGTTTCTAGATATGCCTTTACCCTTTTGTTGTAATAGCATGTCCACATTCTCTTTGATTCTTCTTTCTTCTTTATGTATAGAATGTGATATAAACAAGCTGAAAGAAAGCAATCTTGAAAGCTTGAAAATAAAAATTGCATCCTTAACGTGTTTATTTACCGACATGCAAGTGTAACTTGTTTGGTGCCTAGAGAAGGCACAATAGATCACAAACTCTTATAGAAACCTAACTACATGAGTAGAATAATTTTCTTCGGAGATTGCACTTGCATTTTATTACACCCAGTCTTATATAAAACATTAGATAGTAATACATGTCTCATCAATGGATTCTATGAATATTTCTTAAAAGGAGAGAAAAGTTCTACAGCTAGAAACTGTTTTAGACTGGCCCTTCCACTAAATCCTTACAGTCTCAGAAAACATTAATCAAAAAAGCATTAGACTTTTCTCATAATTTTTTAGGAAATTGCTGCCATTTGTAAAATGTAACAGTTTTTACACATGACTGTAACAAAAATGTCTGAGTGTCATCAAGGTTTTTATCTTTAATAGTATGATAATATAAATATTCCAGCTTATACCTGTGTTTCAACTGAGTATGGATAACAAAAAGGAAGATTATAAAGGACACAAGAAGCTGCCTACTTCAGCTCAAGTTCTATCCTTGGTAACAAACAACTTGACTCCTTAGCTTTAATTTACACACGTTCACCTTAGAGATAAATATTTAACAGTCTCAACATTCTCAAAGTTGTAGTAAGGATACAGTTGGCCACTTTCTAAACTCCACAACTGTAGGCAAATATGAAATTTGTCTTCTATCAAACTAAAATGATTCTGTAATTTCACTTTGATTGTTCAATGTCAGTTTTCTTGCCTGTTCATTCCAGAAACTTCTCCTTAGTAGGCAGAAGCAACACAGATACTATGTACAGATACAGAGACAATAAGTACATGGACTTACTTTAGGAAGTGTGGATGTCTAATTTGAGAAACAGATAGGAAATAATCCCACAATTGGAATATAATTTGAGACAGTGGGAAGTACTAAGGAAAACAGGACATGCAATGAATGATGAAACAGTACTCCTTTGATTTTAATTATATTTGTCTGAGTTTAGTCAGTGTATGAATCTGTTTGTCCCATCAATATAAACTTTATAATTCCTGTAATCAAAAGATGAAGCAGCTCTAGATTGTCAAGAAGAAATTCTGTAATTACAACGTATGTGAGAAAAAAACCCTTGCTAAACTTTTCTTCATTTTATCATTATACATTTATTATTACATACAATATTCAAATAATTAGTGTACAGGGAAGAAACTGCGAGATGTCACCAAAAACTCATTAATTTAGAGAATGTGACAACTCTCTGCCCACCTACTATTGGTGCCATTACTCATAGAAAGTACACACTGAGCATCAATTAGAGATATTATTTCATTACCAGTGAAGTGAGGGATACTCATGGGATATTTTGAATATATAAGTGTTCAGAATATTTAAAATGTATGCTTCTTGGAATGGGCTTCTGTTTTCTCTTTTTATCATAGAGGAAGGGATGAAAATACTTCATGCCAGCAAAATTTACATACAATATCAAAATCTAAAACAAAAGTTTTCTTTATGAATATCATAGTCATTAGTAGTACCCAAACTGTTATAAGTGGAGCTTACAAAGAAGTAATCTCTCCATTCTCAAGACACTTCAGAACAACCTAGAAACTAAATAATTTTCAAAAGATGATTTATGTGTTTTCAGTCATTCAGTTGGAGATATATGGCTTATATGTAAAAGATAAATCTTGATAGGAATTTGAGTCTCAAACTATCAGCTATAAGCAAAAATGGTCCTTAAACAGCATGCACTGCCCTGCAATTGCATGGTTACACTATCTTTGCTACCTCAATGCAATGGACTGTATACCCAAGGTTCCCTTGGTGGGCTAAAGGGTTCGTCAGTTGTGCTCTGTGTTTCTTGGACTGCGTAGCCTTCCTGTTTTAGCTTCTTATTCTGTATGATGGATATCCAGACATACATTCTCATTCAATGAATGTTCTCTACATCTCTCAATGTAAAAAATAAAGTAATGTATAAAAGGAAGAGATATTGTTCTATTGAAATATATTACTAATAAGAAAAAAAGCAAACACTATTTTAAAAATAGATTAGAGATGGGAAAAGAACCACTCAATTTGGAGAATATAATATCCATTTCATACAAAGAGCACAGTAGAAAAAAAAAGGTATAAAAATGAAAAGAGTTTCAAAGATATAAAGAAAAATGTCAAGTTGTACAGTGTTCACGAAATAATGGTCAGAAAAAAGACCACTATGAACTGGACAGAAAAAAAAGCTTTGAAGGATAATGATTTGAAATTTATAGTATTTGTTGAAATTGTTAATAATTTATAGATCCATTAGACTCAACAGATAATACAAACTAAAATATTCATTTATAGTGAAACTGTCTATATTTGTAGATATTGAAAAAATCTTGAGAGATTAATATTTCATATGAAATCTTGTTAATTGATAATATATATTTAATTATACCTCTGAATAAAAAAATAGTAAAAATATAGTTCAGATAAAGACTAATAGGTTTTAGTGCTAGATATGTGCTATAAAATATGCTAAAGGAAAATAGAATAAATGGTGCTTCAGATCCATAGAGAACCAGAAAATACCAGAAAATTTTCAAATGAAATGAGAGAGTATACATCTTTAAATTTTTTCTATTGAAGTCTTCTATTTGAATAATGCATTACCATTTAAAGTAATAATGATAATAGTGCATTGTGAGGCTCATAATGCATAGGCAAACAATATGTGAGCACATATGCAAAGATAAAAAGTATGGAATAGTGGAGATAATCTGTCAGGGATAATGAATTTATATAATATTGGAATAGGTAAAGTTGCATTGACTTTCTGTTGGTTGTAATAAACATTGGTACAGATTATAACTCTTAAAGCTTCAGAGACAATAACTAAACTTTACACTGCACTATTACAGCTATCTAATGAGTTGAGTAATTAAAATATTGTAGAGGAATCCACTGTTGGACATTAAATAAGGGTAAAATGGAAGAATGGAGGAAAAGCAAAGGAGGAATGAGACATGTAAAAACACAGCAAAATGTTGGATATGCATTTAAAAGTTAAAATAATCCCATTCAATTTGAAATAACTAAAATGTTCAGATCCAGAGATTTCAATGAGGATAAAATTCATATAACCTTAACTATATCCTGTAGACAAGAGAGAGGCTTTTTAGATTTGAGGACAATATGGTGAATTTAGAAGGGGTAAATATGCAAATACTGGTTTGGAATGTAAATTGAATTCACAGTAGATATACTGAAGTTAAAAAGACTCAGTAAAGAAATGCAACATGCAAAAGGAAGGATAATAAAGTTCATATGAGTACAATGAGATCAGGCAAAGGAGAATTACAATAGGCAAGCAGAAATAACAAACATTTTTTCAAATTATAAAATAATGAATGAATTATGAAAACATGTGAATGATACACGCATAATATATAAATCCTGAAATTGTATAATAAATAAAACTACAGAATAAAAAGTGTAATAGATATATTGATGAAGTTAGATACTCCAACCATCCCATCTCAGTTGATAGAATAGTGAAGAGAAAGAAAAACAATGAAAGTACAGATTTGAGGACCAGCACCAAACACCTTTCTCATAACAGATTACTTTCAAGTATAGATCAAACAGTATACCAAGAAAAACATTATATGGAAATATAAAATGACAGTATTTATTCTGGTCTGATGTCAGATATTCTGTTGTGATCATTGAGTTACCAAACTGAATGTTAATAAGTAAAAGAAAAGCGGGAGACACGAAGAACAACACTGGTAGAAATTTGCAAGAAGTAACGATTAATTCTCATTGAAAAGCTGGTTTAAAAACATGCTCATTTTAGAGTAAAAACGATCCCAAATTAATGTTTTAAGATTTAATCTAAAGAAACTTTTAAAAGAAAAAATTAAAGACAACTAAACATAAGGAAAGAAATAAAATACATTTTGACAAAAATTTAAAAATATAAAACTGTAAAATAGAAGCAATAAAGTTTCATTCTTTTGATTGGTCATAACTGTGTGACCACTGATTCTCAATCTTCCTAATGCTGTGACCCTTCAATAAGAAGTACTAGAAGTTGGTTGTGGTGGCGCACGCCTTTAATCACAGCACTCAGGAGGCAAAGGCAATTGAATCTCTGTGATTTCAAGGCTAGCCTAGTCTACAAAGTGAGTCCAGTACAGCCATGGATACACAGAGAAACACTAATTCAAAACAAACAAACAAACAAAAAAAACAAAACCAAAAACAAACAAACAAAAAAGTCATACTAGAAAACTAAAAAAAGATTTCAGAGTATAATTATGAGAACACCTTTGAAATATTACTGAAGAAACCGCCTAGGAGAAAATATAGTAAACTGTTTCACACTGAATGTTTAAATAATTTATAATATTAAGTAATTAGACACCTTATAAACATTCTAAAATATAGTCAGAATTTGATAAATTCTTAAAACAGGTAAGAAGGTTAAAGGCCAAGAAAACAAATGGAAAGATACTTTACACTGAATTTTAGTAGTGAACTTTTAAAAACAGATTTCATTTGCAATCCTTTATTGACCATAAATATAGCCAAAATCTATTATTTCTTTTCACAATAACTCATTCTCAAAGAAAATGGTGTGTAATCCAGTATATATCTGTCGTTTCTTTTATTTAAACATTTTAAACCTGAATTATATTTCTTTATTCACCAGTTCAGCAAAATACACACAAGTTTTTTGCATCTTTAGTTTTTAGGTGAATTACAAATTAAAATATTCCCTATGTACCGACTCAGAATATAACTACCAGAATGCCCACAGGCTGTTTTTTTATGAAATAGACGAGAACATTCAATGAGCTCCCTACATCACTAAATGAACAAAAAAGAAAGAATATTGAAGCTACAAGAGAGAAACAGCTACTGAATAAAAGAGGATCATATATATGGAAGGGAGGGAGGTAAAGAGAAGGAGGAGGGGAGATTTACTACCAAAGGAAATACTAGCTGGTGACCAGACATGGGAGTTATGCTGGTGAGTTACAGAGAGCCAGAAACATGGAATTTGATTTTAAAATTTTATTTATTCTCTTTTGCTTATTTTGCATTGTATATGTTGGTGTAGGTGTGGGGGGTGATGCACAAGTGCTTTGGCTCATGCGAAGTTTAGAGGGAACTTGAAGGATTTGGTTTTCAACTTATATCATATCAGTCCAGGAGATCAAAATCAGGTCCTCCAGCTTGGGAGCATACACTTTTAGCTGCAGATCCATCCCACTGGCCCAAGAGTTATGTTCTTTTTTTCTTTTTTTAAAATTACCTTTATTACTTCAAGTTACATCTCTCTCACAGCCCCCTCCCTCTACCTCAGTCCCACCCTCCCACCCTCTACCCCCTCTCCCACCTATCCTATTCCTCTGGTGTGGGGGTGCCCCCACATCTCAGGCACCCTCAGTTCAGCAGTCATATGAGAGCTAAGATCTTCCTCTTATACTGGGGGCCTACATGGTAGCTCCACTAGGGCAAAGTGTCCCACTAACAAGTAACAAAATCCATGTTCCTGTTCCCTTTGGTCTGTTGGTTGTAGAGTAGTTATCCTGTACTATATGGCTAAAATCCACAATGGAATACTACTCAGCCATCAGAAACAAGGATATCATGAATTTGCTGCCAAATGGATTGAACTAGAAAAGCTCATCCAGAGTGAGCTAACTCAGACCCAGAGAGATATGTTTTTTGAAATAGCACAGCATCCTACCATTGGGATGGAAAGGCTGTTGGATATATAGCTGACCTTTGCTAAGAATGAAAGTCAGTTCTCATTCCCCGAGTTCTGCCTTTAACATGTACAAATAGTGCCACAGATTGGAATTGAGTAACCTTCCAGCACCTATGACAGTGCTAATTTCAGACAGATTTTGCAATGCACATGATAAACATCGTTATGCATTCAAATATGAAAAGATAATTTTTATTATTCATTTTATTTATTGAGATTATAATATAATTTACCTTCTCTTTCCTCACTCCAAAGCCTCTATATTGTAATTTTTATTAACTTTTGTTACATACATATATGTATGTGTATATGTTCAATTTGCAATACATGTATTGTTAGGAAATACAGGATTCTAAATGTGTCTCTGTTAATAGCAAATCATCTGAGACAAGATCATCCCCCCAAATTAATGGAAACAAATCCTGTTCTCTGTTTTCACCAGATCTTGCTGCCTACAGCATCCAGCCTGGCAGGTGAATCTTCAGCTGCATACAGTTGGCTCATTACTTGGTTTCTGTTGACCACACACAGAGTGCAGGTGGGTTTTGTTGTTGCTGTTTTTTTTTTCTTGTGAAAATGTCCATCAATTATTTATTTACTTGAAAGTAAAATCTACTGATGTTTAGAGTAAGTGGTTTTCAAGTTTCTGTATATTAATATTACCATAACTATCAAACAGAGTGAGTGAAGCTTCTGTTCTTTGTTACCTCCAATGGTTTTGGTGATGTTCATAAATTGGGAACAGAAGGTATTTTTAAAAATACTGTTTATTCATTAACAAACATTTCGTCATGAAGTCCTTCTAATATAATAATAGAAGCTATAACACATACTGGTGAGCTTCCTGTCTTCATTAACAGTTTTAATTTTATCTTCCTTAGGGTATTGAAGTTCAGTTTTATTAGCATTTGACAGACATTCATTAGTAAAATATTACATGTCCTAAGAGCAGGAACAATGCTATTACCTGCTATCTTGAGGTAATTCACAAAGAGTGAAAAATATAGACAGGTACATCCCAGATAAAAACTCTGTCCTAGTTTTATTCAGAAATAAATGATGAAATAGACAATATCCTTTAAAACTAATTAAGCATAATTGTACAAAATTTCCCCCATGACTAGTTATAATTATCTCACATTGTGGCAACATATGGCACTACAATAAAAGCTAACAATAATTATTTTCCATTTTTCAAAGATTTTATTTTAAACTTCTCTGTTCAAGAATTTTTTTGTAAATTATCAAACAGTAAAGTTTGAGGGAAATTATGTAAAATTCAGCTCATGTTAATGGTACAAAGATCATTTTGAGATTGCTACCACTTGTGATCCACATTAACTTTATTTATGAAACTTCCTCTAAGTCCTTCCCATCTCCTGAACAATTCCATGAACAGTCAAAAACATTTAGTGGGAAAAAAGAAATGTGATGTTCCACTTCAGGTTAGAAATAGTGCTTGACCATTTCATTTGTTCTCTTACTTCTCAATGCTACAAATCCCTTTGATTTGGTGTTGTTTTCACAGTCACCTGAGGTAGAAACTGAGCCTCAGGCTATTTTGCTCAAGCTACAGAGTTTGTAAATGATAAAGTCAATAGCACGATCTACCAAGCTTCCTGTATAGTAGCCTTTAATTGTCCATCACATATCTGCAGTGATGACCTCTAACCCTATAACTTGCTTATCTATATATCTCATATAGTGCTGTAATGAATGCTGCCACTCTTTATTTTTGTGCTCTCAGGGAGCTTGTCATGAACATACGCCCTTCTAGAAACACACATTTAACATCTAAATTTAATACAGAAAACAGATATAGCCCATGTCTTAAATACCTCAAAATTAATTTGTAGAGTTAATGGCACACTTCTGTTGCTTAAAATAGAGATGAAATAAGAAACAGAGGCTAGAGAAGGAGTTGGAATCTAGACACATACAAGATAAGAGCATTTTAAGTTATACTTTTACATTTATAGTTCCATTAGTTCAAATGAATTAAAAATCATTAATTGATTCTAGAGAATTGACAGACAAAACCTTAGCAAATTGCCATATCTGCCCACTGTCTAAAGTATATTTTTAAATAAAGCAAAAGAATAAATACAAACTTTCAGCCAAATAATAAAATATTCACTTAATAAAATATATCTCTGGACAAGCATGTCCATGTTGGGCAGTATGGTCTCTGTTTAAGTAAAAAGTAGGCATACACTGCTTCCACATGGCTTATGAAAAATAAATGCTTAACCAAGAGTCATTAAATATTGATATTATAAAAGTAAAATATTGGAGGATAACTCAATTCTTAGTTTCTATAAACTCTGGTGGATACCTGATGATCTAGGACCTGTTGTGGGAAACACAAACTATGATTTACAGCAGGCATTTTGACAGAGACTGAAACATGATTAGTGATATTGGAGTCTTTGGAGCTCTTGGAGAAATTTTATTAATGGAGGAGATGAACAGGGCAAGCCACATTTAGTTCAGGGACTAGAAATTCAAGGAAAAAGCACTGTGTCTTAGGGTAGAGATCACCACCCAAAAATGTCTAAACAAAGATATCCATTCTAAAACAGAGTGGTATTAAACATCATAAGACTAAAAAGAATCTAAATGAAACTGAAATGCTTGGTAGACTGGGATTGTGGTGCATGTCATTAATCCTAGCACTTAAAATGCAGAACAGTTAGATCTCTGTGAGTTCTAGGCCTACGTAGCTCCAGAGAAGTTAGGGGTGCATACTCAAACCATGCCTATATATAGATGATAGGTAGATAGATAGATACATACATACATACATACACACATACACATATACATATATATATATTGATTAGATAGATAATAGTACAAAATATGAGATCATTAAAACATAACACAACATACCTCTTCATAACTTTGAAAGAACACCACAAGAAAGCCTACATAATCAACTAATCTGGTCCCATAGGGGCTCATAGAAACTGAGGTGCCAATCAGGGAACAGGCATGCAATCGACCTAGGCCCTCTACACATATATAACAGTTGTGCAGCCTTGTCTTCATGTGGGACTCTTAAAGCAGGAGCAGAGGCTGTCTGTGGCTACATTCCCTGCCTTTGGAACACTTTCCCTTAATGGGACCACCTTGTCTAGCCTCAATAGAAGAAGATGAACCTAACCTTATTGCAATTTGATATGCCAAGGCTGGTTGATATACATGGAAGGCCTCCCTTTTCGGAGGAGATGGTGAGAAGTGGTGGATGGGGAAGGAAAGAGATATAAGAGGGAGGGACTGGGAACTGAGGAAGGAGGGAAAGCTGTGATTTATAAAGTAAATAAATGACTTAATCAATTTAAAAAATTAGCTACTCTCAGACAACTTTAACCAGAGAAGCAAGTTGGCTAATTACAGATCTTCATTTATCCCTCATTTCCTTCAAATCCAATTCCTAAGTCTCATCCCTAGCACTGCAGCAGACCACCTGCTGCTGTCTCCCTTCAACCCTTCCCCCAGTCTTCAGTGGAGCACAGGGATCATTCCCTTCCCTCATCATTTCTATATCCCTGTCCTCAACTCCAGGAGGTAATCTCTGGGAAGCCCCTGGCCAGCGTGGTGAGGAAGCAGGTAGTTTTACTGCAGACCTTCACTTTTCCATCCATTTCTCCAAGTTCAGTCTCTTAGTTTTCAGTTTCTTATTTTCAGTCTCTTTAGAGCTTTTTAGTAGACCACCTGCTACAGCTTCTCCTTAGTCTGCCTCCATTTCCAGGGCAATAAGTAGATCTTGGTGGAACAGTCTGCTCTTCTTCCTCCTGTCAACACCCACAACACCTCTTCCACTTTATCCCCATTCCTAAGAGTCATCTCTCAATGCATAAAAAGGCATTTACCAGAAGCCCCTACTGGCCACACCTATGTGGTTCCTAGAATTTCCTATCAGAAAATACAGCTAACACATTCTTGTAAGAACCAGAGAGGAAAACAAAAACCAAGAACTAAAACACCCACTCAACAAAGACAAGACTAGATATCAACACCTAGAATAACATATACCTCAATATCCAGCTGTAGCACTCTTGGGCATATACCCAAAGGTGATCCATCCTACAACAGAGACTCTTGACCAATCATGTTCATTGTTGCTTTATTTGAAATACCTGGAAATTGGAAACAACATCTATGTCATTCAAAAGAACTGATAAAGAAAATGTGATTGAATTGTACAACAGAGTATTACTCAGCCATTATAATAAATTAAGACATGGAATTCATAGGTGAATAGAGGGAGTTAGAAAAAAAAATATCCTAGGTGAGGTAAGCCAGAAAGGCAATTGGGCTAAATTAACTTTATGTGGGTATTAGCTGTTAAGTCAACAATAACCAAGCTACAATCCATAGAACTTTAGAGGTTAGGTCCAGAGTAAGATAAAAGGGAAACAGCTAGTTCTCCCTAGAAAAAAGAAATAGAAAATATAGTATTGGATAGATGGAGAAAGGCTTTGTAGAGACAATTAATTAAATTATTTGCAATATTTAGATAATGCTTAATTGGTGTTAAATCTTAACCCACTATTATAAATAAGCACACACAGACACCTGATGGATTTTTCAAGCCTAGCCTGGATTTTGCAATCATAGCCCATCTAAGATAGCTCTCTCTTTTTTTTTACTGTTTATTTATTACTTCAATTTACATCTCCATCACAGTTCCCTCCCTCCACCCTCTCACACCCCCACGCTCTCCCCCTTCTCCCACCTATCCTACTCCTCCTGTGTGGGGTGCCCTACATATAAGCCCCTTTCAGTTCAGTAGCCATATGAGGGCTAAGAGCTTCCTCTTGCACTGGGGCCCTACATGGCAGCACCACTAAGGCAAAGTGTCCCACTAACAAGTAACAAAGTCTATGTTCCTGCTCCTTTCAGTCTGTTCATTGTAGGGTTGTAGTTATCCTGTACTATATGGCTAAAATCCAGTTCATAATTCTATTCCCCAAATATGACCCCATATATACATATATCCCTTTGGACTGCTACTCTGTATGCTATACTGATGTACCAGGCCATGTTGAATGATCTTCTTTCATCTACCCCACTGTGTGTCTCTTTCTTCCTTCTCCTGGCTTTTCTTCTTCTTCTTCTTCTTCTTCTTCTTCTTCTTCTTCTTCTTCTTGAAGCTTCTTCTTCCTCTTCTACTGGAGGCTTCTTCTACCCATAAACCTCTCTGCTTCAGAAGCCCATGCATCTTAATGCCGCCTACCTCTCTCTTTGCACAATCTCAGGCCAAGGCTTGTTAAAATTCATATGATATCTGTATACTTATGTATAATAGCAGGTTAAGGATTAACACTGCTAACAAATTAAATATAATATGAATACTGGTAAACAATTTAAATATTTATTTCTACAGGCCTTAATAAGTGGGGAAAGGAAACAGGGGATAAAAAGGGCAGGATAGGGAAAGAGTGCTGAAATTAAGGGCCATTTGAGGCATTGTATGAAAATCCAATACATTAGAAACTTCTTAATATATATATATATATATTATATATGAATATATATATATGAAGGTTATTTAAATGAAAGCACCAAATAACAGAGGAAATAGAGTATCAGCTGGACATCTCTTGTCTCCAAAGAAAGATTTTAGTACCAGGAATGGGTTACATCTAAATGAGTAGTTGGCCAAAGGGGTCCCTTGGGAACAAACAACCCAGACTGTTGCAAAGGTTAAAGTTTAATCTCCACATATTGACAGAAAAGCCCTACTGTGAAGATAGCACACACACACACACACACACACACACACACACACACACACACACAC
>CAJQZJ010008773.1:7255213-7267163 GCA_907164525.1 Lophiomys imhausi
CTTCTTCTTCTTCTTCTTCTTCTTCTTCTTCTTCTTCTTCTTCTTCTTCTTCTTCTTCTTCTTCTTTTTTTCCCTAGTGCTTCAAGTTCTGCTGTTAAGTTGCAAATATGACCTGTCACAATTTTCTTTTTGAAGGCACTTAGTGCTATGAATTTTCCTCATAGCACTGCTTTCATTGTCTCTCATAAACTTGGGTGGGTTGTGTCTTTGTTTTTGTTGGATTTTAGTTGAATAGAGAGTTATTCAGTTTTCATGAATGTGTAGGCTTCTCTTTATATTTATTGTTGTTGAAGTCCAGCTTTAATCCATGGTGGTCTGATAAGATACAAGGTGTTATTTCAATTTTCTTGTATCTGTTGAGGCTTCCTTTGTGTCTGACTATTTGGTCAATTTTGGAGAAGGTTCCAGGTGGTGCTGAGAAGGAGGTATACTCTTTTATGTTTGTGTGAAACATTCTGTAGATATCTGTTAGGTCCTCTCTTAGCCTCATTATTTCTCTGGTTTCTGTCTTGATGGCCTATCCATTGGTATGAGTGGGGTGTTGAAGTCTCCCACTATTAATTTGTGGAGATCAATATGTGATTTAAGTTTTAGAGGAGTTTGTTTTACGAACTTGGGTGCCCTTGTATTTGAGGCATACATATTCAATATTGAGATGTCATCTTGATAGATTCTTCCTTTGACTAGTATGTAATGTCCTTCCCTATCTTTTTTGATTAATTTCAGTTGAAATTCTATTTTATTTAATATTAGGATGGCCACTCCAGCTTGCTTCCTGGGACCGTTTTCTTGAAAAACTTTTTCCCAGCCTTTACTCTGAGGTAGAGTTTATCTTTGCTAGTGAGGTGCATTTCTTCTAGGCAGCAAAATGATAGGTCTTATTTACAGATTCATTCTATAAGCCTGTGTCTTTTTATTTGGGAAATGAGTCCATTAATGTTGAGAGATGTTCATGACCATAGGTTGTTATTTCCTGTTATTTTTATGTAAGTGGTAGTTGTGTGTTTGTGTGTTTCTTTTGGTTTAGCTGCAGTGGCGTTTTTTGTTTCTTATGTTTCCTTGGGTATAGTTATTTTCTCTGGGTTGGAATTTTCCTTCTAGGATCTTCTGTAGAGCTGGATTTGTTGATAGATATTGTTTATCTTTTTCCCAGTGGAATATCTTGTTTTCTCTGTCTATGTTAATAGAATGTTATGCTGGGTATAGTAGTCTGGGCTGGCACCTATGTTTTCTTAGGGTTTGTAGGAGATCTGCCCAGGCCCTTCTGGCTTTTAGAGTTTCTGACAAGTCAGGTGTAAATCTGGTGGGACTGCCATTATATGTTACTTGGCCTTTTTCTTTTACAGTTTTTAATATTCTTTCTTTGTTTTGTACATTTGGAGTTTCAATTATTATGTGGCAATAGGAATTTCTTTTCTGGTGTAATCTATTTGGTGCTCTGTATGCCTCTTGGAACTTTGCCAGCATCTCTTTCTTTAGTTTTGGGAAAGTTTCTTCTATGATTTTCTTTAAAATGTTTCCTGTACCTTGTAGTCAGGAGTCTTCTCTTTCCTTTATGCCTATAATTCTTAGGTTCTGTCCTTTCATTGAGTCCTTGATTTCTTGGATGTTGTGGGTGAGGAATTATTGAATTTCTCATTTTCTTTGGTTGTTTTACTGATTTCTTCAATTGAGTCTTCCACATCTGAGATTCTGTCTTCCATCTCTTGCATCCTATTTGTGTTACTCATGTCTGTAGTTCCTGTTCTCTTTCTTTGATTTTCCACCCCCAAGGATTGTCACTGCTTGTGGTTTTTTTTTTTTTTATTGCTTCCATTTCAAATTTCAGGTATTGAACTGTGTTATGCATTTCCTGCTCCAATTTGGTTGCCTTTCCCTGCAAATCTTTCATAGCCTTGTCTCTTTCCCACTCTTGTTTGACTGAGATAGCTTGGAGATCTCTAATGGAATGCTCCATTGTTTTCATTTGTAAAAATTGTGGATTCTTTAAATTCTTTCAGGAATTTGTTTTCTTCTTGTAATGCCTCTATCATTTTCCTAAGTATGGATTTGTCATTATTTTCATCTGTTTCAGCTGTGTTGGGATAATTGGGGCTTGCTCTACTAGCATAGCTGAATTTTGCTGGAGTCATATTTCCCTGCCTTTTGTCAGTTCTATTCTTTCTCTGGCCTTTAGCCATCTAGTTGTTCTCAGCTATTTCTTCCTGGTGCCTTCTGGACTTGGTGCCAAGGAGGGAGCTTTGGTATAGAGGCCATATAATTTTGTTGATCTGTAGCTCTCCACAGGCTGGATGGGGCTTTGTGTTGGGGGATGGTTCTCAGTGGGGCTCTGAGAATTCACTCCTTCCTGTTGTGTCCCAAATGGGAACTCAGGTCAAGGGTTTGGGTGGAATGTGTTGTTCTTATCTGCAGAGTCCTGAGATACAGCTGGTGTTCTTAGTGATGATGGTGGGGGTTAACAGGCCACAGACTGTAAGCTAGAGTTGCAGTTCCCCTAAAGCTTATGCATCAGGACCATGATTGTGGGCCTCTAAAGCTGCTTTCAGGGAGCTCCCATGTTCCATGTGTGGTCTACAGCCAGGAGCACTGTGATCTGGTATAGCCCACTTCACCCAGGCAGTGAGCTATGGTCTGGTGTTGTTTCACTGCTCTAGGGTTGTAGCCTGGGTGTTCAGCTGAGGGGCAAGGCAGGTACCAGAAGGTAGTTCTGATGTGGAAATCATATCCTGTCCATAGTGCTTGGATTCAGGGAAGTTCACCTGCCTTTTCCTGGCCAGAATCACTGTGCTTCAGTCCAGTCTGTATGAGCTGGTGGGCTTCTGGCAGCTTCCCTGTAGCTAGGGGGTCCAGGCTGTGGTCAGGACCATGGTAATGTTCCTCCCAAGCTGCTTTCAGGGGGATCTCAATTTCAAGCTGTGTCTCTCAGTCAGAAGCACTGCGGTCCAGTGCCTCCCACTCGCTGGGGAAGCACGCAGTGGTCCAGAACTGCTTACTGCTCCCGACCAAGATCTAGATGCTGTAGATTGAGGCTGTAGACTGAGTGTCCTGCCAAAGTGGGTGTGGGCAGGGAGTTACAATATGTAGTCTATATACTTTCCACAGTGTGCTTGGGCTAAGGGAAGCTCAGCACCTGTTACATCTACCCCCTTACTGGTCAGCCAGATGCCGCCATGTTGCAAATCCCAGGGAGAATTGCCCTCAGTCTTACTGTGGTGGCTCTGCCAGTCTTCTTTTGGGTGTCAGAACCTAAATTTTAAATTAGTTACTTATTCATTTTAGCATCTTATTTCATATTTAATGTTACAAATATATTGGAGACTTAAAGCAATAGTGAAGCTATTCTAAATTTCATCCAAAGGATAACTCTTTTTTTCTAATTATATGTAATAATTCTATCAAAATTCTATAAGGATTTTTTTTAACTTCTGTGCAGTACATATGATAATAGCAACTTAGACCTGGATTAACAGATGTTTTCTTCTAGATATTTTTCTTGTTTTATTCTATGAGGTTTTTTTTGGTAAATATTTCTCAGAGCATGATTTCTTTCTTTAACATTTTCTAGTGTTGTGGTGATGCAAATACAACAAAACATGTTGCTTCCATATTGCTGTGTCACAAAATCCTAATTCCAAGTGACATGATACAAATCAAAAGTATCTCAATACTCCACAGAAAAATGAGATTTGTTGTTGTTATTCAATAGAAAAAGTTAAGAAAGAATAAGTGTGCATGTATTGTGGTATTTTATCTCTTGAAGTATGCAACTCATCCTTAGGTTACCTACCACCTAATTCTTCCTACACTAGCAATTTTCACAAAGGATTTAGTTGAGGACAATTCTGACAACAGCTAACAGCTGGAACATTGCTCTGTGCTGCTCTGTATGGGAAGCACTTGGAGTGCTTATTCAGTTCAATTGTCATAAATTTGAGCACGAGATATTTTCTTTCTGGTATATTAGTAGGTTAGATATTTCCTGAGGTAAATGACTGAAAGGCAAACATAAAGCCAGGACCCAGACAAAAGTCAGAAATGGGAACTAGAAAATTCAAAATCGGGCTTCATAAAAGATATAGAATTACAGTAAAAGAAAAATATGAACATAAATCTTACCTAAATTTCCTATGAGAAAAACAACTCACATATCCCCATTTTAAATGGATTCAGTTATGAGCTAATAAAAATGTATGCTTTAAGCCTACTTTTAAGATGTATATAATCAAAACACAGGTCGCTTTTCAAGAATGTAGTGATTAAAATTATGTACACATATAAACACAGAATCCTCAATAAAGAAATGTCAAAAGGCTGGGAAACACTTAAAGAAATGTTCAGCATCCTTAGCCATCAGAATAATACAAATCAAAACTACTTTGAGATTCCATCTTATACCCATCAGAATGTAAGACCAACAAAACAATGACAGCTCATGCTGATGATGATGTAGAATAAGGGGAACACTCATCATTGTTGGCTGGAGTGTGAACTTGCACAAACATTATAGATATCAGTATGGTGTTTCCTCAGAAAGATGGGAATGGATCTACCTTAAGATCCAGCTGGTCCACTCTTGGGCATATATACAAAGGACTCTCCTTCCTACCTCAAGAACATGGTGTCCCCCGTTTCATTTTGTCATCATGCTCCTTTAACTTCTTTCAGTCTGTGAATGCATATTGAATTAGTTGTGTGCTTCATAAAATGTGCCTTTTATTGTGTCAGTCTGATGTTTTCTCATTAGATTAATTTATCTATTTTAGGGCAGAGGGTATGTGCTTCTCCCAGTGTCTCAATCATGAAATACATGATGACGTCTTATTACAGGAAGGGATATCTTTGGTTTTTTGATTGCATGTCCTGTTATCAAGTTATTATAAATTTTATTATTCATAATGAAATTTATTGTGGTGACAATACAGCTATCTTATACCCCTATCCTATTTATCTTTACACTTTCAATCAAGTTTTGCATTTTTTTGCTAGTCATTGAAGCAATTATTAATGACTTTCTAATAATGGCAGCATGTTTACTTTTGTAATTTTTTCTACATGAATAAATTCTGCTTACATAATTTAGTCTATCCCTTCTATTAATTTATATACAAAGCCACTGATATTTGTATATATGCTATAATATACAACTGGTGCTTTCTTGAAAGAGACCAGTACAAATCTCACTGTGTAAAAATAAGATTGCCTGTGAGCCAGATATTATTCAGTGAAATACAAATGTTTAAGCATTTTTTTCTTATCTCTTTCTTTTCACCTTTATTTTATAATTGATAGGAAAATAGTGATTTATAAGGATACAATTATCATGAAACATTACTAGCTTCTAATTTCTTACTATAGAATAAGTACAAAACAAGCAAATGATATAATGAATGAAAAGCTTTTCTCAAATTTACCTAATATCTAACTGTCAGTACAATGAAATGAAATATATTTCAGTGTCCTTCGTATGACAAGTTTTGACAATTGTAGGCTACTACAAGCCATCCTCCACTACTCGATTTGGTCATATTAGCCCATGACATAGCTGCACAAAAGAAATTTCCAGAACACACTATATGTTGCTTATGAGTACATATGACACATAAATGCCACCACTCTTCCATGGTCCATTATATCCAAACCCTTAATCCTTGTTCCCTAATTTAATGAATGCCCATGATCAGTACTAAAATTTTATACAGAAATACAACTATCTTTGCCAATATCATCCTGAAGCCTTTATACAGACTTACATCTTTTTTGGTCTGAGTTATTAAGAAAACAGTAATCAAAGAGAGTCAGAGTTAAAAACTCGGTATAGTAAAGCTGATAATTTTTCATATAACTGACTGTTGTTATGATTAACTTGAATGTTAGAAACAAGTAACAATACATTAAGATGATTGGGAGAAAAAATAAACACTAACAAGAATTTTTACACTCAAGCACAACAATGAGACTTTAGGCATTTTGTGGTTTTGATGGCAGCCAGACAATGTAGCACAGAGAGTGAGGAGCTCACACAGTCAGCAGTATAGACAACTTAAAACTATACTCACCCATGCCTTTATAGATCATTGTATGCTGAGTGTGAGGGAAAGGAACATCATTTTTTAAATGATATCTCCACCTGAAAATCATAAAGGATGCAAAGACAACATCTCTTGAGCATTAAATTTCTGCATATTTTGGTTGTGAGCCTAACCTTTAATGGCTGAGTCATCAGGCAGGACTGCCAGTGGAGGGAGAAGGACATGAACTCACTCACAAAACCCTTGACCTAAAATCTACCCTGTCTATAGGACAAGCAGGAATAAGGATGGAACAGAGATTGAGGGAATGGTCAGCCAATGACTGGACTAACTTGAGACCCAACCTATGGGAGATAGCTAACCACTGACACTATTAATGATGTTCTACTATGCTTGCAGACAGGAGCATAGTATGACTGTCCTCTGAGAGACTCCACCCAGCAAAGGATTGAAACAGTTGAGACCCAGAGCCAAACATTGGACAGAGATCTGGGAGTCTTGTGGAAGAGTTGGGGGAAGGACAGAGGCACCGGAAGGGGACAAGAACTGCATAGCAAGACCAATAGAGGCAACTAAACTCCTGGCCTATGGGGGCTCACAGAGATTGACCCATCAACTAAAGAGCATACATGGACTGAACCCAGGCCCCCTACAATCATGGATTGAGGGACAATTTGGTCTTTATGGAGGCCCCTTAGCAATTAGAGCGGGGCTATCCCTAATACCTACTATGGTGCTACAGTCGAATAACTTTCCCCTAGTTGGGCTGCATTGATTGGCTTCATTGGAAGATGATACAGTTAGTTCTAATACAACATAAAGCAGTGGGGAGGGTTGGTGGGGGTTCCTTTCCTGAGATGAAAGAGGAGGGGGGAATGGGGTTACAGGTTAGGAGGGTAGGATTGGAGGAGAGAAGGGAGGGAACTATGAACAGGATGTTTAAATGAATAAATAAATTTTAAAATTTTCTATGTAAGTTGTGCACCTACGTGCATAGACACTCTTGAATGTGTATCATTTATTACCTACCAGAACCTAAAAATGGTGTGTAGCATGACACCCTTGTGATATCCAGGTTACAATTTCTCTTCTCAGATCTCTTTGTAATCAGTACAAAAAGGAAAAATTTATCTTTGCTAGAATGTATAGCTGTATGCTGGGCTAAGCTTGCCAGGTTCATTATCTTCAAGACTAAAATGCTTTGACTTGACCATAGGCCAAATTTTGTGAGAACTTTACTGTATCCTGATGCAATATACTAATATGAAAGGCAAAGATACATGGAAAATCACAGGAATAACCTGACCTGGAACATGAGAGTTAGGACATCAGTGTGCTAGGTCTAAGCAAGTGCAAACAGGATCAAAATTACATACAGCTATAATCTTCAAAATAGAAGTTTTGATTACAGTTTGAGGTGCAATCAAAGATAGCATTGTGGAAAAAGAATGATAATTGGATCTTGTACCTACTTATACAAAGTACAACCAACAACATATTTCTTAAATGCACAGAACACTGGCTTAGTGACTCTAAATCCACCTCATGTTTGGGCAAAGAAATAATGAGCCCATTAGGCAATCAAATTTATGTAAGTCAAATCCAAGCATGTTTTTTAGAGAAGGAGTCTTCTTAAATCAATATTACTAGTGCCACTAGTAAATTTTTCTCTCTTAATTTATGCACTTTACTGTTATACTTCAGGAATTTGCTTGATTATTTTTCCACATTTAATTTGAAAGTTAATTTAAACAAGTTCACAAAAGATGTGAAAGTCATCCCAAAATTCATGCAGGCTGATACCTTTTATTCTTAATTTATCAAGTTATTAAATGTTCTTCCCTCCCATAGTTATGAGCCAAGGTATTAGCTTAACAATACCTTGGAGATGAGAGATGCCCAGTTCAATGGTTAACAGAAAGCAGTGGGTACCACTGCAAGTCAGTTAATAAGCAAGTGTTGTAAGAGTGTTTAACAGTCCAAGAAATGTATACCCTCAAGCACAGTCCTTTTCCTTCTGTTGTACATCAACAGGAGGGTAGTGTCCAACAACATTTTCATTGGATTTAATCAGCATCTTCATGTGTATTCTACACATTCCCCTGTCACAGTAGCTAGGTTTGTACCAAGATTTTTCTTATGTAAATGACAAAAGCAAACTACTTCAGTTTAATTGTAAAAGCAATAAAGTGCAGAGGACACAAAGATAGAGTTAAATGAACTGTCTTGTTACCGAGTAGTCTGAAGGTGGCCTCCAACACCAAGCTTACCTTCTTTGGTGAACAATGTGTTTCATCTGTCTTCATTCCAATCTAGATATGTCATTTTAACTATATTCTATAGTTTTAGGTTGTGAGACAGGAAGCAACAATCATCAGGCTATGGGATTTATTGAAACTTTAGCTACCAACTGTAGATGAGTTCACTCTTTTCAGGAATAAACCACAAATAAAACCCTCAGTGATACGCAGAAAGATTCCATATAGTTTCGTTTTTGAAGGATAAAAACTCCAGTAAGCTCAGATCAAGCACATGTCTGGTCTCAAACTTTCTCACTAGACTGTACAGATGCAAAATAAACTATTGTTTTCTGGTATGTTCATATTACAAGTGAAATTTTCTCAATACAAAAAAAAATTAAGCAGAGAAAATTGTCTTAGTGTTTACCCTTCATCACTTCCATCTTTATCTGATCATTGTGGTATACATGCAAAACAGAGCCCTAGGTGGTAATTCTGGTTCCCTGCCTTCACGAACGTTTCAATATTTACACTTCTGCATAATACACTAAGATGAATAGCACTGCCTCTTGACAGTTACCAATATAGGCTCCCAGTCCCTGGGATGTTTGCTCTCTCCTCTAATTTTCCTGTGTTACCTAAAGTTCATTTCACTGTTCATATTTTTATGGCAGCCTCATTTTTCAAAATATATCTTCCAATATAATCTTTTCATGGTAATAGCATTTACTCAGAAGAGTTATTTGATTAGTGCAGGAGAGGATGTCCCAGCTATTGCAAAGACTGGTTTTCATTTCCCCCAGCTTTGCAGTTTGTAACTGCTGTCCTAGGCCTAGCCATCAAGAAGAAAGAACTCACAGAGAAAAGAGCCAGACACTAGGAATATTAGTAAATGATCTGAATTATTGACACTAAGAAATTCCTGAGGGACTTCTATAAGACTTACTTCCCTAGTCATCACATTAGTTTTACAGTAATCCAGGTCAGAGAAAGAGAACCTCTTTCAACATGAGTATAAATCTAGCACAGGTCCACAGATGATTTACCTAAAATATTAAGCAGATTTCAGCAAAACCTGCTTGCAGTAAATCTCAAGGAAATGAAAAGAAACCATTGATCGGACAACCTTTGATGAATCTTGGGCCTTGGCTGACACAAAGATTGATCACAGGACACAGTTTAAGGACATACCATAGTAACAAAAGCTTCCTAGATTCAAGATATCTAATGAGCACAAAGCATTTCCAATTGACCTCAAAGGCTGATTCCAATAACAAGAGTAAATTCACAGTGCTATGTGCTTCTTCCTTGGTCTCTCAGCACGTAGTAAGATGAACTGAGTTTTGAAGAGACTAAGGAGATCATGTAAGTTGCATCACTAGAAAATCAGAGCCTTCAACAAGGAAGCAGTTAATGTCACCTTTAACCTCTATGTGTAAGTGGGAATATGCCACATACATAGGCATTTCTAAATACATGTGTGTGTGTGTGTGTGTGTGTGTGTGTACATACATACACATACATATAGTTCTGAAGAGAAGTATATGTGTATGTGTGTGTTGAGGAAAGAGGAGATAGGAGAAAAGATGAAAAAATAAAAAATAAACTATTTGAATATCTAATAACTGAAGCTTTCTTGCTAGTCTAGTTTTGTATTCATGTCAGTGGGGTGTGTGTGCATGTACTAGGTGTGCTCCCATATATGGGGATCCATGTGTGTGCTCAAGTTAACACAAAAGTTCGAGGTTGATGTGGATTGTTCTCCTTTATTGCTCTCTACCTAATGTATTGAGGATGAGTCTCAAAAAACCAAACCAGTCCTGATATCATACTTTATCTGGGATACCTTGCTCCATCTCTGAGGCCATGCCTGACCTGGGATACCCTGCTCCATCTCTGTGGTCATGCCTGATCAGGGATACCCTGCTCCTTCTCTGTGATCATACCTGATCTGGGATACCCTGCTCCATCTCTATGGTCATGCCTTATCTGGGATACCCTCCTCCATCTCTGAGGTCATGTTTGACCTGAGATACCCTGCTCCATCTCTGTGGTCATGCCTGTTCTTGGATACCCAGCTCCATCTCTGTGGTCATGCCTGATCTGGGATACCCTAATCCATCTCAGAGGTCATGCCTGACATGGGATACCCTACTCTGTCTCTCATGTAGATCATCAGGCTTTTACTTAGCTTCTGGAAACTGAAGCTCTGGCCATGCTGAGTCATCTCCCTTTGTCAAGGAAGTAAGCCCAAACTCAGTCATGCACTTGTTAGAACTTCAGAGTTATTTATTAATGTTGTGAACACTGAACTGCTGGATATCACTAAAATGTTTAAAATATTAGTTATCAATCCAATATTGTCTCATATTCATGTCCAATAATTTGCAGCTCCATTAACAAAAGGTCCACCATTATTCTCAGTTCTTATGGGAATCTAAGCAGTGGTGGTCTGAGAATTAAATCATTCTTTTTTCTCTTAATGAATAACCTAACTTACATCTTTCTCTAAGGGTCAATCATAAAGGTCATTATATATAAATGTCAATAATATTTTATTGTTAAGATTCTAATAGTATAATAAAAATTAGCTCTTGTTTTGGAGAAAATGGGGAAAACTTAAATAGAATTTGAGTCCTAGAACTTGTAGTCCTTATCTGGTCAAGGGCAGAGCACCCTCTATGGGTAGAAAAAAACAAGGCAAGCTTACCTCAGCACAACTTCTACTGTGAGTGTTCTGCATTATGGTCTCATTACTTCAGTAATAGCATTTGTACATACTAATTAGTATTTTACCTTGTAACATTATTTTGTGTCCCAGCCTAATAAAAATGTACAAAAACTGTAATGTGCCAAAATACACTTAAATGTTTTAAATTCAAATGGTTTAAATACCTAGGTCAAAGACTGGTAACATCTCACCTTCCTTTTAAGGATATGCACTTTTCCAGTATCCAACATTCCACACTGTGTGGACTTTTACAAAGGTCACCACCAAAAGATTTTCTTTGTGAGAATTCAAGGACATTTTATATAGGCACAACACAGGATTTAACTTGGTGAAATCTGAGGTCAACTTTAAATGCCTAGCACTGAACACTTTGCTTTGTGCAGGGACTGGAATCTAGACTGTGAATAATACACACACACACACACACACACACACACACACACACACACACAGGGGCGAGGGAGTGAGAGAGCCTTAGGACTACATCTGGACTCTGTGAAATTCATTTTCTAATTTACACAACGTATTAAAGAGAACTATATAGATTAGACCAAGACTTAGAATTTTTGATAAATTTATTATTATTAAATTGCATAATATGTCAGGACAATTTCTTGCCAAATGTAATACTGATAACAAACAAACAAAATATCAGCTTATTAATTCAAAAAAAGGAATTGTCTAAGAGAACAGCAGACTCTGAAAGCAGTTTTGTAGCTGGAACTCAGAAATAAGAATCCTTATAAATGGTAGCTTCTTTGCATTATTTTCATTCATCCTCAAAAATGAATGTTTTACCAGTTGTATTATGCAGAGTTCCATAAAGTATCAGAACTGATATAATGTATATATCAATATATATCAGAAATGATATATGTATGTGTATATATATGCATTATTACTACACACACACACACACACACACACACACACACACACACACACACACA